>ML675610.1:46320804-46434159 GCA_007922155.1 Mesoclemmys tuberculata
GAGAGAGTAGTTAATGTTTAGGGTAGATACTCCTGCATATGTAAACTGACTGTTACACTATTAATTACCAAATAACAAGAAGAAAATATCCCAAATTTAATCTACCAAAATACCTGGCAAATGTTCCTGTTTTTACTAAAAGTATATTAGGAAAACCTACGTGTTTGAAAGAAAGGTGGCTTTCAAAATCCACATGCATAAGTAGGATCAAAATAAAACCCCTTTCTGGAGTCTCACGTTATTTACAAAGGAATAAAATAACAAAAAGTCTGGTCCAAGCCATCTACCTAGGTTTGGATGCACAGCTGAGCCTCCAGTGTCATCATGGGAGCTGTATTCACAGCAGGAAGTGGACACATGTAAAAAAAGCATTATTTCAGACCTGAATATGCATATTTTTAGAGAATTTGCCAATAGTTAATCGAAGTTTAGCATTTTAAAAAAATAATGCAATAACAATATTGCCACAAGATTTTTGACTTGTCCTTGGCAAAAAGCATTTAAACTTTTCTTTGGCATTTACTTTCAATAGATAGAAATCATTATGTCTGATAAGGTTCTGTTTCATTGACAGAATCACTTATTATATTGTTGAGAGAGAACTGCAAACACACTTCCATTAAAAGCATTTTTTGGGGGGGTTACTGTTCTCTAAGCTTGAGTCTATAACAAGGATTTTCATTAGTGTTGTGTGGGGAGTTTGGGATGAGGGTTGGTTTTTGTTTTTGTAATTACTGTTAAGTTGGAGTTGAATTTTGTCTCAGGTAGAGGTAATTTCATTTTTTATTTTTTGTTTTTATAAGGTAAAAAAAATAGCCACTTTGTCCATCTGACAAATTGTCTCATGTTTTTCATTTCTCTTGTAACTTCAAAATGAAAAGGTTTTACGCACTTAAAATATGGTACAGATATAGCATACTATTACTGTATGTTGTATTTCTTTAGCAACAGCAAAAAAAAAGATCTCACACCAGAGTACTTCATTCAGTGACCCAAGATGTACTTTCTGAATCCTATATTCTCTCTTTCACTCCAGTTTTCCACTGATTTATGCTTGTCTTGTTCAGAATGTCATTGTAATGAGAAGCACTAGGGGAAAAAATACTATAACTTTTCATTTAAAATATCCACTCACTGAAACTAATGGGTAAAAGAAATATACTTACTGTATTAAAATGTAGTAAGGTAATCAATACAGGTTATACAATAACTTATATAAATATACTAATGTAAAATATTGCATTATAATTTTATCTCTTTTTACCTGAATAGCTAGCTAAAAATTTGGGATCCAAAAGGTGGTTCCAGTTAGGAAAAGCAATTGGTGGTGGTCAGGTATTTATCTGATGCAGTTTTGTTAGTTTATGAAGAATGTACAAAGTCCTTCTGAACACAGGAAGACACAAACTCAGGAAACAGCTTATTTTGCTCATGGCACTAAATACTCTTTTCAACCTCCACCCCTAATTCTTCACCCCCTCTTCCCTCACCCCCCACACCCTTATCCAAACAATGCTCAAAGCCCCTTCAGTCCAAAACTCCTGGGCATGATCACATATCCCTTTTGTCTTTGTTGTGGGCTTGTGATGGATTTATCCATACTGTTATGTTAATTTAAGGTTGTATTCATACCCATCAGTCTCAGTGAGGTTTGTGATCCATCCAGTCATCAGTAGCTCTCAGTAAAACACTAACTAAAAAAAAAGGTATATCTCCATTCCTTCCATCCAAGAGTGATGTTAAGTACAATTTCAGAAATTTTGAAATCATTGACAGCAAATTAATCCTCATACAATATAATAATGTCCCTGTGTTAATTCCATCCTGTTTTTCACGCTTAATACGTGATCATCCTAGTTTGTCTTGATGAGTGGATTAATCTGAGGTCTGTGACATACATGTGTAGATCAGTTTCGTTAAAGGTTGTATATGCGGTCTGTATATGGGAGGTCGATTCTTTGACTTACACTGGAAAGGTGACCAAAGGAAATACATTGGATGTTCTTGTCCATATCATAAGGGATGATTTAAATATGAACAGTAAGAGGCAATATTCTGTAATGTTGATTTTTTATGAGAATCTCTCTTCTGGAGGGTAAAAGATGGAGGTTGATCTACGACAGTGGTTCTCAACCTACTTACCATTGTGGGCTACATAAATAGCTCTCTCTGTGTTCTTTGGGCCACATCCACACAATATATATACTACCCTGCCTGTTGTGGCTGCCCGGTCAGGCCCATGTCCCTTGACGCCTGCTCCCAGACAGTCAAGGGCAGGCGTGATCCCACCCACCGAGCCATGGGGGACCATAGCTGGGAAGTCGCTCATGGGACAAATTTCCATCCCACACCACCTCTCCCCTAAAAGATTGGATTTACAGGGCAGTCATAAATGGCCAGCAAGGGACAGGTAGGTGGGCAGTCACTGTCTGCTGCAAGAGGCCCAGGGTGCACTGAAGCCTGGGGCATGCTCATCCTCCATAGATGCAACACCTAGCCCAGAAGCAAGGAGGCAGCACTTTCCCTGGCAGTGGCATCCTCTTTTCCTATTTTCTTCCCCTGCCCCTTCCATCCCCTTTCCTCACCACACTGTGCCCTGCCTCATACTCTAAATAAGTCACTTTTTAATATATATGCAGATGTTATACATTAAAAGGTAAGAACTTACCAAATTATGACTTCTTCATTATCAGGATTTCCTTTGAAAGAATTAAAAGCTATGGAAGAATGAGAGATGACAACCTGGTGTTGTAGCAACATAAAAACATATTCCCCCTGAATACATTGTGATTAATTTGATTGGCAAATACATCCTCCAGGAAAAAAATATTACTTGAAGATGAGCAGAATGAGGCTGCCCATCTTCTATGATTGCAACCATAGACAAATGTAAGGAAAAACAGCACATTGTTCAATATGAGGGAAACAGAAGCAAACAATCAGTAAAGAGGAGAGCTGTTTCAGATGTGACATCATAAAAGTGGAAGGGGCCCACTAGCTCAAATAGAGAGTTAACATCAGAGAAGTTTTCGGAAGCAGTGCAGTGCAAGGTAAAAGGAGGCCAAAGGAGATCTGTTACGTGTTAACCATAGATATTGAAAATGTTTGGCTCTTGTAGCACTGCATTAATGAGGTGAAGAAAAACAGCAGCCTTTTAAAATAGGATACTCTACAGTGAAGGATCTCAGTGTTGTAAATGTACTATTGGAGAGGAAAACCTAATGTAATCAGGTTTACTTTATGGAGGATTTCACAATTATTAAAAAGCATTCAGTTCAATGGAAAAATATTTTGTAGTAGAAACTCATGAGAACCAAACAATAAACGAAGGTTACAATCATCTCTGAAGATAGATAAATGAGTATTAAAACCTCCTCTTATGCTTATAGCAAGTACTCTGATGGCTGGAAAATACACAAGGAAGGGGAAAAGAACACTACAGATAAAAAATCTGATAAAATTATTTTCAGAGATGATTTCATTCTCAGCCTTAATGTTCCCTGTCCCAGAATAATACTGATATTCTGTATAATGGTTATCAATATCCTATCATAAATTTTATAATTTTGCAAGTTTTCTATAGTACCTGGGAATTACTTCACACATCAATGAATATTATTTACCTCTAGGATGAAACATCACAACTAATTAAGAGTACTGTAACCCTTCTGCCAGACGGAGTCAGCAGCAACAAGGGTGGGTTCTATTTCTATAGGGGTTCCTGTCAATGATGCAACACCAAACCAGCTCGAGCTCCCACTCAGTCACCTGGGAAGTCACACACTATCCCTGGGCACCCCCAAAAGGCAAGACTTTCCCAAGCACAGAGTCTGAGTGTAGACAGTACATCCTTTAATAAAAAGAGAGAAATAACTGACCACTGGTTTGGGAAAATGGTACATTTCCCTACCAACCGTCATAGCTGCACTGTCCATCCCTCTGCCGGTGCCCATTGCCAGCCAGTCGCTGAACTCAGTCTCTCAAGGTTTCCCCAATTCCTTTAGTGATTTCAGTTCTCAGTTCATGGGGAAACCCTCTGCTGACAAAGAAGCATTGTCCCTGATTTTAACAAAACAAAAGACTCCGAGAGGAATCCCATTAACTCTGTCTTTTAACAGCTGAAGTAGGTAGTCAATCTATTCCTGAGGGTAGCCCTTACTCAGGGACTGATGCAGCCTGGACAGGAAGACCCTCAGCCCCTCCCCTCACAGTCCTCTGGCATCTGAAAGCCTCCTTTGTTGAGTTCTGTTCAGATGAAAGCAAATCTTTCATCAGAACAGGCTAACCGCAGTTCTGCTGCCAGTTGTTCATTCAATAAGGGGGCCACATTTCATTAACCCTGCAATTAACACTAAAGTGATTTGTAACCCAATACAGCCAAACTAACCATTTCCCATCATGTTCAGCACGTAAGGGTGCTTACGCAGATACAGTGCACTCATGCTGAGTACCTAGTTGTACTCATGCAAATACAGTGCTCAAGCAAATAGTGTCCCCCTCTTTCAGCTGGCTCAGCAGGGGAGGCCACTCAGACCTTGCTACACTACACAAGAGGTTGACAGAAAGTGAAAGAGAATATAATGCACACCTGAAACTTCAAAGGAATTTAGGTAGATTCAAAGTAGTTACTCCCTTGCACATCATGCATTAGAATTCTGAAGGGGCTCCCTGTACTCCTTGTATAAGATGCTCTTATGGGAGGTGAGGGGGAAACAGTCTTGAGGTGGGAGGAGCTTGTGAATCTGTCATTTCATGCCTCTTCTGGTAATTCCACATGATAAAGACATCAGGTTGTGATTTAGTAGTGCTGGGTGACATTTTTTAGCCAAAACTCTGTGGGTGGGGCGGAGGGAGGAAGGGCTCGACTAGCCCCTCTGCTGGCTCTCGCCTCCTGTGGGGCTCGACTAGCTCCCTGTGCTGGCTCCCACCGGTTTCTTGGGTTTCTATAGTTGTTTGTTTATTTGTTTTGTGAAAAATGCAGATTTAGTAACACAGAAATGTTTTGCAAATCATGTTGGATTTGCCAAATTGTTCTGGACTTAAAAAAAAAAAGGAATGTTTTGTTTCAATGTTTTCAAAATGAAAAATTTCAATTTTTCAGTTCAAAACATTGACTGAAACCCGTTTAAAAAAAAAAAAAAAAAGCCCTGTAATTTCATTTTTAAAAAATCAATTTTTTAAAAAATGGTAAAAATCAAAATGAAACATTTAGATTATCTAAATGAAATAGTGTTCAACCTGGAAGGATTTTTTTAATTATTTGATTTGCCATAACTTTCAAAAAGCATTTTCATTTTGACCTCAAAAGATTTTTTTTCTTTTTGAAACTGCCAGTGAACTGAAAAAAATACATTATTTGCACAACTCTAGTTCTGATTAAGACTATGAGGGATATAAAATGAATGTTCCAGCCGAGTGTTTAAGAGCAATGTTTTACTTCAAATGACAGGTAAAACCAAGATCCTGATCGCTCATTCAGCTTAAAGCTGTCAAGGTTCATTTAATAAAAAGAAATACTATTCCTGGAGGCCTGGCCAAATTTTAACCATATTTTTCTTCTCTCAAATTGCCTTAGTATTTTCACAGGTGGTATGGTGATGTGTGATGTCAATGCCTAACTAAATAGTATAATTTTGAGCAAGTATTCTTTCTTTTCTCTTTTAAACTATTGTGTGGTATTGCTGTGTACTGTTTTAAACAGCTGCTATAATTCAAGGCTTGCTGAAGTGATCCCTGTATCTCCTGCATCTATCTCAAAGAGATATTGTGAAGCCCTCTGGTTATAACAGTTTAGTGGGACATTGGGGCCACCCGCACAGAATGGCTGACTGGCAGTCATTCTACTGCATTGGAGATCCACACCAGTATTAGATGGCTAGACATGCTGGTGCTTCAAGGCAGCCACTTCTTTCGCTTGCCTTCCAGGTTTTCCCTCTGAGACCTAAAAATGTTGCTTACCCCCAGCTTTCTTCACTCATTGCTCCTGTCCCTCTTTTTACTCAGATCAAATTTTGTGCAGGGAAAACTTGATGGTATTTTTCCAAGCTCCACCCACAAAATAAACTCTGCTCAAGTGAATTCCAAAGATGACACTGTTCACAATAGTGTGCAAATGTTCCAAATATAGGGCTCCACTGGATCCTTTGATCTTGGCTTTCCCTTGGGAGGACTCTAATATGCCCATGGAATCCTCCAGGTGTCCAGAAGCCGGGCCTGCAGCAGACCCAGTCTCCACGCAACCTAATGAGCACAGCTGGCATGCTGATGGGTTGGAAGACTCAGCAGAATGGCATCTGTTCAGAGCATTTATCCATTACTCTGACGGTGCTTGTGCATGTTTGTCCTCAGCCCTGCTTCTGCCTTGCCACATTCCAGGTAGCCCACATCTGATCCTTTTCTCCAGTTTCTGACTTTGGTTCTGACCCATGGTCCTGGCTCCTGCTCTAACCATTATCTGAGTCCTGCTTTAATCCCTGGGTGTGACAACCTGCATCCCAGTCACTGACACTAGGCTCCAGGGACTTGGCTCCTAGGAAGGGGGAAAATAAGTGGTGGCATTTCCTAAATGCCACCCACTTGTGGCACCAAATGAGAAATGACTCTTAAGACATTGTGCAGATCTGTGGTCCTCCCTCTGCTTTCTTACATGAGGAATAAAATAGTCCACAATATTGACAAGCCAATTATCAGGACTGGCCATCTGAATTAAAAGCTCATTGAAATGAATGGGCAGTTCACGCCTTTCTGTCACTATTCCAGGTCTCTGAAGATTCCTGTAAAAATCTCTGCATTGGTTACACTTGGTTCATGTTTTTGGGAGTTTTTCTACAACACCCACAATAAGAAGCTTTTTAATGAAACTTGAGAGTCCCGAGATCAACCCAGCAGCTTCCAAGAATTGCCTGTTTGCTGTACAGCCATGTACCAACCCAAACACTTTAGTTTGTTCTAACCCAAATACTTTAGACAGAGCCAAGTCTAAAGTATTACCTCAGAAAAAAGCTGAATCAGACTTGTGGTACTCTCACTTTGGTGCAACCCTATGTTCTTATGAAGCTGGCTCTCCTTGACAATTCTGGACTCATTCTCCTTCTATCCTAATCTTCCTCTCTCACTTTTTATTAGCTACCCCTCCCTCACCTTTACTGTGTGCAGCTGGTCTCTACTACTATGATGTTAAATATGTTCTTGATATGCAGCTACTCCTCAGGATGCTGCTACCAGACTGTTACCTCTTTCCCTGCTTACCCTTTCTGCTCCCAGCCACTCTGGTTTGGCTTGTCCTCTCACTGCTGCCCCAACCCATGTGAGTTCTCTTTCAAGAAGTCCCCAACCTGGTATGTGAGGTCTGGGCAGCAGGACATTAGAAATGATTACTATTGATTGCTTTAAAAACACGACCAACAAATACTCCTTCAAAATAGCTGAGACTTTGGGGATCCGAAATGGTGCTTTTTGGGTGCCTATTTGAGAATTGGTGCCATTCTCCTTTAAGTATTCTTTTTCAGCTACTTAGGGCTGGCGCATGCTACTCTTTTAGTCAATAGTAAAAATCCCAGTGATTTAAATAAAGTAGGTTTGGGCCTTTAGCAACCTCATAGTATGCTTTAAGAAATATTTTCTAATATTAAATTTAGTGTTCACCAAAACATATTTTGATGAAAATATCTTACTTCAGCTCTAAAGTGATACTGTCTTCTTGCTGTATTGTAGCAGGTGAGTGACACAGAGGAAAATATATTAGAAACACCAAGCTCTCCTGGATTACATTCAAGAGCATGAAGTACATCATATAGGATAATTAATTTCCCTCATAACATGTACAGATAGTCTAACACCGTGAGGTGGAACAGATCTTGGATCTCTAAGTAATCCAAATGATAAATAAGGCTAAGGAATACTATACACAGCCAAGAAAATTCACTAGGAATTTGCTGTCTACTCAGAGATGTATGAAGAGAACATTAGTGGTATGTATATTCAGAGCCAGATAAAATCTTAATTTATAATATAAAGAGTTTTATACAATATAGGTTTTTCCATGTGAATAAAAATAGGAACAAATAATAATTTACTGGATGCCAAATGGTTTGGTATGTTTTGTGAAGAATTAAAATTGGAATATAGGGAGGGAAAATGAACAAATAGTCAAAAATAAAAAAGCTGAATATTTTTCCAGTATAATTTCAGTGACTTAAACTTTATAAGTAAGAATACTGGATTTTCTATTCTAAATCAGACTTATTGTCCATCAAGTTCTGTATCTTGCAATGATAGTAGCCAAATCTAGGTTCTTCAGAGGAAAATGTCCCCAAAAATTACCTAATTGTGCAATGTGGTCCCCACAAAGAATAATTCCTTCTTTACACCAGTAGATGTGATAATTAACAAAGCATTTCCATTACAATTAAGGACAAAATATATTTCAATTTTAAAAGTTTATTCTGTTAAAATACTGTAGCTAGAGCAATATCAAGTGTTTGGAATCTAAATTAAACTGAAATACTGAGTACAGTGTATTGTACAACTTACATTTTAATATATACAGTATTCACTTTAGTTAGCATTGTATTAAAACTTTCTATTTTCTTCCTAATAGCATCTATTACTTCTTCTCTGAATAGACAGATATCTCCCTCTACCTCACAGAGAAGCACAACTAAAGCTTTAATTACTTTTTTAGCAACCACAGCGTTAGAATAGGCTCTTGCATTCAATTTTGAATCTAAATAAAAAAGATTGGAAACCTGATTTTGGTGTTTTAATAAAGGGTTTAACGTGGAGAAATGGTAGCTAAATGAGATTTTAATGCACACAGACTTCACGGTCAGTTTTTTAAAATGTCTTCTCTCCTCTTATTCTAGATTAAGAAGGGACTTTAAAACGGGCATATACTTGATGAAAGGGAACATTAATACAAAAAGCAGCGTGCTTCTTCAGTTGTTTTCTCTATTATTATTATTTGTGCTTCAATAAGAGCTTGTAAGACCATCTTTTCCTTTTTGATACCATAATGAAATCTTTATTGCATGTTTTTAACATCACAAGTTATTGCCATAGAAACAACTGTGATTTAATAAACTTGGCATTACAACCTTAGTGCTGTATCAAGTAGGATGACAATATATGTTGAGAAGGAATAGATTCTTTGTATGAGTGCAGATTTTTCAATAACTATTAAATATGAGATGAAAATGTATGACATACAAATGGAATTTACGGTACAAATGTAGGCTATAATCTCATACAAATGAAAGTATCATCCACTAAGAAAGTTCTACTTTAAATTCTCAGTATTCCTAGCTGAGTTCCAAATTCTAAAAGTAGAACATACAGACTTGACCAAAGCTTTCCTTTGTACCAATATCTCTTTATCCAGCATTAGTTTAAGTAAAATACTGTAGTGTAGCATGGACGTGTTTCAACGAGGCTGGATGTTCAACAGGATGCTGGTTATGTCCTGTTAAAGATCATCTTTATGCATCCTCTTGTATAAGTGTCATGTTATCTGAGAAATTTGAATTATTTCCCAAGTAGTTTATATCCAGCACTTAACTCTGGATTTTTATTTATTTTATTAAATCATTTTTCATCAGCAGTACAATGTCAGAATATGTTTTTTTCACTGTTGAAGTCAGTGGGAGTTTTTTCCATTGACTTCAATGGGTGCTAGACTGAGCCCTTAATGAAGAATTTAATACTCCTATGTGTGTTACCTTATTAAACACATCTGAACTTCTTGTCTTTATAGGAAAATATATGATCTTTTGTTAAGTTTTCTCTCTCCTGCTAATCTTAATAAGAGAACTGTGTTTTTTCTTCTTGTAACAAATTTTACAGAAAAACCCATACAGACTTGCAATCAATATATTGTTAATAACTACAGATAGAAAACAACAGCCAAAGAACAAGACTGAAGCCAAAATATATTTCTCAAACTATGTATGGTACAGATGGAGTGCAAAGACAATCCCATATTGAAATACACCTAAGCTTGAGCTCCTCAAAATATAGGAAAATAATTTCATAACAAATTATCAAGAACATAAAAATGGCCATATTGGGTCAGACCAATGGTCCATCTAGCCTAGTATCTGTCCTGTCTTCCAACAGTGGCCAATTCTAGGTGCTTCAGCTTCAGAAGGAATGAACAGAACAGATAATCATCAAGTGATCCATCCTGTCACCCAAATGGAAAAGTTGTTCTTTTGCCACTTCCAGACCTGCTCCAGAAGGAGAGATGGTGCCTTCAGGTGTCTGATCAGGAAGTTCCACCTGACCTGAGGGGCATCCCCTAGAGTTCAGACCCATCTCCTTCCTGAATGAAAAGCTGGGTCCAGGGAGTTTAAGCATTCCTATTTTAGGAGTCGAATACTATTCTCAGCTCTTGACCACCAAAATTATAACTAGCTCCATTCATCCATATTACAATATATTAAGATTCACAAATATTGTAATTATTATTAGTACAGTGAGTTCCATGAAAATTGCTCCCTTGGTATTTGCCTTCATTCTGGTATTTCATGAATTTTACTACTTTATGTAATAAATGTCAAGATTTTAATAACATCACTGTACTTCAGAGAAGGTTCATGCTGAGAGAATGAACTATGCTCAGCATTGAACCTAACAACATAAAAAGCATTAATGGTGCTAAAGCAAAAGATAATAGTTACCTTCCACATAAATTGGTGAGTTTTAATGCCCAACTTAAAAGGTAGGAATCAAAATATTCTGGCTATTGAGGAATGTCCAGAAATGAACAATGGTTGATGAACATTTTGTGATAAAATTTGATTCCCCCCTTGAGAACTGATAAAACTATCAGGATAGATAAACCTGATTGTCAAGTTATTTAAATTTATCAAGACAGAAATATTCAGTAAGGCTACCATAATGCTTTGTTTTAGTCTATGTATAGTTGTGGTAGAGTGGTTCAGAGTTCAAGAAAACCTTATTCTAAAGTTAATCAGGTTCATGCAGTAATTTCTCAAATAATAACAAGCTTCCAGATCACTTTGACATGCCAAAATAATTTTGTTTAATTTAAAGCTGCATTTGCCCTTCTAGCTGATGAATCAGCTGTATTTTGCTAAGCAACATTTCGGCATGTCTACACTGCAATTGAGAGGTGAAATTGCGGCACACGTTGGCATTCTCAAGCTAAGTCACTAAAAATATTAGTGTGCAAGCTCCCAACTGCAGTGTTAGACATATCTTACACCAAGGGTAAAATATAGTTACTTTGATTTTCATAGTGCAAGGTTTTTTAATGTAAGGCTGAATTGTCAAAATATTGATGGCGTACACCAGGTTGTATGTGTACACATTTGTATTTTAAGAAAGATACGGCCCCAATTTTCTTCCTGTATTTCTAAAATTGCATACCAGATGTATTGTCTTCTATGATTTCTTCTTCATTTAATCAAAATAAGAGAGAAAATTAGAGAGGATTAAAAATGGGCAGGGAGAAGAATCATTCTAAAATTAGGGAACATTGAGAGCTTTTTTCTTCTTGTAGTCTCCTTTCAGTTGAATGTGTTGTTTGCAACATTAATATGAACAGAAATCTATAAAGAGGGGAACATGCTGGTTTGTTGTAGGCTATGTTAACATCTGGCAAAGTCTCAGTACCTATGAGATTTCCTGTCTGATATTAACTCTCCCCCTCTAATAAGGAGTTACTATCCTCTAACTATGTGCTAACCAATCCATCTGCTTCAGCCGTTGACCTGGTAAAGAAGCAGAATGGGGAAAGTTAGGTAGGGCTAATGTATCTTCTGAGCCTGAGATTCAACTAAGGACTTAAAAAGAGAAAGAAAGAGAGAAAAAGCAACTTTCTTTACAGAAATTCAGGTTTAATATTTTAATTCTTTAGCATGGGGAAAATGCAGGTGAGTCACTTAGGGCTTTTAATTTATTTTTATTAGTAGTACTAGTAGTAATAATTTGTATTACCATAGTGCTAGGACCCTCCTGGCATAGACCAGGATTCTGTTGTACTAGGTGCTGTACAAACCTGGGGGGAAAAGACAGTCCCTGCCCCAAAGAACTTACAATCTCTAAGATAGCAGATGGATATAGACAGACTGTACAATAAACAATGAGACAATATTGGATGATATGATAGGCAAAGTCTCAGCATACCACCAGCCTAACCACTGTCAAGTTTTTTGTAGGCCTTGTGGCAAAGGAGGGTTTTGAAGAAGGGTAACTAATTAGTTTTGTGAATGTTCACAGGGGACTTCTCCCAAGCATGAGAGGAAGCATGGGAGAGATCATAGAAGGTGCTCGTTTCAAATATTAACAGCTGTGAGATGGAGACTGGTATCATGGGCGTATTGGAGGAGGGACTTGACTTATACTGGGAGATGATAGGTAGGGTGGGGAAAAGGCTTGAAGGTGAAGACAAATAGATTATTTGATACAATAGAAAGCGGGAGCCGGTGAAGGGGTAGAGAGAGAGATGACATGATCAAAATAGAGGTCTAGGAAAATGATCTTTGCATCAGTGTTCTGCATAGATCTGAGCAGGGCAAGAATTTGTTAAGGCCAAAGAAAAGGATTTTCAGACATAAGATAAAAGCCTGGATAAGATTTTTAGCTGTGTGGATGGGTAGGAATTCCTGAATCGTAGAGCAAGAGTCTGCAATACATTGCCATAACCTAGATGTAAGGACCTAGAGAGATGTCTGAGTCAAAGATGACGCCTATGTTATGGGCCTAAGTAACAGGTAGAATGGTGGTGGTGTCCACAATGATCAAGAAAGGAAGTAGCCAGGAGGGTTAGATTCAGAGCTCTCCTTTAGCCAGACTGAGCTTCAGTTAACAACTACACATCCACAAGATGATGTCAGAGACACAAGCCAGGATTTTAGTTTGGACAGAAGGAGTTTAGTTTGGAATTGAGATAGTACCCATTGAATTCAGTGGAAGCTTTACCATGGGCTTTGGTTCTGTCCCTTTGAGCTCTAGGGAATTTTTAGTTCTGTTTAAAATTAAGCAGTTACAGAAAAAGGCCTGTTTGTTGTGGTTATCCTGCTTTAGTGGTTATCCTTTCAGAAAGTTATTTCATTTACAGTCCCTAGAATCAATACACAAAGTAAAGGGTTAAGCGATTGAGCTGAGAAACTTTAAAACAAAAACTGACTACTGCAGATGGACTTAGATATAGCTTTGTTAAAAATAGCTGGTCAAAGATGATGAAATTTTTGCTGCTGTCTCTCCAAGATGGAGAGGGTATGTGTGTGTAAAAAAATAATAAAGCTGCAAAAATTTAGTGTGGGGGGGGCATACCCATCAATATCAACTAACTCCTTAAAAAGATCATTACCATGTGAAAAAATAAAGACAGGAAAGAACTAGATATATAATACATTCTAATACAATTTTATGCATTGTTTTATATTTTTTCTATCCAAAATATTTTCTGTATCACCTGAAATTTTGCCAGAGATCAAGTTAAGTGGGGTATTCACTCCTCATAAGAAACTGTTTCTCCTGGGCACAGAAAACAATCTTTTAACATGGGTGGACGGATTTTTTCTGCTTACATAGTAATAACATTTTACACACATTATTGCAAATGCAATTTGTTTCTCCAACTGTGAAAGGTTCACTTCATTGACAGCATGCATCAGGTTGTTGGGCTTGAAGTATTACTGTTTCTACTATTAAAGTTTTATGTCACTTGATTTAAAATACTGTAGGCTATATATGTGGGCAGATCCAGTATCAGTTTCTGGTTGACATAATGAACACCAGTTGTCCTCACAAAGCCCATATTTACACAATCTTCTGGCTTTTGAGATTTGCCAAGTCATCTGTTTAACTACAAACTGGGTATTTGTGTTAAAACATATATGTTTATTTTCACCATGTACTACCAGTGGTTACTATAAATAAGTCAATATTTGCCAGTGATTACCACACAGTCGAATCTCCAATTATTTCTTATACTTACGGTAGAATATGTTTATGATTATGTTTGTCAAATGATAAATAGCTAATGACTATTATTTCATGAAGATTATTTTTTTAAAATATCAAGCAATGAGAAATTTAAGCTTATTACAAAATACAAAAGCTGTATCAGTTTACTGAAATTAGATAGAATGTGTGCTTGATGATTTGCTTGGAGCAAATTATTATTAAAAAATAATTATATATTAGCAAAACAAGTAACTGGAGCTGTGTGGAGGATGGAAATTTCATCAAGAATTTCAGGATTTCAAAATTTGTCTTAATTCTAACCCAGAACAAAATACAAAAAATTTTTAATTCTCTGCAAAGAAATTCAAAACAATGTTTGATTGCTTGAAACTTTTGTTTGTCTTTGATTTTGACATTTTAAATTGCATATTATACTACATAATATAATACCATCTTAAAAAAAATAATTCTAAAAATGTTTATCTTTTTTCGGGAATGTTTTCCCGTGGTTTTTCTCTCAAATTAAATTTCAGTTAAATGAATGTGATTTACTGAAGTATTTTCAGTTCAGATGGAACTTTCTAGTAGAAAATAGTTCCATTTGAAGCTTTTTTTAACAACTCAACAATTAATTTCAAATACTATATAAGGAAGTTTTCTGTAAATATAGGCGAGTTTCTGAGCAATCATCCCCCCACTGCACATCCTCCAGGGAATCAATCTAGGCTTAATCATCTCTCCCATCTAATTTAACAGCTTTTATTTTGGGGAATTAGTAAGTACAGTTGTACAGTACTTTTTCAATCAAAATGCTTTTTGAATAGAAAATGGAGTTTCAGTAAAATCAAAATTTTCCACATAAAAAGAAATGAAGTATTTCATTTGGGGTCAGGTAGACCTGAATTGAAACATGTCTAATGTAATAATCAAAATGTTTCATTCAGCACTGAGCTGCACCCAGCTGGGCTGCCCCTGTGCATCATGTGAGATGTATTTTAGCTGGTGAGTTGGCCTATCCAGTAGAATAGGGACATGAGGAAACCAAACTATAGTTCTCATGAGGCACTGTGGCAGCTTACATGGACATAGCTAGATGTTAAACCAAGCTATTTTTTGTACAGAAACTGTCAGTACATTTATGGTCCTAAACAAAAGGGTGTGTGTCTGTTTTGACTTTGTCCAAAATGAGGAACAACCCCCGTCTCACCTCAAAAAGCAAAATATTGGAATTTCCCATAGGGTGGAAATTTCCGGGCTTTGACCAGCTCTTAATAAGAAGACAGTACTGGGCTGAAGCGCCAGCAATAAATAGACAATGCCCAGCTACTAAAGTGAGATTTCACAATGATTAGTTTAAATCAGGCTGATCAGGACGGACTGCTTTCAGTACTATCTGACGTCCATTAGTGTATCACTACAGAAATGAGTTGCGGCCTCTGTTTCCATTAGTTTGAAAAACAAAAAATGGCACCTTTGTTAGCAGTCTCAGCAAATGGAATGGGCTTGGAAACCAAACTGTCTTCTCAGCTTGAATACATTGCCTTTCTTAAATAGTTGTTAAAACCCATTAGTACGACAAGGTGAGTAACCCTGCAGGGCTGGCAGTTGAGTAGCTTCTTATACAAGTATTAAATTAACTTTTAAAAAGGAATGAAAGGAATGCAAGTGCAAGCAAACATTTCTGCTTACTGGTTTCTTACACGAAGAAATGTAAGTGATGATTTCCCTTGTTTTCAGTTTACATAAGATTCTCATGGACCTGCAGAATCAGCAACTAACACAATTATCTGACTGGCTAGCAAAAACAGAAGAAAAGACAAAGACAATTGAGTCAGAGCCCCTGGGCCCTGATCTAGAGGATTTAAAACATCAAGTAGCAGAACACAAGGTAAGCTATTGTACGTTACTGCTAGAGTCAAAATATCGTTTAAAGGAGAAACATAAATCAATGAACTTTTCACATTTTTAAAGCTATAAAACTAGTATTAGAGCAGAGTAGTGCAGAATGTCTCATTTATTGAAGTTTAAGCTATGCAGAATGAGCAAGTCTGTATGGAGACTGCATTGCAATTCAGAATTTTTTAATAAGATTGGGATTTTCTTTACTCTCTCATATTCATAATTTACTAGACTAGAAAGTCTGGTTGGATATCAAGAAAATAGGCAATTGTCATATACTTTTTATTACAAAACATAATAAGAAAATTTCAGGTTTTATTATTCCCATGTTTTCTTCCTCTTGTCGTCTTTGCTTTTTTTCCTTGCGTTCTCTAGCAGCAATGAGACACTCTTAGTTTTTATAATTGGGATTCCAAAGCTCAATAGCAATACTGGGACTCTGAATATGTGGCCCCTGAGCACTGTAAAGTAATCAAAGTGTAGTCTCTAGCTTTGTAATGGAAGAGGTTTGGGTTTTTTTGAAAAATGTATTTAATTATGAAAAATAACAATCCAGCAATTGTAGAAAGAAAAATGTTTGCCCAAGCATGTTTGCATTCTGGTGTAGAAAAGTGTTTTTTAAATAGGAATGATTAAGCGGTAATAAGTGCATAAATTAAACTAAAGTAATACGAACATAGGCAGATAAATTCAAGCGGGCAAATGAGACAGAATTCTGCCAAGACTGTGATTATCATTTTTCAAGGGAGTCTTAAAAACAGAGTTACATAAAACAGATTTTTAATATTGTGCTACATGTTCAGTAATTTTGTGTATATTTGCATATATGTGTATGCTCATAGAGACACATGTATATCATACATATGTGTGATGATAAAAAAAAGAAGATAAATATAGGAAAAACATAAGGCCTGGGAGACGTGGTTCCAGAAAGTGTCAATAGACTAAGGTGTCATTTACCTCTAGGTTAGTGGTTCAAATCCAGTTTATTTCTATAGTACCCAAAAGTTTTTACCATCTGATGTCTTTTACCATCTTGGTGGCTTATGTGAAATGAGTTTAGTCCAATTTCTAGAAAGCAGGTTTTCATATCCCAAAATCCACCATCAGAAATTAAGCCAATTTATGGCCTGGGGGCACCAGAGGCCAAGATTGGCATGGAGACCCATTCTTCACTTAACCATGACACTGAAAAACCTATTATTAAGATATACTAGTGAGGAAGTATGGAAAAGCTGTTGCTGTAATTGGTCTTTGGGTAAATAGAAGATTTCTGTTTTCAGGCTTTCCGTTTTCCAGGCAATCCATTTCCTGGGCACTAAATTAAACTTTAAAAAGAAAATGGCAAGTAAAGGTGGAAAGATAATCTGCGACTGAAAAATAAAGGATATTGTATATGACAAGTTCATTTAGAAATTGGTAACTTGGTTCTTGGTTTTCTTTTTATATGTATTGTATTTGAATGCTCCCGGAATTAAAGCTAATAATTTCTTGTGCCAGTGAAATGCACTACATTCCCTTTAAGAACTTTGCTCTTAATGGATGTAATGAATGCATGTTTTTGTTTTGAGTATGTTTTCAGAGTAAAATTCTGGCCTCAATGAAATTAAGGGAGTGTTCCATCACTGACTTCAGTGGGTCTCCAGAGCATTCAGAAATTTACCTCTCCCATATACCAATTCCATATTTCTGGATGTTATGAGTCAGTTGTCATTATGGATGCATAGCTTTAAAAATAAGGTTTCAACTCCATCTTCTCTACCAAGGGATCGTTCAAACAGAAGAGTGACAAAATGGAGGGTTTTTTCGTCCCCATTGGGCATGGATTAAAATTCTTCTCAGACAGAACTTGCCTGTAGATAATAATTGGAGGTCAAGATGTTTGCAGACATTTCAGATGCTGTGTGCATGTTGCAAATAGTTTTATTCTGTGTTATATTCTGCATCAGTGTCCCCTGATTCCTGCAGTATAACAAAGCTGCATACTACAGCAAAGATAAAAATTCATGTCAGTATACAATGTGAGGAGAAAACGGTTGAAACCAAGTTGTATTGCACTAGATATGAACATGACTAACACAGTTGGTATTTCATTTCAATATAAGATATAAGTAATCTCTGCTTTTGAATGTTTTCACTTCTGTAACATGGATGTATACATTCCAATTTACTGCCTAGCACTGGTATTTTTGTAGCATTTGTTGGGAGAAACAGAAGAGTTTGGCAGTCAGAAAGGAGAAGATGGCATCAGATTGATTGAGTAGTGGCAGCCAAAAAGATTGATTGGTTTGTTGGATGGAATGCAGCAACTTCTTTCTCTTTCTCTCGTGTGCTTCTGTCAGACTTATTCTTTGACCTCATCTCCCTTTGATTAGTTCTTGGCCCCTTATTTCTTTCTACACCTAGAATATTTGTTTGATTCATTTTGTTTTCTACCTCTTGACTTACACTCTATAGACTGGATCCTTTTAATCTCAATTTTCTGTATGTTCTGTCAGATAATGCTCAAGCTTTTGAGATTGATGCTCCAGTTTCTCTTCCGAAGCCCAGATAGAGTGAGTTGACTCCAATCCTGAGAAGATTCAGTAAAACAGATCTAGGATCACTCCTGTGGTTGTTATTCATGACCAAGAAAAGCCAGCAAACTCCCCTTCTTAACTTAGTGTTGTATGGGACTTTCAGCTGAACAGTAAAGGAATGACAGTTTCTAAATGAACTATACCGAAGGCAAACTACAGGGGGTTTTAGGACCCACAAAAAGGCACATGTTTTCAGATCTCTCAGTAGGTTTGCCAAACTTTTTGGCATCATGGTAAAATAATTGCAAAAAGCTATTTCTCATTTGATCTGTTTTTTTAGATGTTTTGTCTACTGCTGCAAGTAGTCTAGGCTATATATTTAAAAAACTGAAAGAAATCTGCTTATAAGAAAGTGAAGATTGCTAAATTACGTAGAAAGGTTACATATTTAAAACTTCGTGATTAAACAGAAATGCACTTTTAAAGTTATTTATAGATTTCATTTTAAGTTTGTACAGTTAAACTTGCTAAAATTTACAGAAGTTTAGTGCTTTGCTGAATAATTGTGCAAAATTTTCATTATAAAAATAAAACCTTGGAAAGTTGCTACTTTCTGAGTTTGCAGTAAGTCCCTGAAAATGAAGAGGTATGTGGGAAATTTGCTCCATATCAAAGTTGACCATGGAATTTTTTCCACTTTCTGGATACCTTCATCAGTATCCCATGCATGTTTTGTAATGTTGACCTAGGTTGCACAATCTGACACATGGTATTGGTTCTGGTTATTATGGGTGAAATTCTGGCCCTTAAAAACCAATCCACAGATTTCAATAGAGCCAGGTTTTCATCCCGATTCGAAAAGTGTTAGCAGGAGACATTTTGACTTTTTTTTGCTAAGGAAGACGCTGCAATTAAGTAGATCCCTGTGAGCTAATGAAACATTCAGCTTATGCCTTTTTAAATCAAATTGATAATTGTATATGTTGGAATGAATTTTAATCAGTAGTAATGGTAATAGCAGATCTGGGAACAGATCTGTCATTAATGGTCTTCAGGTTTTGTTTTGGGTTTTTTTGAGAATCTGTAAACCTACTACTGACTCTGATTTATTTAAGCTCCAGAGGGGAAGCCATGCTAGTCTGTTTTTATTAGTCTTTAAGGTGCCACAAAACTCTCACTGATTTATTTAAGTTTATTAAGGGAGGGAAATACAGGTAGCCTACAGTGGGAGAGTACATAGAATCCTGTATTTACCTTGTCTACAGTACCACCCCTCTTCTATATATTTCAGATGCCAATTACATTTTTCTCTTTATGACATTGCATTTCTTCATCACATTTTGTCATATTGAAAAATGATCTGTTTTTTATGTCTTTGTTACATGACTGACACCTGCCTTGTTCTTAAATAAATCTAATATACATTTGAGCTGTTGCCTTGTTTAATCCCCATTGCCTCTAAGCATAGATAACTAGCTTATTGGATTTCAGTCTGTATGACTGAGTCTTACACAGCTAAAATTGGGGTACTCTCCTGTCTAATCTCTCTTAACAATGTAGTCAGGGAGTTGACTGGATTTTAACCTTCTGAAATTATAATTAAACCATTTGAACCCAAACACCCATTGACTGGAGGATCTAAATCTAAATTTCAGAACTGGGCCCTACTCTGGTTTTGATGTCACTGAACATCAATTGTACACAGCTGCTCATGCTCCTTGAACAAAAATCATGTTTAAGTGGGCAGTTAGGACTAGCGCCATTTTTTTTGTTCCCATTACTATGATACATAGCACAATTATATACATAATCTGCAGGAGAAACCACTGTATTCTCTGAAACATCTGTGGTATGCTGCTGTGGAAAAGGACAGTTTGTCCATTGCAGGCAGAGCTTATTATTGGATTCTGTATTGATTTGTTATTATTTTATCCTGTTATTCCTTGATTTAATTTCCAAGATATCAGTCAGTGAAGCACATTTCTGGTAACAAGAGTCGGAAGGCAGCTTGTTTATGAAGTGGATAGGAGTGCTGCCTAAATCTGCTTGTGATCCTGCTAGATTACGTTATTTTTGTTATCCCAGCATATGTTCATTTGTCCCTTTGTCACTGCCCTCTTCTATTTTACCAGTGATTTGATACAAATGCATTTGTTGTTAAGAATGGGAAGGAATCCTATTTTTTTCTTGCACTATAATTTTTTCCTCTGTAATTCCGTAACAGAGAGAGAGAGATCAGGTAGGCAAGGTAATATCTTTTATTGGACCAACTTCTATTGGTGGAAGGTACAAATTTTTTAACTAAAAAGAGTTCTTCAGGTCTGGGGAAAGAAATCAGTGGCTGAGCTAAATACAAGTTGGGGCTGATAGTTAAGCATAAGGAGTACAGGTCACTTGAGATGGAATGGGTAATAAGGATTAAATTATTATGCAGAAAGGGTTTGAAGTGGGCTATTAAGGGTTAGCCTGCAGGTGTGTTACAGATTGTTTTAAGGAGGTACGAAACCAGTGTCCCTGTTAAGTCCATGGGTTTTTAGTATCTAACCCTATGAATCTAAGTTCCCAGGCTTGCTTTTAGAAGGTATTGTGCAGGTTTCCTTTGAGGACGAGTATTGAAAGATAAGATATGGAGTGATCACTTTGTGAAAAGTGTTCACCCATGGGTGATTTGGTGTTTTTTCTTTTATCACATTTCTGTGTAATTTTATTTGAGAGTGTAACAATTGTCTGGTTTCACCCAATACACAGGTCAAATTGAGTAATAATATAGTACATATGATATGCAGAGTTGCTAGAGATAAGGACACTTATATAGATAAGGTTTCCTAACACTTCCCATTATGTGATCTATTTTCAGCTGCTTAAACCTTTACTGGAGCTTACCTATTCTGGCTGAAATTTTCCAACATTGCCCTTTCCCAGGTTGTTTTAGTAGTGTTTGTTTTTTAATATTTAACCTTTGCTGAGAGTACGATTATGCAAAAATAGGTAGTTTTGCTAACTTTAATTCCATTCCTTCCCAATCATTTAATTTTAGAGCTATGACAACTCTGGGATTTCGAATTTGGCAATTGCATAGACCTGGGATCAAAGAGATGTCTTTTGCTAGCCACATGAAAACACACCAAAATTTGTCCAAATTATATATCTCTGAAAACTGCAATTTCTACATGCTCAGTAAAGCTTGATCCTAAAATCTCTGAACATCCCATCTACACTGAGCAGGCCCCACATAACTCCCTGCCTACTGTCTGCATTGCATGTGTTCCAGTCTCAGGGAGCTCCTTAATACACACTGCTAGCTCCAGTGAGCCTCATGGTCAGCACAGAGGAACTAGAGCTCTAGATATGGAGGACTGGGGAAAGGAGAATATAGCAACAATGGCGTTGGCCTAGGGGGAGGTGTACCAGGCCAAGAATAAGGAAAAGACTGTGAGTTCTGGTCTCAGCAATTCCAATGACTGATGTTAGTAATTTCGTGCCATTCAAAGCTCTTGTTATTGAATAACGTTCCCCTCCTACCAGCTCCTAGTCCTCTGGGGATAGCTAATGAGAATCATGCTTTCTACTGCCCTTCCTTGCAGCTTATGGAGAAAGAGGGAAATAGAAAGCCTACTCCATGCCTACTGGGCGCTCCCCTATACCAGGAGAATTCAAGGTAGGGGACTTTGCAGATGACTTCCCAAGAGGCAATAGTTTTTTCCAAGAAAATGGAACAAAACCAAAAATCTGCCCTAATGTATTGATTGTGGCCATTTGAAAAAAGAGGACCGTGATCAATTATTCTCCATGTCCGCTGAAGTTAGGACAAGCAGTAAATGGGCTTAATCTGCAGCAAGGAAAATTTAGATATTAGACTAAAGCTTCTAATTATAAGGGTGGTAGAGTTCTGGAATAGACTTCCAAGAAAGGTTCTGTAATCCCCATCATTGGATGATTTTAAGAACAGAGTGGTTAAACGCATGTCAGGGCCTCTGTGCAGGGAGCTGGACTAGATGATGCCTCGAGGTTGCTTCCAGCCTTGAATTTCTATAAGCTTCTCCATTATCAAAATGTTAATTGATAGTACACAGGTGTTACTTCATAAACAGAACTGCCAAGAGAAAACAGATAGTAGACTGTAAAATATGTTACATGAAACATAGACAGGGCTGGTGACTTCTGCATATAAAGGTTTCCCAACTTTTCCCATTATAAGACCCTGTTTTCAGTTGCTTTGCCAAACTTTAACCATTTGGACTGAAGTTTTCCATGCTGGGTCTGTCTCCCACTGATTTTTTTTTTTCTTTGAAAATTTCAACGATAACAGTTCAGTCATTCTTGAGAATGAGGCTACTGAAAAATTAGTTGGCTTTGCCCATAATAAATATAATCTGTTAACTTTTCTTTAGATGCTCTAGTGCCCCCATACTTTAGAGCAGAGACTTAATATTGGACGGATGGGTCATCTTTGTGACAGGAATGTGCAGTTGCCCTCTCCATAAAAAATGCCAAAATTTGGCCAAGTTATAGATCTTTAAAATACTGCAGTTTGCGTATGCTGACTGAAGACTTGTTAGATTTTAGCAACATAAATCACAAAGGTCATGGCTTTACCTGAGAATGCTCCAGCCTGGAGCTGAGCTGGACTTTCTTTGCAATGTGTATCTCTGGGCTGGTGTGAGCTGTACTGGATCTGAGTCTGGGTACCAGAGCTGAGAACAGGGAGCCTGCACTCTGAATGGTATCCCCTTCCCCCTGTCAGGCAGTAGAAAGCACAACTGTGAGACCTGGGGGAGCATGGAGAGAGCAGATTTGGACAAAGAGCCTAGAGAGGAAGACTGAGACAACAAGCTGGCAACTTTAATTCACCCCCTCTCTGCATATGTGTTATGATAGTCTTTAATTACATTATCACATAGTGTTATTTCCACAGGACCCTTGCCTTGTTGAGTTCACAGGATTGCAATGCTCTGGGGATATATTACAGGGCTGTGTAATAAAGGATATTGTTGTCTGTAGGACCTGGGTTTCATTTTTTCCAGAAGTTGGAAGGAGTGTACTGAATGAGACAGCGGTCGTGGGAAGAGAGAGACTGCTAGAAGTCAGTTTTAAGCTGCCTGATGGAATTCAATTTTATCATGGTCTCTGCCACAGAGTTCCTCTGTGATACTGGTCAAGTCACTGAAACCAAACTTTTTACAGGTGATCTCTATTTTTTTGTTGTTAGTTTTCTGCGTTGCTGACTAGAGTCCATGGAGGGCTGATTTCCAGAAGTCCTAAGAATTCACAGCTGCAACTGATGTCAACAGGAGCTGTCCTTGAAACAAAGTGTTATACATTGCTAAGAACTATGGTCCTCGGAGTCTCATATTGGGCACCTAAAATTAAGAGTTACTTTTGGCCTAAAACTCTCTATATGCTTCAGCCGTTGGGCTGTATGATGGCGATGCTACCACTCAGCATGTTTGTAACGCACTCAGAAACTATAGTGTTGAGTGCCAAAGAAAAGGCCATGAGGCAGTTAATGCTGAGTAAACAAAAGAAAAAGAAACCCATTAAGATAAAATGCAAACTCTCTTCAGAGCAAGGTTTAAATAGTGTACAGTAAATAAGGCTAGGACAACACATTGAATGAAAAGAAAAACCATATTTAATAGCTGCTCAATAGGTAGGCACAAATCATCCTGTGCACTGATTGAAGCAGTGGTCCTGTGGAAGAAATAGTATGCCATCATGTAATTAAAGACTGCATCATAAGGCAGCCATACAAGAAGGGGACAAGTTAAGGTTGCACAGACAACAGTAATACTAGCATATTCTAGGTTTTGAGTGCTTGACTTCGCAACTTTAATCATGTTCTTTAATATAGTTTTTGTTTGTAAGACTATAAAAAGTACAAACACTGTTAAAAAAGTAACCTAATTCCCATTTAAAATGAGCTAGTCATTGTTATTTATAAAATGTCAGCTACCCAGGCGCAACAACTTCTTTTTCAACCCAAAGTTTCATTCTGAATGTTGATGAGAGGACTAAACACTTAGAGAGGAAAGAGAGATTGTACTCGATGGTTTTCAAGAAAGGAATAGAATTTTGCCAACTATATTTGAATTTAGTAGTACCTTCTCATGTACTCCCATTTTTAGTCAATGAGGTTGTACTCTGACACTGCACTCTGTTTCAGCCCTAAAATCTCCCTGTCTAAGCAGTATGGATTTGTTTTCCCTTTTCTTTTTTAGGCACTTCAAGAAGACTTGGAACAGGAGCAAGTCAGGGTGAATTCACTCACTCATATGGTAGTTGTGGTGGATGAGAGCAGTGGGGATAAAGCTACTGCTGCACTAGAAGAACAGCTTCAGGTATTCATTGAATTGCTTTGTGAATTTTTTAAAAAAGTATTCATCTTAAGCATCCCTCAAGAAATATTTGTGTTTGTTTTCTAAACATTTTTGTGGGTCCTATTTTTATGTGCTGGATAAATGTAAACATTTTGTAAGAAAGCACCCTAAATATTATTTAAAGATGTGAGGATTTTTTGTGTGAAAACAGAAGAAGGGTTTACATGGCATCTGTAAACTGAGGATAAAAAGTAATTGTTCAACCTCTGTGCACTATATACACAAACCCTTCTTTTAAGCTTCTCTGGTACAACATTCAGTCTGACACTATGTCTGAAATATTTTATCGAAATGAGCTTTAAACGATTTGGTGCGCTCTGAGGTACTCCAGACATAGTGGTACGTGCATACCTGTCCACTGTGCAATCTCAACCACCTCATCCTATTTTCTTACTTTTTTCTGTGTGCTTTTGTTTTGTATCCTGGTGAAATGTCATCTCTCCAGCCAGCTGCTTCAGGCTACTTAACTGTGACCCAATTCAGTCTCAGGCTCAATCTCCCAATGGGGGAGGGAGAGGAAAACAGGGTGGCTCAGACACACAAAAAAGGATTTAATGTTCATCTGGTTCAACAACAAAACGGAGTTATTTGCAACCATTCTCTATTCCTAATGCTGCATTGTCCTCTGTCACTGGGGTGCTGAAATTACAAAAAATAGAATTCCGAAAGAAATGTAGTGTCCATTGTGGCTGGTAAATTGAGAAAAAATTGTCATAATGTGGAACAACTCGCCACGGCACCTAATCTGATTTTCCTCATCATGCGCAATGTCTTTTAAAAAAAAAAAACCAACAAGGTAAGTCCAAGAACTTTTCTAGAGATATTGCCTAATCTTTCCATGCTATATACAGGAGCAATAAGAGATAAATTACACCTTTACCACTGAAATAATGTCCCACTGCTGGTTTAAAAAAAGGGGGGGGATGAGTCAGAATAACAATCACCTCGCCTGTTGGAAGAAGGTGGCAGTAGAAAAAGACTTCAGCTGCAAGACATATGGCTGTACTTTGATCACTGCTTATTATATCAAATATGTTTCACTACTAGCTTGTTTTCCCCCACTGCTCATTCATCTCCACCAGTTGCCCCTCATGTAATTCTGATTGTCTCTGCCCCAAAGAGATTACAATCTGTAATATTTGCACATTGCGGCTCTAACTGGGAACTCTAGGTGCTCCTGCAGTGCAAGTTATAATCAGCAGACAGCCCATGAAATTGAAAGGTGGCAAATTCACAATTGCTAAAAGGAAATAGTTTTTTATACAACACAGTTAGTCTTGCCTGATCCAGCATAGCGTTTCCTACATTTAGGAGCAAGTCTTTAGGTACTCAGGTTTAAAAAATGTGCCCATTGTTATTATCAGAATTCTTAAATAGGCAAGCACAAAATCAGAAAAGCAGATATTGTTCTTAAATATATACACAGAGATTTATTGCCTGTTTCGTACTAAAAATGTACTACCCATTCAAATGTGGCCTTAGCTGCAGCCCTGAAACAAACCCTATAAAAGCTCTTTGACTTGTCTAAACTAACGCTTCTAGAAAGGTACTGACATCAACTCCTCACCTGCAAATCCAGGGTGCAAAAACATCACAGGGAGTGCACCATATATACCACTAAATCAGTCCCAGCACCTTTCTCGATATACCCCTGTAATCTTCACTTTATTATATAGTAGTGGGAATTTTTATCCTTATCAAAAGGTCACAGCTCTCTCTGTCTCTTATAAGATTGCAGGGATAGGTTTTTACAATCAACTTGTACTTCTCTTGGCACACGTACAAATCCATATGCTTGAGTCAACTGCTTGAAAATGTGCTCTTAAACTTCCCTGGACATGGTGTCTAAAACAGCCTACTCTTTTCCTGAAATTTAGAGAGTAGACAGATAACAGTCCCTCATTAAACACCTTTCTAAGAACAGAGTTACTTCCACTATCCATGCACCATAGACCTCGTCTTGCATTTCTTGTCCCTTTCATTTTTAAATATAAGGAACCACTGTTCTTTTTTGGGACAATATTTGTCTGTAGACATCTCTGTCCAAAGGAAATAATCTGTTGTCCTCTATTTGCACTTCATTTTCTGGCTTCCCAATGGGGGCTCTTTAAACTGTTTTGGATACCTAGGCCAGTATACCAGAAGGGGATGTAAAAGGAATAAATTAGACAGCAGCATCCTATTAACCTTCATCCAAAGCAGATCCTAAATTGCCTTTTGATCCAACATCTAACCAGCCAGGCAACCTTTTGCCAACATCCATTGTGTCCCCAGCGAGGCCTGAATACCCCCTGAAAGAGTGAGTCAGTCTTAGATAAATGTGTGGTAAAGCTACTAGAGCAGGTGTCATAGCATGCACCACATTTTTATAGAGAAATTGTGAACATCCCCTCCTTTCCTTCCGTTTCAAGAAAGATAGCATTGCTTACATGGAAAATGTAGATTAAGAAAGTATGTAAATATTTCTTTTAATGTGATAGCAGCTAGAAAGAGCGAGAGTTAGTACCAGGTGTCCAGCCAGTTCTTCATGGACTATCAATGCACTGGTAACAAACTTGTTTGATTCCCAGTACCACTGTAGTAGAGACACTTAGCAGTAGAGTACTAGAGATCAAAAAAGCTTATTACCTGGACTGGGAGTTAAGAATTCCTTCACTAACATCCGTTGAAAGTGAGAAATCAGTTTAACTTCCTTCAGTCCCCACTCGCTCCATGAGGAAATGACAAGATTTCAGTTCTTTGAATCACCAAATCCTCAGATCTCTCTTAGAATCACAACCACTCTCTGTTTGTTCACCCACAAAGACTTAAACAGTCAGTAGCGGATCACCCACTGGACATGAAATGTCATGATCCCTTCTAGTCAACCTACTATGTATTTTTCACTGAAATCCACCAACATCTTTATTTTGTTATGTGAACGTTGATACCACTGGGCCAGAGAGACTTTGCCCTACCAGCAGACTCTGGCACACGGGGTGAGAAGGTGGAGTGTCTGGAGTAAACTTTGCTCCAGCTATCTTCAGCCTCCAAAAGAATTCTTGACTGTCATCAGCTAGCTAGAACAGCCCTCTCTGAACTATGTTATATTTAGAGAATCCTGGAGCTTTAATGTGCTTCCTGATGATCCCTCCTGTTTGCTGTGCTGAGGGAGGCTGAGAACCAGGCCCTAATGTTAAAGGTAGTGTATTTATACCACTGATTAGAATGTTATCTTTGGATATATGATCCATTGTTATACTTCATGTACAAATATTCTTAGAATAGATTGAGAAAAGCAGGGTTAATACCTTAATTACTATTGCAGAGCAAATGCATTTTCAATATACTGAATTTCTGTTTTGTTTTTGTGTTTCGTTAGACATGTAGGCACAAACAACATTTCTACAGACCACTGGTCCAGCCCATCCAGCAGTACTTAGCCTGACTTCATTAGAGAAGCGTCTTTCACCAAAATTCTTTCATTAGTTGCAGACTCGAGGCTTATTGTTATAATTCACTGTATGTTTACTCTCAGTGCTCCTGTGAAGTATTTTGTTTGTTTGTTTGTTTGTTTTTCTGATTCCCATGTTTGCTTCATTCAGTCTTTATCAGGCTATTATTTTACCTTTTAATGTCCATAAAAAGCATTCCCTCAAAAGACTCATTTAAAAAAAGAATGAAACAGTTTTCATGTAGGGGTAGGAATCGGTGAAACTTCCAATTCTAGGCGTATAGAGGGTAGAATTTCAGGGGAGGGAGATGGTGTGTCGCTATAATTTACTGTCTCCATTGAATTGGCAGTGCCAACATTTGCCCCACAGCTACTCCTCAGCTTCCCTAAGCAGAACTCTATACTTCTGAAATTTAGTAATTGATTTTAGTGGGATTACCAACAGAGTTAGGTACTATTCAGCTGAGTAAAGGTGGCAGAATTGAGCCCTATATGATTAAATAATCAATGCTTATCATGGAAGAGAAGACTTCTTACATGATCTTTGTGCCTGTATCTGTGTTACAAATTTATTTCTTAAATAGGTTTACTCAAAAACCTCCATGTCACGTTTGCTATGATCTGTCACTAGAAGTTGTTGGTTTAGTACTGATTACAGTTAAAACCATCTATCAATACAGTTATTTATCATTTTTGTTGTTTTAAATATTTTGCCTAGTCTAACTATTGAGACAATAAAAGAAAGTAGGGTAATTCTTGTGCTTTTTTGGAATCATGCAGCTTTTCTGGGGAAGAAGGAGTGTAATTTGTCTTGTTTAGTTTTCCTTGGAAACCTGGTCTCTTCTAATGTGCAAATTAAGCATTTGCAGTGACCTTGCATCACTGAGTTGGTGCAGGCCACTAGATTAGGGAAGAACGTTTCTAAATATAGATCGCTGGAATGCAGGCATCTGTAGAAATGCAATTGTAGATGCTGAGAGTGAAGAATTTAAAAAAACAAAACGGGGGAGGTATAAAAAATAAAGCTGTTCAAGTATAAAATACGATGCCTTATATATAAAACATCAGAAGACTAGTACACAACACAAATCTGTAAACTAAAAGGCAAGTCTCACAGTTTCATGGTAACTGCACCTGTATTTCCCTTTCATGGGCCACCAAAAGCACCCGCTTTAGGCTCCGAACTCTTCAGTTGTCCCCTCTCATGAGCAGAGAACACTGCCTCCGGACAGGGAGGTTCTTTAAGGTGACCCAGTGCCCTGCCTATAATGTGGCATTCCCAGCAAGCCAGTCTGCCTAAAAGGTATATGTTTGCTTTCTCTTCTGAGCCTATAAACAGTGCTATTACCAGTCATTATACATTACCACACAGCTCTTTCTAACCAAGCCCACTTATTCTTCAGATAAAATCATTACAAAGAAAACATATTAAAAACAATAAAAGCACCCGGCATGCAATAAAGCTTACCAGAGGTCACCCCCAACTCCAGCCTTCTGCTCTGGTAGGTGTCAGTCCTTCAAAACCCAAAGGGGATCTTCCCTGTGTTTACAAGTTTATAATTGTCTGAGACATAGACCCACCAATTAGCAATTCACACTGTTCTTTATAGGGCTTGGGCCTTTGATCTCCAATCTCTGGGAACAGGTAATCAGCACACAAAGACCAACTCCTTCAAAAGACTGGGATTTTGCGTAGCTGGAAATGGGAAGTTGGTGGGTAGCTAAAATATAACAAGAAAGATTATGTCAATTCTTATGGCTCAAGGAATTGGAAAGGTACTTGACAGCACTTCTCATCATATGCCTATCATGAAGTGTTTACAATGTGATAGCTAAAGGGGTTTGTAGATTGGTGGCCAATACAACGTACTCATGTTACTGTTTAATCATAGACACTTGTACTGAAGTGATTTGTGCATGTTTGTTCATCAATGCAAATTCCACACCTTTCTAATCCACTTTTGCTGTCCATTTTAATGTATCTTATTATATATTGGAAATTGCAGTACATTATAACACTCAACTGCATCCTAGATACTACTGGCTTGAAGGACACAGTATGAAATTCTTATTAGCCCATGAGGAATCAGGTATCCTTATGACAGATAATGAAACATATGTCCTATGTATAGTGAGCCCAGACTCACTATAGCTTAATTGTTCACTATACATGAACTTCTCTCTATGACAAATGGTGATTTTTAATTCTGTGGCAAAAAGTTAAAAAAAGAATCTTGAGGAATGCCAGAATTCACACTTATACTAGATTAAAACTAGTATTTCCTGATTTTGCTTTGCGTGTGAACATGTTTACCTATTTCTAACAGCCATTGTTTCTTCATCATGACTATTGAGGTTCTTGGTTATAAACCACATTGCAGGGATGCAACTAATGCTGCTGCTAAATCTGCTGCGACCAGTGCTGTATCTGTAGCAATAATTTCAGGTTAAGAAGTAACTGTTTTGGGCGCATGGTCTGCTAAGTGGGTCTAGCTTTGCAAACACTCCATTAAAGTCATCAACACATTAGAGCCAGTAATAGGTATTTTAGCAACAACTAGTGTTGCTGCCTGAGTGGCCTTTTATAGCTCTCTTGTTAGAGAGGATATTTGTAGTTTGAGTTGTGCAGAATAATTTCTCCTTCCCTATGAGTTTTTCCTTAACTGGAATATCTCATGTACTTTTTCCTTTCTCCTCGCTCATCTTCTCAGTTCATTATACATATACACTTTTTCTGAGGTGGTGGGTTAAAAGGAAAAGTCTACTCCTGTACTTCAAAGATTTTAGGCCAGATGGGACCACTGTGATCATCTAGTCTGACTACTTGTATAGGTCAGGGCATAGAACCTCCCCAAAATAATTACTAGAATGTATCTTTTGGAAAAAAATATTAAATCTTGATTTAAAAATGGTCAGTGATGGTGAATCTACCATGACCATTAGTAAATTATTCCAATGGTTAATTACCATCACTGTTAAAAAAAACTTAGTTTAGTTTAGTTAGTCTGTTTTCCATGAACACATGTTGATTTGCGTTAATTACATTACCTTATCTTAAATTTTTATTAATCAAGTTCTGTAACAGCCCCTCCATTGTCTTGCCTGGTATGGATGTCAGGCTGACAGGCCTGTAATTACCTGGATCATCCCACTTACCATTTTTTAAAAATGGCGCAGCATTAGCTTTTAGCCTTCTAGAACATCTCTAGATTCCAAGACTTATTGAAAATCAACATTAACAGTACAGTGATTGTCTCAGCCAGCTCTATTAAAACTGTTGGATGCAAGTTTGATATAGTTTTGCTTTTTGTTTATAAGAAAAAAAAACACACACCCCTCCTTATTGTCCGTATCTTACTGGTGATGTATTCCTCTTGTGTTCCATTGCTTTCCTTATCATTTTCCATAATTCCTCGCTTCTGATTTATTGTCATTATTATCAAGTTCTTCCCCTTTTTTAAAATAATATAATCACTTCCACTGTAAATCAGTTTTTTTTAACAAGCACTCACTTCTTCAGTTATGGAATTGTGGCTTTTGGGGCAGCTAGTAATCACGCATCATGCATGATTCCCAATTAACATTCACATTTTTTTTGCTTAAATTCTTCCTCCAAATGATTTGGCTCATAGCTGTTTTTGGCTTTGGGAAATTGGGTTTGTAAAGCACCAACTGAATATAGGTTAGGTGTGTTGCACAGATTTTAAACTGACATTAGATTGTGCATGTGAGTGATATACATTCTGGCACTTCTGGCTCCTCTCTGGTCTCTTTGAATACACCCCTCAGTTGTTAGGCCCCAGGCCTTCACCTTCTCAGAGTGCGCTTCTCCCACTCTTAAACCAAGTTCCAGGCTACAGTACCTTGAGGTTTAACCATACTGATCCAGCAGGCCCAAATGGGTTTAGTATTTGCAAGTGTTCCCTTTAGAAGTTTGAGACCAGTGGTTAATACCAGTGACCAGACACCTATCTCAAACCAAAGTATTGCTTAATCTAAACCATAGGGGGGGAAAAAGCATAACATACAGATAAAGGAATTTTAACACAACAAAAAAGTCAATACGTGTCTGTCTTAGCATCAGCCCTCCCACTCTGAGGTAGTGGGCCATGCGAGGCTTGCTTTTTCAGATCTGCCAATGGAGTCTGTCTCTGTCAAAGATTCCTGACAACTGCCTCCCCGTCCTCCCCATACTACCCTCCACAGAGTGACTGTTCTATTGTTCAGTGGCTCTTTGATTCTCAGCTTTGGCAGAGCAAGTCTTATAACTTTGGCTGGAGCCTAGGAGTAGCATCTTCCCAGTTTATAGCTCAGGCAGTCTCTCTTAATCACCCCTGCTGTGTTTACTGGGAGGTTGATTATCTGGAGCTATTTGTTTCCTTTCTACTAATTTCCTAACAGCCCTTATATTTAAACTAATCCAACATATGCACACAGTTAGCATTCCAATGATCCAATATAGCCATACAGTAACTCTCTCAAATGGCCAGGTCACATACAGTATTCATAAATAATTATAGATCGACCTCATAGCCTTCAAAATAGTTATGTATTAATAATCTATCGTAAGTAGGGATGAAGATGGTACAACATTCTAAACTAAATTAACTTGCGATTGATCAGAAAATATAGATGACATTTAAGTTTGCTGACTTAAAGAGCGAGCTTGTCAGCTGTGGACATGCAATGTGCACACACATACTTGTGCCTTCACTTCTGCAGATGCAAGCACCTGGTAAAAGTTCTAATGCTTGCACAAACCCTTTCAGCAGTCTAAACACCTGCACGCATGCCAGGCATTAGTTTTTGTAACCATCAGGTTCTGCTACTGTAAAAAGTAATGCTTGCAAACTAGACTACTTAAAGGGCATGCACAAGTGTTGGCTGGCAGGCAGAAGAAAATATATATTCACAAGTGAAGGTCAAGGACTGAAAATTCAAATGGAACAGTAAAGCATTATTTTGGGTAAAGCGGTGTAGAGAAAGGTAATTGTGTTTTGCAAAGGATTTTGATATTTCAAAATTCAATTTCATTCTAACTGGAAGGAAAACCAACAAATTCAAAGTTCTCCATGAAAGGGACTGGAGCCCTGGCTCTGGGGCAGTCTATTTACAGTGTGTTGACATAATTCCTCAATAAATTGCACATCAGAGGCAGTACCATGTGGCAGCCAGTAAAAATAAAATAGGTGAAATCCTATTGAAGATAAATGAGGTTCAATAACCTTCAATAAGTTTAGGATGTCACCCAATTAATTAGATTATTGGGGTAAATGTCTGAGTATTCCAGGCCCAAATCCTTCCCTTACGTCTGTAACACAAAGCTCTCTACCACGTGTGGTGAGTTGAGAGTTTGAGGAACTGGTATTCTAGCAGCTCTTACAGTTCAGGTCAATCAGTCAGTTATCTTTGGGAAAATGTAGCTTTTAGGAGAATCTGAATCTTCTTTCTTTATATTACAGCAGATTTCCACAGGGCCTCGTTTGACCAGAAATGCATGTTTTTTCTTAGCAAAGAATTTGTTAGGCTTGCATTACATTGCAATTTGAAACAGAACATGAGCCGGTTTAATGAGTGTAAATTAAGAGAGTTTGCAAGGAGTAATTTCCGTTATTGATCTACCTATGTGTAGCCAAGGGGGAGCAGACTGAGCACAGAAAGATTTTTTGTACTGAATCAGAGGCACAAAATCTTACCCTACATGACATCATGTTGATTTCTGAACCCTTCAGTTTAGACTTTTGTGGCCTGATTTTTAAGAACTATTGAACATATTCATCAGCCACAAACTTCAGTGAAAATCAGACAATTATATTCCAAAAACAAACAATGTGTTCATCCTTATCTGTAAATAACAGAAGGTTGGTTAAAATTGATAGTCAGATTTTCCATAAATACCAACACATAACAGGGAGTGTTATTCCAGAGTGAATTCTTGAACATGACATTCATAAGAGGCTGTAATTAGCCCTCTTCTTTTGGACACGTTGAATCTTGTGTACAGTATGGGGGTATCTAATGAATAATGATAGCAGTCTCTCTCTGTGGGAAACAGTTGCTGGTCATCAGGTCCAGTTTTGCGGAAGGGATGTAGATTCAGAGACTGGATTCAAGTAAGGAGCCAAGCAATCAGAAAGAATAGATTACATTACAGCAAGCAAGCAAAACAACCAGGAGAGAGCTAGTGTTGCTGGGGAGTTGGAGGGTGGTGGTAGTGATTTCAAGGAGGTCAGAGAAATAGTTGGGAATACACTGGGTTTGGGGAAAAAGGTAGGTAGATGGGTTGAGAGTCAGTCCTGTGTTTGGAAGCAGGTTGGGCCACAGATGGAAGCTGAGAAACAGCTCACCTTTTCTTTAGGATTACATTTTTACAAAACCCATCCATATCATGGAATTGGTACATCCATAAATTAGCATTTATAGGTGTAAGGAACAGAGTTCAGTGAATAATTAAAGATTGATGATTTATTAATTGAATTTATCCTGTCTTTACCTGTTCATAGAATAGCCACAAACAGTTTGGGATTTTCTTGAATTCATATTTCAAATATATTTTTTGCAATTTTTTCCCCTGTGTGGACTGATGGTCAGCAATTCTCTGTAAATATTCAGTATGTTTGAGCATAGTTGCTTAATTGTGAATGGATCTCATAGTTTGTAAGAGATTGTTTCTGTTTTCTGATTGGATTGGATTTCAGGAGCAAATACTCTTGCATATGATTTTCAGTTAAATAGTTTCCAATGAATAATCACAGATGGAAGTTTTGAAAATTTGTATTAAGTGAGTTTGTAAAACTTGAGAACATTAATATTTATGGAAAGCAAACATAAAATGGGCATGAACATGGCTAAAGTTATTGAAATAAAAAAAAAATCAAATGGATATTTGTGGAAAACTTTTTTTATGCATTAGTTGTCCAGATCTAATATTGAAATACAAGTTATATAAGTTCAATATTACAAATAATATTGAATACAAGTACCTATTAAGATGTTCTTCAATAAAATACTGAGAGCATGAACTATTAATCTGAATTTTAAAAGACCCAGCAATTTAGCTTGTACCTATGCATTCAGATGTTAGGAAAGGGGTATTCCTCAGTCTTATTGTATCACCTGCATGTGCTGCTTGGAAAAATGGAAGTGTTATAAAAGTACCATTCTCGCAGTGATATTTTTCATATTTCTAAATTGTGTCAGTATAAGATCTCCGTATACATAATGAAAATTGTTCATTTAACATATTTAACATTTGCTTCTTAAAGAAGTGGAAAGCATGGCTTTTCTGCTGTGGTGTGCAATCAGTGTCATGCCTTACCAGACAGATGATGTCTGCAGTGTGCCTTTTACTTTAGTGAGAGGCCTGACATAATATTTCTGCAATTCCTAGTCATACTGCAAGTCCATGTCATTTCTGCACTGTGTTGGGGTTGGGTTTTTTGGGGAGAGTGGTGTTTTTTGTTTGTGTGTGTTTATTTTAAAAGTCGCTATTCAAATACCACACTTTTATTATGATAAATCCCAATCCCAACCGTGGACACAATACTTTCTTTAATTACTAATATACTAATAAATCAGGAAAATTGGAAAAGACCCCTTCCCACACTGTGTGTGTGTGAGGCAAACAACAGGAAAGCATATGAGGGCATGGGTTGCAATAAATAATAGGATTTTTACTGCTATTTGTTTGTAAAGACCAGAATAACTCACTTGGGGCATTCATGAATAATGCTCTCATCTAAACTTGTGGCAATAAAAGCTTTGCAGCACCTTGCACAATCACATCTGTATAGGGTGTGCACAGGGATTTAAATGTGACCACTATTTAAGGGGCACTTTAAACACTGCCCCCCCCAACTCCCACTGCTTCCCTTCCCCCCATTGTCCCAAACTCCCTTCTACACACCCCAGGTGGGCTCCAAACACCTATTGGAGGCTGCATGCAAGGAAGGGTTGGGACCCAGCAGGCTTTCCTGCACCCCGTGCTGCCACCCTTGCTCCAGGAGCCATCTAGCGAGGCTCAGAGGGTGTGAGTGCTAGCGGCACTGCCTTTCCCAGGCACGTCCCTTCAGGTGTGCTCAGACCAACTCCCACCCTGGCAAAAAGGAAGGAGGATGGGTTGGCGGAGGGAATCCCAGGATGGAGAGCCAGGACGGAAGCTGGGGCAGTGGTGGAGATGATTATTGGAGGGGCCCATGCCCCTACTTGATCCCCCCCCCTTTGTAGGTTCTTCTGTGTCTATATTATCCCTCACCACCTGTTGTAGGCATTTGTCTCTAAAGTGAGCACATAAGAGACAGAGCTGAATTTATGCTTTAAAAAGTCAGAATATGCCTTTTTAAAACATGATTCATGCAACAATCTCATATGATAATAATGTGCACGTATACAGATCTCCATTAGGCGAAAGAAAAGGGCTTAATTAGTGCTTTGGAGAATTTTTGCTTCAGTAATTCTCACTAGAACATTGTAGAAATATAAAGGACTTTGATCTGCTATGCTGACAGTGCTGTCCTACCGCAGATAGGAATAATCTGAGAGCATCTGGGACTTTACTACTATAATCAAGACTTTGGACGACATTTCAAATTGTTGTGTTTTTTGGCACCGTCAAGTTTAGAAACCACTGTAGTATCAGTCTTAATGGAGATGTTCTATCCATATATTGGTATTTAAATTGCTTCCCTTTTCTTGGCTTTACTGCTTCACAAATCCTTTACATTGCAATTCTGTTTCAAACAATAATGATATCCACTTCAGGATGACACAAAATGTACTCTGTTGTTTTAAGAGTGGGATTTAAAAGGGGGAGATTTTCAATGAAGATTTTCAATGCCGTAGGAATATATTATGAGCATCAATAATACTAAATGCTGTGTGTGCTGCTTTCTTTTTAGCATCTGGGAGACCGGTGGGCAGCAATTTGTAGATGGACAGAGGATCGCTGGGTCCTTCTTCAGGATATTCTTCGAAAGTGGCAGCATTTTGCTGAGGAGCAGGTGAGAAGAGTTAGTGATTTATAAACCAGAACATTGTTCAAAGAATTGCACTCCGAATGGTCTTACTGAAGGCTTTCCCTTCTCTTAATTTCTTTCAGTGCCTTTTTGATTCCTGGCTTACAGAGAAAGAGCATGCAGTGAGCAGTATTCCTACAGCTGGCTTTAAAGATCAGAATGAAATGCTTACCAATCTACAAAAGTTGGCTGTATGTATTTCCCATTGTTCAGTTTTTTGTTTTGCTTTCCGCATTCATGAGTCTAATGACCATCTGTGTTTAGCCAGTTGAACAGCTTCTATGTTTCTTGAGGTGACTGGTACCTGGAGAGCATGAAATCCTCAACTGGTGCCTTATCTTGCTTATCATGAAGATTATCAAACAGCTACTTCGATGCCCCTTGCCATTGCAAACTTAACAGTGTTTTTGACATATTTTTGTGTGTTATTTACACATATATATTTATGAATATCTAATTTATAGATATATATGCATATATAAAATAAATATACACAACTTCAGTTCAAATGTAGTATGTGTATTGTTTATTTTAGATAAATAAAATAGGACACAAAAATGTTAACACTATTAAGGTCACAAAATCAAGGTCTCAAAAACTAGGAAATGCCAGATTTCAGGGTGCCTGTACAATCATAATTCAGGCCATATGTGAGTATACGTAATGATACAGTCTTTCATTACATGATCACATACTATTTTTTCCCCCATAGGATTCCTGCTGTATTTTGTGAATGGGTGGTTAATTACTAAATTTTTTTATCCCACTTATTCAATGGATATATATATAAATATATATTTATTGAACATCATCCAAAGCCAGCACAAAATACAAAATTGTTAATTGCCTCCTGGGCATTGTTTTATGGTTTTCTCATCATAGTATCTGAGTGCTCCTCAAACATCAGTGGATTTATCTTCATAAGCCTCCTGTCCTTCCACCAGCTCAGTGCTCTTTCCTGGAAATCAAGAACATGCAGTTCATCATCTCTATTACGTGAACATATTGTTTGTGTCCTATAACTTTGTAGGTTGGAGTCGTCTGGCCATGGCCAGGCTTGAGACGCTTGCTACATCTGGATCTTGATATGTTTTCATTATGGTGGTGCTTTAAAATTAAAGAAAAGAAGAAAAACAAAGGAAAAAAAAGAAAATAGACTGACAATTCATCGTAATTGAATTGGACATTGGCAGAGAAGAGCAACTAGCATGATCGGGGCATGCAAAGCCTATCTCATGGGAGGAGACTGGAAGAGCCTGGCTTGTTTAGTCTAGCGAAAACAAGACTGAGAGGGGATATGGTTTCTCTATGAATACATTAGGAGTGTAAACATTAGGGGGAGAATGAAGAGCTATTTAAGCTAATGGGCAATGTTGGCTCAAGAACAAATAGATCTAGACTGGCCATGAATAAATTCAGGCTGAAAGTTAGAAGAAGGTTTTTGGTTGTTGGGTTTAGTGTGCAGATGCTGGGTGCATGTGGGTGGCTTGTACAGGAGGTCAGACTAGATGATCTGGTGGCATCTTCTGATTTTAATCTATGGATCTCTCTGTGCAGTAAATTTAAAAATTCAAATTACTGTGCATATAATAAGTTGGAGGGGTACATTTTCACTTCCATGTTTATGGCAGTGAAAGTGAACAACTGCCATTATTGTTAAAAGAAATTGTGCAAGTAATCTCTTTCTGTGCACTATTTTTTGGAATATATAGAAGCACATTGGTTCAGGGGTAACATGATTTCTCCATAAAGCTGAGTTTTAACAGTTCAAAACTGAAATTTTTCAACCCATGTGTTACTGCTGCATTAAAACTGCCTATCCAGTTAAAATTATTAGATCCATTTAAGTTATATGAAATAATATTAAGAGTATATTTTATTGTCTTTGTCTCTGGTGCTGTGTGTACAGAAATCTTTGTGGCCTTGGGTACATGAACATTTTCTTGTATTATTACAGTAAGTTGTTTCAATAATTCTCTGACTTAGAATTCAAAATATGTCGGCCTCACTGTGAACAAATTAAAGGTTTTTTTAATTTTTTTTAAATCTCACATTTTGATTGTTTAAACTAATTAACAGATATCTGGCAGCTGGTCCAGAACTGATGATAAATATCCCTGATGATTTAAGCAGTGACTGAGTTTAATGTGCCTTAAAATATTTCACAGTCTTAGACCCAAAAGTCTGGCCATCTGTTGTCATAACCTTAAGCAGGCATAGCTGTGGATACACGTTGCTAACCCCTAGTGTTCCTTCTGACAAAAATAATTTTCCATGGAGTGATATATATGCTTTTAGTGGATACTGCTAACGTGAATGACAGTATAGACACTAGAAGGTATTCTTTGGAATTGTAAAGCTTTTACTTTGACTAAAGCTCATTTTAAGATTATGCCCAAGCTTTTACTTTATCACAAAAGGATTCTGCTTAAGTTCCTTTACATTTTCATTTGTTTCCTCAGAATTCTAGTCCTGTAACCAGTAAGTGAGCAGTGTTTGACTTCTCAGAGAGTTGGAAAAAGGGCTTTAATGTAGCCCAGGGTAGCCTGAAGTGTTGGGGAGTCCCTATGTGAAGACAAAGTCCAGCTTTGTTCAGCAGCAGAGCACATTTGGGGTGCATATTATTCTCTGACCATTCTCAAGTGGCCAGAGAATAATGTGCAGGAGGAATAATATTTCAGGAGTGATGAAGAAGTCTACTTGTCACTATTGGTTCCTGGAGGGTTGGGGTTGGGCCTCCAAGTTCATCTTTCCTGGTTGGTTGAAGATGTCATGTCAAGAATGAGAGATTTTCCTTTGAGTAATGTTATCGAAAATCCAATTAACGGAATATACATGCATACTTGGTAAGTAGATATCCTCTGGAAAGCAGTGTTCATTGACCCCACCTGCCTCCAGGAAGCTGAATGTTGGGACCATTAGTAGATTAAGATCTCACCACCAACCATAACCTTATTTATTTATTTTTAAAAAGCTATTGGCTGGTTATCCAGACTCAATTGCTAGCAGCTGTTGATTTTTTTATTAGATGAGATTGTATAGACATCAGGGCCCAAGAATAATTTTTTCGGGCCCAGTACAAACTTGTAACAGGGGCCACCTCCCACACGCTTAACACAATCCCTCATCTCATAAATACAATCTCACGAGCCATGAAAACTTTTTTCCTCATGGTAATGGGGGTTGCAGCCTGGATCAGGGCCCTTCCTCCCCGCCATGTAGAGTCCCTGATGGACATGTTTCTTAAGGTCACCTGGTAATTTCTATAGTTTTCACAAGATGGGTGAGGCTTTCAATATCAGTGATACATTGGAAGTAATGTTCCCTTTCTATACCTTTGAGCTATGGTGCAGACAGAGTGTCCATGCCACTGAATTACAATAGTCTTTTAGAATTAGCACCTGTCCCTGTCCCCCCAGAAATCCAAGTGGGCAGGTAGGCTGTGTTAGGTCTATAAATATTTTTATGCACTCATGCTGCACCAGGTTCTCTTGCTGCTCTTGCAACAACCTATGGAATAGTTCATTATTCTCCTCTTTCTCCCAGTTTAACAAATATTATGAAGATGAAGTTGAATTTCTCCATTACCTTCCAGATGAGAATATATGCTTCTCCTGTTGTTGGACTACCTTCTGGAGAAAGTAAAGAAGTGATTGTTGTGTTCTGTCATTCAGATGCAATTTTGGCATATGACATTTTAGGACACATCTACACAGCCTGTGGTAGCAAGCCTTTGAGCCTGGGTTGACAGATCTGGCTCACGCTACCACACTAAAAATAGCTGTTTAGATATTGCAGCTTGGGCTCTAAAGCCTAGGGAGAAGGGTAGTGTGAGCCCAAGTCTGTCGACCTGAACTCAGAGATTCGCTACTATAGACTTCCACTGGCTGTGTGAAAGTACCTTTAGACCTAGCCGCTTGTTCGATGACCCAGCTTTGCAGGATGATCTAGTTTAGGAGTACAAATGGATGTGAAGGGTCTCCCTTTCTGATGAGGTCAACTTGTTCAGGGAGAGGACAGATAAGTCTGTGGATCAGGACGCACAAATCAGATTTACACTGCATTCCTCAGACTTGTATTAAAGGAGGGGAAATGGATTTTAGTTACCCATGTTAGGGTGTAATCCTCTTCCAATAGAAAATTGCTGTATCCCTTCCTTCCAGTTTCCAGGGGTTATTGGGAATTTCAGACAGGACCAAACACGTATTCTATTAATAGCTCCTACTTGGACACTTTTATTTTGGCTCCCAGATCTCCAGGTCTGGCATCAGAACTTCCCGTCTAACTGCTAAATCTTCATCTCCTCTTGAAAAGCCAGGGTCATTTTCTCTGGCCAGATCCTTAAGCCTGCCAGCATCTTAGAGATGCTTGGTGATCTTGTTAATTCATTTGAATTCTGACTGTTCACTAAAAATTCAGTGAATTCTCCTGAAGGGTCTTCAGCCTTCAGTAAGGAAAAGCTCTTAACTCAGACTTACGTGGAAGAGGTTATCCTTGTGAGACTCCTGGTGTGCAGTCTACACTGTGAAACAAAAGGTTTATTCTTACCTCATGTTAGCTATTACATGTTAGATAACACGGTAAAATCCTGGTGATGACAAGGCAGTTTCTAGTTTTCACAAGGTAGCAGGTTGATGTAAACATTGGCGTAGGTGGGAAGAAGAATCCTAGGATTCATCTTAACCTGCAAACATGTTAATAGTATAGCTGTCTTGTCTTCCATACACATTTACTTCTTGCTAGTCACCACATGTATATATAACCGCATATCATGAGGTAAGAAAGTAACTTTGCCCCATTGAAGACAAGGCTTTGGACGGAAAGCACTGGATTACTATTCAAAGTAAATATTACTTATCAATACTTCTTTAACGTGATGATCAGTGTGCATCTAAAATTCCCTGTCCCCACATGTTCAGAGACTTAAATAAAGATTCTGAGTAAACAGAAGGAATTGAGAGGTGATTATATGCAGTTTATCTATCTACAAGTCCCAACTTTCTATTCCATGTGAGGGTGTATGTGCAGCCCTATTTCTGACTACTTTTCTAGAATGTTCTGACTTGCTTTCCAGGGTGCATGTGCATCCGAAGAGTTGGATCACCTCACAGAACCACAGTTAACTGCAGGCTGTGTTCTGGGCTGGGGTTCTATCAGAGCAGGCCTCAGACTCAGCTCTGTACCAGGCAGGCAAGCAAAGCAATCTTTTATATTTCACAATTATACCACTCAGCTAAGTTATTTAGTTTTTCCTATAATTTATATGTACTTCATATTGTAGAATTCCTGTTCAGCTAAAGCCCATCACAGCAAGTAGCTGCAAATAGTCTGGTTTCACATGATTCATTCTGTATTAACATATACGAGCTTGCTTCATTTAGCATTAAATCTCTTTCGGGACCCAATTAGTTTAAAGGTCATGTAAGAAAAGCTGCTTAGATATAGCTATTTTGCACAGAGATTACCAATGAGCTTGTGTTTCCTAAGACTATTTCGAATGTAGCTGCGTATTTGTCCCATCTCTAAAACAGTTCTTTAACAATAAAATCTTTATTGTCTTACATCATTAATGGTCTTATTCGCTATTACTCAGAACTCAGGCTTTTTTGTATTTTATTTTTTTCCCCTACTGCTTGTTGACCATTACTGCCACATCAGTGCAATGGTGTAATTGCTTCACATTGCTTAACACGGTAAAGGATGTTGTAGAGGGCACCTGAGGCCACACTGGATGTGTGCTGGGTTGAGTACTTAATGGATAGAGCACAGGCCTAGGTCTTGGAGAACCATACAAAAGTTATTTTTTCAGCTCTGCAAATGGCCTGCTGGGTCACTTCACCTCCTTGCGCCTCCGTTTCCCCATCTGTAAAATGTGGATAATGATACTGATGTCTTTTTGTAAAGTGCTATCAACACTCATTAAAAGTACTATATAAGATGGTATTTAATAATAATAATAATAATAATAATGTATAATTTGTCCTTATGACAAGTATTCCTTTAAAATACATTTGAATCCCTAAAAAGGGGTTCAGCCTAATAAGCATATCAATAAGCAGTGACATGTATGTAATCAGACATATCTAAACGCTAAATCGTCCCAAAGTCCTGGGTTCCTTGTATGAGTCATTCTTTCATCTTTCTGTTCGTTCTTTCAATCTGAACAGTGATGAGCAAAAAATGGTTGCAGGTGGTTTTAAAAAAAGGAAAACACCTAAACCAAATAACAAGTGGAGGAAGTACATTAATAATGGAGGAGAGGAAATCATTTTACAAAGGATAGATTTGAATATAGGAACTTTCTACTATATAGTTATTTTTTTTAAAAAACCCACAGGTGTATTCCAAATAAATTGCTGAAAAATGTGGCTGAGTGGATGTAATGACTCATCTATAACCATAATATATTTACCCTAGAACAAATTGTGCATCTGTTGTATATTGATGTTTTCTTTACTCATAGTGGGAGATGGAAAATACAGCATTTGTATTGATAGGAATATTTCCTGCTTAATGAAATATAACTAAAGGGCTGGTCAAACACATTCTGTCAGGTTCTAGGTTATTGAAAAGGCTGGGTGATAGGTCCTCGTTGCTGTGTGCTCATCCCTATCATGCAAACAAGTGTTATACAAAGTTACAGGCACTTTTGATGAAAGCCATTGAGCTACATGTTCTGACCTCAAGAAGAGCTCTGCACAGTTCAGAAGCTTGTCTCTTTCACCAACCAAAGTTGGTCCACTAAAAGATATTACCTCGCCCACTTTATGTCTCTAATTGAATTACATGATCTGTAACTCAGTACAGAAACAATAATCTTTGAGAGCTTGACTGTCTTGCAAAGTAGGCAGTTGCATTTTCTATCAGTTTGTTAGTGTTTTAGGTCAAAACCTGAGAGAGAAAAGTCAAAACTAGTCCTTTGAAATTCTCCTCCTTTATTAGAGTGCATTGATACTTTTTTTCAGATAAGCAAGAGTGAAAACCAAAAATTTAGAATCATAAAATATTAGAGTTGGAAGGGACCTCAGGAGGTCATCTAGTCCAACCCCCTACTCAAAGCAATTTCTGTTGGTTTAGTCACAGGCCAAGTGGTGTATAATTCTTAGCAATTCATGGATGTTGCAAAACAATGCTGAGTCACACTGTGACAGAGATTCAGTAATTTTGCAGATGTGGAGCATCCTTTTTTTGCCAGTATCTCCTTCTGTGCTGGTGCCCAATAGAGACTTGGGCCCTGATTCCTTGCTGACTTGCACCTGAAGTAGCCATTTACACCTATGCAAAGTGGGTGTAAAATGCACCAAATTGGAATTTCCCCCCCTCACTTTTATCGGTCGTAGCATTTTACACTCACTCTGCACAGGTATAGCCACATAAGCATGGTGGTTCCTAGCCCCAGTTGTTATCACATGTGAGTGTATGTTGCCATTTCAAGGGCAGTTGTCAGATGTTTACATGGTGGTTTAAAGTCCAGCTTCTGCTGCTTATGTGAGCCAGTAGGGTAAAATGGTGAAGCCTCCCAGACAATTCAAAACAGTACTTTGCTGTCTGTGTAGCCTGCCCTTTCTGCCAGGCCTGCTGGCATGTCACCTATTCTCATGGTTTTATAGACTCATAGACTCATAGGTCAGAAGGGACCAATATGATCATCTAGTCTGACCTCCCGCACAAGGCAGGCCACAAAACCCTACCCATACACATATATAACAACCCCGAACCCATGACTGAGTTATTGAAATCCTCAAAAGTGAGATTTGAAGACCTCAAGCTGCAGGGAATCCACCAGCAAGCGACCCATGCCCCATGCTGCAGAGGAAGGCGAAAAACCTCCGGGGCCTCTGCCAATCCGCCCCGGAGGAAAATTCCTTCCCGACCCCAAATATGGCGATCAGCTAAACCCCGAGCATGCGGGCAAGACTCACCAGCGAGCACCCAAAAAAGAATTCTCTGCAGTAACTCAGTTCCCATCCCATCAACATTCCCACAGACCATTGAGCAGACTTATCTGCCGATAATCCAAATCAATTGCTCAAATTAAACTATCCCATCATAACATCCCCTCCATATACTTATCAAGCTTAGTCTTAAAGCCAGATAAGTCATTTGCCCCCACTACTTCCCTCGGAAGGCTGTTCCAGAACTTCACTCCCCTAATGGTTAGAAACCTTCATCTAATTTCAAGTCTAAATTTCCTAATATCCAATTTGTACCCATTCGTCCTCGTACCTATATTAGTACTAAACTTAAACAATTCCTCTCCCTCCCTAACGTTAATCCCCCTGATATATTTATATAGAGCAAGCATATCCCCCCGGAGCCTTCTTTTGGCCAGGCTAAACAAGCCAAGTTCTTTGAGTCTCCTTTCATAAGGCAGATTTTCCATTCCTCGAATCATCCTAGTAGCCCGTCTCTGAACCTGTTCCAGTTTGAATTCATCCTTCTTAAACATGGGACACCATGAGAGAGCTGTTAATACAGACTCTGGTATTTACTGTATCTAACCTGAGTATTTGTGGAGTTTTGAATGGCACAACAGACTGAATGCTTTTATAAAGGTTAGTAACTTCCTTCTAGTGGGAGTTTATATATTGCAGCGTGTTTCAATGGCTGCTGAAATGTTTCAGGAAGATATCTGAGGCCAGACTGTGAAACCCTAATTGTGATGAACAGTACTTTACATGAGGATTTACTCTTGGGGGAATTATACGCCACTGCACACGTGCAGAATTCATGTCCCAGGAGATTTTTTTCCTCCACAGAATATAAATTCTGCTGGAGTGGTGCTGCAGTCACATCTTTTGAAAACCAGGGGGTGCCAAAAAGAGAGCATCCAGCCAGCAGAGAGGCTATGTTCCTCATAGTGGGGCCAGATGAGGCAGCATGGGACGGAAAGAGCGGGGCACTGTTGGAGGTCAGAGCCTGGGGTTCAGAAGGTCTAGTGTTGGGGACAGACTTGGGCGCAGGCTCAGCAGCTAGTGGGGTGACAGCATTAAGCCAGGGTCTGAATGGGAGGGGGCTACAAGGCCTCGGGGACAGGGTGGGAGATAGGGGTCTGCAGGGACTCATGGGGATGGGGAGATGTGCCTGACTGAATGGGAGAGGCTAGGGATCTTCCAGGGTCTTCATGGGGGAGGCTCCCCAACTCCCTAATAATACCTGTCCTCCTAAAAAAAACAAAAACAAAACTGTTTCATACTTCTCCCACCCACATCCATCAACCCTCCAGGTGTTCACTCCCAGGGTCCTTGCCTCTCCATCAGCTCCTCCGTTACCCCTGACTCCCCAAGCCTTTGCATTGCTTCTGAGAGGTACAGGACATACATTTCTGTATTGTAGTTTAAAGGAATTACTCAGAGTTCTGTTTTAATATGCCTACGAAGAAATCTATTTGTCAAAAAAACCTGAATCTTTTTTTCTGTATTGTTAGAGACATACTTGCTGACAGGTATTTTGAAATAAATTACCAAAATAATTGAAGCTAGTGTGATTATATTGTGTTATTTTGACAAATAAAATATACAGAATTTTAAAATATTGTGCACAGAATTTTTAATATTTTGGTACAGAATTCTCCCAGAAGTAAGGATTTAGCCCCTTTGAAGTCAGTGGGAACACTTGTGGAATAGAGTACTATAAACTCATAGACTCATAGACTCATAGGTCAGAAGGGACCACCAATATGATCATCTAGTCTGACCTCCTGCACAACTGAATAAGTGTGTCAGAATTTGGTGCTTGTAGGTAGATAAATATGTGGGCAGTGAGTGTGTTGGGGCAGAGTTCAGTGGCAATATAACTAGTAGAAATGACTGGAAATTTTCCAGTGGAACATTTTTCCATTGGAACATGTCTATTCATAGAAATGGAAACATTTAATGGGAATGTGGCAAATTTTGTGTTAACTTCTGATGGAACTCAGGCAAGTTTCCATGGGAGCTTGAGCGTCCAGTGGGAGTATATATAATTTCAGAAACAGCAAAATATTCCTGCAGAAGGGAACATTTTAGTGTGTCTGAAACAAAATACGGCAGCATTTCACTTTCATGAAAAATTTCAAGGTTTTGGCTTTTAGTCCTGGGTCAGGATGAAACATTTTCTAAAACCTCAAAAATTTTTTGCAGAAGTGAAATTGTAATAACCAATATGACATAAAGTATAGCAAGTTTGGGTTTTCAGACTTATCATAGCACCTGAGGCATGCTATGATGTCTGGACCTGCATCACTTGTCATGTTTTATTGCCTTGTAAAGTATAATGTGTCCATTCCACTATGTCAATCTTACCAGCAACTTTTGTTATAAAAAAAATCTTGAAGATAGGAATTTATATGAACTATTGTTATCTATATTCAGTTCTCTATGGCTCTCTCCATAGTTGACAGCAGGTTGTCTGAATGGTGTCTGTTTTTTAACAGATCCTAAAAGGAGATCTAGAAATGAAGAGACAAACAATGAAGAAGCTGAGTTTACTCATGCAGGACCTCCTGTCAGCAGTAAAAAATAAAACTGTGGCTCAAAAGCTGGAAGATCGACTGGAAAACTTTGCCCAGCGTTGGGACAATCTTGTTCAGAAGCTGGAGAGCAATTCTAAGCAGGTTTGTCATAACCATCATTCTGTCAGCTCATAGCAGTTAAATGCTTTGCCAGTCAAATGCCTGAAGTAGTTTTTGATGCTGTTTGTCAGACCCTTTCAAATCTTTTCCTGGCATGGCTTTTTAGACAGGGTTTTGTTTGTTTGTTTGTTTGTTTGTTTGTTTTTTTGGGGGGGAGGGGTAAAGTTATACCACTGTAATTTAACTATCCAGAATGTTCTTTTTCTCTTTATTTTTAAATAAGTGGTTTCTTCTTCATAGGTTATTTGCAAAAGAGAGTATCGCTAAATGTGTTCACGGTGTATCCCACTTCACAAATCCTGTAATATTTTTTTATTTTCCAGGAGTTTCAAAAAAAGCATAACCCATACAGCTTGACCATTCCCTCAGTATTAGGCTTGTTGACTCCACACTGGAATATGGTTGTTAAGGACATTAGCCAGTTAAATACACCAATATTATTTATATTCAACTTTGCAGGTTTCCTTAACCACAACCGTGCTTTTGTTTATTTACTGTACTTACTCTGGTTTATAGATATAAAGAGAGCCTGTCCCAGGCTTCAGGTGCTTGAACAATTAAAAACAGAAAAAACTGAATAGCCTGAAAAACTGAATATATGTGCATCAGGCCACATATAACAAACATCAGCAACTGGAAGCTAACAAGAAAGCCTACATAGAGACCCCCTCCACAGAATCCCAAAGACCATATGTCTACCTACAAGTCAGCTTACCCAAAACCTTAGCAAAATAGTTGACTTTTAATATGTGCTGGGGGTCAGAAAATGTAGATTATTTCAGACTGGTGGGTGAGGGGAGAGAGTATTGCAAACTTGTGTGATCATCACAGAGAATGCCCTGCCTGCAACAGCCCTCTTTCTATTAAACTAAGTAGGCTCATCTCAACTGCCCCACTGATTTCAATCTGTGGCAGTTGCACACAAGGTGAAATTTACTTCCTCATGTAGGCAGGTTTCAACCAATAGGGCTTTATAAATTAAAGCCAACACCTATAAATCCACTTGGAAACCAAAAGGGTAGTCCAATTCATGGCACATTAGTATCATCCACATAGTAGCTTGATACATTACTATGCCTTCCACACCATAATTTATTAATAGATTTAAGGTAGCCCTGTGTAAAACATATTGTAAAAATCAGCAAAGCCATGAATCACAGAGGCAAGGTCCATATCAAAGAGGAAAAACTGTAACCTCCTGTCCAAGTATAGACGTAAAAAAAAAAAAATGCATTATTCCCTTCTACTCTGTGATCATTGAAAAGCAAGTGTGGATTTAACACTTTGTAATTGTGAACTCAATTGGCAAGTGGCAGTCAAACAACTGACAGGAATGATATAATTTTGCAGAAGTTCTTCTTTTTTTTCTTTTACCTACCATCATCTCAGTCTTGACTGGACAGTGCCTCAGCCAACTTATCCATCTTTTTATCTCATACCAACACTGAGCAAGATGCTTTCTAACAGCAGTTAGGATGACAAGAAGGAGATATAGAATTGGGAGTCAGAGTCCTTCAAATAATATTGCATGGCAAATATACGTACATTAAATTCCGCTTGTTTTTACACTCGTTATGTTCACCACATTTCTGTTGAGTCCTCAATATTAGCTGTATCCTACCTTCCTTTTGCCAGATGCCCTCTCATGCTAGTTGTATAATACTGCTGCTTAAAACCAACTCAGCCACTTCTGGTGTTTCCCTTAATAAGTATCATAACTAATTCAATCCATAGAGCCACTTAAAAATTAACATGAAAACTAGAGCTAGATGGAAAATGGAATTTCCTTCTGAGGGAAAGTCCAAAATCACAATTTTATTTCATTCCAAATTGGGGGTTCCTTATCTAAACAAAATGTTTCATTGATTCATTTTGACATTTTTCCTGTTGAAAATTTCATCAAAAATGGACACATTCCCACAAAATATTTGGATGAAATTGTTTTCCAATGGAAAACTGTTTTTTAAAAAATGTTTTGAGCAGTTTTATTACTTATATGTAGTGAAATTACCTTTTTTTTTTTTACCCCAAAATGTGTACAACTGGCATACATTTATAAATACTAATATTGGATTTCCTGGAAATAGGACTTAAGGTGACCAGATTGCAAATGTGAAGAATCAGAACAGGGAGGAATAATGGAGGTGGGGTGTTGATAGGGTCCTATATAAGACAAAGCCCCTAATAATTGGAATGGTCCTGATAAAATCAGGACATCTGATCACCTTACCAGGATTCCATTATAATTCATAACAGTTCAGTTGAATGGAAGATATAATTGTTTTTAACACTTTCTGTCTCTATAACATCTTACATTTGAAGTTCTCAAAGCCCTTTGCAAACATTAGTGAATTAAGCTTCCCCAGGTAGATGGGAATCTTATTTCCCCCTATTTTACAGCCTAGAGGCTCTGCCTACAATTAACTTTTTATGAAAATTTCCCACCGAGTCTCTAGCACCAGTGCACATCCACTAGGAACCATGAGAGTGCAGACCTAATGTTGGAGTTTTTACTACCTTGTGATCTAGAAGCTCAGCACTAGAAGCCTATGTACTTTACAACTTCCACTTTCACTAGCACCATTTCTGTTTCTCCAGAGTTGCTAACATTGGGATCACTGCACTAATGTAGATGATGTGTTGGTTTCTCACACCATTTTCAGCATTATCAATAAACATCCTTTGAGCAGATCTAAATGACTCTATGCTAAAAATGCAATGAGAAACAGATAGGCCAGGTACACTAGTGTACCCAAACTTGTTAACATTGGTGGAGTAGAACTTATATTATCAGCGATGAGAAGTGTTTTTTAAAATATCCCTAGTTTGGATAATTCCAGGGACAGTAAAACACATGTAGGTTACACAATGAAAAGGATTAAATGTCAGGCATGGAGGTAATCTAGAAATCTGAAAGTTGAGACAATTAAGAAAACAAAGGACATATAAATGTAATATTGAAATTTATGGAAGAAGAAAGCTAATGTTAGCTACTACAGGTTTGTTCCTTCCAGGGTTGCAATGGGTAAAGTCTCTGCCTCCTAATGAGGACATATTTCTCTGCCTCCTAAAAAGGGCATATTTCAGACATGATAATTAAATCAGATTTGTTAAGCGTCCTGCAGTGATCTGGATCACTTGAGATCGACAGCCTCCTTCCTCCAAGGTAAAATCCATGAGTCTCTTTTTTTTCCCTCCTCTAGTGTGCCTAGCAATTTAGTTGAAGTGGACAAAATTCATTTGGAGGATGAGTAAAGAGTAGAGCAAACCAAGGGGGTGAAGAAGTCACAATTGCAGGCAATTGCTAGTCCTCAGTTAGGCAACATGAGTTAAAATAATCATTTGTGCTCCATAGAGTATGTAATTATAGAAGCTGAGAATTGTTTTTATTTCTTGTCTGTTTACATTGGGATCCAACTTATAGTCTTTATCCAGACAAAACTCTGTGACAAAATTGGGCTTTGAAGACACAGCCCTGAGTTTGGAGCTGCGTTGAGGGTACGTGACCTCAATATGGAACTGCTAGAGGTAGTGAGCAACAGGCTCAAGGCTTCCTGGAACTACTAGGGAGTACATCCTCTGTGTCTCTTAGAGGATGTGACAAGCACTTCCCCTCACCTTGGGGTGCTTTGCTGAACAGTACAGGGGTGGTGGTGAGGGTCTGTTCTTGCCTGATACTGTCCCTTTCTCTCTAAATGGATGGCTAGGGCTGCTAGTTACGCTAGCCAGGACCTGACTAGTCCTTACACTCAGGGGATCTCAAGGCCAGCAGTTATGTGGCCCTGAATGGAATCTATTCCTCCACTAGCAAAATGCATAAATGTACTGCCTCCATCCCCTAGGAAAATGCATGTGTACTCAAACTTCTTAAAATGCTTCTAATTTCATAAATATCTGTGTTAAATTTCAGTAATAATTGACATTCTGACCTCTGAGATCTTACCACGTATACACACAGTTAGAAATTTCCCCAGGAGTTTATTTTCCTTTCATAATACCCCTTATGTATGCACAGTTAATGAATGTTGAACTATAAATGTAGTTTAAATAAATTAATTTCTGATTAAAATACGAGAAACTAGGCATTAAACTGAGAGACCCCAATTACATGTACCATATTCCATTCTTCCAGAAAGTAACGGATCCATAGAATGACCATTTAGTATATCTCAAACTGTGTAAGTCCTATAAACTAAAATGAAAATCAGTGTCCTAGCTGCTCCATTGAAAGCTGTAGTTCGTAAACTACAATAAATAAGCTTTCCCTTAATATTTTATTTTTTCTTTCTTTCCCCAAAACACACCAGTATTGAAACCACCCTAAAATATTTGTTGCTATATATATGCATTTAAGACACACAGGCCAAATTTTCAAAACGATAACAACAATATTTACGTGACTAAGTACAGTGCACACAATTTTTGTAGGCTTAATTTTGGAGGTCATTTTGAAATGTTGGTTGTTTACTCTTAATTTAAAAGGTGACTGTTGTTTCCTCTTTTCTTAAGGCTCCAACTCCCCAGCATTGATACTTTCATGTTCCGGGAATACAAAACATAGTGGAAAGGATAATACTTAATGTAATCATCTATTCTATAAGCTTTCAAATGGATAAGGCTCTTTTTGCCAACATTGGGCCCAATCTTGTGAGTCAGCAACATGCTGAAGTCAAGTTTACTTCTGTGTAATTTCTGTGAGCTGAAGGCATGAAGGATCAGGAGCAATAATAAGTAAATATTAAGAAAGGATGCTTCATTTTTGTGTCATCTTCATTCAGCAACTACCACAATTTCAACTAGTATCTATTGAGTGTTCTTAAAAAAAGGCACCCAGGGAAAAATTTTCAAAAGCACCTACATGCCTAACTCACTTTTCAAATGGGACTTGGGCGGCCGAGTCACTTAAACACTTCTGGACCATGTATTCACACTCAGTGCTGTGCACAAAAAGCTAGTGGAAGGGTCTGATGAATTCAAGTAGTCTGTCTTAGTAAAAATCATTTCCATATTTAGCCAACAAGAAAACCACTGGTGATAGATTATGTTCTTAAAAGATAAAACTGGGCCATTAGCTGGGAGTTTGTAATCTGTTTGATCACAAAAGGGGCAATAGTTAGCACAGAATAGTCTTCTTTATGTTGAAAGTTAATGAGAAAATATATCTTGTTGTTAACTGAAGCTTTATGCAGTTACTTTGAGTTTCTTTGTAGTCAATAATAATTTCTTTCCAAAATACCCCTTGTTCTCATAGTGGATGAATGAGGATAATATATATATATATATAGCTGAGGGAATTTTGCTTGAATTTGAAAAAACAAACAAATAAACACACACACTACTGTCCTTCTCCCAACCACTCCTTAAACACATTTGAGCTCCAAAGTGAATGTGATGGGAGGTTACAAGTGTATGACAGCTGAGGGCATTTCCAGATGCCTACAATAATAAATAGTAGCGTTAAAACAAAATGATACAAAACTCTCAAAATATAACACCTACACACCTGCTGTATATGCATGCATAAGAATGAAATAGAGGTTTGATATTTTCCTACTCAAAAAAGGTTGACCTTTACTTTACATACAGTTTTAAAATAGGCCCATAGATATGAAGTTGGTGGAGTGGCTTTGGTTGTGAACACTTTGTCCTGTAGTGTATTATCCAACTCTTCCATAAATATCTGACTCTATAACAATGGGTTAAAAGTCCAACCCTTAGCTCCTTTTCTCAACTTGACATATGTACTTCAGGGGTTTAGAAGGATGAAGAAGCTGTACTCTATTTGTGTGGGGTACCCTTGAATTAGACAAGGAGCAAACCACTTTAGTGATGAGATTAACAGTTATTCCTTCAGGGAAAACTATAAGAGTCATTTGTTGGTTTGTAAGTAGGTGTTACTGAAAGTTCTTCTCTGATCAAGAGTAGTAATATAAAAATATATAATTTTTCTGAACTTCAACATTGCTTCCAAATTGCTCTAGATATAATCCCAACATCCCTTACCCCTCTCAGCGCTCAGTAATTAGACAGATAATGAGCTCCAAATTAATAGTTCAGTTTTCCTTTTGAAGCACATATTTCACCTCTGTTTTTGTTGGTTAAGCATATAAATACTTTTTACTGTTCTAAGATGTAACTCCTCATACCCCACAGCATTTTATGCATTGTGATTTGACATTTGTGAACATATGGTAATTACACTGCGTGTTTTGTTTAAAGCACAGTTTCTAACCACCAGCTGAAGCTGTTACTACTGTACATTTGGTTACAGTCTGGGGAAATATTTAGTGGAATGCAGTCATGCTTTCTTCTTTGTCTTGAATTTTATTCACTGTAAACTGTGCCCTGCAATTGCTCTACGAGAGCAAAGATGACAGGTTATGGCCTTAAGTTGTCAAAAAGATCCTGGTATTGATTTTTGGGTGAAACTTGCACTGAGTTTAGTAAGTATGTGGTGTGTAGAGTGATAGCAGGGTCTGGTCCAAAATGTACATGAGGACTAAAGAGTGCTTTCAAAAGATGACAGTCTTAAAATAACATGTAATTCTCTCATCTTTTCATCTGCAAATTTTATAAAACCCTAGACAGCAGAGGAGTGATCTGAATTTATTTCAGAGCTGTGTGAGTTCCTTTAAAAAAAAAAAAAAAGGTGCTAGGCAGTTTTTATAAAGCAGTATTTCATTTTAACTTGCTGCTTCATCATTGCTGTGATCTAGTGTCTCATCTGAGCACAGCAAAGCCATGGTGTGTAACCCAGGACCTAAAGAGAGATACAATTTAAAAAGATATACTATATATATTTTGGAAGCAATTTAATAAGTAAAATAAAAAGACTTGTCTTAAGCATGCACTTAATAGTAGTTGTTCAGCACAGATAGTTGCCAAGTGACAGTGCCAATATGCCACCAATTCCAATAAACATACCACAGTCAAATACAGCTAAAGATCTCTGCTGCAAACCTAGCTGAATAGCTATCAGAGTCTGGGTCAAATTTTGTGGCACTCACTTGAGTAAAGACCATTGAATTTTGTCCCTTGTGACTAAAAGCCTCTGACTGCCAGATGCTAGAACTGGACAACAGGGGATTGCCCTGTTCTGTTCATTCCCTTTGTAGCATCTGGCATTGGCCTCTCTCAGAAGATAGGATGCTGGGCACTGGTCTGACTCAGTATGGCCATTCTTATGTAAAAATATGTTAACTGTTAGTTAACAGAAAAACAACACATTTAGCTTGGGGTTGCTGGAGGTGAAAGGCATGTAGTCCCCTTGCAATGGTCATACCTGTGCTAAATTGTATAAAGTAAGTAAAACCGTTTACCAGATTCGCAAATGGGATGGACTTTCCCCTCATGACAGATGGGACATATAACAGTGGAATTTTTTGCACTTCCACAATGGAGATTGGTGATTAGGCAGTTTTGGCAGGAATACTGTTTGTTTTTACTCACAGTATTTTATAAAAAGAGGCTGGCGGCAACAAGTGCATGGCCCCTCGTTTATCCCTCTAGTCCCTCCACAGGAAAAGACAGTGGAGTTGGGACTAAGGGAAGGAAGAGAGAGTCTGATATGCCTTATCTTTATAACTGATGATAGGAACCTATTCTTCTTTAATTGGGATCTTCAGGGAGTTTTGATCAATATATAACAATTACTATAATTTATATAGTGTGATAAAGTCAGGCCGGATGGCTTTAAAAGGGTGGGCCGGGGCCAGTATGAGGGCCCAAAAGGGTTAAAAACCCTCGCTCTGCAGGCAGGGGTGAAAGCACAGCAGGGCAATTAAAGCCACCTGGGCCCAATGAAGGGCGGAGCCAGGGGTATTTAAACCCTGCCTTCCCTAAAGGAAGGGAGGGAACATTTGCAGTAGGGGATGCCAGAAGGTCTCGGGCAGCTGCAGGAGCAGGTTCTCTCGCAGGCCAGGAGACAGAGCTCCGCTACAGCCAGGGGAAGCAAAGTAGTTGGGGGCATCCTGACCACAGAAAGTGGAGGTAAAGCGCGAGACTCAGCAGGGGGAAGTTGGCAGTTTGCCACACTAGCATCGTAATTTTTTTAGAGACTAAAAGATGTAGATCCCTCCCGCCAAATTAGCAATAGAAGAACACAGATACCAAGGGGATGACATGGTTTAAAAACCTAGATCTTTATGTACATGTGCTATTTCAGCCACCACGCCAGACTTTATCTTTCTATTCTGCTCCACGTCCTTGACCTGCCGGCTGGTCACTGAAGCTAGAACTAGAAGAAAGCCAACTGCCTGACAAATCAGCTAGCACCTGCCTCACAGACAAAACCAGGAAGAAAAGTGCCTTCTCTGCTGGACTGAGGGGCCTCTACTGCATATTTCCCTGCTGTATTCCCTGAACCTGTATTATGGCATTATGTGAACTTAACATGGATGGAATATATGGGCCCAAAGAGTACATAGTGGTAAAGCGACTCTGAAACTGTCCAATATTAAACAGTGTTTGCGGTTTGGTATACAGAGACCTCAGCCTGCTTAGTACAATGCAACCGCAGCATTAACATTCCTTTTCACCTTTTATTAAAGATAAAGAAAACAGTTGTTTTTCCCTTTCCTTTAGCTGGAAAGAGTCTTTAAAAAGAAAAAAAAAAACACCCTGTCTGACAGGGTAGCAGTTTAGTGAAGATGCTACTAGGGCAACAGGACAGCTTCTCCTGTAAGCGTTGTTCATCCACCTCCCTGAGAGGCGGTAACTATGCAGAGAGAAGACACTCTCCCATCATCATAGTACTGTGTACACAGTGTGGGAGGAGGAGTTAAGTCAGTATAACAACGTTGCTATAAGGTGTTGATTTTTAAACACACTTGTGTGCCACAGTTATACTGATAAGTCTATAGTCTAGACCTGGCCTCGGACAAATGCACACAAAAGGAGCGACAAGAACAGTAAAAGTAGAAAATACAGCTTCTGTCTCTGGCATTGACTTTCTCTTGCAAAGTCACTGCTAGAGACATACAGGCCCAGCACACAGTCTTATCAGCAACCCCAACACCTGGCATACATGTACTGGCTATCAGGTTTAGCACAATGCTTTTAACTGCCTTTCTGGTCACAGGTTTACAGAAGTGTAGCAAAATATATGTTTTTGGCCAGCTAAACCAGCCCCCGATTAGACAGAAGGCAACAGGAGAGAGAGAGAAAAGAAATAAGGTAGGGAAGGAAAAGGATATGTGATTGGGGCAGAGTAACAGTCTCACATCCCTGGTGGTGGTTGGGAATCAGCCAGAGTCGGTAGAAGGGGTGATGTCATTAGGCCCAGTCTGGTCAGGACACTGTCAGGATTAGGTTGAAGGAGGTCAGGGGTCCCAGGAGACAGGGCTGTGGCAATCATAATGTTGAAGCTTGCTACCGTCACCAATTTTCCTCCTCAAAGTCTCTTATTTTAAGGATCCCAATAGAGAGTGATGGGTGAAATAGCCCCATCCCCTTATAATTTTATCCATCAAATAGATCTAATTTCTGACCTATCAGTTCTGGGTCATGAATTTCCAGTCCCTCTCATTGTTTTCTTACCAGACATAATTTGAACACAGTCCTCAAATTATATCAATAGGCCTTTTTTGTTGGGACTTATTCAGTCTTTCTATCTTTTCTTTTGTCCCTTTTCCAATCAGCTTTTCTTATCATAGGTTACTGTGATATTTTAGAATTTTTCACTCATTTTTCACTGTTGTGTTTACAGTTAAGATAAATTTGTAGGTCCAATTATTACAACAGTGGGTCCAAATATCAAGAGTCCAGTCATTCCAAAAGTTAAATAAGTACACGCAACTCCTGTTGAAGTCACTGATAGGAAGAATATCTCTCTATTCCCTCTCCGGCTAAAGTGGGCAGTATGTATTTCTAAATTCACCTGTTTGCATGCAGCTGTATTTCAGACCTGTGCAGAATTTTGAACATGTTGGCCAAAGAAACTACATTCAGTAGATTAATATGCAGTTTTATATTAGTAAATATTAATGGGACTTATGATCCCTTTGATCTTAGGTTTTAATTATGGAAACATAGTCAATTATATATTTACTCACATCACAGTAAATATTTTCCAAGACAAGCTTTCTTGTAAATTAGTTAATGGCTCTTTGCCACAAATATGTTTTAATTGTAATGAATTAAATATCAATTTGAAAAATCATAAGCAGTAAAAATAAGAATGACAGGCAGTAAATCTTATCAAAGTAAAATAGAAACACCACTTGTCCGTTCTCAAGAAATAAATATTTAAAGTGAAGCAATGGCAGCATTTTATAATACACCAAAACTGTTTCATGAGACAAATTACAGACATATTTTATATTCACACACACACACACACTCACATGTCTGTATTTTGTTTAATGAAACAGGCTTTTTTAGCATTTTCTCCTTTGTTCATTTGACATGGTTTATAAAGCACCATAAATACATTCTACTTAGGATTCCTTCTGATTTTGATATTGACTTCTCTAGATGTCTTATTCGCATAGCATGAGTCAGATAAAACAATTTGGTTTGAGTTCAATACAGTGTTATTTCGTTCGGAAGGTCAGCCAGGGATCAGACAGGAGCAGTTTCTCATTATTTCCTATTGGCACTCCAAACAGTCTTTATTGAAGTCTTTCAAGCAATGTGTGACCTCTGTTTCAATACTTCTCACAGATTTCACAGGCTGTCACCACCACTCAGACATCACTAACACAGACAACTGTGATGGAAACTGTAACTATGGTGACCACCAGAGAACAAATCCTGGTGAAGCATGCTAAAGAAGAACTTCCACCACCTCCTCCACACAAAAAGAGGCAGATCCTTGTGGATTCAGAAATTAGGAAGAGGTGAGAAGTACTAAAGAGTTGAGGAAAAATGGTGATAATGTTTGTACAAGACTTGAAAGATTAATTATTGTCATCTAAATGTTTGCATATTTGGGGGGTGAGGGACGTTCTATGAAAAAATTATTTCAGTATGCCTGCAAGACTGTAATTAGTTAATACCTTTGCTTTATCAGGCTGAATTATGGAGTCGTTTGTACAGGTAGTCCCAAGACATTATTGTGATATAGTACTGAATATTTAATAGGTATTGTGATATTACAGTAAGATTATTTGTTGAGTCAAAGAAGAACCACAGGTGATAATTTGTAGTACAAGTATGATATTTTCTATACTTAATGTGGTTTCTGTTATGAAAAGAGTCCTTGGAAATGTGCCTTCCACATAAGTTGTCTTTCAAAACTTTGAGAGAAAAAATCCTTCAGTTTAAAAGAAAAAAATCCCATATGACAGTCCTGCAAACTCATCTTGGAATCTGAAAACTGGGTTTATTCTTTCTGGTTTGTGCACCATGCCTAGTAATAAAGGTTCTTCAAGGCAAAATTTTGCCCTCAGTCACATGTGTGCAATCTTATTGTCTTCAGGGTTTGTCCTGTGTATCCCAGGTGTAATGGGGGCAGGTTTGGGCCCTTCAGCTGGAACTAAGGATCCGATCTAACATTCATTGAAATCAATGGAAAGGTTCCCAATTACTTCAGTGGGCTTTATCAGACTTTAGGTTAACAATTGTGTAGATCATGAAAGTGAAGGAATAGTGTTAACATCCACATGCTGTGAGAGCTCTGCAAATCTAAAACTTACTTTTGTCACAATGGTAAGCAGGTATAAATCTGAATCTTACAGGAAATTCCGAGAAGGTCCAGAAACTCTATTAAATCCAGTAGGTTCGTTGTCACTGCCAGCCTATCTAATGTGAAAGGTGCTCAGATATACAAAATGTCAAGATTGAAGGATCTGTTGAATAAAGAGGTACCATTGTTGCAGTCACATAACTTCACTTTGTGTTCATTCTTGAAGAAACTGTTTTTTCAGTTCATTGTTTTGCAAAATGTTTTTTCAGTACTAACAGTAAGATTCCGTTACTGAAATCATATTAAAATATATCTTATGAAAATAAAATATATCTAATATCTGAAAGCTGTCTTGTTAGTTTGAGACCATTATGTTCTAATATGTATGTGCAAAAGTCAATACAATTAGAGAATAACTTTCCTGTACTTTGACATCCAATGTCTTGTTCTGAAGATATTTGAAAGTTTGTTTTTTTTCCTGAGTCCTAGATATCCATGAAATAACAATGGAATGTTGATGGACACGGTATCTTAGTTTAGTTTGATAATGGATCCTAAATTGTTAGTCAAATGTTCGGGGGTGAAAAGGGCACTCTTTACTGAATCTCAAAATTCTTTCATCTGCTCTCTAACCTGTTTGCTAGCTTTATTTTCATGTGTTTATTATTATAAATTATTACTATTCTTAATAGTTCAATAGTGACTAAACATAATCAGCATCAAGACTCCATTGTGTTAGATACTATACAAACATATGAGAATCCTAGAAAATGCTGGAATTACTTAATTCTGAAATTGGGGAAAAAAGGCTTGAAATTTTTTCTTCGTTTCTTGGGAGGAAGTAGGGGAAAAGGTGTCTCAGACCTTTCCCTTTTTGTCTCTCTGTCTCTTTTTCTCCCCCTCCCCGCCTTCTCCCCTCCCACCTGAATGATTAAGGAATTCTCAATCTCAATGTATTAGTTGAGCTAAAGAGAGCACCAGTAACCAAGGGACACTTTCCAGTCATAAATATTGCAGTTCTCCAAGATTATCTAGGCCTCTTTACTAATTTATAGTTATGAGCCATGGCTGTGAATGATAACAGGTTTAAAGAAAAGGCAGCAACAGCAGAGGATTCTGTTGCAAGCAATTAAGCACACAGTATTGGTCCATGTTTTTCTTTCCTATTAGCATTCTCTTGATCTCTAACAGTGAGAGTTGAATTTATTGGGACATGAAGGCTACATAGCTGAAGTCACTCTTTGGGGAAATTATCCTAGAACGGGTATTTAAACGTTACCTGGATTATAGCAAATGTTGCTTCAAGAAGTCAACTATGGCTACTTAAGCGAGCTAAAGTATTGAAGCCATCAGGGGGACAGATTAAAATTATTAATATTTATAAAGGAAACAGGAAATGTTATCAAATGACAAACTGTGATAACTTGCAGGCATTTTGCCAGTTTTACAATAAATAATGTAGTGTATTGATGTATTTTGACAGAAATAAACCGGGGGGAGGAGGTTGTTTTTGTTTGTTGGAAGGGTGAGGGGTTGTCTGTATGTTACCCTCTTAGCCATATTGCTATAGTTTAACCTTTGAAAAACAAATGTGAGAAATTCTGTTCTGTATGGTGTTGTTTCGTTTTGTTTGTTTGTTTAAAAACAATAAATATATAGGACTCTAATATGCAGCCCTGGAGATATTCTGTTACTCTCATCTCAAATCACTCCCTAACATAATTTTAGATAAGCTTGAGTCAGTGCATTTCAGAATAAATGTACTGTGGTTTCTCACACATTCCTGGGGCCAATGTCTTTTCCATTAGTAAACAGATGCATTTTTATAATGATCTGTGATTTTTATAGTGTCAACTCAAAACTCCTGTTCAGACCGAGTCCATGTTTATTAACCATTCGTTGGCATTGTCTCTCTTGATAATTAATGGTAGAAAACATAACGGAGGTATGCAGGAGAGAACACAAGACATCTATTATTCATTATTTTAATATATTTATGGTGATCTAAATTGTTTGAAAACTTTTTTTCTACATTAGATTCTAGATATATATATATATATATTTTGAATGGCAGTTCAGGACGAATCTCATGTGGGCTCTCATTCAGCACAAATGTGTACTCAAGGCCTTTCAGTGGTCTACCTGTATGAGTAGACCTAGAACGTAGCCCCCACTTGTGTGCAGCTAGAGGCTGATGCCCTATGATTTGGTTACAATGTGGGTGGAAATAGAAATCTGGTATTTCTATTAATTCTGCCACTAACAGACCATCATACTCCCCTTCCTCTGTGCTCCACAAGGATATGCCAGAGGAGGAGAACCAGTCAGGAAGCAGCTTCAGAGAACAAGTTTGAGAAGACAAAGTCAGGGAAAAGGGTTTCAGACAGATAGCATAATGGCTACAGTTTTGTTGTGTCAGAAGATAAGTAAGACTGTTTCCCACCAAAATCCCACAGTGTATCCTGATAAGTATTACTGATCGTTTGGTGAAATCCTGGCCCCACTGAAGTCAGTAGGATTTTTGCTGTTGAATTCCTGGTTGCAGTGAAGTCTACCCTATGCCTATGTAGGGAATAAAATAAAAAAAAACATGCAGACTTCATTGCTAATAGAGCATAAAACCACACTATACACTCTTACACAGATCTGCTATAGTAAATGGGAAAGTGTGCTGCCTTCAGCATACTGAACTGAAACTGCATATACATCTAATAATGAGGAAGAGGAGTCTCAAAAGCTTGGATGCTTATCCAAAATATCTGAACCGATTAAAGACCAGGTCCCATTTTCATCCAAACCTACCTTGTACTGTCTTCTGGTGGGGAAGAACTGCTGGCCTGCTACCTGCTTCTACATTCTTTGGTCAATCAGCGATTCTCTTGGACCCACCTTTGGCATGGAGGATAATCAGTGACCCCAGGAAACACATCTCATTTCTTTGTGTGTATTTTTCTTAAGAGCAGACACACACATGTGAACCGCATCAGGGACTAACTCTTATCTAGGCCCACAGTTGCAGATTCTGACATTTTGGCACCTTAGTTTAGCCCTCCCCCTCCAGCAGCACAACAGCATGGGACATCTTAAATGCATCAAACTTCTTTCTTTTCCCGAGGCCACTTATGGAAATAGAATCAGAATGCATCCATTCTTGGCAGCTTCTGCCCCTGCCCAACCTATTGTGTATGCCTGATTCACAACTGATTTGTACCCTGTGTGGCCATTTAGATCTGTGCAGAGTGAGACAGATGTAATATACACATATAGGGCCTTTTATTAGTAGAGTCTAGCCTTCTACATGTATGTTATGTAACTGTGACTGTCTTATATATTTCTCTATCTTTTTTTGTCTCTTCTCTTCCCAAGCTTCATTGTTCCTGTGGTACTTCCATGTGAAATGGTACAATCTCAAAGTTGGAAGTGGATTTTTCAAGTTGATCTAAGAAAAATGTTTGAGCACTCAAAATTTCATAAAGATCTCCGTTTTTGAAGGATCAGGCTAAAAATGTAAAATTAATTGATAAAAGCTTGAATATTATATTTTGTTTTGGTTGATTTGGGGGGAGGATAAAGCTATATAGAACCATCAGAACTGCTGTACTAGATCACACCCAAGATTCATTCATCCACTATCCTGATTCTGGCCATGGTCATTATCAGATGCTTCAGAAGAAGTTGCAAGAGTCCTGTAGTAGGCTGGTGTGGGATATTCTGCCACTCCTCTTCGCCCATTACATTTTATCCGGGTCTCTAATAGTTAGACTGGCTTAAACTCTGAAGCATGAGGTTTAATATTCCTTCAAAAAAATAAAGTTGATGATTACTGGATATTCTTTATTCATGTCAATGTTCAATCTCTAATTTAATCTTGCTAAAATGTCCGGTCCCTTATTGCTAAATTCTTGTCTTCATTGACTTCCTCGGGCAATTAATTCCACAGACTAGAATTTGCCACTTTGTAATTTCAACAGACAGATGTTCCTAATCTATCTTTTTTATACCATGTATTATTGTATATATATTCACCAAGTTTTCACAGGGAGTCATTGATTAAAAGAAAGAGCTGGAAAAGACTCTTCAAGGGGTAGAGGTTTGTGTTTGGCTCAAAAAAGCAGTCAGACATTGAGTGCTTCTCAGAAATTTCTGAAGGTGCATAACCATAATCATGTTACTCTCCTCCAGATGCCATACAAATGTGTCCTGTTTCCTTGGGTGGCATATTCTCGGGAGTAGTGCTTCCCAACCCAGTTAGGATCTCTCTTCTGCTTCTCTAAAGCTTTATAAAATGTTTTGGTTGGGAAAAAAATAAGTATACTTCAAATAAAGAATCAGCCTGCATTGCTGAAAGAGTAAAGATTAGAGAGAATTATGCTCTAGAGTGCCTTTATAATTTTTTTAATGTTTAAATTTATATTAATTGTTGTTTTTAAAAGGGTAGAAGATTTCTCTTTAAATCATGAAGCCAGGGCTTAGGGTTTCCTTGATGTTGAGTTGAGTGCCTCTATTTCAAGAAGGAAGAATAGGCAGCTTCGTTTCTACGTGAATACTGCATTTGTGAATTGTGGTAGAGTTGGCTGTCCTGCTGTTGCCCTGATAGGAGGCACTGATGATGGTGATGATACCTAGCTTCTGTATGCACTGTTGGTCTTTAGATCTCAAAGAGGTTTACAAAGGAGGCCAGTATCATTATCTCTATTTACCGAAGGGGCAACTGAGGCACATGGGAAGTGACTTGCCCCAAGTCGCCCTGCAGGACAGTGGTAAAGTAGGGAATTGAACCCAGGTCTCCTGAGTCCCAGTCAGGTGCTCTATGCACTATGCTATAAAAATGTTCTGGGTAGCAGGCTATTGTACCTCCCCTTCCTCCCAAAACCCCTGCTGCTAGGTAAGAGGTGGAGGGCAGAGACGTTAAGTATATCATGAGATCTTTGGAGAGAGAGAGAGAGGTGTGCGTGTCCTTTGACTTAATATTTTGTAACCCAAGAATGATTTGGTTTGGATGCAGGGATGGGAAATGTTCTGTTGTGGATGCCAGGAAGGTGCTTTTCTTAAAAATATCCTTTAGGAAAGCAAAACAAAACAATCAGACTGGGGTAAAAAACATACCTAAACTGCATAACTGAAAACAGTTAGTAGAAATAACTGAGATTTGTCAGCCAAAAGCAAACTAAATAGGATGATGCATTGCAGCATTTTGGGGGTGGGGTGTCATTGACATGTTCTGGAGAGGGCAGCTCAGGTGCATAATCCAAAAAGAATGTAAACTGTAAACAATATTTTACTCCTGTAAGGCTTTTAAAAGGCAAACCAGTTTTAGCTGCTAAACATTTCATTTATATGTATTTCTATTATTAATGTCCCTGAATAATGTGTAAAGAAGTCTTTCGTGTGCCACTTGTACATTCTATATAATGTTCCTATGCAAAGTTTATTTGTCACAGCACTATTATGGATATAATGCTAAACTGTGAATGGGAAACAGATAGTTTGTCTTTTGATGACAGGACAGGCATGATAAAATAGGATAGGTGCTCCATCTAGTGTTTAATATTTAGTGAATGTTAGCAAAATCATGTACTTTTATTCTTCATAGGGCATCTTGGCTGACACACTGGTGAGTCAACCAAGAACTTGCAGAACTTAAAGCAAGAGCTTCTATAGCTTGAGACAGAGAGACAAAGCTTCCTACTTGGGGACTGGAAAAACTCAGACCCTTTATGGATTTATGGCACACACTCACCATTGTATTATACAGATACAATATTCAAGAAGGGCTGCGTAGAAGTGTCCTTTCTATCTTCTTCCTCCCTCACTTCATTTGTAAACTTTACCCTACTTATCAGAGACCTGCTCTTAGCATTTCTCTCTTGTTCATCTCCTTCCACTGATGCTTGTGATCACCCATTTTAAGAAGAGGGAGGTATCATTCTGACAACCAGGCAGAAGTGTCATAGATTAAAATTATTTTGCTTTATATCTTTAGCCACTGACAGCAAAAGCGAGGTGCTAGCAAGCTGTATTAATGTTACACCTTGATTGATTTACATACACCTTGATTGATTTACCCATTGATTTACTTACACCTACTTACAGCAAGCCACAGATTTTCATTGGACCTCAGCCCAAAATGGTTGCACATGCCCTTCCATGACATGCATTATTAGCATGTATGTGTGAAAGTTTAAATAGCTCATACACACAAATTCCCAAATGATCTTGCAATTTTAGTGTGCCTGTACATACTATAATAGGGTCAGACCAGATGGCTACCGGAGAGTGCTAGAAGGCCAATATATCTGCTCCAGGATCAGCCAGTCCCTTTTCCCCTGGTAGCTGGGCAGGGGTATCTCCCAGTTAATTAACACACCTGGAGCCAATCAAGCCTTGCCTAGGACTTGTTAAAAATCTCTCCTCCAGAGAAAGGGTGTAGCTGGAGTTGTGCGAGTGAGGTGAACTACCAGTGTGTGTGAGAGGCAAGATGCTGTCAAGAGCATTTCCTGGCAAGGAGGCAAGGAAGGGCCTCTGTCCGAGCAGGGTACGGACATTAAATCAAGGGGCATGGGGAAGTAACTCAGGGAAGCTAGCAGCTTTCCTGAAGCCACAGCGCAAGCTACTACTTGTAGCATCCCTGGGTTGAGGCCCAGAGTTGAGGGTGGGACCGGGCCACCTGTTATCCCTTATCAGCCTTTCACTGAAGGGACAAGAGCCCCAGAGAAGAGGAAAGGGTCTGTGAGAACCAGAGACAGGACCAGGAGCTAGCAGGGAGCGGCTGTCTTAGATAGGCTGTATTACCTTCCCCCACCACTAGAGGCTGGAAGAACACTAAAGGGTGAAGCTGTTCCCTGACCTACTGCTAGAAGGAAGTGGTGGACCCACTGAGGTAGAGGAAGAGCTTTGTCACAAAACATTGTAACTTTCAAAATAGCCCTCACTTTCGGCACATGCATAAATAAATGTTTAATACAAAAGATTGGCTTTTACAAAATGTTCTTTGAAAATCAGGACCATAATATTCCTTTAAATAAACCAAGCCTAGATGGTAATCTCAATTTATACTGAAAATTGCCTTGCTTTTCTTTGTTGGATAAGGCATGCAAATTTGACTATCAGGTGATTTAGATCATTGTACTTATAGTTTTATGAGCTCAGATACTGATTTGGATAGATAGCTGTCTAGCCTTATTTTCTTAATTATTATTACTTTTGTTTTTATCATGATAACACCAAGAAGCCCAAATCAGGATCAGGCCTCTTCTGTGTTCAGTGCTTTACAAATACACAGTAATGTGTGTGTCTTTTCTGAGGAAGCTAAAATCTAGATTAAAATATGGCACAAGTGAGTGTAACAAATTCTTGGAAGGAATAGGAATGGAGGGCCAGGGTATATGGGAAATGCATAATTACTTAGAATATCTATGTGCACAAATACAGTAGAACCTGAGAGTTACAAACACCTCGGGAACGGAGCTTGTTTGTAACTCGGAAATGTTCGTAACGCAGAAAAAAACATTCTGGTTTTAATTTCAGAAGTTTACAACTGAACAATAACTTAATACAGCTTTGAAACATTTCTGTGCAGAAGTAAAATGCTGCTTTTCCTTTATTTTTTAGTTTACATTTAACACAGTACTGTACTGTATTTGCTTTTTTTCTTTTCTTTCTGCAGCTGTCTGATTTGATTGCGTACGTCTGGTTTCAAATGAGGTGTGTGGTTGACTGAAGTTTGTAACTCTGAGGTTCTGCCATGGATTGTTTTGAGTAATTTTTTGAATTTTGAAATATAAATAAGCAAATGATAGAAATCCAAGGTTGCTGCTGATTGATTGATGATTGATTGATGATTGATACTCATTATCAATTGGCAGTTTCCTGTAGGCATCACAGTAAATGTAGGTGTTGAAAGATTTGGAAGAAGGGTAGTGATTTTTAGAATTGTTCTGAAAAGTGTGCTGTGCATAAGGAAAAGCATAGAAGAAACTGTGAAGATGCTTGTGGGAGACTGGGTAAATAGGTTTCAAGGCTGATGAAGTTGGTGAAATGGAAATGGTGTCTGAGAGTCGTAAGATACAAAAATAGGAAAATAGAAAGGAATTAAGTTGTGAAGTGCCTTAAAGGCAAAGTTTGAGTCAATGAAGGAGGCAGCCATGAAGAGGCTAACCTAACAGAAGGTAACACTGTTAGAACAAAAGGCCAGAAAGATAGCCTCAGCAGCAGTGTTTTGAATGGAGCTAAGAGGGAGTAAAGTGAGAGGGAATGAGGTAAGAATGGTTGAGAAGAGAAGTTGCAGTAATGAAGATCAGGGATAATAAAAGCCTATATGAGATTTCAAATGGTGTAGACAAAGTGTGTCAAGGTCAGATCTTAGACATCCTGTGGAGTAAGAAGAAGCAAGATTTTAATACAGCCAGGCTGTATTGGGCTACAGAGAGAAGGTAAAGTAAAAGACGGCACCTTGGTTAAGGGTGGGTGGCACAGAGGATGGTGATTTAGTCACAATACATATTCTGCAAGGGAAAAAAACTGAGACAATAAATTCTCAGATTTTTAAGTATATGCCAAGCAAAAGGACATTTTTAAAGCAACATAATTATTTAGAGAGATTGTATGAAAAGATATGATTTTGCATTCTGTAGCAGATTTATTTTAACAAACTCTCCAAGGATGCAGTTTTAGTGGGATAGAAAGCTAATGTTCTTTAGGTTTTTTTTTTCCAAGTCAAAAGTACAGCTGTATGTCTCAGATTTATTGCCTATATGGACTCCATGCTACCAATCTAAAGTTGACACAAGTTATAATGGAAATGGACTCCGTAATAACCTTGGTACCTTTCTTAAATGAGCAATATTCAACATGTATAATATTTTAAAGGAGTTAATTGTAAGAGACAAACTTTGTTCCTGGGTAATAAAAAGATGTAAGAGAACTTTTGAGTATGTGCTGAGAGTGCATTATGTGATGAAACAAAGCTGCCTTGAATAAATTTTCCCTTCCTTTTGAACACTTAAAACCTTTTTTTTTCTGTAGCTTTTTTAGTGGGAGGAAGGTTTTTTTTTGTGGAGTTATATTAATCCTTGAAGGAAATTTTAGCAAAGAAAAGCAATCTTTACTGTGTGTGACTAATTCAGTCAAGCCCAAGTACACTGTAGCTAAAAGTCTCTGCCACCTAATGAATATTTGGCCCAGGTGAAAAAAATTGGGAGCTCTCTCACAAACAGAATTAATTTGCACTTTTATTGGCAGATGCTGTAGAGGTGTCAAGGCTTTGAATAGACATGGAGGCTGAATCCTTTTGCTTAAAAATAGAATGATCAATAATAGATTGAAGGCAAATATCATAGGGAGACGTATTGCAACCTCCCATACTTTACCTATTCTCTGGATAAATAAAGGACTTTGTTTTTTAGAACTTTGTCTGACTACTATTATATTAAATACAACCAAACTAACCACAACAAAAAGAATCTTCTCTGAAGAAATCGTTACCCCCCCCCAAAAAAAAATTAGTTGCAACCCAAATAATCAGTTTTTCAGCCTCTGTATTACATTTCCTTGTCATTTATTGTGTCTAGAAAATGATCATACATATAATGGCCCATGTTCTTCCCTGGGTTACAGCTGCTTTGCACTATAGGCATAGAACAGCTGTAAAGCCACACTAGCTTGCCATGGAAAGCATACTAGTGTAGGGCCATCCCCTGGTGGCATGGAGATAGCATAAGACTCCTACAACTTGTCGTGGAAGGCCTAAGCAGAGTGGCAGGGGGCTTCCCTGCAGCACAGCATTCTTCAGCTATTGTAACAGCCTCTCGGGTGTCAGTGGTAGCTGTTCTAATTTATGCCAGGGGAATAGCTTCTTTGTACCACCAACTCTAGTTTGACGGAATGCAGCAGTGTCTTAGGCCTGGTTGACACTTACCTTAAAATTCGGTGGCGGTCGATAGGAGTTATTCAAGCTATGAAGACTAGCTTGCGTAATTCCTGTCGACTGCTTAACTTCCGTTGTGCACGGTGTCTTTACTGTGCTGTGCCAGTTGAGGGGGTTTTAACAAGTCAACTTCTAGATCTTCACTGTCTTCACTAACTTCTCAATCAATCTGGATAGATCGATCTGACGGTGGTGAATTTGCTGCTGTCAGGGAAGACATACCCTCTTCACCCTACCTTTTCCCGCCGAGTTTGATTTGCTCTATGTCTGGACTCGTCTATCCAATTTGTGTCGTACTTGTACACTACGAAACAATGTAAGGATACAATTTGACTAACTCTGTGAAATTGTTGCCTTTGTGATATAAACCAATCCGTTAAATTTACATTAAAATCAGGAAATCACTATTTTGGGCTACCTTGTGCTACCTTTACATTGATGAGCACAAACCTGAGTGGTCCTACTGAAATCAATGGGACCATTAATGCCAGTGAATGTTGGCCAACATAAGGATTGTACCATCTAATCTTTTTATCTGGGAATAGGGGCTTTCACATTTTTGCTTCCCCCACAATGTTTTAATTACATGAATGTTCAAGTATACATATAGTTATAAGGTTTATTAATATTATATTACAAGATGTTAATTTACAAGATGTACTAAGACTACTGTGTATCATGCTAATAATGTCTCTTTTCCTTGTACTCCCCTGTCTGCGTCAATCTGTTTCCTCTTTGGCCACAGACTTTCTTGTTTCGAGTCTGTACAGCAACTAATGCAATAGGTCATGATCCATAACGGGTGCTCTTAGGCTCTCCTGCAATGCAAACAAAGAATAATATGTACAAAAATATATTATACTCTTTCCCAGCCTATGATAGTAGACTGAGCTAAAAGACTATAAACTGAAATTTTTTTTTGATTTACTTGTTGTGTGATGCCATGTACTAGACCACAGACTGGGTGAAGACGCTCACAGGCTTGTCTGCTCCCTCTGGATTGGTGGTTTTATGTTCATCAAGTACAGATTTCTGCATAGCTGTTTGCTTTGCTTTTCAGCTATATCTTTGTTTTGAATCTTTCCAAGGAAGCATAGAGAGACAAGGTATAAATGACCTTTAATAGAAACCAGGGAGGATATAGTGCAATGGAGGAATACAACCAGGACCAAGCTTTAGCATAACCAACAAGAACAGCTGCTTCAGTTTCAGTGTTTTTGAGGCTACATAAACTCTTTCCATTTTTTTCTCCATCTGTGCTGGCAACAGGACTGGAGAGGCAGGCAAATCTCTAACTGGTTGGTATAGAGACTAGATCAACTTGCGGCTTCATGACCCCTCCATATTTCACAGTAACTTAGGTCTCTGCACATAATAAAACTGGTCCTAAATATACCTTCATTTTGAATTCTCTTCTTTCTTAATGACAAAACAGTGTTGCAGGGGATGGTGAAGGAATAAAATCTGTTTTCAAAACAACTGTAAAATAGAGTACTGAGAAGTGTGTGGGGTGGGGAATTGAGGGAAAATAATTCCACATGGTACTAAATTTTTAATTTCTCAACTTTTCACCGTAAAGCAAAAAAATGGTCGTCTGACTGGTATCTAGAGCAATCCTAAATCTGTTAGGAAAGACTCCCTTCTTAGGACTGGTCTTGCTGTGGGTATCTTGCACATCAGCTCAGTAGAGGATAGAATCAGAACCTTCATGGTATGAAGGCTACAACTGCTTCTAATGACCCAGGGAGACACCGTCCTCACTAATTGAGCCAGTGCGAGTTTTGCTTAACTGTGACAGCCATTCTTTGCATATTTTACAAAAGAAGTCAGCTCAGGAAGCTGAAAACCTGGTTGTGAAAATAGAGTTATCTGTTCACTAGACAGATTAGTGTAAAAAACAAGGAAGCATTTGTATGATTATAATGATTCCTGAGTTGTACAGATGACAGTTTTATGGGAATGCAGACTACTCAGAGCTTCTGTTTCTGATGGTAATCACCACTTTTTCATATTTAAGTCATAATTCTGGTTTAAACACCTGGTATAACATCTTTGCTGTGATTGTTAATTTTAGAAGTCCTATGCATATTAAAAAATATTTTCATTTCTTCATATCTTAGGTTTGACGTCGATACAACAGAACTACACAGCTGGATGACCCGCTCAGAAGCTGTGCTTCAGAGTCCCGAGTTCGCAATATATAGAAAAGAAGGCAACCTGTCGGACCTCAGAGAAAGAGTCAATGTAGGAAAATATACTCTCATGTTTCTTTGTCCATTTGTATTCACTTTTCTAAGTATTTTCAAAGTCCAAATCTGAAAAAGTTCAACTGTATATTGGCAAGCATGGATTGACCATACAACGCCAAATTTTCAGAATTGCTCACTAGTTAGTGTTTCCCAGATTAATATATGTTGTGCTTGTGGTGGTGTTGATCCGTACATCCAAATCCACAGACTTTTAACTTGCACAGCAGAAGTGTGTAAGTCTAAGTGACAGCTGAATCATGCTGTGTATATAAATATTGCATACCATGTATACACACATACTATTACTCTTTTCATTTTAGTATTTTATATTAGTATCACATATTAAAAAAGAAAAAAAAAGTCATATTATATTGTAGGTAAAGGAAGAATCAGTATTTTACCCTAGTAACAGTGTTCTAGTAGAGATTCCAAATTGTTAACAATCATAATGCTCAGTTAAATTTATACAAGTCTGGCCATGATGGCATGGAACACTTGGAAAGTGATTCTTTCATCTTCTATAACCTGGGTGATGATTCTGTGGTGTGTACGCTATAACACCGTGTGTGTGTGTGTTTCTCACACGCTGAATTTACCCTGTAAAACATTAAAATATTTAATCATTTGAGAAGAATTTGATTTTAGAAAATAGTTGCAAACATTATGTTTTCTTCTGGGTATGAGAAGGAGAAATCCGTGTCTAGCTAGCTATTATGCTTAAACCCCATTATATTTTACAAATGTATTTGGTTAGAAATAGATATAAATTCTTACTCCATGTACTGCGAATGGAATAAGATTACCAATACTAAATCATTTCTGCTATATGTTTGTGTTCCCATCTGTGTCTCCATCTTAAATCAGCTCTGATAAGATGAAGGAACATTGAATTTCAGTCCTCCAGAAGTATATATTCAAAAGTTTCTTATCTCACTTACCTAGAAGTGGTTTGTGTTTAATCAATAGTCTCCATAGCAATACTGGAAGAAAGCACTAAGTAGTCTGCAGTATATTGAATGCAGCTTTCTGATGACACCAGCTCATCTTCATGTACTTGGAAGTGCATTTTTCTGAAATAATAATAATTTTATGATACATTATTTTACTCTGACCATTTTATATCTTCTCCATGAAAAGTAAACGTATTAAAAAGCAAAACTGGTGTGATACATGCAGAAAATATGATGGCATTTAGATACTAGTGTGATGGGGACCATTTAATTCATGAAGAGATAGACACTTAATTTTTGGAGTGCTTCACTCATTATGCTATTTCTTTTTAAAAATAACTGAAAGTTCCTTTTCTCGTCATCCTCTTATTTGTGCAGCACTGAAAAAATATTACATGCCCCAGTATTTGTTTCTCTTTTGAGGATCCTAATAATGTATAGGCTGGCAAATTAGCTATTGCCCTGACCTTTGTAATTATTCTGAACACTTGCATGGTCTTTAGCCAATAAGATGTTACCCTGCATAATGTCAGTTTTATAATACTTTATAATATCCTTAAGGCATTCAGGAGCCATGGTTCACCTCCCTCCTTTCCTTCCCTTGCTCCCAAAAAGGCAGTGATCTGTGTCCCTGCAAATGAGAGATGGAGGTAGGTGAACTACAGACCCTCTTCTGCTCCCACCTGGGGTTCCCAACAGTTCTTACTCCATCCTTTAGGGGGCTTCTAGACTAGCTCTTCTTCTGTTGATGGTTAGGCAGAGTATTGGGGGTGGAAGGCCAGTAACAGCCCCATCTTTTCAGATCTCTTTGCTGAAAGATAAATATGATGAAATGGGAATGTGCTGGATTGGATTTCTGCATGGGCCTCTCTGGTCACACCAAACGATGGAAGGTTGGAAGTTGGGATCAAGGGATTGGAGACAACAGGTTCTTTCAGATCTTCCACAAACCTCCTTCGAAGAGATGCTTGCTTCCAATTACCTGTACTGGGAAGCAGTGCAGAAAAAATCTGTTTCTGAGATCAAAGGGGTCAAAAATTTGGATGCAAGGTAGCAAAAAAATGAAAGACTTCCTCCTACTTCTAAAATGAAATAGGAGAAATAACGAACTTATCTCTTGTTAACCTTGAAAATCTTTTTTTTTTTAAATTTATTTTAAACAGCTGATTTAGATTTGGCAAAGCAGCTTTATTTTTAAAAATTTACATTTTGCCTTGAGTAACTCCACATTTGAGGGCCTGTAAGGCTCTGTTTCCTTTAGTTGGTATCAAGATGGTGGAAACTCTTAAAGATCACCACTGACAACTAGTAGCTGAAATCTGTACTGGGCGCGTCTCAGCTGCTGGCAGCTGTTCAGCATACTATCTGTAGAAGTAAAGTAAGGGCAAATTTTTAAACAGCCAGATTTTGAAATTTTCCTGTACTTGATTTTTTTCAGACACAACCTCTCTTTCCTTGGAAATGGAAAAGTAGCAGCAGCCAGTGAGAAGTAGCAGCCAGCAACTTAAATTAACAAGGGCTTTCATGACTGTTGGCTGCCAGTTCTCACTGTTATTTCTGTAGAAGTAAGGGTCAGAACAAGGAAAAAAATAAGATGATTGGGTCTGGGCTGCCTGCTGAAATCTGCATCTGCAGTGTAAAAAAATCAGCTATTTAATTACAAATGTTAAGACAAAAAAGACAAACATTATGGAAATGATGATTCAAGAGGTTATCTATACACGTTTTATATTGTTACACACACCCATAAATATATATAGGCAGGTGTACACATGTGCATATACACACATCCTTTGTTTATTCACACGGGAAGAGAGAGAGATTATGGGCCTGACCCAAAGCCCACGAAAGTCAATAGGTGTCTTTTTTATTTTGGCTCTCTATGGCACTTTATCAGGAATTCATGGTGCTGTGGTACGAAGATTTCATTGTGGGATGACCATATAAATAATGCAGTTAATCAAAAATGAATGACAATAAAACTTTTGCTCCATATCACACCTTCATGAACTCTGTATGTGATTATGTACGTTATAGAAAACAATTTCAGCTATGTTTTAGAGTGTCCCTTGTAATCCTTCGGCCATAAGACAGGTTCTTTGTTACTGTCAGTCCAGATGTAACAGGTTCAGGTGGAGAAAATAATTAAAATTAATTACACAGAAAACTTTGTTAATATGAAGTCAAGGTTGAGAATATATATCAGTAATTAAAGGGTAAAATATTTACAATACTGTATTTAGTCAAGAAAATAGCATTTAGAAGCCTGGAAATTTAAGAGTTAAAGTTTAAACTTACCAGAAACCCAAACATTAGGACATATCGGAGTTCAAAAAATACAATACTCTTTTAAATTTGTCCCCTTAGCAATCTCGAGCTCCTAACTTTTCTTTTGTTCCTCTTATAGCTACTTATAGCTTTTCTTTTCTTAAGAAGTTGAACTTTGCAGCCTATAGCTTAGGGCTTGTCCACACAGTTTTGTACACAGCACTGTACATTCACGCCTTGAACAGATATTTGTAATTGTGCAGCTTGCAGCTGGTGCATTGGAACTATGAATGAGACAGTAGTCATTTAAAATTGATTGAATGTTTTCATTTTATACATGGTAACTCTGCATGTAATGACCTTGGATAATTGGTTACCAAATAAAATCATATGACTTAATGGTAGCCTCAGCATTTTTCAGAATTGAGCCCACAGGGGGGCGTGGGGAATGACTCCCTAGAATGCTATTGACCAAATCAAGAATTTTTAATTTTTACAGTGTTTTTGTGAACACTGATGGTACCTCTGTATACTTAAGAATAAAGCATTCTAAATTTTGGTTGATGATAAAATGAAACTGTTCTATATGAATAAAATATTGTAGTCTGATGTTCTGCTTTTACCAGATTATCATGAAAGGGCAAGAACCGTTATCTCAATGTGTGGCTATAGCACGTTGCATAGGAATGAAGCGTTCTACTGCTGACTTGAAAATAGATGCACATAGTTTTTGCTATTATAACATATCTTTTTAAAAGCCAACAAAATATGTACAAAAATAACCATACATAAAAAGGAATGTCAAGTACAGTTGACTTGAATATCAGAATTTTTCTTTAGAAAGCCCCTTTTGAAATTTTCCTCTTGGAAACTCTAATGTTTCTTGTAGGAAATCTCAAAGGTGTGGGGCAAGTGGATATTTTTGCCCGCTTTCCAATACGTGGTTACTATTTCTCCACTTTTTCCAGTGGCACCAACTGGGAAACATGAATGAAATATGGGGAGGTAAGGAAAAAAACATATAAACACATTTCACTTTTAAAAGTAACATATTCACATTTAAGTGTTAACACAGCACATAAATGTGAAAGTGTTATTGTCTCCCTGAAAGTCATACTTTCAGTATTTTTCCAACTGCCAGAACTTGGAAAACAATAACAAAGCATGGGAAACAGTTTTTTCCACAGTTTCTGAAATTTTTCACAACTTTTGCTAATTGAAGCATAGTCAAAAAGCAAGGGAAAATTTGTGCTTAACATAATATTAAAATTCTTTAAGAATATTTTTCACAAATGTTTTGTTTTCAAAAATGTTTTATTTAAAAAAAATTGAAAGATGAAAAATTGGTTAGCAATATTTCTGTGTGAAAAAAAATTTTTTTCATAGTGCTCTATTTTCTAGTGGAAAAAACTTTTCACTGGAAAATGTTTGACTACTGCTGCTGTTAAGGTTCTGATGTACAGCACCCAAAGGTTTGGGAATGCCAACATTAAGGTTTTCTATACAACCTTTAACCTCAAACCACTTGTGTAGTGAATGAGCTTTGGGTCCAGAAGAATATAACGTCATTCACTACAGAAGATGAGAATGAACGAAGCAGGGTTGAAGAGGTAAATGAAAGAATTGTTGATTGGACCCCTCCCTGAGTCAGTGCAGTGATTTGTGATGCACCATTTATAAGGATGGGGAAATAGATGAACAATGAGGCTAAACACAAATATTTAAAAGTTATTTCATTCAATGTGCATTGTTGAGCCTGCACAATTAATGATGGAACCTGTGGAAAAATATTTGATCATGTGCTTAAAAATTGTATCTCGAAATGCATACACACCCGGGAGCAGAATTTATGTTGTGTAGGCAGCTTTGACTTTGGCTTTTCCAGACTTTTGAGTACAACCTTAATATTATATTTATGTAGTTTGTTGTATGGGTACACATGCACATAGTGGTATGTTTGTCTGTGACACACATAGACACACACCCCTCTGACATGGCAAATTTGTCCATGTGAGAAATTAAATAACATGGTTCCTAAGTTCATCATGCAATTTTGACTTTCATCTATCCTCTGCTCCTTAATCCATCACTTATTCGACTTATCCCAACACCGTCACCTTTAAAAAAAGATCACTTTTTAAAAAACTCAGCCTGCCAAGATTGACAATTGTTATTATTTATTTGGATTGCATTAGCACCTAGGAATTCTCCACCCAATTGCGCTAAACACAGTACATACATCTAATCAAGAGAGAGTCCTAGGAGCTTACAATCTAAGAATAAGACAGACAACTAGTGGATACAGCAGACAGCTGGTGGAAACACAAGGTAACAGTGAGACAATTCTAATTAGGATTGAGGAGCAGCACTAAATATTTGCCCCTTCTGTTCCCAAAATACTACCTCGACTCAGGACTGCAAAAGACAAAATCTGTCTTTGGCCAGTGACACATTTTCAATGTACGTAAAAATGTCAGAATTATGAAGTCTGCTGTCTTATGGAAACAGGAACTTTTTACCATGTGGAAGGGGAGTTTCTGAACTGTGCACTAGGATTTACAGTATTTGAGTCTGGCCTTGGAAAGGTTCAAGATCACAGACTTATGTGTCTTGTTATTTTTATGTTTAGAAAAATCTATATTCCACACATTGTAGTAGTTTTTATGATTCCTTCTGAGCTCTCTGCAGTTAGACTAATGGTAACTAAATCACCTGGCTTTACAGGCAGAGTGAGACCAAAATAATAATCCCATAACATTTTTAAAACTCTCTAAAGCACATCCCTACAACATTTTTTCTGTAATGTATGTGGCATACACATAAAACAGATGATGGTGTGGTATAAAGATTTTATTTGTACTTGTTAGGAATGACCCACACAAGCCACGAGTGCAGTCATCTTAAACTCATTCTGATAAAACCTAGATACCGTTTTTCACTATCATGTTCATAACCTGTTTGTGTGTGTTTGTCTATAAATGTATAATAAAACGTATGCTTACCAAAACCCAAAGAATTCCCAAACTTAATTCCTCACTAAACATCAGTCTTCATCTTCGTTTTTTCATATGCATTATTTGCACAAAATTTAATTTGCCATACTGTTACAGTTGCTGTTTTATCAAAATGTATCGTGAAAGGTATTATAATAGATAGCTGCTATGTGTATATATAATTCACAATAAAATGTACAGAGAGAGAGATAGTGGCAGGCCTTGGATATGGGTGAATAGGATTATGTGAGGCAGTGGAAGGCAGTTCTCTAAGGCTGCAGGTCTGGTATAAGATGTGCACAGGTGTGCACCTTTGTGTAGGCTCTATCTGCTACATTGGTATCAGTGAGGACTTTTGCACACTCAGGATTCTGCCGTACAGCCTGTTGGAGAATCAGGGTTTAAATTCATTTTTAAAATGTACATTTTTACTCCCCTCTCCAATTTTATTTCCTTTATTTTTTTTCAAACCATCCTTTTTGATACAAAAGATGTGCAAAATCCCTAAACTTTTCAGGTATTTACAGTGAAAAGATTTTACTCAAAGTGGACCCATTTTTACTGTAAATGATTCTGTTTTAGTTTTGTAGGGATCAGTTTTGAATTAATTTCAGGTATTTTGAACTTTATTGTTAATTCACAGACTGATGGTTGTGGTGTGCAAGTCAGGTAGCTTCTCAACAGAAAAGTACTGGCATTAATATTTAATGCACTAATTATCTTTGTTAATATAAATGCATTTGAACATCATATTTTAAGTCCAGTATCATTTAAAAATAGCGTGTGTATATATACTTCACTTAAGATACCTATCTACAGAAATAAGGAGAGTAGTAATAGCCTTCTTAATCTATAGCTAGATAGCTAAAACACTGGCCTAATTTATTTGGCTTCATTGCAGGTTGCGAGGGCTCTCAACACCCTTGAGAGTAAGGTCACTTCGGTTATGTCTTCACTGCATGTTCAGTGTGGGTGATCAGCGCCTGGGTGGGACCAGCCACACTGCAAAGTTCAACCTGAGTTACTGTGTCCTCACTGATGGTGCACTCACCGTGTGAGGCACTAGAACTTCTGGGGGCATATCCCAAGGATCTTTTGTGCTGCTGTAAGATGAGCCTCTCTGAGTCTTTCTATTTAATTTAGGAGACCTTTTCTGTCCTCTTGGGTACACGGGTAAATTGTGAGAAGACTATCAGCACTTGAATGATTACCCTGCATCCTTACTGCAACATGGGTTGGTTACCACCTTAAGTATGAACAGACTGGAAGCCATACCCCAGCTGTGCCAGCCAGCCCAGACTGAAAATGGCACTAAACTTAAGTGAGAAGTGACTAGGGACAACACTTGAGTAAGAGTTCAAGATAACTCAGCAGTGAAGTCATACCCTAAATATATGGATTAGGATGCCTAACTTTAGCCATGCAAGTTTTAAAATGTTGGTTAATAATAGCAAGCAAATAAGCCAAAGCTATATGGCAGAGATCTTCAAACTGTGGGGTGCACCCCACTGGGGGATACGGAGGAACATTCTGGGGGATGCAGCCAGGTCTGGGGCCAACCCCCATGGGTGTTGTGAAAGAAGTGCCACCCAGTCCTGCTTTGTCCTGAACTGGACTCCAGCCCTGGCTCCCAGCTTGGCCATGGCCTTGGCGCCGGCTTCTGCTTGTGGCCTCGTTCTCTGGCCTGTTAGTCCACTGCAGCCCTCGACCCTGACCACAGACTGGAGCTGGGCATGGGGTAAAAAGCTAGGGACCACTGCTATATGAGCTCAATCCTGCAGTGTGCTGAGCAATCCTGGCTGATCTGTGCAGCCTCCACTCACATTGAAATCAGTGGGAAATGAGGGCACACAGCACCTTGAAATATTACATCTCTTATTTCTCTATATGAAAGTACTGTTTGAACACACACACATTTTCATTCTCCAATACCGGGCTTTGAACAGTTTGGATTCTATATATAAATACCTATGTGTTTATTTGTCTATCAAGTACCTACATGTATCATTTATAAAATGATCTTGTCATGCTTGCATGCAGAGATTTATGTTTTTGACCTTTTTTTCCTTAAAGTTATGAGGCCAGAAGAATATCCAAGTCTGTGATGTTGGTTTGTTCTGTTGCCAAGTCAGGAGGTTTATCAGGGCAATTTGACAGGGTAAAAAGATTTCATGGCTTCAGAGGATGTACAGATTAATTATTTGGTGTCTTCAAAATCTCTGTCTAAATTCTCACCTTTCCTGTCATGCTACAGGCCATTGAGCGAGAAAAGCCTGAGAAGTACAGAAAACTGCAAGACACCAGCAGATCAGCTGAGGCCCTGGTGGAACAGATGGTGAATGGTAATGACATGGGAGTTGAATTAGATGATGATAGGTTAGGGATGGAATAAATACACAGGTTTATATTTATCACAAGACTAATATTAGCAAAGCACTTTCTGAATGGAATAGTAAGTTAATTTTAGTTTATATTTTCTTATTATTTTTTAATGTTAGGGCTATTAATGGGAGGAGAGGGACAAAAACATAACCTTACTACTTTGAAAGGAAGTGTGTAGAAAACTACAATGCTCACAATATGTGTTAACAGTCTTTTCTGCACAGAAACTAAGGCTCTAGTCTGATTTTCTGACTCTAGTAAACTTTTGAAGAGACTATAGCTCATTTGAAATTACTTCAGAGAGCAGGAGCTTTAAATGTAGTCAAAACTCTCTTATCCATTTTGAAAATTAATCAATTTTATAATCTGAATATATAGCTTTTGCAATATTTTATATTGTAGCAAAATATACAGGCTTCTAATTAGATTTTGGAAGAGATTTCTGAAAATTCTTAAAGTTCCTAAAAATGGTTTAGCCACATTTCAGATTAGCTGTCATATGCAGCTTTTGGAATTGTGGGTAATGTGAATTTTCTATCTATCTAATTCTTTCAATTCATTATGATTTAATACATTTGCTAGGATAATCTCCAGATTGGGACTAAACAAAAAACAAAATACATTTACCTCAGCTCTAAACCTCAACTCTCAAATTGTACTAAACCTAAACTGTTTTTTAGATTCAGAAAAATTCAGATAAATTTCTTCTCCCTCTGTGCCTTTTCTTGAAATCCGTTTTGGGATCTGCACATAAACTATCCGGAAATTTCTTAAACTTGCTGACGTCAAATCTTGTTGGGGCTGGGGTTTGTTCAGAACCAGGGGTGACAGTACAGTTCTGAGGAGACTCTGAAGAAGCTCCAGAGCGCTCAAGGTTTCAACAGAGCAGACGATCAGAGTTTATAGACAGAGTGCCATGCTTAGATATTTTCCTCCTTTTCCCATTAGAAATATTATCACATATATATGTCAGGAAATTGGGATTAGAGAACATTTTTTGATTTGGTGGAGATCGTTAGACTGAGGCCTATTGGAAAAAGGAAGAAATATCTTGGAAGAAGAGAGATGTTTAATTTATTTAACTTTTAGAAGCTTAACTAAATGGGAGTTCCAACTCACTTGAGCTGTACCTAGCACTACGGTACCCAGTAAATGATATGTTCCGTGCAGAAATTGTTCAGTGGTGTGATGTGATTACAACAATTTGTATTTGTAAGATCATGTACGAGACATTCACAGAGTTAATTGTATTTATTTAAGATTTAGACCACGGGTGAAATTCATGGGCAGACAGAGGAAGGTGAATAATTTAAAAGATAAAAATCAATGGGTGTTGTACATCATAAGAGATAAATGATCAGGGTAATGATGAACACATATATTGTTAGTTTCTTTTCTTTACTTTTTGTTGTTTGGAACAGGGGTGAAGTGGGGAAAAGGGAATCAAAAAAGAAAGAAGGGGAAGAGCAACACTCAGAGGGAAGGATGGAGCATTGGGAGTTTGAGTATAGCTTGAAAGGGATAGGAATAGGTTGGGAGCACAGCCAGTCAAGCGATGAAGGATAATATCCAGAATAAAAAGCGTTTTGTTGTCATCACTAGTGTCTATAGTCGTGAAGGTGCTTCACTCCCACTTGATGCTGCTAGCAGGGAAGTACTTATGGGACTGGTTGGAGTATTGTTTCCCTGGCTGAGGGTGCCTCAAAGGGAGATCAAACCTGCCAAAATAGGAATAGGGCTCCAGACAGAATGTCTCCTCTCACTACTGTCTATTTCTGGGGCAGTCCTGGCTGCTCTTGCGTGCTGACTGTATCCCACAGGAGATTTTGCTCTGCTTCTCCTTGGTCAAGTGTCAGCAGCGGCCTGCTAGGTCCTGCTACCTTCCAAAGTGTTCTCCCAAATGCAAAACTTATGTTCCCTTATTTTAAAATATTCTGTACTTAAAAATCTGCTGGGAAACTGAATGAGTGAAGCAGAGTATGGGGCTTTGTGAGTGAACTCTTGATTGTTTTGATAATTTAGATAAAACACCTACTGTATAAAATGAATATTCAGTGAATTTATGATGGGAGGTGTTAAACTGATGGCGAAATGAGTTTGTAATGATGCAACACTTAAAAAGCTACCATGATAAGGAGGAAATTTATTAGTATGCCTCAGTGAAGTTGCCATTCCAAATATCCTTATGAGTCATGAGCCATAAAACCCAAAGATAATATTACATTATTCTATCTTGGATCCATGACTAATGATAAATAAACTTGACAAGGTAGACTTCATGTTAAATGAGAGCCCCAAAGTATTGCGTATAAGGTGCAATGTAATTAAAAATATTCTAACACAATTTGTTATGCATAATACAGAAGGTAATAAAATTAATAGATGCGCTTCAGGTAATGATCTATGTCCTATGGGTACAATACATTTATTCACGGAGTATATCGGGGTTGTTTAGAAGATGAAATGTGAAAGGATTATGAGTCATTTATCCCTGAAATTTTAGCGTATTAGTATTGAATGGATTCTGTATTGGTTCTTGTACATGGTTATCAAATTTTTGTATATGTAACTGCCAGAAAATAATAAGTGACAGGGAAATGGATGTTAAAAACATGGATGAAGCTTTAAACATTTATAGACCGAAATTAAATAAATGCCATTCATGAAAACAAGTTTCCATTTCTTGATTCTCACCATTTTGTAAATCTAAAAAGAAAGTTCAAACCTTAGCTGAAAGCTGTCTTTATAATGAGCCAAATGTGAAGAATAGGGGCAAGTTCCAGTTCTGGATCATGGTTTAGGCCAGTCTCTATACTAGACTGAATGATATTGGTAGAACTATTATTTTTATGAAGAAAAGAAAACATGAGAAGTTACAGATTATAGTGAATACTAGATACTTTAGGTCAGGCCCAAAATGCTTTTTTTTCCTTCTTTGATCATTTGTTTTGGATTATTAGATGTTAGTTATGTGCACCAGTTGGATGTGTGCATTTTATTGCATCCCTATAATGGTGCCTATTTTAATGCCATCTGAGCAAATTGAAAATTAGACCTGATAGACACATCTGTGGTGTGTGTGTGCATGTGTGTGTACAATTTAGAAATTTTCTGGTAGAGCTTTGGTGGTCCAGGCCATTTAACTTCCTAATCTGTATGCATCTCTACAACCCAGGCTCCAAGAGCTTCAGCTGATGTCAGCACTGATTTTTTTCCACACTTCTGGTTCCCACTAATGCCATAGGAGAGGCTGAAGGATCCCTTTACTGGTCTGGGTACATGAATCAATTGGATACAATTTTTGGACATACACTAATGGAACTTTACTAACTTTATAATTGTTCTGTGTATTTAAACAGTAAATTTAGTGGGATTGAGGGACTCAAGGGGAGGAGAAGAGATGGAAGGAGTCTTTCAGAGTGGTGATACTCAGACATCAGTGGTTTAAGAGCCAGATTAGTTGTCAGCATTACCCAAAAGAGCCACAGTATTGTGATTTCATTGTTTCATTTTCTATATAATATATATATATATTATTCTGACAGCAAAACGACTGACCGAGTATTATTTTATCAACTACAATTACATTCTTACTTATCCCATGAACTCATAGGTAGTGGCAGCAGGAAAGAGAGGAATTGGCCAGGCCAGCTCTGCACAGAGGGTGGAGAAAGGGGCTGGGATGACTGGTTTTGCCAGCTCTGGGCAGGAGAAATATGCTCACCGCTGGGCTCCAGCTTTCGACCTGGCTAAGTGGGCAGGACCTCAAGGAGAAGATGAGGAACAGGGCAGCAGTGGCTGGGACAGAGGAGGAGGAGCAGTGGGTGGGCCAGAGTTTCTGCATTTATGCAGGACCCCAAATTGGCCAGGGTGCCTGGGCCCGGGCCCATTGGCTCATGTGGTAATCTGCCACTGCTTAGGTGCCCCTAGGCACCTGCCTACTGAGCATAATTGGAAATCTGGCCCTGTGTCTGCACCTTCCACCCAACATCAGCCTCTCATACTGTACCACAGCAGTGGCCGCTTCTGAATTGGAGTTCTGGCCCACAGAAGCTGTGCATGACACACCTTCTTACACCTCTAACTCCTGGCTTACTTTTCAAAATCGTGCATAATTTGCTTGGGGGTGAGGGAGGAGGAAGCATACCAGGAGCCAAAAGTGGCCTGTCCTGAAGTACAGCAGTGCTCCTTTTAGGTGGTGGACAGCCTCTGACATGCCACTTGGAAAGAACCTATAATACAGTAGGCCAGAGTTAGGTCCAGGATAGAGCATGCCTGAGGGGGGAGCTGCACATAGACATTGGGCAGCACAGCAGAGAATCTGGTCCAATGAATGGTTGAGTAGAAAAGTTTAAATTCTAAGAAATTTTACCAAGATTTGTAATGCATTTTGTGCATTCCTAAGAATACACAGAAATCTTTTTGGAACAGAGGTTCCATGTAATTATTATTAATTTGCATTGGAATAGCAACTTGCGCCTCCAACCCTGGATCAGGACCCTATTGTGGTAGGCACTGTACAAACATATCTCAACAATTTAAAATTCTATGAATGAATTTACATCCTTGTTTTCAGAGATCTGAATAATTTTGTAACTGTAATGAGGGATTTTTTTTTGTGCGATGGGAGGAGGAATGAAATATTATATCTTGTATTTCTCTTCAAAATAAAAATTGACATAATCCAAATGTACCAAAAACACACGCAAGGTTGAGAGAGAGTTATGTTGTGTAGAAGTTTAGCTTTGAGGCTTCTGTCTTATTGACACCTAGCTTTGTGTTAGAAATTATCAGAAAAAATAGTTATATGATGAGCTGTAAGCTTTTTTTCCTACAGAACTGGCCAGTCAGTTTAGTGGTGAGGTTGTTATTAAAGATGTGCTCTGAAGATCATTGGTACTACAATTTGATTAATTCTGAATTCATTATCTGTAGTATTGCTATATATAATTACAAATCATGCCAGCAAACAGTATTGTGACTGTTCATATTAGAGCGCTTCTCTATCTGATATCTGTATAGTACCTGATATTGTAGCCTCCTACTATCTGATAAATATGAGCTTTTCAAATTATTTATATTATCTGATTAGTTTTGAATTTATGCCTACAGTGTTAGATTCAGAATAATTATAAATGATGCTAGGGAAACCCCCTTTGTTTACTTTTGATACCTTATATCCTGTTTTGTTCAGTGTGAAACCCCAAGTTTAAGTTCTTCTGCTTTATCATGGCTCCAAGTAACTTCACTGCAATTGCTAAACAAAGTGTTTTTTGCTTTATAGGCCTTGTTTCAATAATGGCATATGCTGAATGTATGTGCAATAGTGAACACAAACACTAAGGGTGGCATTTTCAAAAGCACCTAAGTGATTTAGGAGCCTAAGTCTTATTAACTTTCAATTGGATTTTTGCTCCTTCAACCATTTGGATACTTAAAAAAGTCCACCCTAAATATTAAAATATAATTTCAATACAAAGTATTACAAATATAAGTTTTAGGCATTATGCTATTTCTCATGGTAATTTTAATTATTTCCGTGTTCTACATCGCCTTTTTCTGCTTTATTCCTATTACGGAATTATCATCTATTCCAGCCTATGATTCATTCCCATAGAAACAGCAATACCTGCCAGCAATTTACAATAGATTTTAAATCCTCTCTCCACTAATATGACATATGTACGTTTATATACAGAAACTGACTTGTAAAATTATTTCCCGCCTTCTTTTTTGTGACTTAAAGATAAATAAGTATTGACTTTTCTCCTTCCTTTCTTTCTAGAGGGCCTTAATGCTGACAACATCAAACAAGCCTCAGAGCAGTTGAACAGTCGCTGGATTGAGTTCTGTCAGCTGCTGAGTGAAAGACTGGAATGGCTGGAGTACCAAAATAACATCATTGCCTTCTACTCCCAGCTGCAGCAATTGGAGCAGACAGCAATTACTGCTGAAAACTGGCTGAAAGCACAAGCTACACCAGCATCAGATCCTGCTACAGTAAAAATACAGTTAGAGAAGTGCAAGGTTAGAGGCTATTTTCCAACCCTTTGATTATTGTACTGGATTTACATTTCTACATTTTGACAGACGCTGGCTGCCAGTTTTTCATTGTGGGAGTGGAAAATAACCTTTACTTCTTTCAAAACTAGGTGTTGTCAACACATGGTCTATGAAAGGTAGCAATGATCAGTGTAAAAGGGCAGGAGGCCACAGTGCAGGGTACGGGTGTTAAAATAATTAAACATTTAGTTATTTTCAGCAAATAACTAATGCTGCTCATCTCCACTGAACATTTAATTGATGTAGGATGGTGGATTGTTATAATCATATGACCAGAATGTTATTCAATATCCTAAAACCATTGTAAGAGAGAACTTAATTTACACATTTATATGTGAGCAATAAAAATAAGTACCTGTTAAGACTTGAAAAAATCAGCTCCTTGAAGTGACTGATTTCCTGGAGTAATTTAAAGGAAACTAGCTTGTATTATATTTTGCTAGTTTGTCTTCTCATTGTAACCGTTCTGGGTTTTGACTTTTGATACAAAAGCATGCCTTAATTAGGTCCCGGATTAGCAGAGCACTTGAGCACATGTTGTGCTGAACAAAGGTGTTGTAGAGCATTATGCATACTTACGGCAAGCACAGATAGTAACAATATGAAGGTTCTGTTTTCCCCGATAGGTTCATGACATATTTTTTAAAGCTACATATTTTATTCAGATGAGTATACAAGGAATTTCTCAGAGCCTGCTATATGTAGCAGGATTTCAGTTTTGCTAACATATGGCTAGTTTCTTCCCTATGTGCCATTGGGCATCCTGGAACAGTAAGGAGTTCCCAAGAGTAATTGAGCGTGATTCATCAAGAGTTCCCAGGCAGGTGTGTGTGTATGTGCGAGAGAGAGAGACTGCCCTTTTTTCTGTCCTGGACAACTCTGTGGTTAGAGATGATAGAATCATGTCATGATCATCAGCCTTTCCCTGCTGACTTCTCTCTGACAACTAGCACCAATAGGAGCACTGGAAGTGAGTGCTGATTTAAGATTCTGGACAGCCCCTATGCATGGGTACAAGTGTGGAGAGGTCCTTACATATCCGGAATCTACAATCTTTTCTTTTTTGTTTTCCCTTTTTTCCCTCAGATACAATGGGCTTGCTTCTCCACTCTAGTACACCAGATTTAGGCTGGTGTTACGTCATTGAAATCAATGCAGTGGAGAATCAGGCCCAATTTATTTATGACCGTGACTCTCTCTGGATTAATGATCATTTCAATATGATAGTGTTTTGATAATCATAAATTATAAATTAATCTCTACGTTAATGAAGAATTTGTTACAGTAAATAGCTTTAACCAAATCTCTCCTAAACTGCGGGCAGTGTTTGAAAACCACGCCTACATCGCATATAATTTTTGTGAATGATTTTTTTATCTTTAAAAGGCCAATCCAAAATCCATGTCTGATCTCCCTTGAATTATGAGATGTCCAAAATCTGGATGCAGACCTGAATTTTGCAACTTCAGTCCATCTCTACTTTCTAGGGAAGCTCAGCCAATACCAAGGTATTTTCTCCACTCTTATACAAAGGCATGGGCAGTAGTCACCATTAAAAAAATGAATAATCACCAACAGGTACCATTTCATGACATGTCAAATTATGCATTTATTTTTTATTCTCAGAATAAGAAAATAGTACCATACCCAATGACACAAATGAATAACAGTTGCTAAAATTGACTTCTAGTGGTAACTGCTTTACAGTGATATTGAGGGACTTCACTGAACATATTTAGAATCAGACTGGAGAAAACATTGGTGATACAATCCTACTCTGTCAGGAAGGTGAACAAAGTAAACTAGTACTTTAGTTCTTCTCCATCACTATTATCTATTCCAGGAATTAGGAACATCTGATGCTGTTCTCTTGCTCCCTTTTATTAGATAAAAACAGTGCTGATTTCATGAGAAAAGAATTGTTTTTGGATGATTTTATTCAGGACTGTTTGTCTTCACCAAACAGGATGAAGTCACCCGGTTGTCAGCCCTTCAGCCTAAAATTGAGCAGCTAAAGGTTCAAAGTAAAGGACTGAAAGAAAAAGAGCAAGGGCCAATGTTTCTGGATGCAGACCTTGTGGCTTTTACTAACCACTTCAAACAAGTTTTTGCTGGCATCCAGGCCAGAGAGAAACAGCTACAGACCAGTAAGTGTTGTTCATGGCAGAAATTACTGTACTCAGGACATTATTTTGCAACAAAATATATTTTAATTAGATTCTTTCTACCCAATGTTGCTTTACAAAAGGGAAGTGAGTTGTCATTTTCTTCTTTCCGTAACTGAACTGCAGTCTTTCAGAAATACCTAACTATTAATCAATTTACTGGACGTTTAATAATGTGGACATGTGAGAAATTAAAGGTTTACTTGACGTCACAGCTCACACTCAGCATTATCATAGCACGCAGCATTCTCAGGTTAGCACACGTATGGCCAGATACACCTGTACTTCCCAGGAACACAGAACAGCCTGTCCAGTTAAACCACATTTACTTCTGCTTGTTGCCAATGAAACACTGCAAAACAGCCTAATTGTCCCAATCAATCTAGCCTACAGAGTTGCGCAGCACAGGTGACTAGTAGCAATGGCCTAACTGCTGTATTAGAATCCCAACATTTATGTGTTGGAGAGTCACTGAGGTATTCTTTACGTGAATTGTAAAGGAAGGTTTTGAGACTGATCTTGAGTATTGTGGAGATAGATCCGTTGCATAGCTATCAAAGAGAGCTGAAAAAACATTGAAGCCAAAATTGAGAGAACCACCTGTTCATTAAGTGCTCGAGGGTACAACTTTTTTTCTCATGTTGGAAGTCACTTATGCAAGCACGTAGTCCCACCGATGTTATGGTGACTACTAGTGCATGTCAGTGGTCACCTGCGTTTGCATAATCTAAGCTGATGTTTACTGTCCCAAATTTTGGATTTGGTTTTGTAATACTCAGATGCTGCTTGAAAATCTGGCTTATTTTCCCTTTGTTCAGGTTTCAGCAGGGGCCTTAGAAGAGTCTGTTCTCTGGAAAGGCAATCCACATAAGGAAGCAAACATGCAGTTGCTTGCAGGGCTTAGTGAGGAACTGTGACAGTGAAGAACTAGAGACAGTAGAGAAGTACATCAGTATAAATATTGCTTAACTGAGAGAGAATATCAAAGAAATTGATATGCACCAATTCTGTCACTTTAAATGAAGTATCTACACACCCAAACCACATGCACTGCTTTAGATAAAACAAACAAATAAGTTTGTTAAATACAGAAAGATTTTAAGTGCCTATAAGCCAGAAGAAGGCAGATCAGATTTAATAAAAAATAATCAAAAGACAAATCACGTTCTAAACTAAACTTAACACTTTCAGTAGCCTTACGGTCTTAGATGGTTCTCACCACACACTGATTGGTCAGCCTCCAGCCAGGCTCTCCCTTGTGGTTAATGCTTCAGTTGCTTGCTTGACATTATTCTTAGCTAGGTTGAGAGAGAGCGAGCAAAATGTCCCCTCTTACCAACATTTGCTGCCCTCAGGGGCCTCGCCCCTTCCCCCGCCTTCGGGGTAAGGTGACCAACAGTATTCCTGTATGGTCTTCTCAGGTCCTGAGTCAATGAGCATTGCCTTATCAGGTGTTTGGGTCAGTCCATTTTTCCTGGGGAGCTGTGTTTTTTATTCATGCCTTAGGGGCATGTGAACTACTCCCTGCTTTTAGTGTTTGCCTGGTTCTGCTTCAAAATATGTGAGACACACATTTGGGAATATTACATAACAGAGCTTCATAACCATACACATGACATTGCAAGAAGCATACTGCCAAAATAATAATGTTCAGTATGCCATGAGCATTCCAAAAACACCTTACATGGCATGCTTTGCATTAAACAATACACAGTCACACTATATGGGTGAACACGAATGATACACAATCATACCATAGGGTGTACATGGGCTGCAGTGTGACAGAGTGATTATCAAAACCATACAACATCTTTAAGGAAAAAAATATACTTTTTTAATGTGAAAGAAGGAATTTAGTATCTGATGCTTTTCAAGTGCAACCAAAATCTGAATTACGTATCCCAAACCAAAACCCTGGAACCTAACCCTCATTGTACACTTGGGAAGAATTCAGATCTTGATCTAAACTTCACAGCTTAAGCTAATTTTTCCTGATTTTTGGAGAGAGGAAAGAGTTTTTATATCCTGCCCTGCTTTAAAAAACCTTTTGTTCCAACTCATTCTATATTGATCATATTATGTCTGTATATATGTGCCTTTTCCTGTATTTCCCTAAACATGGTGCTGTGTCAGTCAATCATTTCTGCAGCAATGCTCATATAGACAGCAATTTAGCATGGTGTGCTAGATTAGGCAGGCATCTGGGAATTGGATTTAGTCTCAGTTCTGCCATTGACTTGCTCATTGGCCTTGAGCAAGTGACGTAAACTTTCCAGGCTTCATTGTCATCATCTTTAAAATGGGGATTATCTATGTACCAATCACAGTGGGGTGTTGTGGAGAATAATTAGTCAATGTACATAAAGTGTAAAGCTACAGCTGCTAAATTCTATAAATGCCAAGTATTATTTATTATTCATCATGTGCTCAGATGCATCACATTTTCAAAAACCAGAAAGGGTTACACAGCATTTAGAAATCTGTGCAAGCAAGCTTTGCTCCATTTAAATTCTAAAAGAAGTATGTAATACATACAATAATGGATTTGTTCACACATGACTTACCCAAGGACAGACACTGGCAGACCTGGGAACGGAACCTATGTAATCATGAATCATAAACATATATGATTACTCAGAACGGTTTACTTTATTTACCACTTTGGAACTAAATTTTCTTTTTCCAAATTAGGAGAATATCATGCCAATATTAAAAATTGACTTTACTCCTGATTAAAGATATAAAGTATATCAGTGAGAATCACTAATGTGTGTACATGCGTACACACACAATCAGAGTTTATACATTTTCATTATTCTGTATGACAGAAAATATCTGCATTTCATTTCAGGGTTAGATATTTTCACCTCTTGCTTGCATAAATTCTTTCTGGTTAATTTCTTTTGTAGATTAAATTTTCTGAATTGTGAGAAGTCTTTGCCACCACTAACAGCAGTGCTTCTGTCTTCATTTTATTTGATTAGTATTCCAAATGTGCTAGAGAGGGCACTGTATGATTCAACATTAGTTTTGTTAAATAACTTCATCTCTTGGTGACTGAGGGTATTTTGATATTCTGGACCGCTTTGTTTTGGAAGGAGCAAAAATCTTTTTTTCCCAGGTGTTTATGGTCTCATTTTAAGAGAGATTCTTCCCCATGTTCCATTGGTTTTTAAAAGCCTATGAGCAATTTACTACCTATGTATTGGTTCATTGGTGGATTTTTTATCCGTAAGCTATGTAAAGCTATATTTACTTCTTGTTCAAACAACTGAATTCTTCTTTTGAGTAGCTTTCCCCTATCTCTTATTTCTTTAAAATCTGTTCTGTTGCTTTTTGTGTAAATGAAGGAAATGTATCCACCTATGATTTTTTTCATGAGGATGTCTGAAAAGGTTTAAACACATTTCTAATCTGTTCAAACTTAAGAGACTTTTATATATACTTGCATAAATGATCCCGTATAAAAATCTGTTTCTGTTAATCATAATTTTTTTACAATGAAATGTGTCATCTTAGAGCTCTGATATTAAGAAAAAGTAAAAAGCCACCTTATGCAGTAGTTTAGACCAAGGAATTATTGTACCCTCCTGAAATTGCTGGGACAATTTGCATATGTGTAATGTAATTACCCATTGGGTATTTGGCTAGGGACACCGGTTTGTATGGAGGGTAAGTCTTAGCTAGTTTCATGATTATCTTGCCCAAGAATGAGACGCTGGACAGTGAAATCTGATTATCTTCAGGTGTACAGGACCTGCTAAGTCAAGAGAGAAGGTGTCTTGGGAATAGTCCAAATTATTTAATGCTTTTAGGTTCCCTTCATCTAAGATGATGACAAATTCTGTCAACAGGGGAGCTAAAGTACTCCCTGGTATCTTTCATCAGCCATGATTGGCATAGATCTGAATCACAGGTTCCAACTGATTCCTTTCAGTGCTTCTTAAATGTCTTGCTCTGTGACTGCTGAATTATTGGAAGTGGGAAGGTGTGTTTTTTCTCAACCCAATCTCAGCGTATTGCTGTCTAAACAGGGAATTATAGCTACAGGTGGTCTTTGATGAGAAATTTGACAGTAGTTCCTTGTATTGAGGGAAGTTGCTCTCTGGATTGGCATTGCAAAGGTGATCTGCATTGCTTCATGGCTCAGAAAAGTTATGTATGATGAAGTTTAGCATGTGAGATGGCAGAAGAGAATTTCAGTTTGGAGGATTAATAGCCTTAACAGAGTAAGGTTACATTCCTGATATATTCCTTATTGTAGTCTCCTCCACTTCACAAATACAGCACTCGTTCATTGATCCTTCCTTCCATCCTGTGATTTTACTTTGGAAAGTGGGTTTGTAGAAATGTCCTTGTGCGGTTCCAACTATATTGCCTTCAGGAATTTTCGCCTCAAATCTATTCAATTTTTCAATTCAATTATAAAAGATTTTTTTTCTAATTGCCCAACCCACAAAGCCAGCCTGAAATTTGAAAGTTAAACTGGATTTTTTCTGTCTTACTTGTTAACCTGGGAAATGTTAGGGAAAAAATCTTTACCCTGCACAGATCACTGTCTCCACCAAACAAATTAAAACATAGTCATTCAAGTGGAAAGAATGACTCAAGGATCCAGCTAAATTTCTCATAGAACCCATACCAAACGGAAGAGCGTAGGAGTAAAAATCTTGGTGAGACACATGAACTAGCAACTGAGATTCTATAACCAGAGCTTACTTAAAATTCTGTTGCTGATGCATGGGCAGAACAGAATCAATTTTATTCCTCCACAGCTACATTGTATCCCCAATGCTAACAGCAGCAACAAGCAGTAAGAATACTTGTTTGAACAGAGATAAATCTGTACGCAGAGAATAGAATTGTTGGGTACTAATGATAAGAGATCATGCATAGCCCTTTTCATCCATAGATTTAAAAAAGTGCCAGTTTTACATTGATATTTTTCAGAGCAGAACTGCACTAAAAAAATACCTCTCCTTCCCCACACATCTGATGGCAGTGAGTCTCAAACCTGGGATTTTTTGTTTCCATAAGCAAGTGGCTAATTCATACCATGGAATGACATTTTTTTAGATACACTGCAAATGATGGGCTGCATAGTTAATGTTGATGATGGATCTTTTAGCAGCACGAAGGTTACCATTTCTCCTTCCTGTCCTTCTCAAAAGAAAATTTTTGGAATGTTTTCACTTCCTTAGTAATTTTGAGCTGATTTCCTTCCTGTTTTCCTTCCCCAGCCTCCAACCATATCCTTTTTCAGGGTATTCCACCATTTTCCTTCATGGCCAGTGTGAATCCAGTAACTTCAACAACTGCTGTAGCCAAGAGTTCATAAAACTGGCAATCTCAGCATAGCTCTCCAAGACTATGCAAAACACAGTTACCACAATAAGATCAACATTTTGTTTTTTCTTCTTTCATATGTTTTTCTTTGTTTAAAGAATATTTAAACCTTGAACATTTCACATTGTCTTGCATAATATTCTATAATTTAGGGATTGAATTGACATTCTGACATTAAGAATGACAAAACTGACATTAAGAATTCTATGATAAAGTATTGTTTTTTCAGATTGAATATTGTGTATTTAAAAATCAAGTGCTATGCTGTATAAATGATACACATGCAAATTATATTTGAGTCCCCAAGCATGTTTAGGCTTATTTTTCTTCAATTAATATATTTATTTTTATTTTTGCCAGTTCTAGGATTTTGTTTTTAATTCTGCTTTCCAAGCTATTAACTGTGTATGAACAGAGCTTTAATAAGCAGCATAGGTGTAATTTCATTTTTGATAGGTTACATGCTTTCTTATTTTAGTGTTTCCCCTTTAAAAAAGAAGAAAATTTATCTTGTATCAGAATTAATCTTTATTAGATAATTTGGACATACTGGAAAGGACATTATCTTCCCCTCCATGATAAATGAAAATCACCATTTATGGGAGAGAAATCCATATAATATAATAAACTATAACAATTACATTCTTTCTTTTTATTATATTTGTTCATTAATTCTTGTAAGGCTGAAAAGAATCCTGCCTTTACCATTTCTTTTAACACGGAGATAAATCAGGGAAAAAGAATTGTTAAAGCACTTTCAGAGCATTGACAATGTTCCCTGACAATATTACGGATGATTCCAAAAGGTTGCACTTTGATGGTTTCTGATGACATGGAGGAAAGAAGGGGGGAACCCACAGCTCTTATCAGTATGAGAGAAAAAGCAGAAAGCTTCTCAAAGGTTGGACTTTGATGATCAACTTCAAGGACAAGTACTACAAAATAAGTGAAAGGAAGAAAGTACTTTCCCAGGAAAGGAGCTGTGACAAAAGTATGGTAGATCATATGATTTAAAACAACTTAGGTGATCAGTCATGGTTGCTATTTAATGACTTTTTAGTGCAAATTTATGAAATTTAGGCTAGTTTGTTCGTTGCAGGAAAACGATTGTATCGGTTGAAATGATTCCATTGATTCAAATTTGCTGCCTGTCTTCTACTGTAACAATGAACTGATGAATGATGAATTTACCCTGATTATAGGGGAAAAGGTGTAGATAGGATTTGTGTATGGAGAATGTACACTGTGCTGATTGAGACTGGAATAAAATTATTCCTACTTCATTTCAGGTGGTGGGATAGAAATCTTTTCAATAAGAGGATGGGGGAAAGGTGAAAAGAGCTGTTTTCAAAAGTTTTGGTATTTTTCTGCTTACTAAAAATAAAGTGCAAATGTATATTTTCAATTAATTTCTCAGTCTGAGTTCACTCTTCCTCTCATTTGGTATTTTTACAGCCCTCAATGCCACTGAATGCTTTGCTGAATTGGGCCCCACCTGATTTTTTCCATGCTTCCACAAGAAATCTGTGGCAAAACTGGGAATTGGTTTGGTCTTAACCAGAAGGACCATCCATCCTTTCTTTGCCACAAAGTAAAATGCAATATTTTACAATATTTCCCAGGAAATTAAGAAATCAGCATAGAGTAACACTGTATATATATTTCCCAAAAATAATGTCCTAGCTTAAGTCCACTGTAAGAGGCTCTGGGTAATGTTTTGTATAAATGGGGTGTTATGCTAACTTTTTTTTTAAAACTTCAGGCCCAGAATCTGGGTCTCAGAGGTTGTTCACTTTCTAAAGAAAGGGAAGCGCAAAACTTTTCTTCAACTAAACAAAGAATTTTAGGTATTTCTCATTAAAAAAAAAATTATTCAGCATGTGTATGTCTAGAGGTTATATTTAATCATTATTCCCTTTAAATAAACCAAATTGCCTATTAAAATTAAGGGTAATCTGCTCAAATGAATGAAAAACAGGCAAAGGGATGAAGTTAATGGTCAGGTCACAACTTTATTAATTTAACATTGTGAAGGGGCACTATACACATATTTTGAATGTAATGGAGTCCAATTTGAGGTTACAGAGTTCACACTATATAACCAACAAGTTGGGGTGGAGTCTCCGCCTAACCCTAGGATTCAGTTCACTTCTGAATCCTCACATCCTCTCTTCTGCGAGAAGGGTTAGAGGATACTAAGAAGGACCATGTTCTACGTCTCATTTACCTCAGGGATCCTTCAGCCATTATTTGTCTGGGCCACCAGCTGCAAGTTGCAATGGATTAACCTTCCTAGCACTAAAATTCTTATTCTTCATCCTTTTAACCTAAACTTTGCCACCTGAGGCTTCTTGAAAGGTGAAAAAAACCTGTGGATCTCTGCTAATTTGGTCCAACAGGGAAAAGTTCCTTCCTGATCCCAAAACAGGTAATTGGTCAGATCCAAAGCATTGTGGAAATGCAACTCATTATCAGGGAGGTTGGGTGGGGGCAGTAATAATGGCAAAATGATTCCCAGATGTCTGGAAAGGCTTTGATTCTCATGGTCCCTTCTTCTCCCCAAGTGTATTAATTCTCTTAATCCCCCATTCCTGGTTGGCCAATAATAGAGAGAAAGGCCCCTTCCCCAGGCACTATCCTATGTCCACTATGAGGTACAAGAAAGAGCTCAGCTTCTATGTGACTGGGTATAAGTTCTCCCCTCTAACTCCCAGGAGTTGGTCATCTCCAGCCAGTCATTTTCCATACTGAAATGAGAAGGGGCATTCATATCTTAGGAAATAATGCAACATTTTTCTACTACTGTGGGAGGAACTGCCTTCTAGTATCTGAGGCTGGGGGTATTATTTTATATTTTTCCTTCTGTAATGTTTCATTAGGATCCTGTCCCCACTAGAACAGTGATTCTACTTCATAGGTATTTTCTCTTCCTGACTTCTGTCCATGCAGTTCTTATGAGGAAGCAGAACTCATACTTGAGCACATCTATATCTGTGTTTATCATGTGGGCTTTAATCCACATCTTGCTGGCATTGATTCCTGGAATTGCAGTGTCCTGCATCTGGGAACATCAATATCAACCTCTGTTTATTTATATTTACATTTTATATATGTAATGTAATAATTACATATTTTTTTTGTGTGTAATTACATTACTTTGTGTGTGTATATACACACACAAAGTGCGTTCTTTACTTTGTGTGTGTGTATACACACATTTTTTTCCTCTAGTTGCATTTTACCATGGTTATGAGGTGTGTCCTGGCTTGAGTGTCTCCTGTGGCAGGCTTGGGGCATCACAGTGTACCTGCTGCAGTCATCCCCATTATTCCCCAATGCAAAGTAGAGTTGTCTCCTTCAACAGCAAATTAAAACCTGTTTTAAATGCCACTGTCCACAGTAAAGTCCACTTTGTAGCAAAAACAGTTACTGTCAAACCCCCAAAGAAAGCAAGATTACAATGCAGCAGCTTTTTTCAGTCTTATTCACAGGTCACCGTTCCCAGGTCATCCACCGTATGGTCATTAGTCACTCATTCACAGTTCCTTTAGGCCCTGTTCCAGGGTCCCACTCTCCAGATCTTGTACCTGAGAGTTCCAAGACCTACTTCTCTTCACTACTCTTCTCCCACAGCCCCAAGTCTGATCTCCTTTGGCAGAACCCCCTGCAGCGTTCCTCTCAGACAGGCCTCCCTCCCTGTAAGTCTGCCTGCTCCTGGGATCCATCCTCCAGGATCAAGCCTCTTGTTTTGGGCTCAGCTTCTCCTAACTAGACTGGTTTTTCCCCTTCCTCATAGGGGCCTTGCACAAGTTCTCCTTGAACTCTGCAGTGGTTTCTCAGCCTGGGTCTGTCCTCGCCATCAGCTTTTGCTTTTCCCAATGGCTCTGTGTCCCACGTATCCTCTTCTGCTTCTTTTGCTGCTGCTCCTCCAGCTCTGCGTGACCCCTCATCTCCTTTCCTCCTCGGGCCGCTCTCACCTGCCTTTCTTCCTGTATGTGTCGGTGCTCTTAGGCAGCTCTGGCTTGCCAGGATTCTCTCTTGGCAGTGAGCTGATGAGCCACAGGTGCACTGGCCCTGTTCCCGCTGAAGGGCCACTGTCACCCTCTTACAGCTGTTGTAACAGAAGGTGTTTGGTAGAGCACTCCAAAATCCTGACTCTTGCAGTGATTTCCAGACAACGAGCGTGCAATCACAAGGGAGTCTTTCACCTCAGAGGTGTCCACCTGCACCACCTCCTTTACATAACAGTATAAGCATAATTGTTGGGGTTGCCCAGCACACCAAAAACCTAGCATGCCTGTAGTGTGCCAGGTGTATCACAATTCAGAAGCAAGCTCTGAAGGTGCTTCAGCAGCTAGGTCTTGTAGGCACTAGCCCTGGTGGGTCACGGTAACCGCTCAGACTTACTGCTAAGGGGAAGGGCATTTTGTTAGGGCTGGTGGGAAAGGGGAAGGTTGCAGATACCTGAGGCACAGCGTCTCAGTTACAGTTCAAGTGAGCAATAGCGGTTCTCCCTGCGGCAGTCCATTTGAGAGTCAGGTCTCTTCAGGCCCAGTGCCAGGGGGGCCCGCTCCAGTTCAGTCTCTGTTCGAGCACATAGAAGCTTAGCAGAGTTCCAGGCTTAGTTAGTATCTTTTATTGTGGCCCCTCTGTAGGGGTTCCCTGCCCAGCCATTGCTTCTCCCCCATGAGTCCCACACACACCTGCACCCAACTGTGATGTCTGGCAGTCACAGCATGTTCTACATGAACCTTTTTCCACAGTTACTGGGGCATTTCTGAAGCTTCCTGCTGCCATGTGGCTCCTACTCCCACACAGTGTTCAGCTCCTTCTGAATTCTGGACCTTTCCCCTTAACTGGCCAGGGGAAAGTTCAGTGAGAAGGGGACTGATGGGAGGAGTTGTCCACTGCTTTGCAGATCCATCACACAAGAGTGTGTGTTGGGAACTGATGGACTGAATGCAGCCATGGTCTAGATGGCCAATATCATAGGAGCCAGACACATTTTCCATATATCCTTCATTAATTGCAAACACTTTTTGAAGTACTATGAAGGAGGGAAGTAGCCAATTTGAAGAAATGACCAAAGAATTGAGAATGCATAATCCCCATTACAGACTTCTTAAAGTGGACAAACAAAATAAAGCTTTGGATTTTCCTCACAAGTCACATTATTTCAGGATTATCTCTAGGCTCAGGTAGACTCTTTCCTACCATAGGTGCTTTGGGCTCTAGTCAAAGTACTGGCTATCACATTCTCTATTCTAGGAAAATGCTAGGCTGTATTAATAATAAACTATGGTTAAAAACACCTAACTGACATAGCCTCTTAAGCCACATTTTCAGAAGTGACTTAGATAATTAAGGCCGGGTTTTCAAAAGTATTTAGGTGTCTAAATATGGTGAATAGGCTCCGAGTGGGATTTTCAAAAGTGCCTCCATAGGTTGGGCACCTAACATTGATTGTGATGCGAGATAGGAGGCTAACCTGCTTAAGTGCTTTTGAAACTCCCACTATATCTTTAAGCATCTCAATATCTTTGAAAATGTGGCCCTTTAGAGTCTGAAACTCATTGATAATCAGTGGGACTTATGCTTCTAAGTCAGTCAACCTTAAATAGCTACACCAAATAATAATAGTGGTCATTTTTCCTTTTAGACAGAGATCACAGAATGGCAAACAGCATATCACGGATCATATGTGAAAAACAAGAACCTATCAAATACCTTTTTTTCTTTTTTTTAATCTATTATTCCTGAAATACTGAGGTATATGCTGTAGCACTGAAAAGTATTTATGCTGGCTAAGAGTGAAAACTATTGCAAAAATATATTGTGTAGCTGAGCGTGGTGTCAAATTGGTATCTTTTTGATCCTCTTTGAATCTTTATTTGGCTTTATGAATGGTTGGCATCCTAATCAATTCAAATTGCAGAAAACTGCTAGCTATGTTTGTATGGCTTTTACATTATTTTTGGCAGGGTTTTCAAAATAAGACTTCTGTTCTAAAAACAATGCTAATGCGTTTGCATCCAGTTCTGAGATCCATTCCAGCAGTATTCCTTTATAGAACTGCAACAAATTGTATACCTTACACTAAAGGTATTTTTGTGCAAAGAAGTGTTTCTCGCAAAGTTTCTTTTTGAGCATGACTACCCAGACTTTCTGGCCTGGGCCCTTCCAGTGCTCAAAGTGTTTGATTCCTTTGACTCCTCAAGTGAAGGATGCCAAAATGGCTTTTGCTCTCTATTTGTATCATCTCAAAGTTCACTGTCTGTGCTTCAAGAGGCAGGAATCTCCCATCAGGATTAAGTGGTCATCTTTCCCCCTTGTTCTCCTGATGGCTTTGTTTACCTTGCATATAAATATGCTTCTTTTTGTGTTTGGTCTCATCTTGCCTACATTACATTGGTGACACGTTTAAGCAAGTGGAACCATATTCCTTTCTCTGAAAGAGGTGTGGCCTAGGCGGCGCTTTCCAAATACATGTCAAGATCACATTTCCAGCATGTATCTATAAAGTCCTTTATGGCTTTACTGTACATACAGCATGCAAGAATATTAAGATCAGTGAGTTATTAGTTTTGCAATGGCTGATTACTTGCCACCTTTGGGTATATAATATGACAAAAGTGTGTCAGCTGCTTCAAGGTGAACTTAGGGTCATTCTCATCCAAACCCCACCTCCACATCTATACTGTTATTTTTAGCACTATCATGTACCACTGCTGGAATCCTTCCCCTGCTGCAGGGAAAGATGCCAAGAGAAAGGAAAGGCTCTGGCAGGGGGGTTTCCCAGCTCATTCCCTCCTGACAGAAACTTTCCTCCATACAATGAAAGACTCTGCAAGCGGGGAACCACTGAAGCCTTTCTCCAGTGCCATTTCACTGCTGGAATCTTTTTACCGACACGTGTAGCTATGCAAACCCTACACACTGCAACTGTGTAGTATAGACATAGCCTAAAGCTTGTTGTTTCCACTTATGAGATATAGCGCCTCTAGGAAAGTAGAAAGTAATTATTTACAAGAGTCAAAGATTACATTAGGCTAGGATACTGAACCATGTTTCATATTTCTAGTAAAAATATTACTTGAAAATTTTATTTTCCTTTCATTGTGTGAGCAGCACATAACGTAAGTGTGTCCTTCACTTTTGGAACAGCATTTAAATGTTCTGTCCTAAAATATGAACTGTGTATATAATGAGTCAGAGATAATATAAGTATAATTACAGAAATTCAATTTGAAAAGACTAATTTAATGGACACTCTGCTCTGGCTGGAGAAAAGCAGGAAGAATTCCCTTTCCAGAGTTTTCCAGAACAGATATTAGGGGAGATTGGAATTTTGGATGGAAAAAGTTCACTAGAAGGAAGCAACACTTGTCCCTCACAACAGAAAGCATTTCCTCACACAAATCAACTGTTACGGATCATTATGGCCAAGATTTTCAGAAATGAAAAGTGGTTTTAGGTGTCGAGTTACAGGGTGCTCAACTAGAGACAGCTTAAAGGCATCTGATTTTCAGAGGGTATGTGCTCAAGGCTTTCTGGAAATCAACCCCTTTAAGCTATCACAAGCTGAGCACCCCAAAATTGGGACAATCAGAATCACCAATCACTTCTGCAAATCTTGGTCAAATTTCATTCAATGTTTTCTTGGAATGTAATCGAGGTGGCACTTTTGTGAGCATGATCTTTATCAATTCTGCATTTTGTGACATTCTAAAACATTCTCTCTAAAATATCTTTTTAAATACATGCATACTGTAGATACAATAGAAGTACAACCATTTTGTTGCATTTTTAGTTTGTTAATATAGTGTGGTACAAATTGGAAAATGTTTTATTTTCAACTGGCCATTAAATCTGTTTCATTTCTCAATGACTGCAGTGCAAGCTAAGGTTGAGGGCAGAAGGGAGCAACTCTATTAAAGAGATGCTTGTTTCTATGCCAGATGTTGTCTATTTAAGATATCTGTAATGTCAGTTTAATGGACACAGTCCTATAAAATTCAGCTTGAATTTCTCTTTTACGCTAATGTTATAAGCTTTTAACAGCTGTCCTACACAGAACATTTTACCTTAACTGATATTCTAAAAACACTAGCATGAGCTATTCAATGGTGATGTCACCTTCTACAGCAGTTCTAAAAGCAGAACTCTGGTCCTCACAACAGAAAACAAACAAAAAAAGATAAAGTCCTCTGTCTGTTGGAAAAAAAAATAGTAGTGTTTAGATATATTGTCCTGTAACTACTAGATACCATCCCACTTTGGAACTAAGGAGCCAAAACATATTAAGTAAAAGAAACAGCAAGTAAATAATAAATGTAAGGGTGAAGGTATAAATTATTCAAAACATTTTGTCCCTCAGTACCTCTTCGGGAACACTGGCTAAAAGATCTAGTGGTGAAATTCTGGTCCTATTGGAGTCAGTTGCAAAACTCCCATTAACTTCAAAAGGACCAAGATTTTACCTAAGGGTTCTGGGTATACTGACAACCACATAGGGTTCAGTAAGAAAGCATGAAACATTTTACATTTCTTCTCTTTTCTCCCCCCTGCGTTGGGTGCAGTTTTTGACAGTTTGCCTCCTGCACACTATAAGGAGACAATGAGCACAATCCTTTTGTGGATCCAGCAGTCAGAAACCAAACTCTCCATACCTCAGGTTACTGTCACTGAATGTGAGATCATGGAGCAGAGACTCAGGGAGCTAAAGGTAAGCGTACAGACAGTAGAAAAGTCTTTTGACTGAAAAACACAAGCAGGCAGAACTCCTGTGGGAATAAATCATAATTCCATTGAAGTAAATGGAGCTATGACGATTTACACCAGCTGAGGATTTAGCTCAAAGGTGAGGCTGGGGGGAAGGGGTTCCTTACTGATATTGATATCAGTTTCTAAATATTTATTGAAAAAGCACCACGGTTGGTATTTGCAAGTTGAAACAAATATTTATAAAGTACTAAATACAAGTAGTGAATAACTTTTGCATCTCCCCAAAGAAGCAAAATATTTTCAGAGAGATTTACAGCACTTAAGCTCATGTTAGTGAATGTTTTCATGTATGTGTAGAAACTAATGTTAGGAAAAGTACAGCGTTTACTTCTCTCCATCCCATCTGCAACTCCTGTCAAATTTCCAAGCAGAGACAGATGTGGGAAAAGGTTTGCCAGTGGACATAAAGCTGTTCTGCATGTGGACTTTTAGTATTATTTGATTATCCAATGGCTAAAGAGCATTTTGCTGGATGCAATTGCAAATGAAAATATAGAAATACAAAGCAGAAAATACCTGCTTTAGGAATTACAAGTTAGCCATAGCAAACTTTGAGGTAAAAATTGCACAGGTTTTCAAATGGGCATGAAAATTAAGTATATTGGCTCTTTTAAAACAACTACTCTTGTTAAGTTCAGATTCATCTGTTCTCCATGCATATATACTGATCAATTCTTGATTCTGAAGGAAAGTGTATAGTAATCATTGGGGCCATAATACATTATTTAATGGAGTATACAATGTCTCAATGAATTTCATTATGAATGTATTTAAATTAGCAAATGTATGTATTTCTGATCAACTGTTTTCTGAATCAGATTAAAATTCTACTTTGGTCATGGTGAAGTGCGTAATTCTTTTCTTTTAAATTATTAGAAGACTTGTTTAGTCATTTGCTCAATAATATTACTCATTGTAATAATAATACTCATAGTAATATTGCTCAATAATATTACTGCTTCTGAGGGAAAGAAGTATTCAAAATAGTACAGGATGTTCCAAGTGAATTAATATACTAATTTTTTTCATGTCACAGGCTTTGCAAAGTTCTTTACAAGAGCAAAAAACTGGCCTAAACTATCTCAGCACAACTGTGGAAGAGATGTCCAGGAAAGCCCCTGCAGAGGTCAGCCAGAAATATCGATCTGAAGTTGAAGGGATCATTATCCGCTGGAAAAAGTTATCAGTTCAGTTGGTAGAACGCTGCCAAAAACTCGAGGACCTGATGACTAAGCTCCAGCAGTTTCAGGTTTGTAGGGGTTCTCCATCTCTCTCTCACATGTACACACCCATCCAGTGATGTAACAATTTTTATATTTGCATGCATTTTTTATATATTTTATGCAAAAGTTAATTCTTGAAGACAAGATAATAAGGGAAGAGTCTCAAGTCAATCCATGTGTGAGATTCTTATTTCGCATTGGGTATTTGAATCAGAATAAAGGCACTTAAAATGCTAATTTCTTTTAGCAATTACTAGTGTGTTGATTGAATAGTGCACTGATAATCCATTTTATAGATTATTGTAAGAACGAAATCCTCAGCCAACTGAAATAAATGAAAGTTTTGCTACTGACATCAATGAGTCCAGGATTTCAGCCAGAATTCTTACCTTTTGTCTGTTTCTGCTCATGTTGAAATCAATGATAAAACTCCTGTTGATTTTGGTGGGAATAAAGTCAGGTCCCTAACCTTGTGATCCTCCAAATACTTTTTCATTCAATTTTAACCATCTTGACTTCAATGGATTACCTTTGTCGTCATTGTTATCACTGCTACTTCTATTGTGATAGCAACAAGAGGCCACTAATCAAGGATCAAGTTATTTATATGAAGATTTGCAAGAGTAGAGTCCTAGATTGTTTTCTTCATGGCAAAGGTCTTGTGTAGACACTAATTGGCAAATCACCTGACATATCATTGGTGCTCACCAAATAAATAACAAGGTTAGGGGAAAGATGGATGTTACGGTATTTGTATATGTCATTCAAGTCTCAATGTTTAATATATTTCTGTTACATTTTTCTGTAAAACACAATTTTTAAATTGATTCTGATTAACCAGACACCAAAATTCTGAAAGTATTTTGCAGAAAGTCTCTGTGCATTTTTATTCAGCCTTTCTTACATGTAAATGATCACTTGAGTACTCATAAAGGATAAGGGAATGAAAGTAATAAAGGCTGAAACCCTGCAGCCTTATTCAAGGCTAACTAGCACATTGTGAGTTTTTACACAGTGTTCTCTCAGTGTTCCATTTACAATATATGAATATTTCAGTCCTTGTCCTTGCTTTGTTTGAAGAATTTGACATATTGTTGCTTTGGTGTTAGGGAATATAGCACAATAGGATATAAGTTGAGATCACTGTTTCTTATTGAATCCAATACAGTCATCTGCTCAGGAATAAATGTTCTGTCAGTAGGGTCATGGTTCTTCTTGCATCCCTGTTTCTGCAAAGAAAAACCCAGGAGCAAAAGGACAAAAAACTCTTTAATCTGATTCTCTTTGGTCATAAGGGAGTGTTGACCAAAATATATAATCATTATTAGGTGTTCAGCAACATGGCAAGTTTCTCCAGAAGACCCCAACAATATTAATTTCTAAATTTGGTTTAACTGGTAGCACTTTGAGTCTGAAAATAATGAACTCAGCTGTCCTAGCAAGACTTGAGTTTATATGAATTGCTAATAGAATGAAATAGTAGGAAATACTCTGTTTAAGTTGCCATCCTTTGCATAAGACATTTAAATTGGCTTCTCATTCATAACTGCTGGTTTTTCAGGTAGAAGTTTAGAAAGATACCTTTGCCATTCTCCAAAAGGTAAACCTCAATCTCCTGAATAACATTACATCTCTTACTAAAGCACTTTATATTGTCAAAAACTATGTGAAGTATTTCTGAGCTGCTACTATGTTAGCCTTCACAATCACCATATTACTAAGATCGCTGAACAACAAGTATACAATTCGTATGAAACTCATTGCTTGTACACCCTTCTAGTATACTTTGAGTGTTTAGTTAGCTTTGGTAGCCTCTTAACTATTGCTTCCTAATGCAGTGGTATATGTTCAGATCACAGCTGACAGGAGATAAAGTATATATTCATTTCAGAATGTGATCCGTTATTTGATCTTCACTATTTTTGATCTTTTACTGTATTCTTGATTAACAAAAGGAACTCTTTAAATTGGTCTTTTTTTCTCTTTAACAAAAAATGTTTATTGCGTGCATGTAAAAATATTGAAATCTCGTCATAAAATATGATTCTGGATTACTTTTATTCGTTGACAACAAAAGTCCAGAAGCAGTTCTTTTAGCAATTTTGGTATTCATCGCTTTTGTATAATTAATTTTTATTAATTACATTGATTTCGCAAAGTAGATTGGTGCTATAAAAATAACCAGATGAAGTGTTTTCTTGATGGGTTACCTGATATGGGTATTTGAACAAATTTTGGGCACAATATTATTTAAATGAGAACTGTCTGCTTTAAAAATATTACAATTGAATTAACGCATATAATGCTGAATGTACATTTTACAGATGTTGGTAAAGCAATACTTTGAGGAAATACTTCTTGAGTGTTAATTTAGCAGCTCATCATTTGTTTAATGATGCTCCTTAAGTGACATTTTATCTCTTTATTAAAGGCTAAAGTAAGCGGCTCCCTTACTCCTAAAGGTTAAACATTGCAGCAATCCTCTGTATGGTTGAAGAAGGCTAGAGGTGGCTCTCTTCAAAGCTCATCAGCATTGATTTGAGTGTTTGCTGAAGGGAGTCAAAAAAGTAATTGCAGTCTGAGAGCTCAGAACTAAACTTGAAGTCTCTGTATGATGCTGCCACAAGGCTGCTAGGCCAGCCCCCTGGTGGGGTTTTGATTGTTAGAGTTTTATATTCAGCTATTTTCCCAGTTGCGATTGTTGATTAAAGGATGTGGTCTTACAATTAGAGTTCAAATGTGGTCTAGTGGTTGGATCAGGAGAGTGGGAATCAGGATTCCTGGCCTCTGTTCCTACCTCTGGCACTGATTGTGACTTTCAAAAAAACACTTAGAGTATGTCTACACTGCCGCTAGAAGTGTGCTTCCCAGTGCAAGTAGTCAGACATATGTAAATTCTGGTTGAGCTAGTACACTAAAAATAGTAATGTAACCATGGGTAGCATAGGTGGCAGGTTGGGCTGGCCATCCGCATACATACTCAGTGAACCTGGGCCAGTTTGTACGCAGGAGGCTAGCCCAAACTGCCATCCATGCTACTTTAGGTGTGTTAGCTTGATTAGAGCTAGTGCATGTCTGTCTTTCCATGCTGGAAAGCATGCATCCAGCTGCAGTGTAGACCTTCCCAATATCAATTTGTACCCCAATGTACAAAGGGAGTAACATGGCTGCTATAATACTGTATCCTACTGGTATGTCCAGGCAGGGCCAAATTGGAAAGTTGAAACATTTTCAGTCCTTAGCTTGTGAGCTCTTTGGAGCAGGGGCCTCCTTTCTTAACTATTTGGAAAGCACCTGGCACTTATCTGCAGTTAACCTTAGAGTAAATATGGTATTACTTCCTTATTTTGCAAGGGTCCGTTTTTTTACATGGTGGCCTTTCATTGAGTGAAATAAGGTGGTAGTTTCATATGGGTTTTTTTTACAATTGGGTTAAAACATTGCTTCTCAAACTGGGCATCGTGACCCCTAAGGGGGTTATGATGTCGTTATGTGTGGGTCACGAACTGTGAGCCCTGACACCGGTCAGGCACATGGCTGTGACCTCGGAGCGCGATCACGGATCTGTGAGCCCCAACCCTAGCCAGGTGTGGGCTGTGAACCTCCCTGCTTCCTCCCAGAAGGGAGAAGGGGGGCGAGCAGTGACACACACATACAGATCACCCACCCCCCAATGTTCCTTCTTGCCCCCTAGGGGGCTGTGATAGGGGGAGCAAGGAGCAATGCCAAGGCTCTCGGTATCCATGCCACTTTCCCCACTTGGGCTCGTGAAGTGAGGTGAGCATCAGAAGCTGCTGCCCTCTGCCCTCCACTTATGCAGCCCAGGCGATGAAAGTGACCTGGATGCAGTGAGCCCTGATGTTGTTCCTTCCCGCACAGCCCCTGAGGATGTGTGGACGAACAGCAGGAGGAGCAAGCAGCAATACCAGCTGCTCTGTGCAGGCAGGTTAGTTTCCCCAGGTAAGCACAAGAGGATAGGTTCAGGGGTTGTGGGAGAGGGGAGCCCCCACAGGGGCCAGGAGCAAAGCCGATGTTTCCCCTGGTAGCTGGGACCTGGAGGTCAGGGAGTCGCACTCAGAAGCTTGCTGTGTGAAAAGGGTCACCAATATAAAAAGTTTGAGAACCTCTGGGTTAAAAAAACTTAAAGTGAAGGTGAACTGCAGTTAAATGGCAATTGTAAATAGTTGGAGACCCTTAAAAGTAGTGATATATAGGTGAAAGGTGGTATTCCCATCCTTATTATTGCTTTTTTCAAAAGAGGAGGGATAGGGTTCCTGTATTCTTATCATTAACAAATAAGAAAAACCAAATCCAACCTGTTTATTCCTGAAAACAAGAAATGCTTGGACTAAAATGATCAAAATAGAGGCCAAATGGTGAAAGACAATACCGAAGAAAACTGTATTTGCTTGTTTGCATTCCTCATAGTACTATGACCTCTTCCTAATCTTAGAATGATTTTGTGAAGTTTACTCAGAGTGCCATGATGAATTCTATTATCATCAGTCAGTGCTTGGACAAGGCCATAGAATGTTTTTGGTTTTTTTAACAAACAGAATGACACTAAAACCCTGAAGAAATGGATGGCTGAAGTGGATGCATTTCTGAAGGAAGAGTGGCCTGCCCTGGGTGACTCAGAAGCACTAGAAAAACAGCTTGAACAATGTACAGTAAGTAGTCCTTGTGTATATGCGTCTGGGCATGTGTAGAACAAGAATTGACCCAAACTTTCAACTACTTAAAAAAAATTTATACCTGAGCCTCTCTTCGTTTTGTTTTGAAACTTGTATGAATTTGTATGAAACGGAATTTCCTGGTTTTAAAGGAAATGCAGAAAAAAAGGAAGTTAAACATACAAAAGGAGTAACATGGATGTTATCGTACTGTATCCTTAGGGGGTATGTCCAGGTTGGACAAAACTGGAAAATTTAAAACATTACAGTCCTTAGATTGTGAGCTTCTTGGAGCAGGGGCCTCCCTTCTTAAGCGTTTGGAAAGTACCTGGCACTTGAACAAGTGCTCTTGCAAATCAAATAATAAATAATAATCATAATAGGGAGAGAGCACATACTGCCCTCAAGAGATCATCTAGGTTTTTTTCTTGTTGATATTTTATGGTAGGTTATCATTTCAGGGAAGGAGGTGGCACAAAATTGGTTGCCGTGGGTGACAGTTTTGTTAGCCATTTAAGCTAAGTACGCTATATTTAGGCAACCTGGCAAAAAGGTGGCAGACAACATAAATAACTGAAAAATAAATATACATATTGAAAATACACAGACAGACACACACACACAGTGTCATTGAGGTGAGTGACAGGTACAGGAGAAGCAGGCACAAAAACTTTGACAGTTCCCCTCATGATAGGCTTTTGGATATCTTGGGGTGGGTACCTGATTAGAGACAAAAAGGGCACCACTTTTGGGGGCTCCCTTGGACACAAGATATGGGAACAGCATATTTAATAATTCTCTTATTATTCCAGTCAGAATTTAGGTGCTCCTGTGCCTTTACAAACAGACCTTGTGAATTCCTTAAAATTAAAGTGTTTTGCCTCATGAAACATACAGGCTCTGTGGGATGGTGTCTGAAGGATTTGCAATTCAATTGTCAGGCATTTGCAAGCATTTTCTGTGGAACGTACAAATTCCACAGACACAACAAAGCTATTACAAAGATCACAGGCCTGACAATATTGGAAACTAACTGTCTTATTTTCAGAGGTGCTGATAGAATAGAATCATAGAATATTAGAGTTGGAAGGGACCTCAGGAGGTCATCTAGTCCAACCCCCTGCTCAAAGCAGGACTATACTCAGCTAAATCATCCCAGCGAAGGTCTTCTCAAGCCACAGCTTAAAACCCTCTAAAGATGGAGATGCCACCACCTCCCTAGGTAACCCATTCCAATGCTTCACCACCCTCCTAGTGAAAATCTTTTTCCTAATGTTCAGCCTAGACCTCCCCCACTGAAACTTGAGACCGTTGCTCCTTGTTCAGTCATCTGCTACCACTGAAAACAGTCTGGCTTCATCCTCCCTGGAATCCCCTTTCAGGTAGTTAAAGACTGCTATCAAATCCCCCCTCATTCTTCTCTTCTGAAGACTAAACAGGCCTAGTTCTTTCAGCCTGTCCTCATAAGACTTGTGCTCCAGCCTCCTAATCATTTTGTTGCCCTCTCTGGACTCTTTTAACTTGTCCACATCCTTTTTGTAGTGGGGGGCCCAAAACTGGACACAATACTCCATATATGGCCTCACCAATGCTGAATAGAGGGGAATAATCACTTCCCGTGATCTGCTGGCAATGCTCTTTCTAATGCAGCCCAATATGCCATTAGCCTTCTTGGCAACCAGGGCACATTGCTGACTCATATCCAGCTTCTTATCCACTGTAACGCCCAGATTCTTTTCTGCAGAACTGCTGCCTAGCTCATCAGTCCCCAGTCTGTAGCTGTCCGTGGGATTCTTCCATCCTAAGTGCAGGACTCTGCACTTGTCCTTGTTGAACCTTATCAGATTTCTTTTGGCCCAATTCTCCAATTTGTTTAGGTCCTTCTGTATCCTATCCCTCCCTTCCAGGGTATCTACCACTCCCCCTAGCTTAGTGTCATCTACAAACTTCCTGAGGGTGCAATCTATCCTCTCTTCCAGATCATTAAAAAAGATGTTGAACAAAACTGGCCCCAGGACCGATCCCTGGGGCATTCCACTTGTGACCGGCTGCCAGCTAGACATGGAGCCATTGATCACTACTCGTTGAGCCCTTTGCTCTAGCCAATTCTCTCTCCATTCTGTAGTCCATTCATCCAACCCATACTTTTTAACTTGCTGATAAGAATACTGTGGGAGACCGTATCAAAAGCTTTGCTAAAGTCAAGGTATATCACGTCCACCGCTTTCCCCTCATCCACAGAACCAGTCACCTCTTCATAGAAAGCAATCAGGTTGGTCAGGCATGACTTTCCCTTAGTGAATCCATGTTGACTGCTCCTGATCACCTTCCTCTCTTTTAAGTGCCTTAAAATGGATTCCTTGATGACCTGCTCCATGATTTTTCCAGGGATTGAGCTGAGGCTGACCAGCCTATAGTTCCCTGGATCTTCTTTCTTCCCTTTCTTGAAGATGGCACTATATTTGCCTTTCTCCAGTCATCTGGCACCTCCCCCTGTTGCCTCGAGCTTTCAAAGATAATAGCCAGTGGCTCTGAAATCACATCAGCTAACTCCCTCAGCACCCTCAGGTGCATTGCATCTGGCCCCATAGACTTGTGTATGTCCAATCTTTCTAAATAGTCCTGGACCTGTTCCTTCAGCACTGCGGGATGTTCACCTCCTCCCCATTCTGTGCCGCCCAGTGCAGTAGTCTGGGAGCTGACCTTGTCTGTGAAGACAGAGGCAAAAAAGACATTGAGTACCTCAGCTTTCTCCACATCCTCTGTCACTAGGTTGCCTCCGCCATTCTGGAAGGGGCCCACACTTTCCTTAATCTTCCTCTTGTTGCTAACATACCTGTAGAAACCCTTCTTGTTCCCCTTCACATCCCTTGCTAGCTGCAAATCCAGTTGCACTTTGGCCTTCCTGATTTTGGGATTCCTCCATGTTCGATCATCCACAAGTGTCATTTAAATCAATAGAAATAATTTTCCCACACAGGATTTATTTGGCTCCAAGTTTTTACAGGTTCCACTTGATAAGCTTGTGATGCACTTATGTTCTCTGAATAAGAGTTACTTTGTTTAAAGACTCTGGAGGATACACATAGGGAGCTGAAAAATATTTGCATGAACACTGTACCACAAATGTCCAGGCTCCTGGAAACTGCCTATTTGGTTTACAGAGTTTACAAACTCTGTATATGTATTTACTGTGTATAGTCTGTAATCTGTTCCAGAAGATCTTTTTATATATCTATTATTCTCTCATGATCTATAAACCCTTCTGACTGTGCCAGAAGAATTTGTAAGGATTATGAACTATTCTGTTATTCTCATAAAAATTACAAGTCCCAGATAGGTTCTAGCAGAGCTTTAAGACATCATGAAGTATTGATATTTCCTCACAGGGCTTACAAACTCTTCTTGTTATCCCATAGATATGGTAAGGATGGTCAATCTTGTAACTTTTAATAATCCATAGAGCTTTGTCTCATGGAATTTACATTCTGTAAATGCTCTAGCAGTGGGTGTAAATTTTGCGAAACATAGCTATTGGCTGCATATGATTACAAGCTCTTCAGAAACTCTCCATGTTTCTATGTTACTCTGAACTTCCATAAAAATGTTCAGAAAATATAGAGGCAGATTTGTATCTCTTACACTAGTGTAAATTCGGTGTAATTTCACTGGCGTCAATGGGGCAAAATTTGTAGCAAGTCTATAAAAATAACTCCTTCTAAAGTCAAACAGTTCCTTAAAAAGCGGAAATTCTCATTGTTCTCCAAACCTTTCTTCTCTTCACTGTCTTCATTGAGTGAGAAGCTCTGATGTCCTCCATGGTATTCTTAGTGATCTTTGGTTAATTATTCAGACACTGACCAAATCTTGTCTCTTCTCACTTTATAACAGTTCTGCAATCTGTTCTTTCCTCTTCAATTTCTGTTCTTTGTTCCCATTTTCAAAGTATTGACTCATCCCATGATTCTTTCTCAAGTCTCCTTTCTTTAAGCTGTCCAATATATGGCAGGTGAAACTTCCTTTTTCCTCTTCTGTTCTGGCTGTGGACCGTTATCCTCCCCTCCTCCCTTCAGGTCTCTTCACTGGCTTTTTCTCTCTCTCTCTGCCTAATGTTCCATCAGCTCATTCTGGCATTTGTTTCTGCCTGAGTATCCTGTCATGCTCAAATCACTTCCTTTGTTTGCTTGGAGCACTGCCCTCCTTGTAAGGACCAAACATCCTTGTTTTCTTCCTTCAGACGCCTCCTCAAAACCTATTTCTTTCGCCTGGTTGCCAGTGTTGACTTCCTCTCCTATGCAGTCTATTCTTCACTTGTCCTAGCAGAGCCTGTAACTAAAAATTATCAGAATGTATACGATTTGATTCCTGTACAGCGTAATTTAGTTTTTGTTTTAAACGTAATCCCCCCTTTCACTTCACTTCTTTTGTACTTTATGCTTTGTCCAGTTAAAGTTCCAGAGGGGTAGCTGTGTTAGTCTGTATACAGCAAAAACAACGAGAGTTCTGTAGCACTTTAAAGACTAACAAATTTAATTTTTACAGGCATAAGTTTTCTTAGGCTTACAGACAGCCCCCCAACCTGAAGCAAATACTCACTGGCAATCATACATCATACAACAAGAAAAGTAATCCAGGAATCTATCCCTGCAATAAGCCCTGTTGCCAGCTCCGCATACACATGGACTCTAATGACACCACCACAGGTCCTAACCACATCAGCCACACCATAAGGAGCTCATTCACCTGAACATCTACTAATGTGATATATGCCATCATGTGCCAGCAATGCCCCTCTGCCAAGTACATTGGCCAAACTGGACTGTCACTATGCAAAAGAATATATGGACACAAATCAGACATAAAAAATGGTAACACCTGTAACCCGTCCGTGCCCAGGGTAGCCCACTGATAATGCCAGGGTC
>ML675610.1:46434169-46579275 GCA_007922155.1 Mesoclemmys tuberculata
CCCCCCCCTCCTAATGCAGCCCGCGTGACAACACCCATAAACCAATAGGAGAGCACTTCAATCTCCCAGGACACTCTGTAGCTGACTTGAAAGTTGTCATACTTCAACAAAAAAACCTTCAAAAACAGACTTCAAAGAGAAACTGTAGAGCTGGAACTGATCTGCAAACTTGACACAATCAGACTGGGTCTGAATAGGGACTTGGAATGATTATCTCATTACAAGAAGTAATTGTCATTGTTCACACATTCTCACCTTCTAATCAATGGTTGTGAATAGGCCTCAGCTACTCTAACTGAATGGACTTTGCTATTACTTACCTCACTCATTGTTGTACTTTCCCCTTGACTGTATATATATACCCCTATCTGATCTCCATTCCCTGCATCTGACAAAGTGGGTTAAAGCCCACAAAAGCTTATACCTGCAAAAATTAAATTTGTTAGTCTTTAAAGTGCTACAGAACTCTTGTTGTTTTTGTCCAATTAGATTGCACAGTTTTGGGGGCAGGAAACTTAATCCCACTTCTCAGTCATGACTCTCCTCTGCTTGGTGCAAGAACAGATAGGAATGGAAAAAGTAATTTTCTGCCACAACACAGTTCACTACAAATCCTAGCCAGTGACAATGCAAAACTCTGATTGACTTCAGTGAAATCTGGATTAGAGCTGGTCAGAAACTGTGGCTGGTCTCTTGTGTAAATTACATCAGCCTTGAGGCAGATCCAATTTGCACCCAGTTGACTATACTGCCAGGGGCAGTTCTAGCAGCTTGTTATTGCCAGAGCAGTGTCACTCAAGACCAGGGATGTAAGGTGGGTTGCATAATCACCTACAGAGGGGTAATTACTGTGATGCTCACAGATGTTCTTGTACAGAACAGCTAATCATACAAACTCATTCTGTTCATTCATTCAAACTGTTCATCCTTCTACTCAGCATTTTGCATAATACTGTCTTTTAATTGTGGTCATTTCAACAGAGATCTGGAACAAACACATACACAACACAAGCATCAGAATATTTTATGCGCTTATTTTATTGGACAGTTTTATAGAAATGGCATATCTGTAATAGCATCTGTATGTGTTATTTTCATAAACCTTCTCCTTTTCCTTTAGGCCTTAGTAAATGATATCCAGACAATCCAGCCCAGTTTGAACAGTATTAATGAGGTTGGGAAGAAAATGAAGAATGAAGCAGAGCCTGAATTTGCTTCCAGAATACAGACAGAACTAAAAGAACTCAATGCTCAATGGGAACACATTTGCCAACAGGTACTGTCTCTTGCTGTGACTGGTTCTCTTTTAATTATCTTTCAGATTTCTCGTTGGCATAATTCCTTCTTCTCTGTGCATAGCCAGTGAATGTGAGAGAGAATCTAGACATATTTGGTTCAAGCTAATTAACCTTCCGTCTTAGAAAGTTTGTCTAGCATATTGAAATATGTGCAAAGTAGATATCTTAAACTATGCAATTTAGTCTAGCTGTACATCTTATTACTGATGTAAAATTAATTCTTTACAATATAGACTTGGTTTGGAAAAATATTTTTCAGTCTGCCAACATATGAACTTCTGCGTTTAGCAAGTTGTTATTGAAAATTTTCTTTTGCTTCTGACTTAAAATATCCTATAATACTGACTAGCAATTCTCAAGATCAAGTCCTTCTGATATTAAGAATTCAGTAACTTAGAATTGTAACTGATATTTATCCATCCGTTTAAATTAGCGTCTCCAGTGCCCACAGATGTGGGAGGGGCAGGTGGTATGCAATATTGACCTGAGGGCAAGTGACTTATTTTTACTATGCTCTTGGTTAACTCGTGATTTTTTACCTGTGAGGAAAATGTACCAAACAGTCAGCAGTGGTTAGTGTAGTTATCACTTTGTATAACGTGACTGTTAATGGCATCACAAACTATAAATAACCCTTTATGTATAATATTGTAGACTTGTTTTAACTTTGTTCCCATTAAACCTGGGTTATTTTTAAGCTCTTTTTTGTTTGAGTACCCTTTAAAAAAATCCCCATATTTATATATTAAAACTGTTGCCCACAAGAGGTTTTAAATCTTTCTTAAAACACAGAAATATAATTATCGTATGTTCTTTTTTGTTCATATTAAAATTGGCAATTAAAAAAATCTATTGGGATTGACCAATGAGGATCCTTTCCTGTGAACTGAATAGTGCACTCTTTCTCTGCTCTGGAATGTCTTATATAAAGAAAACCAAAGAAAAGTATTCAATTTATTCTTTATTATTATTCATTCTTCTTTATAGAATTTTAATGAATCGGTTTCAGTATCTCTTGGCAGATCAAAAGCATCGCTTTCTACTTACTTACAGTGGCAGAACTGTTCAGCTTTAGAGCTGAGAACACCCTGAGAACATGTCAGGTGACACTTTTGATCTGCCAAGGAATGCAAAAGCTTGTTCATGGATCTATATACCTCTCTGTAATGCTGACTTACCAAAAAAAAAAATTGAAGAATAATGCAACTATGGTAATCAGCCAACCCAGGTTTGTTTTGCAGTTGTATGTATTCTGAACGGCAATTGAAAACTATACAGATTTCCATATATACTGTAGTTTACTGTAGTCTGTCACCAGACGCTTCTCTCCTTTTATGCTGACAACAGTAACAACAACAACAAAAGCTATCTGGTGTATTTAAAACCTTTACCATAAACAGAAAAACCTTCAACTCGAGGAACTGAACATCTATGTTCTACTTACTCTTAGCCATATTTAACCAAGAAAGTAAAGTAAGTTGGACAATGGATTTAAACTTGAGAGGTATATTTCACTGAAAACTCTGCTGACAAACTGTACTACTATCATCCTCTATAAAATAAGTCCAATTCAAAGAACCCAACATGTACTCTTGCAAAATATAACTCCATTTGGAGTTTAAAGAAAGTGTTATTTAAACCTAACAGTTTAAAGCATCCCATTACATGGATAAACATCTAAGGTGAATGAAGGTAATGATACTTTGTTTAAGATTTTCAGCTGAAAATCTTAAAACACTTTACAAAATTGGGAAAATATGTTTATCCCCATATTTTAGATGGAGGAATTAAGGCATGGATTGTGTAAATTACTCTTCTCTTACAGAATGGTTTAATTATATCAATTGGGTTAACAAGTTTGTAAAGATTACTGCTGTTGTAGTATGTTTCTTTGAAATCTGGAAAGCACTTACTTGGCCCAGACTTACAGTCCTTTCTCAAAGAGGTCCCTTTCATTAACCTGCCTTAAAGCTTTTATTTGTTTATTTTTATTGTGCAATATTGATGTAATATACGAAGAACAGTTTTAAAGATCTGCATTTTTTAATGTCTTGTGCACTGCTTGCTTATAGAAATTCCAATTAAAATTCTGCAGGGGAAAAAAGCCTCTAAGTTCTTGGTAAAGTTCTTGTGGTGGTTGGGGTTTTCTATTTTCGTTTTATGGCTTGCATGATAGTCTTGATGTAGTATTCCTATCCAAAATGCATCTGATGATCAAAACATACATTGTCCATAAGCATTTTTAACATAGTAACTTCAATGCTAGCTACCAAAATACATACAAGAAGTGAATATAAAAACCCTTCCAAACCTGCAGGTATTTCTTAAAAGATGTGAGGAAAATCAACTAAGATTACTACATATGCATGCAGAATGACCTACACCCTTGCAGATAAGGGAAAATTGCCAAAGGGCAATCATGGACTCCTTTATAAATCATAAGTGGCCACTTGAAATGTTATCTCTTACGGGGCTGCTGCTACACAAGGTGCAACTTTAAGTGCCTTGTGACTCAAAAAGGATACTTTTGGGCTTCAGCTTTTTTTGATCAATATTTATTTGATTCCTTGTTACCATCTGTAGTTTTTGCTTTTTTCAGTGGTGATGACCTTTATTTTTGAGCAGCAGAATTGTCCATCAAACACCATTTCTTGTTTCTTTCTTAAAGGCCTATGCTAAGAAGGCAGCACTAAAAGGTGGTTTGGATAAGACTGTGAGTCTTCGGAAGGATTTGTCGGAAATGCATGAATGGATAACGCAAGCTGAAGAAGAATACCTGGAAAGGGATTTTGAGTATAAAACACCCGATGAATTACAGAAAGCAGTTGAGGAACTGAAGGTAAAAGGCAGCCTGACTTGTTTAATTTATGTCTGAAACTCTTCTTTGAAGCCATCCTTACACACAATCTGTTTGCTCATTTAAAAGAGTTGCTTTTTATATCTGGTTGGGAAATCTGAAATTTGAAGTGATAGGTGGCTTAAAGTAATTTGTTTCAATTTAGAGCCTGTTGAAAGATATTTCAAACTTTTCAGTACTCTGTTTCTACAGGGGTTTGCCGGGGGGGGAAAGGAAGGGGGGCGAGTTCATTGCAAAGAATCAGAAATCCAATAAAGCAGTCTGAGCATTGATTTAATTAAGCAATAATTACCAAAGAATCAGTTGTTAGCAGTAGTTAACCACTAGATAATTACTTGATAATCTAGGGTGAAATCAGTTTGATTGTTTAACTATTACATTAAATAGAGAGAGACTATAATTTAGGACTTCAGTGTTGGTGTATATTTATTATTAATTTATGATTTATTAGTGTATTATTATATACTCTAGAACCACATCATACTTGTTTATGTTATATACTCAAATATGCTCTAACTCAACTACAAGACATGGGTTTGACGCAGGAATTTATGGTTTGGGTTATGCAGGAGATGACATTAATGGTCCCTCTGGTCTTCAAAAAAAAAATCGGTTTTTTTTGCATAGGGTTTAATGAAAGTTTGGAAACATGTACCCCTGCAGCTAAAGAGCTTTTCTTTACCAGCTGATAGAAAGGAGTTCATGTAAATGTCTGTAGAAATCAATATGGGACAACCATGATTTGTCATGAATGAAATGGAACCCCATATTAAAAGTGGTCATATGTCACTGGGGCATAATGTGGGAATATCTATAGTAGACACTGAAATAATACATGGCACTTGCATTTTACAATATCTATTGAAACAGACATAGTAAGAAAAAAATATGTAAAATTTCCTAATGAGTCAATTTTGCATTACTAATTATGCATTGGCTCATGGAGAGGGCCCAGAGCATTGGCAGAAGCATCCAGAACCTCCTTTTTGTTGAAAAACTCTGGGAGGCATTTCTCTTGAAGCTCCCACTGGGGTGGTGCAGTTCTACAGTTTCCCAACAGTGTGTACAACTGATCCCAGAAGCCCCAGTCCTGAAAAGAATTATGCACATATTTCACTCTCATTGACTCCACTGGGATTTCTCACATTCTTACCATTAAGCGCATGCCTAAGTCTTTGTGGGATCAGTGACTCACTTTGTAAACATTTCAGGGCAGGGAAGTGTTGTCTAATGTATCTATAAAGCACCAGGCACATTAATGAAACAGTATAAATAAGCATTACCTTATTATTTTTAGCAATTGCATAGTGATGTCTAAAAGCACCAGTCAGGATCAGGACCCCATCGCGCTTCATAAGCAGCTAAGGAGAGACGTTACCTGCTCTGATGATCTTCCAGTCTAATTAAAGTCAAATCATAACTGAGAGAACCAAACAGTAGAGAGGAAGGAGGGAAAGAGAGTGCAGAGGAGGATAAAGTAATTAGTTATTGCAGTTACATAAGCTAACAGTGAGGGCAGCCTGGTCGTTAAATATGGTTAGTTAATTGTTTTTAAAATTCCCTATTAAACACTGTGGTTGCCTAAAATTTGCATTTTCTTCCCCTTGGGATTGCTACTCACTTCTTACTGCATCTTCCTTCAAAACCAAGCCACACTCACACCCCAAGATTTCTGTGCTCAGCTGTTATCCCAGGCAGTGCTATTGTATAAGGAAAGGATTCTATCCTGACATTCTCGATTGATGTGGGGGATGAATGGGACAATCCAAAGAGTGCTCATTCTGAACTGAAATTTGAAATATGGTTTTGACATCACCAGAGTTCTAGACAGAAGTTTGATCTTTTTTTTTTAAATCTCCCCAGTTGACTGTGCACCATTAAAGATGGCTAATTTAATTTATTGAGAAGTAACACAAAAGATATTTTAATCTGCAATTCATTCTGGCATTGATGTCTGAATCATTTTCTCAGCAAGTATATTATGGAAGTTTTGTTTTGGTTTGTTTTCTTATGGGTCCGAAAGGCTCAGTACATACGTACTGTGTAACACGTTTATTTCTTGTTCATAGTAAACTTGTATGTTGTCTCCAAAATGAAAAGAAAATAAATAACTTTTCATTGCACTATCAAAAATGGTATCAGCATGGTTGGCAATTACTTCCTTGCTTCTTGTTTCTTTCAACCTGAGTAGAATCTTGAGCCAATTATTTGAACTCTGCTTTCTTCTCTGCAAGTCAGGACCAAGGTCATGACTATCATTTATTTCTATTTTACAGAGAGCAAAAGAGGAGGCCACACAGAAAGAGGTGAAGGTGAAACTACTCACAGACTCTGTGAATAATTTTATAGCAAGAGCTCCACCTGCAGCTCACGAAGCCTTAGAAAAGGAGCTTGACATACTAATTACCAACTACCAGCGGCTCTGCAGCAGGCTAAATGGAAAGTGCAAAACTCTGGAGGTCAGCTACTTTGTTGGTCTTTAACATTACAACTATTTAAACTGCAACAGTAAGGTATAGACTAGCAGATAGATTAGCAGATAATAAACTCTAGTCTTTGTCACCTTTACTGGTGTCATGCTAAATCAAGTGTGCTCAGATTAAGTTGTTATAAAAGTAGTTCACACCACAAAATCACAAGAGTTATCCTGATGGAGCACAGTTATGTATTTGTCAATGTCTGACTAAACACAGCCAAGAGTGACCTACCACAGAGATTTTAAACTTGGAAAGAATAGTAAGATTTCAGAATGTTTTACATATAGTGCCTTTTCTTAGGTAGGTAGGTTATCTGAAGATATAAAAATAGCAGATTTTTAAATGCTCTGTGAATAGCAAGAGTAAGATGGGTGTTTAATGTTTTAGCATTCTGTTTTAAATTCTAGCATCTAGGCAATCCTTAAATATTGCATTCATTGTGATTTAGAAGCAAGTTCTGTATCTAAAATATAATTTGGTTGAAACTGATGAAAGCATGGTTGTTTCTTTTGAACATCATCTTCTTAATTTGTTTTCAGTAATAGATTTTTTGGAATTGCCAAGCCACATAATTTTTATACCATAAACTTTAAAGAAATATTAAATTTACATCTGAGCAGTTTAGAAGAAAATTGGAGACAAATATATATTGATTAAATAAAAAAGGCATTTTCAAAATCAAAGTAACTGAGGATTCTATTAAAATAATCTTTTTTTCTACCAGACTCTCCTTACCTGATATCGTATTGGCCTTCTGTTGAAACCACAAGGGGATTGAAAGCACTCTGAACATGCATGCAACTCTTGTAGATGTCCATAAACTCTGGAAATACTGTGCTTTGAATGTACTCTGTGCAAAATATCTGATTAGCTTTAAAGAATATGAAACTATTTAAATACAAAATGGAAAACTTGTGATAAGTCCATTGATATCAACATGTTTCTGTACATGTGGACAAAATAATTTTGAGATCTGATGTTCAGGTTAGAGAAAGAACATAGCATGTGATGTTACAGAGGATATAGTATTGACCAGAGCACTTGGATCAGACATTATTTGGTGGAATTAATGCAAGGTAGAAGCAGCTATGATTTTCTAAAATAATTTTGATTTTCTATCTCATGTACATTTTTTTTAACCAGGAGGTATGGTCATGTTGGCATGAACTATTGTCCTACTTGGATGAAGAAAATAAATGGCTGAATGAGATGGAGTTGAAACTCAAGGCAACTGAAAATATCCAAGGAGGTGCAGAAGAGATTTCAGAGGCATTAGATGTAAGTGCTGGCTTAACTGATACTCAGTATCAAGGCACATATATCAACACCATTTAGGAAAACCTTCCATTACATGTGAAAGAACCATGAATCTGCATAACTATTCGGAAAGATATAGACTATTTGAAAAATCACAAAGTGCTACTTGATTCAACAAATCATACTTTGATTTTAATGCGTATGCATGTTTTAATCTGATAACGACCGTCTAAATGGAATAGAGTAATCCCATGTGAATATATTGATTTCCCATGTATGTTCTGTACATTATTACATGAAATACTTTATGATAAAAGATATACTCTTAGAAATCCTAGAACTACCAAAGTCAACGGCAAAACCTTTATTGATTTTAGTGGGGTCTGGTCCCTTCAGTCTTTGTTCAGACTTGTTTATTAAGTCAACGGGCTATTTAAGAATTACATTACATTTTGTCTACATAGGAATAAAAGCCCTGCAGCATGGCAATGGCTGGCCCAAGTCAGCTGGCTAAAGCTCACAGGGGCTCAGGCTGTGGGACTAAAAATTGCCATGTAGACATTTAGGTTTAGGCTGGAGCCCAAACTCTGGACCCTCCATCCTCAGAGGATCTACACAGCAATTTTTCAGCCCCAGAGTCTGAGCCCCACAAGCTCCAGTCAGTTGACCCAGGCCAGCTGCAGGTTTTTTATCCCTCTACAGACAAACTTTCGGTCTTCTCAGTGCATCAGAGTTCAGAAAACAATTAATTACTTCGGTGGTAACTTTGGGGGCCCCAGTCCAGTTAGAATACTTAACCAAATGCTTAATTTTAAGCACATGAATCCCATTTGATGGCGTTAATGCAAGTAAGATGCTATAATTATTTTTGGTTTATGATTTTGACTTTCTATCTCAATGTATGTTTTTTCACCAAGAGGTATGGGTATGTTGGCGTGAGCTATTGTCCTACTTGGAAGCCAATGGTATAAATCAATGGAGTTAGGGAAAAAGACCAAGGAGACTCAGAGGTGGATTGGGTCTATGGCTACCCTTTAATGCCTGCTTGTTCCTCCTCAACGTCGCAAACGAGCAATGAGGGGGTTACTTTACATTCCTTTTATCCATAGCAGCATGTAAATGTATAAATTTCCAGCAACTCCCCATAGACCCTTATTTGGTTACATTAACAACAAGAAAATGAATATTAACAACTATATAACAAATACAATTATACCCGCCCCTGTTTATTGTTTACAGAATTACCTTACAGAGCACAGGCGCATTACCTTGAAACCTATTATTTCTAACATTCTTTAAAATACACAGTATGCAAGGGAGAGAGAATATAATGCTTTCTTCCCACCAAAGGATTGTGCAGGAGGGGAACAGCTATTTTGTTAGCCTTATCACTTGCGCACATGGCTAGGAAGGGAGGAAACTAAGAGAGATAACACAACTCTAACTAGAATTCATACCATTTACTAAAAACAAGGTTTGTCCGTGCCATGATTCTATTACCTGTAGCTTAGGCCTGACCATTTGTCAGCTTTAACTCTTTACTCTCCTACAAATGGGATTATTCATATGATTAAATTTAAGCACATGGTTAAGTGCTTTGCTCGACTTGAGGCCTTGATTGCTAAAGTATTATTTTAGTAGTGCATAGTGCAGAGTTGTGGCATAAATATGTAATTGTTTGATACTTTGAGTTGATGTCCACACTTCAACTGTGACTAAAATGGAAGGTTTTTCCTTTCCCATTAATGAGAGAGATGAGTGCTTTTCAGGCTTTTCTGGTGGTCTGAGAAAAAGGAGAAAAAATGACAACTTTTATTAATTTGTTTCAGTCTTTGGAAAACTTAATGCGACATCCAGAAGATAACCGCAATCAGATTCGGGAGGTGGCACAGACTTTAACTGATGGTGGAGTCTTGGATGAATTGATCAATGAGAAACTGGAAAAATTCAATACGCGATGGGAAGAGCTGCAACAGGAGGTACTTATAACAAATCATCCCATTTTTCATTCTTTCACCTTAAAAAGCTGGCAATCTAGCATCTTACCTAATTTTCTAAAAATAAAATGAGCTTTTCTAATTGTATAGGATAGTTCAGAACAATAAGATACAATATTAATGTGCTTCCTTGTATTCTTGCCAAGCAGTGCACAAAGATTGTTTTACTTCAGAAAACAAGGGAATTGCTTGGATAGCCCTTCAACTTCAAAATTCAAGTGTCTTCACTTGAAAAATATCTATGGTGAATTTAATATTAAAGAGCTCTATTCAGCACTTCTTACTCAGGCAAAACTCCCACTGGGAAGCCAACTGTTGTTTCAAAATTAAATATCAAGTGTAATATTCTATTACAAGGATATATTTTCTGCCGAGCATGTCATAAAATGATCACTCATGTCAATAAATAGCTCTGTAGGAAAACTTCAATAAAGAAAATACGTTTAACATCAAGAGAGTGACATTTGAGCATTTGACACAGTTCATAATGATTCTTCTTGACATAGAAGTTCTTCAGTCTTGTTTGGCTGAGACTGTTAATGCTTATTACTAATTCTTTGATAAAACCTACTAAATTCCTTATGCTTTTTGCTGAGAAATCTATTCAGAACTGAAAATGTATATAGTGTATATTTTTAAATGCTGTAAATAATTCCTGGTGTTTCCAGGAAATATTTTAAATTTTATTTCCATTGACTCTTATTAAAATATATATTTTAAAATAACTTTATTTTGTTGAACTAAGGTCCACATGGAACATGTAGTTTAGTTTGAAGGAAAACTATTTATAAAAGTTTGGGGTATGTTAGTATAGGTAGAAGTGAAATAAGCAAGGAATAGTGAGAGGTTTTGTGAACTCAAAGAAGTAAGATGACAATCTTGTGACAGCTGCTACTGTAGTTGCTTTTCATTGTCTGAAGTGAGTATGAGTGTAGGAAAACTAGTAAAAAAAACACACCAGGAGTAGCAACTCTGTATCACTTTCCAGTGCTTTCCCAGAGTGCTTATTTATCATTCTCATTTTGAAAAGTACTAGGGTTGAGCAAATGAAGACTAGAAACATTTAAGTAATAGAAGGAGCCTGATTTTCTTATCAACCGGAGTATGGCCATTTTAATGGGGACTAGATTGCATTGGTTGCTTTAGTGCTCTGTGAAGGCAAAATCATATGGGATTATTAAAATACTGCTTGAGAATGCAGGAATGAATTCAGAAAGGCCAAAGCACAGTTTGAGTTGCAGCTAGCAAGGAACATGAAGGGTAACAACAAGGGTTTCTACAGGTATGTTGGCAACAAGAAGGAGGTCTGGGAAAGTGTGGGCTGCTTGCAAAATGGGGGAGGCAACCTACTGACAAATGATATGGAAAAAGCTGAAATACGCAGTGCTTTTTTGGCCTATTCCTTCACAGACAAGGTCAGCTCCCAGACTACTGCACTGGGCAGCACAAAATGGGGAGGAGGTGAACATCCCTCAGTGCTGAAGGAACAGGTTCAGGACTATTTAGAAAGGCTGGACATGTACAAGGCCATGGGGCCAGATGCAGTGCATCCAAATGTGCTGAGGGAGTTCATTGATGTGATTGAAGAGCCAATGGCCATTATCTTTGAAAACATGTGGCAATTGGGGGAGGTCCTGGATGATTGAAAAAAGGCAAATATAGTGCCCATCGTCAGACAAGGGAAGGAGGAGGATTGGGGGAACTATAGACTGGTCAGCCTCACCTCAGAACCTGGAAAAATCATGGAGCAGGTCCTCAAGGAATCCATTTTGAGGCATTTGGAAGAGAAGCAAGTGATTAGGAACAGTCAGCATGGATTCACCAAGGGCAAGTCATGCCTGACCAACCTAATTGCCTTCTCTGATGAGATGACAGGCTCTGTGGATGTGGGGAAAGTGATGGACGTGATATACCTTGACCTTAGGAAAGCTTTTGATACGGTCTCCTATGGTATTTTTGCAAGCAAGTTAAAGAAGTATGGGTTGGATGAATGGATTATAAAATGGATTGAAAGCCAGCTAGGCCATTGGGCTCAGCAAGCTGATCAACAGCTTGATGTCTAGTTGGCAACTGGTAGCAAGTGGAGTGCCCCTAGGGTCGGTGCTGGGGCCAGTTTTGTTGAACATCTTCATTAATGATCTGGAGGATGGGGTGGATTGCACACTCAGCCAGTTTGCAGATGACACAAAGCTGCGGGAGTGGTAGATACCCTAGTGGGTAGGGATAGGATACAAAGTGACCTAGAGAAATTGGAGGATTCGGCCAAAATAAATCTGATGAGGTTCAACAAGGACAGTTACTGTATTTTTCAGAACTGGTGATTAGTGATTGGTGCATGGGATTATTACCTAAAACATGTTTGCTAAGATATTCGTATAAACTCCTGAGACACTTGGGCACAATAAGAATGAGTAAACTATGAGCTGTCTTGCCAAGAAACTATAGATATTACCTTTGAAAAAGAGATATTGAAGTGATAGCACCATTTGCTGACTCTCCTTCTCGGAATTGAGTGTGATTATTGTATTTAAGGCTAAGGTACGAGGGTTTATGGTATTAGGTTAAGAAAGAATAAAATCTTGAATGCAACATTTGATAAGGGGTTTTTATATAACAGACATCAACAATACGTCCCATTTACAATGTCTGCAGAGTTGAACATTGTTTTTGTGGCACTCCACGCAAGAACAGGACTCCAAGATGCTCCAAGGGGACGAATAGAAGCATTGCCAGGAGATTGAGGGATGTAATTATTCCCTGTATTTGGCACTGGTGAGGCCACATTTGGAGTATTGTGTCCAGTTTTGGCCACTACAGAAAGAATGTGAACAAACTGGAAAGAATCCAGAGGAGAGCAACAAATACGATTAGGGGGCTGGAGTACAAGACTTATGAGGAGAGGCTGAGGGAACTAGGCTTGTTTAGTCTGCAGAGGAGAAGAATGAGGGAGGATTTGATAGAAGTCTTGAACTACTTGAAAGGAGGTTCCAGGGAGGATGGAGCCAGGCTGTCCTCAGTGGTAATAGATGGAAGAACTATGAGAAGTTGTTTCAAGTTGCAGTGTGGAAGGTCTAGGTTGGATATTAGGAAAGACTTTTTCACTAGGATTCTAGTGAAGCATAGGAATGCATCATCAAGGGAGGTGGTGGAATATCCATTCTTAAAGGTTTTTAAGGTGCAGTTTGACAAAGCCCTGGCAGGGATGATTTAATTGGGGTTGGTCCTGCTTTGAGCAGGGAGTTGGATTAGATGACCTCCTGAGGTTCATTTCAACCCTAATTGTCTATGATTCTATTGAAAAATGTCTTTACTGAGTGGATCAATCTTACTTTAAAGTTAATGGAAACTTTGATGGAAAATAAAATCAATGAAAATAAGTTGAATGTGCTGTATTAAGTATGAGAGACAACAAAAGAAAAACGTGGGAAACTAGACTGTCTTTGCCATGAAAGGAAAATAAATTTTAACTTGCCAGTGTACATTATGGATCCGTGTTTTATTTGGGACCTAGATTCTAGGGAGACTTGACTGATACCTGGGATGTCATGTCAAATTATTTCAAGCAACTAGGTTTGCACATGTAGCCACTTATGATCTAGTGTGTGCTGATGTGACATCAATCCTTTCAGGCAGACAGAGCATTGCAGAATTTACTTGGCTAGCAGCCTAGCCTGGAATATACACCCCATGACACTACTGTTAACAGCAATTAGGATTATGTGAGGCGTGACCCATCTGTACCTAGAGTAGATCACTTGAAAATGCCAAGGTCAGGGCAGGCTGCAAAAGAAGAGCAAATTCTCCCAGCACTGATGGGTGACACTGAAGTCAGACTTCTCAAACAGCCACAAACAGTGCTTCTGATTCCCCGCACTGGTTATCAAGAAGTTAAAACAAAAATATACACAAGCTCCTTTACTGCATTTCAGTCTCTAGCTCCCAATCAGCAACTAGGTCCAGTAAAGAAATTATTTAAAACTCTATGCTCTTTACCAAAAAGATTCTCCTGATCCCAAAGGATCAGCCACATTACCAGATCAATATAAGTTTGGATCTTATCCAAAATAACATGCTGCCAGCCAATCCTTGAGTAACTAAAACTAAAAGTTTAAAATAAAAGGAAATAACAGACTATAAGAGAAATGTTAATTGACTAAAGCAATCAAATACACACAAATGATTTGAAAGTCCATATATATCTGGTTTTCAGTAGAATTGTGGAGTTTGCAGGCTTGTATAGTCCCTCTGGTGTACATCCAGTATGTGGATGGGTCTCAGTCCTTTGTTTCACAGCTTCAGTTGCAGATGAGTTGATCCAGAGGTATGTGAAGACTGTCTTGGACTCAAGACTGACTGAAGACAAAATAGATGTGGTGCAACCACCTTTTATGTCCCGTGGCCTTTGCCATGCTGCTTGTGGAAATTTACAGAAATACTCATGTGACTCTGGACTCCATCTTAAGTCTTAGTGACTCATCAGGTGTAGCACCAGATTCTCTTCTGGGCAGGTCCATTGTACTGTGAGTTTCCTTAATGGGCCATTAAGCTGTTTATTGCTGCTGCCATCCTATCTGGGGAGTTGCCCAGAAACACAGCATAAATTGAAATACAGATACATCAACCATATCCATGACTTCCAACACAAATATGACACATACAGATAAATAATATCATACTTAGCAAATTATAACCTTTCTAATGGTACCTGACATGGCATGTCTCATATGAATTATTGTAATTTTGACATATTAATGTTAAATAATATTATCATAATTATAATAATAAATAACTCCTTAATCCAGCCAGCGTCACACAGTGGTATTGCATGGGGTGGGGAATGAATCCCTGAATATCTCATTAGATTCCTTTCTCATCTCCAAGTGTGAGTTTGAATTCTGACTTTTAACACATTTGCTCCATTGATATAAGAGTGTGAGAGAGTAAGGGAAAATTCATTTACTTTTCCTATTTTTAATGGTATAATCTTAAATAGACTAGATTATTTGTCAAACAAGAGAACAGGAGAACACCTCTTCACTAGTAGACTAACATATTTCATAATTTTTGTCTTCTACTGTATCAACTCTGACTGTCTCATGGGCAATCAAACAAACCTATTTGCTGAGTCTCAAATCAACCTATTTTGCTGAGCACTGGAAATATTGTTCCTTGAGTGTTTGCTGACCTCTGTCGTAATGTATCAGTAGAGAACCATTTCCTTTCTCAGACTTTTCATTTTGTTTAAATCTATTGATATTAACACTGATGTGAAGCAGTTTTTTCTAATATAGTTGGTCTAGATTTATGTTTCTTTTAGTTTCCACTCAATATTGGAATTTGATACTGTTAGTATGCTGACAGTCAGAGTTAATAGAACTTTATGGTTGATGAACTGAGCAATCAGAATTCAGGGAATTCTAAATATAAAGGTTAAACTCTCCAACTTCAGTCTGGTCCCTTATGCATATAACCCTAACAGTGGTCTATTGTTATTTTATTATAGTTGGAGCACATTGTGCCATGTATAGTTAAAGTAGCTTAAGGATATGTCTACAGTACAATAAAACACCTGCGGCTGGACTCTGTCAGCTGACAAGTGGCTGGCCTGTGGGCTATAAAATTGCAGTGTAGACGTTTGGGTGAGCAATTTTATAGCCCCACAACTTGAGCCCCATGAGCTTGAGTCAGCTGGCAGGAGCCAGCTGCAGGTGTTATTAAAGTGTAGACATACCCTAAGTGTTTGCATTCATGTTGTATAGTTTGAATTGACTATAAAAATTGAAAGTTAGTGGAAAGTTAAGTCCTGGGTGTGAAAGTATTACGCATAGTTGCCAAGTTTTGTTCTGCTCCAGCTATCGCATTTTTCACAAATTAAATGTTCCTATTTGAAAATATGCCCATAACCATACTAAAAAATGAGACTTCCATCCAAATATTCCATTTTAAGTGAAGAGGAAAAATTGTTTCAAAAGTATTACAGTTGTAGTCGAATTTTAACCTTGTTGCATTTATCTATCAAGCTTCCTCTTCCTGAGTAAAACTGGAAAGTCTGATATTTAACAATCAGAATTCTAACCATGAGTACTATATCTGAAAATAAAAAACCCCAGCATTTTCATATGGGTGATGTAAATGTAGAGCAACAATTTTACATTCAGATGGCTAAGCCAAATAATTGCATCTTGAGTAGCAGAGTGTATTGCTATGATGCATCCTTTGTATTTGTGAATCTGGCATTGAGTTGTTATATGTTCCATAGTCTGTTTCACACTGGAGCATCTTTAATTTTTCATTTGTGCAGCAAGTATCCTCATCTATCTTGGCTTGTGGGGATGTGATTTAGGGTTGCCCATGAGTTTCATGGGAGATCAAAGCCAGGGATCTTTTGCGTCAAGTCTTTTAAGAGGTGTTTATTTGTAACTTCTTGTGAACTCCATTCAGCTTTCCAAGCTTCATCAGGGTTGAAGTTGCATTGTTAAATGTTAAACGCCTGGGTCCAAAAGTGCTTACGTGAATTCAAGCGGTGGTTAGGGACGTTGTTAATGTTGTTGGAAAGATATTAGTTTTCCATGATCCTCTGGAATTCCCCACGGTTTGTGGTGAATGGATGGAGGAGCAAAGTGCAACAACATCAGCAACCGAGGTGTTGGGGTTGACTTGAGAGTTCCAGTGATGCACTGCATCGCCGTATTCAACTGGGCATCAACAAAAAATCATAATAATCAAATAGAAAAGTTACTTTAATCAAGTTAGAGATACAAGGTGGGTGAAGTAATATCTTTTATTGAGCCAATGTCTGTTGATGAGAGACACAAACTTTTGAGCTATACCAACCTCTTCTTTGGGTCTGGGAAGGTACTCAGTGTGTCATAGCTAAAAACAAGATTGAACAGATATTTTAGTGTAAGTACTTAGTATGTATTCTAAGGGACCTTCCCCCACCACGTCTCTGTAATATCCTGGGATCAACAAGGCTATAGTGACACTTTGAGTGAGTAACTTGAGCATACTATTTACTTGCCTTAATAGTTACCTTACCTTTCCGCACGAACAAAACCCACTTTTTGAGCTGTTTGACTACAGAAACTAGTTTTGCATTCCTTGTTATGAAGATGCCTCAAAACTGACTTTTCAATCTCCTCTGTAACCTCCAATAGTACTCCCAGGATCATGCACTGTCCTTGCTAATAATGCATTCCAGGAACAACGTAAGAAATCTGTTCAAGGTTGCTATATTTTGAACTGGTTAACAGGCTATCTTAACCTGATCTAATTATGGATTTTATTTGAATAATTGTGCAGCTAATGTGCCATACAATAATCTCATTGTGAGAAAAAATGTATCAGTAAAATATTTACTCTCAGTTAATTGAGCAAACAAGCCCACCTATTGGAATATGATTGATTCCGTGAGAAGAAATTGCACTGCTACTGAGGAGAGATTTCTCTTCAAAGGATGATAATTTTATTATCTTTGTATTCCTTATCTTCTTTAGTTAACAGAGAAAGACAGTGGGTTTGGTTCGCCCTTGGGTATGATGGATAAGCAATATGTACACCCACTGTTTTCAAGTAACTGATTCCCGTATATCTGTGTGTCTTGAGCTGTGTGACACCGTTGCCCAGATAACTTGAAGTTTCTGCTGCAAGCGGTTGTCATGACATTCCTATAACTTTGAAAGTTATTTGTATCCCACCCAACAAAGTGCTGTTAGGAAGTAAGGATATGCTTACATAAATTGGAGAAAAGATATTCATGTTTAGATTTGTGCTCTGTTGAATGAAAGTTTCATTCTTTCTTCCCATCAGGACCCCTTTCTTTAACATAATCCCCCCCTCCCTACTGCCCATTTTTCCAGCCTCCAAGCATTTATTTATTTATTTAATCTTCTGTTCTACTCTTATGGGGGATGGGGATATCCTTCCTTCTATCCACCCTGTCTTATCTCTTCAGGGACTGCTGACTGGTCTCCTCTTACAACTTTTGGAGTATTGGAGTATGAACCCATTTGGGTCAGTGATACTCCCCAGGAGAGCAGGACGTTGTCTTTGCAATATTTGTCAGTGTTGGAATACAGAATGACCAAAGCATGGAACCAGGACATCAGTTTTTTATTTCTAGAGAGTTGTAGCTCAAAAATACAGTAAGAAATATTGTGAACGTTTCTAAGAGAATGACTTCTGGCTTGAAGGCATGGAAAATATCAGTCCAAAGTTGACTATTTCAAAATCTTGAAAATGAGAAAATTAAGCTTTTATGAAATCCCCCACAAAATGTTATCTGCTCTCAGAAAAAAACTAATTTTAAAATTGAGTTAAGGTTAAAAGTGCATCCGTAATTTGGAGCAAAAGGGAAAAAAATACAGGGGTTTAGTAATTCTCCCAATAACAAACATAACAGAGTTAAGGTTAAATTTAAAATAAATCCAAATATGTTAAGATATATTAATGCACAATTAAGTCACTTCTTAACTTAAACAACCTTAACTCTGCCCTCTGTTGACATCATTCAATAGCCAGAAAATATGCATGAGTTTTAACTATTTAAGAAGTCTGAAATTATTCCATTATTGAGATCACTCACGATGAAAAAATGTCTGACTGGATGCTAACTTTCTTAACAGATATTTCATTAATTTCAACTCATAAACTATATATTTTAAATTGTGAAAAAATTCATTCTGTATTCAAAGAGTAAGTGCTGTAATTTGGGAGTGAATATGCTGTATTTTTCACAGATTACATCCTTGCTTCAAATGCAAAATTCAGCTTTGCATTTATTATAAAACCTTGACTAGAACCTCCATAATATATATTAAACTTCCCGTGTAACTAAAGTTATTGAAAAGATGAATTGTATTATTTGAGAAATACAGGAATAAGTGAACATGTATTTAAAGATTACAACATAATGTACACCAAAAAAGATTTTATTAAGAGGCATGGGATATACTGCTGAGAGTGAGTGAGTGCCCTTAACTGTCATGTTTTCTGATATTTGAATGCTTCACAGTGCATCCTAATTTCTCTTAATGTAGAGTTTTTATATGGAATATATTTAACATTTACTGTGTCTTCTGAGTTTCCAGATGTTGATTCTTGAACTATACATTAATCTCAGTTATCTTCTGTACCATAAAGACACTAACAATTGTTATGCTAAAGCATTAAAAACAACCTTTAATTAACTTGGTGGGCCCCGCTCCCCTTTTCATATTGGTGTTTCCTGAGACTTCCCATTTACTAATAAACTGTCAGAGATGTTGCTTTTTAGATTGGAGCTTTATTGTCTGTGACCTGGTAGCAAAGTCAGACCCTCTTATTATGTTCTCAGATCTATTACTATACTGTGGTGCTGAGCCATTCATTTCTGTTAGTGTTCTTCCACCTAAAGAAAAAAGTAGTCCGCTTAAGAACTAAAATCGTATTTTTTTACTGCTCTTCCTTTTTAAATGTGAAATAAATACAAACACTTTGTAACATTATGGTGCAGTTCCCTGCAGTCAGTGTCTTCCAGCTGAGGCTGGGAGAGAGCTCTGCAAAGGTGGCACCTGGCAGCACTGCCTGGTTTGCAAGCAGCTCCCTGTCCTATTCCTGTTTCTTGCCTTTGGGCTGAACTGGCAGGGTCTGCCCCACACCCTTGGCACTACAAACCCCAGCCCTCAGCCACCTGTCCCCAGGGCTCGCCCTGCTCAGTGCACTCCAGAGGCAGCACGTATCAGGGGGCTGGTGCCAGATGGCTGCCAGCACTCCCCCTCCCTGTCCCTCACGCTCCCAGAGGTGCTGGCAGGACCCAGGAGTGCAGCCATGGGCAAAGCTTGGGCCACATGAGTGCACAGGCTGTGGCCCTTTAAAACTCCTCCCGAGTGCAGCTGACTCCCACTAAAGTTTCAGTTTGAGTTTCACTCAAGTTTCAGGCCAGCCAGCAGCATCAGCAGGGAGCTTTCTTTCCTGGGATCTGGGTTGGGGGTGGTGGTGAAAACAGCTTCCTCCTCCCAGCAGGGGGTGAAACAGCACCCTTGGCTTACAGGAACAGCGTAGACCCTAGGCCGTTTCTGCTCTGCATGCTGACCTTGCAACACAGGCACAGAATTTTTTCTTCCTCTCCCCCCACTTGCTGCTGCCTGATTGCTTACTTCTGGTTTCACAGGGTGTGCGGTCGACTGGTCAGTTCGCAACTCTGGTGTTTATATCTTTGAGGTTCTACTGTATAATATTAGATTTTGTGGATTCATTTAAATTTCAGACTCATAGACATCTATCAAAAAGTCAGTCCACCCTTTGTAGTGGAACAAAGCACTATTAAAGACCACCATCAGATCAGGAGACGGCTGTCCTTTCCCTGTGCTGTGCCTCTTCTCGGGGGAGTTCAGTGATATAAAAAGACCTGCCCCATATTCTTGTTTTTCTTAAAGAAAATTAATACCTTTTCTGTCAGAGTCAACTGGGCTGGACAAGCTCCTCTCATTGACCTTGGACAGAGTATCTTCTGCTCTCAAATGGTACAAATGGAGACATTATCTCAAATTTCCACTTTTGGGAATCTGTGGACTTTGGGGAATCTAAGTCATAGCCCACTCTAAGAATATCATAGTTATTAAGATTTTATCTCCTAACTCATTTACATCTTCCATTTCATCCTTTTATCAAAGTTAATTTCCTCCTATTGAAGAGTGAGCTTTATCCACTCATTCAAGCCTCAAAATGCTTCTGGAAAGGGATGTATTACACCACAGATAGAATGGTACAAAATATCACTCAGATCTTGGGCCCTGACTAGTCTTTTAATTGAGATGTGGTCTGGTGGCAATACACTTACCGTCTTGAAGCTGTATTTTTTTTATGATGTCCCATAATCCAAGATGTGACTGTACTCTTCAAAATTCTTTCTGAAGCAGAGAATTCATGCTCTAAAACAGCAAGACAGATCATGAATGTGCTTCATTTTCATTTGAACCCCATTCTTAAAAAGTCAGCCAGCCTCAGGGAGCATTCATGGTAATCTTATGGTTATGCATTAGCTTGATGCACCCTCGTATCTGCTCAATTAAATTAATCTGAGTATATTTACCTTTTGAGGTAATGTTTGAGAAGTATGATTCCCACCATACGGCCAAAGCATGACCTAGCACTGTTCTAAGTTCTCAGTGCTTGCGATGGTTCTCCAGAGTTCTGTTTGAGCTTTGCTCATGCTGTAGTCTCTTAACACTTAGTGTGTTGGTAAGTGCACATTCACTTGTAGCCACAGGTAATATGTAGACTTTGTGACCTCAAATCTGTAAGTATTTATATTATTTAGAAGATTAAAGTGGTTTTCACATCCACAGTTATTTAGTCTTATAGACCCATTTGCGGAGAAACCTTTCAATAGGCTGGCTACTCACACCATCCAGGTAGCATATGCATTTATTCACTGTTGACTTAAACAGAGAAGAAAAACATTAGTACAGAAATTAGAAAATAGTACTTTGACTGAGAAGTGAGCAGTTTTTACTCTCTTTGACCAGGAAATATGTGGGCTGTCATCTTTTTTTTTTTTTTTGCTATAATTTTTTTTGTTAATGTTGATTTGTTGTTTCCTCTTCCTGTGCCTGACCAGACAAAGTATGTGCTCCAGTGCAAGTGTACATGTAGATTCTTGAGTGAAATTAATCACAGGAACAATAGGTAGATTTTTGTTTTTTAAATAGTGAGAAACATGTTCATTCTTGGTATGGATTGTCAAATAGCAGGTAGTCATAGTAATATTCATGGACTGTCTATGATCTCCATTTTCAATATTGACTAGTGATTTAAGTTTAAGGCACCTTAAATGGGCCTGATTTTCAAAAGTGCTGAGTTGCCTGTCTTCTGCAAATAAGTCACCTTTAACAGGTCACATGTTGGGCATGCAAAAATCCAGGCATTCAAAATTTTGTAAATATAATCTTTATGCTGCTTAAAAAGGGATATTATATTTACAAACTTCTGCTGTTATCTTCTCTGTGCTTTTTGCTAGAAATATTGTACACTTCCTTTCAAATTGTCATCTCTTCAGTTTATTATTCCATCTACATTTCTCTTCTGGATCCATTTTTGGCCTTTTCACCAATTAACAATGTCCCTCAAATGTCCTGTAGGTTCATTGGAGTATTAAATAGAGCATGTCATCCTGAAACAATCTGATGCCGTAGGATGATATGCATACACTTATACATAATTATTATCAATAACATTTTGATTTGTTTAGTTTAAAAGGTGTTTTCTTTTTTCTTTCAAGTACTGCAAATTATGGAAAGGCAGCAGTCACCACACATTTTCACATAACTTTAAGATTTTTCAAATCTATATGCTAATTTCCCTGCACTGGTGGCCACTGTCAATCTCAAGTCCATGGCTTGGAGATACACTTCCCTGTATGTATGCTGGCTGTTCCTAGGCTACTATACCTAAGTATAAAGCTAGTCCATTTTAGCAACGAACTTCCCAGCATTAAAGAGAACACACGATTGTGTGAAATTACTGTATAGCAAAGTAATCAGGTGCTCTCAAATGGTATCCCCCATGAGCTAGATTTTCAAAAATGCCCAGAGCCAGATATTTAAGTGTCCAGCACCTATAGTTCGGATGGGTTTCTAAAAAAGCTTAATTCCCATTTATGTACCTTAAAAAGCCCAGATTATAGCGCTCTGCAACCCAAGTCCACCCACCATGCTAAAATTTCCTGAAAACCTGTTCTCTTATTCTGGTGCCTAAACAAGAATGGAGCTCTCCTGATTTTGAGTGATGAGTTCTTTTGAATATTTAGCCTTTCGTGCACAAGAACATATTTTGACTCATGAGTTGGCTCTGGAGCTCTGAAATGGCAAATTATAAGTTTTGTGGGGCTTACAGTACAATACAATAGAAACTGGAAGCCAATTAAAAAAATGAAGCAAAACAGAAGCTCTTTATTTCAGCCCAGCCAAACCACATTTGAATATAATAAAGGTCACTGACAAGAAGTAAGCAAAAATACATAAAAGTGTGTGAAGAGGGAAAGAGCATGTAGTGGAGAGAGTTAAAAAGAAACTCAATAATAATATTCAAAACAGTAGAAACATTTGTAAAAACTGTATATTAATTATCTATTGACCACAAATATCTAAACTAGAAGTGGCCAAACTTGCAACCGCCCTCCCAACTGAGCAGAATCCTCTAGTCCCACCACCCTGCCGCAGGGCAGAAACTCTGAGCTCCTTCCCCAGTCTGGTAGATGGAGAATGGGGGAGGAATAAAGGGCTCTGCAAGCCACACTTTAACTGTAAAACAGCCACAGTGTGGCCACCCCGATCTATAATTAAGGGTTAAATTGTGCTTGATAGGCACATCCCTGCAGTGAAGAAACTACAGCCTTCTGCTACATCTTGTAGGAGGGTACTGCTTGCTCCCAAAGATGTGACTGTCCAACTGCTAGCTTTTGTGAAGGAAGGCTGGACTATGGACTCCCTTCAGTCTCTCTGGAGTGGTGTATTGCCTTGGGGGAATTTTAGATTGGGTGCATGCAGTGCTGTGATCATACCGGGTCGCTACTTAGGGAATGCAAGGGTTGCATAGGACTCAGGAGAGCCGCTGGGAGCTATAACTTACCATTTAACATCTCATAAAAAAAAATCAACTCTGTAATAGTATTTCAATGTAGACACCTCAGGAACTGTTTCCCCCCCCCCTCAAAGGAAGCCAGATGAAAAGTTTATTTTGCCCAGAAAAAGAGCATAAATCACTTGAGTTGGCTTGATTAAAGCTCATTTTTCAACGATCTCTTAGGGGTTATAGGAACAAAGTTCTTGTCCATCATACTCTAGGACATTGGAATACAGAAAGATATTCCCCACCCAAAAAATATATATATTATGGTTAAGTTAAGGCTGTGAACAAATATCAGTTATATTACCTTTCAAGGACATAGGTTTACTATTAATAACAACAGAAACATAGGAAACTCAGAGAATATTGCATTTCTACATCAAATTACGGAGCCAGACTCAAATAGGAACCACAGTCTTCTTTCAGTTCCAACAGAGATGCAACCATGTAGTATACAAAAATGAGTTGGAAAATATTGTACAATATTATTTTCACAGTTCAGTTTAAAGAATATATAAGTAATATACTATATATAATACATCTGTCTTCCTAATCCTGAAACATAGCTTATCCCCCAGAATAGAAACTAAGTATTTCTATTATTTATTAAATTATGGATTGTCATTTTATTCTAATACATATTGTTATAATTTGTTAAAAGGAGACATTTGCATATTTTAATATAACTTTAACTTTCACAGAAAAATCTCTTTCTTTACCAGCATTCTTTGTTTTCATCTGATGTGGAGTGGTTGGCTATTTTGTAGAGTTTCTAGGTTCAGGAAATGTGGAACTTCTTAAGGTATTCACACAGAACATATATTGACATATTAAACAGGTGAAGCAGTGTTGGGGAATGGTAATGCAGGTTTCATTTTAGGACTGCCAGCCTGGAGAGTGACCCTTTTTTAGTGTTTTTTTAAAAATTAGTGTTTTTAGTGTTTTCTTTTCCACTGATGCACACACTTTGCAAAACCTAGATCATGCTTTTAGATTGTTATAATTGTTGCAGTGAGTAATTTTCATTGCAGTTAATTTACTCCCAGTATTATAGTGCCAAGGAGCCTCAGTCATGGACCAGGACCTGATTGTGTTATATGTTGTATAAACACAATCCAAAAATGCACCTCTGTCCCCCTCTGTTTACAATTTAAGTAGGGTACATAATAAATGTGGGTGGTGGTTGTTCTTTTAGCATCTGAAATCTGAAGTGAACTCTTGTCCACATGTACACATAGAAGAAAAACAAAAACAAAACCCACCACCACTGCCACCTTGCTTTTCTAGCTAGAAATGTACAGTCCTCATTTCAGTTATTGTCTCTGTAAATGACGCATACGTTAGGTTTGACAGTTTTCAAAACTGAACTTCGTGTTTTAATAAAAAACAGATAAGGCTTCTAAGAATTTGATGTCTCTTTGCAGAAAAGATTTTTGCATATTCACATTTACTATATGAGATAAAGTTAGAACCTCAAAGCAGATGAAAGTAAAAGTCATGAAAGCAGCAAGATCTAGTGGTACATTATGAAGTAACATTGCTTCAGTGATTCATTTTCTGATGTAATATTACTTTAGTAGCTCAGGTGCTTCCATTAACACTGACAGCATGGATGCAATCTGTAAAGCTGCTCTGGTCCACAGAAAATTCCTACAACTGGCAACCATGTGAAGTTATCTAATAAGCTGTTTAGAAATAGTACAAAGCGTCTTACAAACACCCAAAATAGTAAATACTGATTGAGTACCCTATCCTTTCAATAATTCCATCAGCCAGTGAAAGTGTTCAGAATAATTGCTCTTTCACTGACTTAAAGTAAGGACCTGAAAAGACGAGAACTCCACTTAGAATATATTATTACCACAGACACACCAAAAACGCTAGCTGATTGTCTGATAGATATTTCAAATATTTTTGACAGAAAGCATAGCTGAAGGTAGCTATGAAGTCAGAATAAAAAGCAGCTATTCATTGTTCAGTAAACAAATCTAGTGCTTGGTGTGAACACCCACATCCCATGAACAACTACAGACCAGGCAAAACTATACTCCACCCCCTCACCTCGCAATACGTTCTCTACCCCTTTAAATCATACTTTATCAAAGAAAGTTAGTCACTGATATAATGTGATCAGCAATGTGGCTGGACTTCCACACAGAAAAGCTAATCATCTCAAACAAAGATTGGGATCACTGTTGTTTATCATATATTGTTTGTAGTGTGGTACTGAAAAAACTGGGCTCCATTTTCCTAGGCACTGTAGAAACAGATAATAAAGGGGACAGGCCTTGCTTTGAAGAGCTTATAAGGTAAGTTCCATATGAGAGACAGCAAGTGGATATAACAGACAGATAGAGGGAAGCACAAGGTAATGGTAAGATGATTACAAAGAGTATAATAAGCAGCAGTCACAGCTTACCAGCTGGTTTATCATTGTCCAGTGTTTTGTGGGCATCATGGCATAAGGGAGCTTTCAGGAAAGATTTAAAAGAGGATAATGTAATAGCCCAGGAAACTCCTTCCAGGTATAAGGGAACACATGAGAGAAAGTACAGTGGTGCTTTTCTCAAAATTTAAGAAGCACCATTGTACTTTCTCCCATGCTGCCCCTTATGCTTGGAAGGAGTTCCCTGGACTCCCTGCATTATCATCCTTTTAATCCACTTATACTTCGATGCCTACAAAACATTTAACAATGATTAACCAGCTGGGGTCTGCATTTTACAGAGTATAAGAGATTATATAGGATGAGGACAGACCACAAAAGGTCTTAAAATTGAAGACAAGGATTCAGTCCTCCTTTAAGAGTTAGCATTCAGTCCCTGCTCCAGGAAACTATTTATATTTCACATGTGACTGTTCCTTCTCAAGAGATCTTTTATTCTTCTCACTTGCTGAAATGGATTATCTTGGATTGGATTGTGAGGACAGTAACCCCTTCTGAGTAAACAAAATCTCTTGAACTAAATAATGAGATCAGGGGGACCATCAGGCCTCAGAGTGGAAAACTGCATCAGGGAGGATGGATTTATTTTATTGTTTTGCTGTCTTCTCCTCACTATAGAAATCCTCAGTGTGTTTTGTTTGTGCTTTGTTTTTTAGGGGTCCTGCAAATCTTAGAAATTTTTTCTGTGCAAATTCTTTTTAAAAGAGCTGCATGGGTGGCAAAAAGAGACGAAATTTATCTTACAAAAAGGTGGTTGTGAAAGAGTCAGGAGTGCTAATTTATATTGCAACCTATATTTATGAAAAAAATATTGTGACTGTCAATTTTCAATGAATTATGTATGTATGTATTTATTTATTATTGTCTTTAGGCTGTGAGAAGACAAAAGGTTCTTGAACAGAGTATACAGTCTGCCCAGGAAATTGACAAAACCCTTCGTTTGATCCAAGAGTCTCTTGCCTTCATTGACAGACAGTTAACAGCCTACATTGCAGAGAGAGTTGATGCAGCGCAAGTGCCTCAGGAATCACAGGTAAGTTACATGCAGGTTAATGGTCTTGAATTGATTTGTTGATCACACTGGATTTCTGAATCACTGAAGAATGGTGAGCTCTCTCTCCCTTAATAAGAGGTTTAGATTTTTGCAGTGCTCTAAATGAAGAAGACAGACTTGCAGCAGGTTTTTATGACACGGAAAGGACAAGTGAATTTTAGATAGAAGCATTACTTAAAATAGGTCAAATTTATTCACCAATAAAATCATACTTTCAATATTTGGTACCTGTGTCTATCCAGGTGATTTAAGGACCTTAAATGTCATCGAAGATTATGCAGTAACGTTAAAAGGGCAACGAAAAACAATGTGGCTCTTTAAAATCCCATCTTTCTCATGCCAGTATTTACTCATCTGCTTCTTCCGACTTTTAGGTGGCTTATTTGTAAAGCTAATTAGATGGCATATGGATTGTTACTCAATTATCTATTCACAGGTACAGCAATTAATTGTTATTTATATTTACATAAATACACTTACATTTTAGTTCTTCAGATCAGACAGATTTAAAAGAAAACCACCCTTTCCTTCCTCTCCTACAACTTATTTGTTCAGAGCATATTTACTACATCTAACACAAGTTTGTACTTTTCAACTATTTTCACTGTAGCGTCTATCATTAGCTCTATTTTATTTTATAAAAATATAAAAAAGTAAGTTGAAATAAAGCCAGCTACTTCTCATATCAAACCATTCAATTTCTGCTATAGGAAATCAAATAGCTTTTCAGGTAATTAGATATTAAATAAAATGTATGGTAATATCTGGAGAAAATAATATGGAAAACTATGTATGGATTGTAAGAATTTGTAAGGCGATTGCCAAGTGCATTTTCAGTTGGAAGTATTGGTTCCTACGTACGGATGTCTGGCAGCGAGAAGCTTGAAGAGTTGGTCTCAGATGTAGTCAATAATGGACAAAAGACATTGTGGGCTTGTTTTCAGAAGTACTGAACTCCCACAGCTCCCACTGAAGTCAAAGGGAGCAGCAGTTCACCACACCTCTGGAAATCAGGCCCTGAGTCATTTATACTAAAAATATTTTTTAAAAACACATTAAAAAGTCCATAAAAAAGTATGTATAATTTATAGTCAGTAACAAATGTTCTGATGGTAGATGGCCTTATTTTGCTCTCAGCCTAATTTTACACTGTTATAATTATTGATTCCAGCTGAGTTGTTCCCGATTTATACCAGTGGAAGAGTAGAAGCAGGCTTAGAAGATTTACTACTTGTGTATCAAATTTCAGTCCTAATCTATATTACATATCCATTGTCCCTTTAAATTTGTTATTCTTCCTCCCCAAGTTGTGATCAACATAGAGTAGAGTTTAAACCAGCACGTGACAAGGGAGCATTGTTTTGATTTTCATCTTCTAAATGTACAGCTCCAAAGATTAGCAGTTCAGGAAACTTTCAGTACTTGTCATGTAGAGAGTGCTTGATAATGCTATATTTGGACCTTTTCATGTTTCAAAACGTTCTCTGATCAGGAGAAAATTGTTTTAAATATGCACCCTTTAGAAACTGAATTTATATACATCCACAGATGGGGTATTGATGGCGATCCACATTTTATTTAAGAAGCAATATTTCAATATTTTAACCATGGAATCAGGGAAACATTCAACCGACCTAATTTAAGATGGAATATTTTTGGATACATGTGTAAACTCATGGGTAAAACAACCCAGAATCTGTTGAATCTTTCTCCTTTAGAATTTTATTTTAAGATGCAGGTAAAATCTTTTGAGGAAATGAAATTATCATCAGAACAGATTGCACTCAAATATTACTGTTCTCTGAAGCTTAGTCTGAAATTCCTTTAAATCCGTTTAGGAAAATAAAACGTAAAATGAATTGTAAATGGATAAATTAGCCTGATTCATTCCAGAAGTGAATGGCAGAGTTAAGGTAATGGCTTTTCTCCAAAGAGTTCAGAGCTTTTCCTTCATGATAGAACTCCCATGTCAAGTTGGTGTCCTGCTACCTGCCTTTCCCTTAGAGTGAATGTCCTTGTTTGCTTCAGGGAAGAGGATAATTCACTAGTGATGGTTAATCAAACCCAAAGATTATAAAATAAATTCTTCAGCAAAGAATAATAAAAGGATTTTTAATCAGAAAGATGTCAAGGCTTTTTAATGGTGGGCTTCCTAAGTTTAAATCCAGGGCTGAAACTGATAGGAAATGAAGTGAAATGCACTTGTTGAACTAAAGTGATCAGGCCTGGCCTTAGGGCAAATGGGGCCTTGGGCTAACTTGTAGTTTGCCATCACTGGCCTCCATGGGCACAGTGCCTCCCCCATTGCCTGTGGCCCCTGCAGGCTCCCCACTCTCCTAATGCTCCACTTCCTCCCAGCAGTGCTTAATTTGTATTGAAAGAGGTGCCAGGATCCAGCACAAACTGAGCACTGGGTGGGCAGCCGACAAGCAGTGGCTGCCAGTCAGTTGCCAAGCTCCGAAGGCAGTGCCAATGCCAGCAATAGCACAGAAGTCACGGTGGCGTGGTATGATGAATTGCTACACTTGCTTCTGCAGTTCTGCTGGTGGCGGTTCTACCTTCAGAGCTGGGTGCCGGCCAGCAGCCGCTGCTCGCCGGCTGTTCAGCTGTGAAGGCAAAAAACCAGAGAACCGCTAAGTTACAAGACATTTATCACACACTGTCACATCCCATGATTTGAGTAAAAAATATTTCAGCTTAAAAATGCTATAGAATAACAGATCTTTCTGTACATTGTAAAAGATGCCATTTCCTAGAGCTTGTCTCTTATATCTGCTCTATCTGGCTTGGTTTAACACAATGCGATAAGAAAGTATCATTGATAGATCGGCTTTCCTTCTTTCTGGTCTGTTATTGCAGAATTAATATTTTTAAACAAACAGGGATAAAGACTTATTTAACCTGTGTTGCTTTTGTATTTATAATTAAAAAAAAAAAAGTAGGCGGAAGTAATCTAAAACCAGAGTACACTCTTTCACACATTCCACTAACACAGGATGGACACTCCATCATCACTGCATTATCTACTAGGAATTTCCACTATCCATAGCTGTGGAATTGGAGTCTCAAGAGAGTAAGGCTTAAAAAAAACATATTCACAATAAACAGTCAAACAAAATACAGAACAAACAGCAACATCTGTCTCGGAATCCGCAAGAAAACTTGCTTTCTCCCTTACAACACGTGCTCTATATAGTCAACAGAAGTCTGCCATGTGTGATTTTACTTCAGCATACAAAGACTGTATTGCAGAACATAGAATGGTTCTTTATTCTTCATGACACAGCAAAACATTAAAATATTTGCAGACAAATCAACACATACAGTGCTGCTCTAAAACTCTGAACTGAAGAGCTTCAACAGGAACTTGGGACAGATCCCGCAATCTTCATGAGTTCAGTGGGATTAAGTATATAAATAAGGCTCCTTTCAGTCCCGGTAAAGGTTTCAGGATCAAATCTTTGGCTCCTGCTGATCGGTTTCTGTATGCTCTCAAGAATAAAGTAAGGGAAAGAGAAAACCCAGGCAGATGGACAGAAAGATGGACCTATTTTGTGCTAATGCAGAGAAGCTGAGAGATGATAGTCACTGATAAAACTGAGCATGATTTCAGGAATCTAATCTGAGATGTATGTCTTTGAAATTATTTGTAAAATACATAACAGTAATAATAATGAAAAACCCCTCTCACCAGCCCCATCCTCATCTCTGACCTCTGCACTTCCCTCCTGTGCCCATATGGGGAAACCGACCTGGAGGCATACAGCGCTTGCCATTGCTGCTCTCTCCCATCCTTGAACACTTCTTCACGTCCCCTATAATGTAGGGTGATCAGATGTCCCAATTTTATAGGGACGGTCCCAATATTCAGGGCTGTGTTTTATGTTGGCGCCTATTGCCCCCCACCTCCATCCTGATTTTTCACACTTGATATCTGGTCACCCTTCCCTAGGGGGCTGGGAGCAGGAGAGTGAGCAGCAACGCCAGAGACTTCTTGCATCCAGGTCACTTTCCCTACCTGGGCTGCATAAGGGGAGGGCAGAGAGCAGCAGATCTAGATTCTTCTCTCACAGCACAGCACAGGTGGAGAAGTGACTGGATGCACAGAGCACCTGGCATTCCTCGCTCTTTCACCCCCCCGACCCCCTTCCCACACAGCCTTCTAGGGGGGCATAGAGGAACATTGGGGGAGGTGAGCAGCAACAGCAGGTGCTCTGTGTCTCACCACTCACACACCTCCCAACATTCCTCCACGGGGAGAAATCTGGTTCCCCCTGCCATCCCTCACCCCCACTCTGGCATCGCCTCTGCAAGTTTGCAGCGCTCCCCTCTCTGATCACTGCACCCTGGGCGGTCATCTACATGGCCCAGCTCTAATGGTGGTCTGAAAGTGATTACTTTGACACGTCCAGAAAGATGGCAAAAGAAAAGGGAAGTTTTCAGTGTTAAATATATGCTATTTGAGACCTGCTCTTGATCACCTTGGAATACAAATTCCATGTGCTTCTTACTCCACCATGTGGCACTGAGAATTTAATGCTATAGAACTACTGCCTGCCTCCCTCCACCTCTTCGCCCCTACCCCCCACTGAATATACTGTATTCAGGCAAAGTAGCCTAACCACAGCCATTCAAAGAAATTAATGGGCTCAGGTTCCTGTAAGGCACAGCAGTAAAACTGTGTGTTGAAAAGAGAATAAAATAAGACAGCTCTTAAAAACATATTAATGAAGGAAAGCCATCTCTAATTATGCTTTCATCTATATATAAATTATGCTTTCATCTATATAAAGGTGTTATGCAAGTATTAAAATTACCATGAGAATTTTCTTACCCCCTATTTTTACAAGTGCTCCTTCATTGTATGTTTGTTACTTGAAGTACAAGAAATTTTTAAAACTTGCAATTAAAAAAGAAATAACATCTATTGCAAATATAAAATTTGTGCTACTTAAAATACTCATTTTGTAATAAAGACGCTACTTTGAAAAAAATCAAAAAAAATACTTATTTGCTGCTCACTAGTTTGTGCTTTTTCAGTTGGCATTCTTATTATATAAATCAGTTTCCTGAAGCTTATAGCAGGTTTTTTATTCTCAGTCTAAGCTATTATTTTGGATTTTTCTTGTTAAAGTACAAGTCTTTAGAGTCTTCTAAGTCTCGCAATAAAGTAAGTTTTAGAAGGATCGGGGCCTACATTTATAATATAAATATATAAAAAATATTATAAATATTATAAATATATAATTTATATATTGACTCATGGACTCATAGTTCCACTGAAGTCTGTGTTTTAACTAATTGGTTGAATCTTTTTTTAATGATATAACTTTAGTTTTGGTTTATAACGATTTAAAAATACCATTTTCCAAGTCATTAAAGATGCAGCATTGTAGAGAGCTATTATTCATAAAAACATGGTAAATATTTCTTAAAATGCTTAGCTTTTTTCATAGTAAATATTCTGTTTGGTTCAAGAAAAAATGTGGCTTTTTATGGCATGTGAAAGAAGCATCATTCTGCTCTCATCTGAATATTGCAAATATCGTGGAATAGACTTGTGTCTGTTTTTCTGCCTGTGGACTTATCTAAAAAGCAGTGCTAAGGAAGAATTACCTACATGACATTACCTAGTAACAGTAAGAGAGGCAATAAGCATCACATACTGCTTTTCCACTGGTGCCTCTTAACATTCTGAAGAAATATATGTTGTTATATATACATACTTATATGTTGATGCACATTAAAAATCTGATTACATCTCAGGTGAGAGTGATTATTCATATGTTGTTAAAATATCCTTGTGCCTTTGACTTGAGCAATGCTAATATGATACTATAATAGGATAGAGTTGTTGAGTTATATGACATTTTACTTAATGAGGAACATGCCACACATCATTGACTACATAGTCAAGAAGTTACGATATACAAGTTGGTGTACACAATTGATAATGTTAAAAACATTAGTACCTTTTTTCATGTTCTAAACATGGAAACATATTTCACTGAGTTCTGGATGGAACATTAGTACTCAATAGGGAGCAGCTGATCTAAGCATCATTCTGAAATCCCAGCCCAGACTTTATTTGAGCACTTTTGAATTTCCACTCAGAATCTGTTCTGTTCTTATATTGTCCTCATCACCATAGTATCTGAGCACCTTTCACTAGTGCATAAAGCAGTATGACTGACATCATGGTATGGTCTTTCCCTCATTTTCACAGAGGGACAGTTCTGTGTACAGGTAGTGTTTTGTTTTGGAAGGGTTTTATTCAGGGTTTTTTTTTAATACACCTGTTGCTATGTGTTTGTGTTAGAGAAGGCACAGTGGAAGAAGTGTACCTTGCACTTGAAGAGAAAGGCGGTGAATAGTGATGGTTCTTGGTTCCTGTGGGAGTTCTTGTCATTGCTGGACTGTCCCACAAAAAAGCAGAAGGGTAGAAAATGTACAGTGTTGCATTTCCAGTTTTTTTAAATTGTAATTTATGTAAATTTACACTTTTATATAAATTATAAGCATTGATTATACTCTGTTGTTAGATCAATCTGTGGAGAAAAAAGTTTAACATAGAGTTTAGTATAGAAGCAGCCAAGGCAGTCAGAGCCAACCTTCATTCATTCGTGTCTGAGTAGTCCTTGATGAGTACCTTAAGCTGAAGTCTTACTCTCACTTGGATTTATAGCTGTGCCTACAAGTTTGAAATTAGCCGCCTTGTCCACTAAGTAATGCTGCAGTCCAATGCAGAGATACTAGGAAGTATAGCGAGTGTGATTAAATAGGGCTTAGAACTCAACATGCCAGTTACTATTAAAAGCTCTGTAAGTAACTTTGACCAATCCCATCATATACTGCAGGAGGAGAAGCAGGTGGAATCCATTTAAACAGTGAAAGAGGCCTGCTATCCTTTCTTGTTTGCTATCAGTTTTTATTAGAGCTGGTAAAAAAAAATGTGATACCAGATTTCCATAAAAAATGCTGATCTGAGAGAATCAAAATATTCTGTGTGAAGTGTGTCGATTCTGTCAAAACTTTAGGCTGCCCACCTACCTTCTCTGCTGCCTATATCCCTGACTGGCTACCTGGCCAGCTTGCCACTAGCCCGCTCCCCTACATTGCATAGTCATGTTTAAGTTACCAATTAGAATGCCAATTGCAAACGACCAGTTGAAATATCAATTAACAGTGAGCAAAAAAGTTCTAATTAAGAAACCAAAATAAATACTAATTACCAACTACTATGCAGAATACCAATTATCTATAACAAGTTAGAATACTAATGACAATTATTTTATTTCATATTATAATTTACATTTATAATAATTATTAAATGCTGGTTTTAAAATAATACAATAGTCAAAACATGTTGACTGTTACATTGTCATGTTATAATTTAATCGTTAAAATCTTTAGACTTTTATATTATAAATTATAATAGAATGGAATATAACCTAATTCTAGTCAATATATTTGAAATGAAAAAAAAAAAGATAAGGTCAAAATGTAGTGTCTTTTCAGTTTTTCCAACACAACATTTTTAACTTAATTCAATAAATATCAAAGTGTTAATATTTTATGCTGATTTGGAATGGAAAAAAATCAAAATTTTGGTATGTTCTGCTGCATGGGAATTCTTGGTTCTGATCAAAAAATAACTTTTCCATCTGCTTTAATAGTGCTTAAACTGCAAGCATTTTTAAAAATTAAAATGCATAGTATCTCAGTTCAGGTAACTGCATCTGAATTCCCTCCATAAAGTCGACCAAGGGCACCCACTGTAGATTCTGGGATCCTCAGTCATCACCTCTCTTGGTCAGAGACCTGTGTCTGTCTCTCTTGTGACTGGGGCATTAAGACTGCACAGGTCCCTGAGTTACATGTGATATTCCCAGGAAGCCAGACTGACTAAAAAGGTCAACATCTGTTTTTTGCTTTCTCTCCAGAGGCTATGAACAGTGCAACTGCCTGTGGTTAGACATTACCATACAGCTCTTTCTAAGCAAACATTTTTATTCATAAGGTTAAAAAACTATATTTAAAAAAAGAAAAGATTCTACAAGTATGCTAAAAAGCTTGCCAGAGATAACCCTAACTCCAGCCTCTATAGTAGTCAGTCCTTCAAAACTCACAACTGGGTTTTCCTTGTGGTTACAAGTTCATACTGTCTCAGACAGTGCCGAACTAGGAATTTTTATTGCCTGAGGTAAGCAAGCATATTTGCAATCCCTACTAGAGCCCTGTGTGGAACTATTGTTTTAATACCACTCCTCTCCAACCCTGCAATACCCACTCCCACATTGTTTTGAATTTTTATCCCATTCCCGTTATTATGGGTGCGGATCCTACGGGATGCCAGTCCCACTGCAGGGTAGATTGTAGAGTAGAAATTGGCATGGTATGGTATTGCTACCCTTAATTCCGTGCTGCTGTTGGCAATGGTATGGTCTTTAGAGTTGGGTGGCTGGAGAATGGCAGCTGCTTGCCGAGCACCCAGCTTTGAAGGCAGCGTCAATTCCAGTAGCAGCGCAAAAGAAAGAGTGGCAATACCATGCCTGCTGCAGGCATTGTATTGCTCCCTACTACATTTTTCATCCTTTTTCTGACCCCCCTCGGCTTTGCATCCTAGGCATGTGCCCCTCTAACCTTGCCCTAATTATAACTCTGGTCTCAGAACCAGAATCCTGACTGAACAGATTAGCGTGTTTTTTTATGTAGCTTTGGTCTTTGATTTCCAACCTCTGGAAGCAGGTAATCTGCACATAATCACCCTCAAAGTGTAGCTTCAAAAGGCTGCGATATTACATTACCAGAGATGAGGAGTTTGTATTAACTTCTCCCTAGCTCTTCCCCAAGAAATTCTCTTCACACTTATTGTCACAAAAAGTTCATTCTTGTCTGGAACAATTTCAAAATAGTCCTTTGAACACCCAGGCCTCATATCTGATCTCTCCCCTAGAAAAGTTACAAATAATCCTGCCCCACCATAATACTTAAACTTTCCATTAATATTTTGTTAAAGGGTATTGAAGGAAATGGCCATATCTGTCACATATGCACAAGTGCACATAGGATGGATGAAATATGGTTTCAAGCTATTTTCATACCTTTTGCGATTACACTTTTGATCCTGGTCTTGTAGTTTACACTTAGAGTACAGGATGTTTGCAAATAAAGTAGTAGTGTTGGATGTTCCCATTGGCTCAAAGCTGCTGTGTGGTGGCCTAATGGTTATACATTGGACTCTCATCTGATAACTAAAGGAATAACCATTCAAGACCTGTTCAAGACCTGATTTTTAAATAACCTGCCTGCACATACGTATTCTGCACAAATAGAGATTTTTTTTAAACAGTAAAATAAAATAAGTTGTACAGATGTTAGCAAAACTGGTGCCTGCTGAATTCACATTGGCTCAGAAAAGTGTCCTCCATTCTAGAACCGCAGAAACGCTTTCCTTCTAGTAATAAATACCCCTATGTTTACTGGTTGAGAAGTACTAAATTAGGTGTTTGGCAAATGATCTCTTCCTAGCAGCAAAGGCGATCTGAGAAGCTGCCTGTCCCAATTGCCATGTATGGCAGTCACACTGTTGGGAGCAATGAAACAGGATTTGCTGAACATGGTGTCCTAACCATGGTTTTCAGAGGTTTTTAGAGGTTTTCAGAGGTTTTCAGAGGTTTTTAGGCAGGATGATTTAGCTGAGGTTAGTCGTGCTTTGAGCAGAAGGTTGGACTAGATGATCTCCTGAGGTCCCTTCCAAGTCGAATATTCTATGATTCTATTCCCAAAATGATTGCTGTATGTTATACACAGAAGAATTTTTACAGGAATCTTACTCTTAAGTTACTGGATTCTCCCTAGGTAACAGAGCAAAGACCTGGAAGTGGAAAAAGCAAATGACATTGTCTAAAGATTTCCAGCTCCATCTTTTGGAAGATGGGGGAATAGAAACTATCCCTAGGAACCTGGAATAGTATAATGATTTATCCAGATTTCCTCCATTCTTTGGTGGGTTGTACCCAGGTGAAGGAACAGATGGTCCTGAAAACAGAATGAGGAATCCCATTTATTGTGATTCCAGGAATCCCACAGCTCACCACTTTAGAAGAGATTTGGATTGTGTGGGAAGAAAGGACGGAGCATTTCCATAGTCGGCAAAACTTGAAATCAGCATATGTATATGTTGTATATCTAACCTTGTAAATCTTTAGTGACTAGGAAAACAAATGAAACACATTGTCAGATGAAACCCTGATGTTACCCACTTAGTTTTCTGATTGTAAATTCCATGATCCAATTTTTTTTTTAAATGGGACCTAAAATTAAGTTTCTTGATCTGTATTTAGTCACCTAATAACCACTGTAGGCACTTAAGTGCTTATTTAAGTGTCTAAATACAGTTTTAAGCAACTACATTTAGGCATCTGTATAAGAAAGGGTTTCCACATTTAATTATATCAGGTTTATTGCATATGTTCCTGAGGATAAACTTATAATAGGTCCAACAATAATTACAAATTAATTTGCATTCTGCTGTAGAGAATAGACGTTAGCTATTTTGCCATGTAATTACTAAATTTCCCAAGTAAAATTAGCTCCAGCTCTGTACTAGCATACTGATATATATTATAGCAGAATGGTAAATAGGTACTATAATTAGCATGTTCATTTGTATATCACACAGTATACAGTACTGTTTTACTACCAATCAGGCACACTCTCTGTCAGCTTCTCCTTTAGTATCTCCTTTTTTCTGATTTCCTTCCTGCCTTTCATTCAATTTCAAAAGGCAATTTCATGGATATTATATTTGAGAAGTACCTTATGTACTTACAGTGCTCCATTGTTACTTAGCACATTTCTACATAAGGCATCTGGATAAATAGCAGTGGAACTATAAAAGATCAGTATTATTACACTGAATGCTAAATATTTCAGTGGCTCTATAGCTAAATTGTTACTTTGAAATAAGTAAACCAAAAGATAAAGTAAGCATCATCCTTGAAGGCCAAATGGCTTATCCGTGCTGAGTGGTAGTTACAAGCCGTTAACGTCAGAAAACCCGAAATACCAGGAAGTCTTGGCAAGCTGTACACTGCAATTCAAGTAGATGCACATACGGCACATAATTGGTTAAAAAAGTAAATATTGCACTAGCAGGCAGAAACACCTTCTTCTGAAACTTGAGAACTTGTGCATGTTATGTTTATTTGTGGAGTACACAAAATTCTTCAAAATAATAATACTCAGTGCAAAAGCTACAGCTCTGTGTTCTCACTGATAAGTTTGGTAAGGAGCTCAAATTATGTAAAAAATTCACTGCATTTGCAATTAATCTAGCACATTAGCATTTATATTTAATTAGTTTATACAAAACCGAGGAAGAAACAAAAGTGCATGATTACTCCTGTGTCATGTCACATTAACATCTTACTATATTAGTCTAACATCAGTGTCAGAGCCCATAGAATTGCATAACTTGTTTTCTCTGGCAGGGTCTGATGGAATCCATTCAGAAACTTGCACGGTTATGCAGAAGGCCACAATTGGACTCTTTCTCTTGGAACTGCCGATAGAGAAGAGTGGGAAATCAAGCCATATTGGCACCTCTTCAGAACCACCACTAAGGCTGCTGGAGAACTCTGTGCCCTGGTTACCGAGTTTTCAGTTATTGGCAGCTACTGGGTGTTATAGTTTATTCTCCCACATTGTAATTATTCCTATATTACGTTTATGCTTTTTTTAAAAATTCTGAAACTCTAGTATGATAATTCCTTGCTTTTATATGATGATATATTTTCAGAATCAGGCTTCTAATTTGTAAATGCAATATTTTAAAACCCAGAGTTGCTGTTCTCTTTTGGGTTTTAAACAAAAATCAAACAAACACAAAAAAATTCGTTCCAACAGTTTTAATTTAACTGAATGCATCTGCTGTTCCCAGAGTTTAATGAACTGTGATTCATTAAGTTTATTGTATTTGTTGTGCAAGTTTGGTGATCAAACTCAGGCCAGGAAATCATTCACACCTGTGAATTACAGTATGTGTATTTTGAAAAATAACTGTTAAATTATTAGTTGCTTATTCTAAATTCACATGGTGTCAGGGCATACATCTGCACTGTCCCAAAGCAAGGAATACTAGTACACATCTCACTTATTTGAATCTTTCTCCTTATGAATTTATCCTGCCTTTCAGTGTTTATTAGTTTTGACCTTGACAACCTAGTCTCTGAGTATAATGTAATCTGTGCCAGCATCTTAGATTTCTATAAATCAGTGAAGTAATATTCCAAATTAAAGGACTACATGTTAAAGCAGGACTGCCCTTCCCCCTATCTGGAATAGCAGTGACAAGGAGCATGGTAGTGGCAGTGGCAAAAGTGGTCCTCCCCCAGTTCCGGAGTGGCCGAAGGATTCCCTGCTCTTGAGGGCTGCAAAGACACTAATAACTGTTCGCTCTCCAACACTCATAAAACAATTTTCCCAGCCATTTAATCATTTTTGTTGCTTTTTTTAGAACTTCTAACTTTCTGCCATTGAGGTGACCAGAACTGTTTGCTGTATCATTGGCACAGTCTCATCAGTGGTGTTTAGTCTGCAATCACATTGTCTTTAAAACCATTATTTCACAGTGCAAGTTCACATCCATTTATTGTCCACTATCAAGTGCTTTGTGGAGCTATTTTTTGACAAAACATCTGCTTTCTGTTACTTGCTTGAGTTCTGTCTTATTTTTCTCCAGATTAGCCTCCATTGCTGCTATTTTGTTGAGACATTAGTCTTTGCTGACTAAACAGTTTTCCTCTATTCAGTATAACACTATAGCCAGAAACTCCAGTTACATTTGCTTCTCATTCTGTGTAGTTACATTTAATCAGATCAGTAAGTTCCTGGTTCTATTACTAATCATGTTCAAGAATTTGTCTCTCAGGTGTCCTCTCTGTTTGCAAAGTATTGTTGTAGAAGCATTGTAATTACCAATGGCTTTGCTGGACTTTATAGATGAAAAAATGATTATTTGAATTCTCTTGGATTTCCTTTCTCTGATTCAAGGTAGAAGCAGTCTTACATGTTTTCAGACATTGCACTGATTCTCTACCATGACGTCAATGTTGCAAGGCTGTCTTCATTTGTTTTTTTTAATCTTTTTAAAAGTGATATTTTAGTGATCAAAATTCTGGCTTGAAGATCCAGACTGAAGTCCTCTTGCCACAGAAGTGGTCCTCATATTAAATCAGTTCCTTCAAACTGATAAATGCGTTTTACTTAATTAATTTTTTTTCATGACTCTAGTAACTGAAAAGTTGTTATCTACAGAACAGATACCGTCACAGGCAGTTTAAGCTCCCTCACTCCCGGTGTTGTCAGTTTTCATTATTTGTTAAAATCCAACAATACACTGCACTATGTAAGATACAAGATGCAGTCTAAACAAGACAACATAGCAGGGAGCACTGGGAAGTAGAGAACAGGGAATAAGGGAATCTTAAATAAGATTTTTTAAAATAAATAAAAGATTTTAAAACATCTTATGGACATTCAGAAGAAGTGAGTCCTTAGGTGGAATTTGATTACAGAGTGCTACATGGATCGATGGACCGGAATAGGGAATGGGGAAAAAAGCATTGAGTTAACCGTGTCAGAAATGAATGCAAGAGGCATCATGGCTGGCATCACTGTTGGAGTGAATGGGATATAGGATGACACAATGATGGTCTTGATCCTGGTCAAAATCAATTTAATCTTTGACCTCTTTTTGGTGAGACTGCAAAGAGGGGTGCCAATTACAGTGCATCTTTTCTTCTTACAATCTTTTCTACTATTCTTTCTGATCTTTTCTCTAATGTGCTTGTTCGCTTCAATTCTCTTCTTAATTTCAGAGATGTTTCATATGTCTCCAGCAGAACAATTTTAAAAAGGAAGATAAAGTATTCTCCATGGAATGTCACATAATACCTTTTTATTTAAACACCTCACTTATCTCTACCAGGTTAGGCCTACTGAGATAAGCTTGTTCAATAATATGTTTTCTAGAGTGACTCTGAGGTTGAACTAAGTAGTTAGGAAAACAAAGCTAGAGTTAATTAATTAGAGATAATTAATGAGGCGCTCATGAAGAAACAAAGAAACATTTTTAATGCTGAATACAATGTTTACATATCACCGACACCCTCAATGTGTTTGAGTGAGTATTGCTTTGGCTTCTGAGCAATCAAGATGCATTTTGGCTTCTGAAATTAATTCCTCATTGGTAAATAAATGAATGGACACAGCTTTAGGACATTCATTCCTAGTTCATTATACTCTTAATACATATATAGTTCTTGATCACTTTGAATAGAGATTTATTTGACCCATTTGCACCATGATCAATTGATTTGCATGTGTATTGACATTGCTGAATCCATCAGCATAACCATTTGCTTAACACCCTGCTGTTATAACCCCATTCAATGTGAACTTGTCTTCTTCATCTTCTCTCTCCCAGTTTTTCACTTGACCACTTCCATCCCTCCAGTCCCCTTCTCCTGACCCACAACTCTGTTCCTCATTGTGACATTAAATGTAGAGCTGTTCTACAAGGGCAACCAGAGATTTCCCCAGTTGATGCTGGCTTTGTGGCACATGTTCCCCAGCTCAATGTGTCAGAAATATGAGAAAGCATAGATTGCATACATCCTGTTTCATATATCTAATCCAATCTAATTTTTTTTTTTTTTGCAGAGTCCTGTCATGAGGATTGGTTTAGATTATTAGGGTGTTTTTAAACAGTTATTAAAAATGTGAAAGGGGGAAAATCCACTTAAAGGAAAAAAGGTCTGCAGGAAGGAATTAAAATATGTATAATTATTTAGTAAACCTTCATTTAACTATCTCCCTTGTTCTCTCCTTCTCTATGTGTGTAGAATTGTTCTTGTGTGGCAGTCTGTCAGAAGGATATCAGATGATATCTGAGAGATGGTTTTGTGTGGAAGATTACAAGTCCTTATACTTTTTGTTCTAAAAATCGGGACTAGGCCCAAAGTCTAGTGTAAATGAGCAAAACTTCATTGAAGTTAATGGAGCTGCAACCACTCATATCAACAGAAATTTTGGCACAAACTCTCACAAAAGGGGGTGTGGTGTTGGGTGTATGTGTTCAGGTGTGAAGAAATAGAAAAGATACAGCTATAGTTTCTGAGTTGAAGTTTAGTTGCTGAAAAAACCACAGGTACAGCAAACCACTTTACTTTAAGTTTGCTCAAATTTTCGCAATAAAGTCTTGTAAGAGTAGATTTCTCCTACATGGCTAAGGTGATGGTGTCATTAGTTCCCTTTCATCATATGATAATTCTTTCAAGATAAGAAAAAAAGAAGGCCCAACAGTGTGAAAGCCTGAGTTGTATCAAGTGGTAATGGTAGTAGTCATGAAGTGGTGCTGCTGCTGGCAGATGTGATGATCAGAGATCCTAGAAATCCCTTTGCCACAGACAAACACAAAGCTGCCACCTAGCATGGATCAATCTTCCTAAGTTATTATATAGCATCTGCACATCCACCACACAGCCTTGAGGATGTAATTTGGGGCCAGTTACAAGCTTGACCAAAGATATTTTATGCTCCTTGAAATTTTCCAAAGTAATATTCCTAAAGGATGAAAGAGTGAATTTTTTTCTTTTTCTATGGACAAACATTGCTTTCATCATGCAAGTCAATGAAGCTACTCTCATGCTTACAGTTAGACACTGTGAGGCCAGAATGGGGGTGGGCATGGCGAAGGAAAGTAAGTTATGTTGTCCCACAAATTGTAAGCCCATGCAGGTGGGAATTATGTCTTTCTTTATGTTTCCTACAAAGCTGAGCACATTACTTGTGCTTGGCAAATATTTTACACTCTTTTTTGTCTCAAAAAAGTGCCATGAAACAAAATGGCCAGTTTCATGGGGTTTCATTACATTCCACAGACACATATTTTAATGGGCAGCTGAAAACAATCATTGCAATCGCTTGTCTTTCCAGGCACATCCACCACAGCACTAAGTGAGATCAAAAGTCCTTCCTCTCCCTTATGTTTTCTTTCTCCCCTGAGATCAATCTCATTATGCAAAAGAAAAACAAACAAGCGGTAGTCATTCAAAGGGTTTTCTCAGGCAGAGATATCCATAGGCTGCTGCCTGGAGGAATCCTTAGGTGCTCCCTGCACCTTGTATTCTCAGTCAGGGCAGCTCTTCACCTGTGCACAACTGGTGATGGAGTAGGAAAGTGTATCTAGGCTGCTGGTGTGGGCAGGGAGACTGATAGCCTGGCCTTTTCCAGCCCCATATGCTTCTGAGCAGCGTTGTTCCTCTTCTCTTATCCTCCTGTAGGGATGGTTGTAGGGAGTGGTAGAACGGGAGTTCTGGCCAAATGACCTCTCCCAGATCTATCTCAGCCAGCACTGCTTCTCTACAGGCCTGCCCCATAAGTGGTAGGGGATGCTAAGGCTTGGTGGAAAGGCCACACATAGTTCTTGGTCTCTGTTGTCCCACTCCTTTGCCTCCCTGTGCTGTATCAGAACAAACCACAGAGTCACAGGCCTTAGTAATTTTTTGCATGTCAATTTTTGTGCAAATTTGCTGAGCTCAGAATTAAATTAAATAATTTCACTGGAAACTGTGATTTTGAATTTGTTTCCGTACCATTATGGAACACAAACAAAATTCCAGGGTTAAGGAGGGGGGAAATTAATTAAAATATTTTATAAAATGGAAAGGTTTCATTTGGATTTGTGCATTTTAAAATATTACATAATGTCAAATATTTTAAATGTTGAAACAAAAAGCCATTTTGAAATGGAAAATCCTAGCATTCCATTCTGAAAACATCAAAATGGAATGTTTGACTCTCCATTCTGATTTTTTTTGCAAAAGGAAATTTTGTTTAAATCAACACATTTCTGCTAAACACTTTACTTTAAACTAATAATCATTTTACCGTCAGAATTTTCCACTGGAAAATTTCTGACCAGCTCTATAAATAAGACTGTATAGCTGAACCTCATAAACAGAAAGGGGATTGTCATTACTAATGGGGTTTTACAAATTTCTGTAAGCCTGTTTCTTTAAAAATGTATTTCAATACATGCAGGGTACTGTAGGGCATGCAGGTGTCCAATTTCTCTGATTCTTAGCTCTCAAGTTGCTTTATTGTATACTGGACACATTTATAAATAAGTGTATTTGCACATGTTGATCATCACATAGCATGCAGCATACCATATGTATAGCTTTGTAAGTAATATACAAATGAAGATGTGATTTAAAAAACATCTTATTTTGCAGCTATCAGATTTTTTCACAATGAACTAAGTGAAAAAGCATGTTCCTAATCAGTGTTGTTGGAAAATATTTAAGTTTTTATTTCTTTTCTTGAAATATAGTTTTTTGTTTTAAGAGAGAGTGTGCCTTAGAAATGCTTCTACTTTTAACTAGTCTATAGTGATTTTGTTAAATGTTTCTGTAAGTAATACAGGGAATAGATGAAAGCGACAGTCAGATTTTTTTTCCATTTAGCAATCATGGTTTCAAATACTCTTCCTGATGAGAAAAAGCTAATAGTTCTTTCAGAGTTACTATTCTCAGCAGTAATTGTTAAGCAATTCCGCTACTAGCAGATATTCATTTTCTAACAATTTCCTTATAAATTGTTTTGAAACCGTCTAAATTAGGTTATATCAAAATACGTTATATGAATTGTTTTGCATGTTATTGCATCAGTCAGTGTTGCTTAAATCAATTGGTATCTTCTTATCAGACTGATTTATGATGAGATGACAAGGGCTGAAATTTGCATTGTAGTAATTTAATCACCTGCTGCTTCTTGCTGAAAATGACAGACAGAAATATTCACTAAAAAATGGCTGAGATGAATGCATGAGTGTCTTTTGTCATCAGCCTAGTGTTGTACATTTGCCCTTTCTAGCAGACAGTGAAGGCAGGTTTTGGTCAGTGAGTCCTAAGACACAAGTTAAATAACGTTTGCTGGAATACATAACAGTGTGAAATTATATCATTTACTATACACATCAAATATGTTGACTGAAATACTTATGATTTATATCAGAAATCTCCTAAAAAGCTATTAACACAACAGGAAATAAAACAGGAAATAAAAATACCCAACTAAATTCCTTTACCTGTTTATGTATGTTTCTTTTCCATAGTTACTTTAGATTTTTTTTTAAAGGCAAACAATTGTGATCCATCTGCTTCTCTTCAGAAGGAAATCTATATTCTGTATCTGCAATGTAATTGTAATGTCCTTAGCAACGGATTGTCGTCATTGTCACAAACTCAGAATTTAGCTTTACATTCAAGCAGGAAGAGAAAGTATTACTGAGTTTTCACACAAGAAAAGTAAAATAAAATGAATGATAAGGAAGTGAATATTCTCCTTTAAATTATTTCTTCCATAGTTTTAATATAGCTTAATGCCTCTTGAACATATTTCAAGAATTAGATATTCCAAATGATTGTAATAGAATACAGTTATTCTTCAAACACATCTGATTACTAAATTTGTTTTTCAACAGAAAATACAGTCTGATTTGACAAGCCATGATATTAGTTTGGAAGAAATGAAAAAACAAAACCGGGGTAAGGATGCTGCCAAAAGAGTTTTCTCCCAAATTGATGTGGCACAGGTATGTAACCTCCATTTCCCCCTGGCCTTGCTATACAAAAACGTGGTGTTATGTGTTCAAATATTCCTGATAATTAATACATAAATAAATATGTATTCCTGTTCCTTTAAACTTTGAGCTATGATGTAGCAGTAGTCCGATTAACAAATCACAGAATCAGCTAACAAATATCCTGCTATATTTTATTAGTGCTGTTTTTTACTTCTGCCTTCTTAAATGTATGGCTAAATGGTCAACAATTCTAGCATAACTAAAGCTTCATATATCTAAATCTTAAACTAAGTAGAACCATTATGTAGTAGATTTTTTTAGTGTAATAATAGCATAAAAGTAACACCATGCAAGATGCATTAAGTATATCGTTTTTTGAGGTATACTGTATTAAAATCTTTATATTAAAAGTAGACAAGTTGGCAAGTCTACAGGACTGCATTTTAGGAACAAAAATATGATTTTACTAAGTATCCTGTGTACTGTAGATATTTTTGGGAAACTGCTTGCATGACATATATCCATACTGTTCCCATATTTTAAGCAATTGCCAGATGTAAGCCTGAGCAGTTGATTGCTGATTTAAAATGTTAACTGACATGTTATTCAAACCAAGTATTGGTCTACACTGGTGGCAGCAGCCAACTTAATGTAGCTTGCGTATCTCCCATTGACTTACATTTCATAGCTTGGAGTCTTCATTGCACTGCATCGATGGGAAATACCATCTCATCGATGCAGCCTTACTCCTTTCGAGTTGGTGGATTAATGGACTTGATTGGATTGAAGAGCGTTCCTTTACACAATTGATGCACTGTATTGATCCCCGCTGCCATGGCGGTGAAGACATACCCTTGCTTAGTAGACAACTGGAGACCCATCTGATATGGGAGCAGTCTTAATTACATTTAGAAGCAAGAAAATTCCATTTTCTCTTTTGTGCTCACCCAAATAGTCTTTGAAACGTTCCTGGCTCCATAATTCTCTTCAGTCTGTTCAATTTTCAGCATGAATACTAAAATTCCATGGTGCTGTGAAATAAATACATTGATAATCATGTTAAAATACATCATTGATCAGTGTGAGGCAGGCAAAACACCATGATTTAACATCAAAGAGCAAGAGTTTGATCTTGCGAGTAAGGCACAGGACAGTGAGCAAGGTTATTTGTTTTTTCCCTCAGCTCTGCCAAAGTCTTCCTTACTATTTGTGCCTCAGTTTCCCAGTGTCTAAAATAGGAATGCTAATACTTTCCTAGCTCACAGACCTATTGTGAGGATGAATTGATTAATGTTTGTGTGTAAAGTCTGGTGCCAAGGGACATAGAAAATCTATTAATAAAATGTTAAAATTTATTCATTTGGAAAAACATGTTTTATGGTATTTAATATCTTTTCTTCTCTATAGGATCTATTCATTCCTTGATGAATATCTGAGACTATTTATATATCTCCTGTTAACGCTTTCTCTGCTGTTCTCCATAGCAACTCTGATACTGTCAGCATTCCATCAATGAAATGTTGGTTTTGAAAGGATCAATACCCAGATACTTTCATATATTCAATGGCACAGCTATTCAGTAGCACAGCTAGTGTACACTGCTGGCCATACTGGGCAAGGTGGGCAAAAGTTAACCTTTATGGAGCTGTGTGAGCATTGGGAGAAGAATATCCTCCCTAAAACAGGATTTATCTAAAAGAGAAAATGAACAGCTGGAGAAATGAAGTCATTCCTGAGATTTTTAGGCCTTAATGTTTTTGCAGTATTTGATACATCTGCCATAAAACAAACATTTCTTTTCCTTCATGTGATAGACTGTATTCCTTAACCTCCTTTTATCCTGATACAGTTCCTCAATGGGCCTCTAAATGATCATGCACATTACAATGAATTTTATCAAGGTGAATTGACTCGTTTAGGTAACATCCAGATACTTGGAGCTGAACAAAAATTGGTTAATTTACATAATTTTAAAGGCTTTCTATGTATAAATAAAATGAATAATTATCACACGGTTTTACTGAGAACTAAACGCACATTTTAACTAACAAGTTGCCTGACTTATTACTTCGTAACTCCAGTTTGAACACAGTGCAACTCCACTGATATCAGATGAGTTATACTGGCTTAGAACTGGATTTACCACAATGAATCAGACAGTAAAACATCTGTCTTTACTTAGTTTTTTCAAAGAGCAGAGATGTTTATAGATAAATACTGTGCACACGTTTTGCTCAAAGGAAAATTCCTTATTTGCATTACCTACTCAATACAATGATTATATTTATTCAAATATCAAGATGGAAAATAAACGATAGCTGCAAAAAAGATGTAATTGTGCTTAAAGTGGGGAACTTCTGTTCCCTTAGCAAACTTAACTCTTTTTTGTATTAATGTATCTTGGCAGCTATGTTCTGAGAGAGAGAAGGGAGAAAGGAGGTTTAGCTAAAATAATAATCTTATTCTGTCATTGTAATTAATGAACCATTTATTCCTGGTAGGTTAGAAACATTTTGAAGAATTGAAATCCAGTCCAGTATCCTTTTTCATAGAGCACTAGTGCTAGGAATTCAGAGGTAGATGATTTTCTTAAAGCAGTTATACAGTGGACAAAAGGAAACACATCTGGGTTTTTTTATATTGCATATGATCTTCTGTCGCTTAACACATCTTACTCTAGAAGAAGGAAAGTGCTCAACTGACTCCCTTTCTTCACAGGTGAATGAGTTCATTACAAATTCTTAGTAATACTTCAGTTAGTATTTATTTAAATATAATAACCACAGAATCTAAAAGTATAAACATTATACTGATTTACTGACACAAGAGGATTGTGTCCTCTTCCTTGAGCTCTGTAAAAAAGTTAAAACACTTTATTATTAAGGTTACTGAGGCCCTGTCTACACTTACCTTGGAGATTTGGCAGCAGTTGATGGGAGTTACTCAAGCTACGCAAAAAACTTGCATAACTCCCATCAACTTTTCTGCTTCTGTTCCCGCACTCCGTCCTCAATGCACTGCGCTGACAGGAACTGCGTTCTGTCGACGCAGCACTATGCCACTTGAGAAGATGGTTTTAAAATATTGATTTCTGGATCGACTGAGTGGGTTCTCACTGATTGCTCAGTCGATCCAGAGAAATCGATCTGATGGTGGCGAATTTGCCGCCATCAGTGAAGACAAAGCCTTACATTTGTGACAGCCAGTTACATTTTAGTATATTTAGCTATCCCAGTGTTTTCCTCTTAGACAAAAATAAGGGTAATACATGGGTAAAGAACCCATTCCCCCAAAAAGGCAAAATGTGCTGGAGTAATGAGCACTTCATTGATTGAGAACAAAAGCAAAGAGGAAACTTAAATTCTATTCAATGGAGAGTTGATTAGCTTTTATGCAATTCATGTATATTGGTGGAGACCACCTCTTGGTCATTGGTTCTAAGAAAGCCCAGGTTATTAATGACTGAGCATCATTAACATTAGTGCAGTGAACTGGTAGACTCAGATTATTTCCCAGGGGACATTTCCTCCACATCACACACGCACAAAGAAAAGATACTATTGTGATCATTTTTGGTGCTCTCAGGAGAAACCAATGAATTCAAACAGAGATGTTGGCCCCCTGAATGATTCCAGTACCTTAATGCTTTTATTCATTAAAAAGAAACAAACACAAACTTGTTCTGGAGATATGTAAGCAGGCACAATAAAATTCTCAAGACAAATAGCATGCGAAAATGTGGAAAATAGAAACATCATGTATGTTTCAGGAATAGCTGCTTCAGATTTACCTCTGCTTACCTCTGGGTTTTGTTTGTTTCTTAAATATACTTTCATTCTATTGAATCAAATCCCAGAGTCTGTGCCAAGCCTATGTACAGTGAACAAGCTTCATGCAGGGCTTCTCTACAGTGACTAGAAGAAGGATTCTCTTCCAATCCCTATTAAGCTGATATCACGGAAGTTGAGTTGCATTTCTGGAGCTTTATGTATGATGTGAGCGCCCCGTGCAGGGAGAATGGCTACTGGTGCCACTCCCAATCTCCCGTATGCTAGAGAACACTGAGCTTTCACCATCTGCTTTGTGCACTGGGAGTATAGACCCTTACACAGACTCCTTATATACCCATTCCCTTCTTTCCCATGCAACAGAATATCACCAGTTCTGTTGCATCTAGTTGCCTATTGCAGGCACAAGAGAGAAGGCAGGATTTTCTTCCTTGTATAGAAACCAAGACTTCTGTCCAGCTGAATCTAGTTGAAGAAGCAAAATATTGTAAAGAAAAGTGCAAGAAAGCATGAGAAAATTTACTGATTGGTAGCTCTTTCTGAGAATGTCTCCATTTTTTCCTTCTATTTTTACCACTGGCCCCTATGAACTTTCCAGAAAAAACTACAAGATGTCTCCATGAAGTTCCGCTTGTTCCAGAAGCCAGCCAATTTTGAGCAGCGCCTACAGGAGTGTAAAAGAATTTTAGATGAAGTGAAATTGCAGGTGCCCAAGTTGGAGATGAAGAGCGTAGAGCAGGAGGTAGTGCAGTCACAACTGGATCATTGCATGGTATGTATGTACAGCCCCGTGATTTTTTTCAAAGAATTTCCTATCTATTCCCAGGTCAGCTATTCTAGCGGGGATTTAAAATATACGTGCATGAGATTTTCAAAAGTGCCAGAGAGATTTAAGATCACAGATCCCATTGAAATTCAGGAAAACTTCTGTTCCTAAGTCCCTTAAGAATGCTTGAAAATCACACCCCATATATTTATTTCCTACTTTTCTCTTTTTTGCAAATCAAGTTACCAAGACTCATCAACTTGAAATCTAATCAATTGTAAGTTGTTTCAGAACACATGTGCCTGAGTCACTATGCCACTTTTTGTAGATTTAAAGTCACATTTTCCCTATGTTTTTAATATCTTTCTCTCCAATCTTGTCATGAGAAAGAGCCCTGCAAAAATCAAGGAAAACAGCTCATACAGGTGAAACATTGAAACTGGTTATTATAGCTGGTTGAAAATCAGACTTCCCATTCTCTGGGCAATTTTAGGAATTTGAAATTTTTCTTCATCCTAAATTGGGATAAAAAGTTGAAGTATCAGTTTTATGTTTTTTTCTTCTTTTAATTTTACAAAATGGAAAGTTCTTAAAAATTTTGGTTTGGAAATGAAAAGACATTGTTTCAACTCAGTTCAACGTTAATCCATGTAACCCATAGCTACTGCAGTGCCTCATAGGGGTTGGAGTTCTTGTGCCTCATGATGCCAGTCTCCTTCCTGGCCATGCTACAGCTTCTGTTGATGCACCACAGTCCTGGGATTCCCATGATGCACCATGATGGTTCAGCAAAGGCGAGGCCACAGTGCATCATGGGAGATTTAATCCCATTAGGCATCTAAACTACAATTTGTATGAGACACCACACCAGCTCAGGTAGGCACCGTACCATCAGTATGAAATGGAAGTTATAAACTCTTGTGTTTACAATGCCTCTATTTGGGAACTAACTTTTTAGCAGTTGTGATGCACTGGGAAACCTCATCTTGTTTTTAGGTACTGTCTGCTCTGTATTGATAAGGATCTCACATCACTGTTCATAATAAATTTTTGTCCTGATGTCTTTGTGTCTAAATTTTACCACATCACTACCTCTGCTGGTAGGTCAGCATGTGCTGTACAACAGCTATCTTCCTTGCGGATGCCCTATATTCAAAGTTGGCTACATTTCAGTGATGAGATATATTTATCTTGCAAGGCACCTGAGGATCCTTTGGAATTAATGGGGATATATGTGTAAAATCATACTGATATGTTTTTGAAAATCAAGTTGTTAATGAACTTCAGTTTAAACTATAAAGAGGATTTGCTGGGTTTTTCTTAACAGGTTTCCAATAGAAAAAAAATATCATATATTTACATGAACTGTCTAACACTTATTGAACGTGGATCTTATTTCACTAAAATATCCCAAGATGTTCCCTGGTATTAAAAAAAAATACTTAACACAAGCTGAAGCATAAAGAAAAGAAGAAATACAATGTAGAGTCTTTTAAAGTTCTGTCAAGGAGTATGAAACATAAATTTATTTCAGCACATCACAACACATTGACAGCATATAATGAAGCTAAAAGAACCTCAGCAATAAACTTCTTCAAGAACCTTACCATTTCAATTCTTCACTTTTCTGTTTATGGCTATTCTCTAAGTCACAGGAGTCTCTCTTTCCCAGTTCAGTGTAATAAGTTTCTATTGCATAACAGAATTCAATTTTAAATTAAATGAAGGAAACAACGTTAAATTTACATATTAAACAGAAAAAAAGTAATGATTTGTGATAAAATTTGTCCCAGGTAATTTTTGTGGGTGCCAAAAATTAGATCAGTTATTTTGGATACCAGGTAATTTGGCCTCCCTGTTACATGTGGATATTGTATCCAGGGAATCCAAGTTTGGGCAGACTTGGTAGTGCTATCCCTTTTTTAACTGTCATTCTTTCAAAAGGTGAGAGGGAAAGCTTTGTCTTTGCACATTGATTACATGTCATTACTTAAATAAATGTTTGTTTTGTGCACGTTTACTGCTCAGTCACTTGAAGAGGCAAGATAGATGAAGGCGGTGTAATAGTATATTTTTGCTTTAAAAGGCAATAAATACCTTCACTTTTTAGGTTATTAAAAGCAATATTAACCATAGGGAAGGGGAAATATGCAGTTTACCATTTTAAGGATTTAGTGTGGAAAACTGTCAGACTTCCACTCAAATTAGGCTTTAACTACATTTCATGATCGGTTAGATTGTGAAAGTAGAGGTCGTGAGCGGGCAGAGGACAGCTGCTGTTATTTTAAGTGTTGCATCATCTAAACCAGCTCAGAGCAGACCTTTGTTACGTGATGTTAAACATGGTGATGGCCACTGGCTTCTTAACTATCTCAGCACTTTCACCATGGTTCCCATTGGTGCGGCTGTGAAACCAGTGTTAGCAATGACAGAACATCCTAGATTAATAACCTAATGTAGCTAATAAGCCAAAGAATATAATTTGAGCTCTGATTTATAAATAAATCCCTAACTGTCTTGTAAACACTTGTGCATTATCTGTGTGATTTATACATAACTAGGGCTCAGCGTCAGAGGAGCTGGGCATTCTCAATTCCCTTTGGTTTCCATAGGGTGCTCAGAATCTTACAGGTGAGGTTCTTATGTAGCAAGCAATGCTAAAATTTCTAGTAGTTCCACATAATAACTTCAGTCCCAAGTTTGCTTTGGTTTTATTTATTTATTTTATTAATTGTGCTGTTTCTTTCCCCTGTGTTGATTTGATTAGAAATTGTATAAAAGCCTGAGCGAGGTGAAGTCTGAAGTGGAAACAGTGATAAAAACTGGACGTCAGATTGTTCAAAAACAACAGACAGAAAACCCAAAAGAATTGGATGAAAGACTTACAGCTTTGAAGTTACAGTATAATGAATTGGGTGCTCTGGTACGTACTCTGATTTGTAATGCAAAACAAGGCTCTGTTTTTGGCTTATAAAGCTAAGATCATCCTTTATATTGTGTGTAACATTTATTGTTTGTTTGTTCCTTTTAAGTCTCTGAAATCAATCCTGCCTCTGTTTTTCAAAAGTGTAATCCTTGTTAGGAAGCAAAAGCCAATCATTTAGATGGATATTCAGTTTGGTCCAAAAAATATGTAAAACCCAGAGACATATAATATTTATTTCATTATCCAGTTTTAGGGTTCTTTCCTAGAATTAAACTCACTTTTTGCCTTTCAAAGATTTTTTTTAGATTTACAGGCTACTTACCAGACACCAATTTAAAAGCACTCTAGGTAGGACTACATCTGTAGATCAGAACAGTGGGTCTTCATCTCTTTCATTCTGTGAATTATGTCATAAAAAAGAGAGTTTTTCCAGCTTCCATTTGCAGAGGTCTGAAAATCTCTCATTCTGTATGCCATCATGACAAAACGTGTTGACCAAGGGTGCTTGTTGCTGCAGCATCCTTATGGAGAAATTTTAATAGCATGGTAGCACTGGCTTCTTGTCTGTAACTATACACACATTTGATGGTTTTTGTAGTAACTCTTCCCCTGTACATGCCCTATGTGGCTGACATGCAGTGTCTCCATTGGAAACCTTGCATGCCTGTTTACATTCATATGTGCACTGTGCTAGGTACTGATTGTGTATATGCAAACCACGCTGAATGTTATATTCATGAGCATATGGAATCATTTAACTTTTTTTGCTTCACAGACCTATTTAGAATTTCATCCTTTGATCCTCCTTCCTTGCAGAAGCGGCTTCCAAATTTCCTTAGTGTTGATCAAGAGTAAATCAGCAGTATGGGTATGGTAGGGTGAAAAAGCTAGCCGTTTGGAAAGCTGTGATACTGTAGCATAGCTGGCACTGTTATAATGCTTTGTTTGATCATTCGATTTATATCAGCATATATTATGAGGACTATATTAATATTCTCCCAATATATCTATTCCTTTAATCTCAGTTTTGCATCGTCTGCTGAAGAAAGTTACTGGTTATCAAAAAATTGCCAATCTATTTTTATGTGAAAATGCTGACCATAGCTTATTAAATGCAAGTAACCTTGTTAAGGCAAACTTTTCTATCTCCCATAGCCTTTGACCTTGTTGTCCCAAATTTTTGGAACCTGTAAACCCTCTATCAGTGTACCAATTCACACAGTATATGTACCATAATAGTTAAGCACAGTGGAACACACTGAAAATTGCTGACATAAAAATCCACTCAATTGTAGATATGCTTCAAAGGTTCTGATAGATTGGAAAATACTGTTTGGGTTCTGCCACCATAAAGCTTGAAAAATGTTTTCCTATTCCATGGAAAATGCCATGTGGTTGAAGCACAACTGCACCCAAAATGCCCAGGAGCTCCATGGAGGAATTGCAATATTTCTCTAGAAGAGAGGTCATGCAAATGTTGCACTTTTGTTACAACACAAATGTTGCAATGCTACACATGATAAATCTCTTCTCTTTCTTCTCCTGCCCCTAATGGGAGCACACAGCTCAAAGAACTTCTTAAAACCATCGCACTGGAGTAAATTTGTCACATTTAGTGGCTAAACGCACTCTGTAAAATGAAGGTTGTGATTAAAATGTCTGCTTATTGAAGACATAAATACAATTGTAATAAACAGAATAACAGAAAATGCATGATTTTGTCAGATTAAAATTTATTAAGCTAAATTAACAGCTAGTTAATAGCTGGTAAAGAGAGTCCCTATTAGCTACAAGAGTCAGCCTGTGATTTAAGCATACGGTGGTGATCAAACTCCAGAGTCCTCAATACAATAATATTAAGAATTACATTATTTTTGAAAGAACTAATATTCATCTGGGGACTTGTATCAAGGCAATTATCTATATTTAATTTGGAAATTGCTAGAGAGGTAAAATAAATGAAGATATTAACAACTATCAATCTTCTGAGTGCTGGGACAGCTAAATGCATTCTTCAGAAAGATTGGATGATGGTGTCATTTGAGAATAAATATTTTACTCAGCACACTTAATGCCATAAACCATGTTTGAGCAATTAAAAAAAATGTGGATTGCAGGTTAGGCTATGATTTGTAATGGGGTTTATCTCTGATAACTTCTTTAAATTAAATAGGGCCATGGTATTTATTACAAGACTACATTTAGCATTTAAAAATAAAGAAAAGAAAAAACCAACAAGATTGCATGATATGACTGCACCTGTCTCTTTGGACTGGTTAAAGGATGAAAAGTGCAATTAGAGAGCAATTAGTGGCCTAAAGTGCTCTGTTTATTTCTGTTAATATAGACTTAATAGTTCATGTTTATTTTTACCTGGCATGACAAATAACAATTTTAGTGAAAGAAAGCTACCAAGGCTATGACATACAGTATTACTATATGCACATAAGCATTTAGTTCCACCAACTGCATATTTTAATGAAAGCCAAATATTTTGTTTTTAAGAGAAAAATAATTCCATGTAAAATAAAAATCAGGATTGAAATATTTGGGTCCAGTGTTGGACAAACTCCAACTGAGAATTTTGCCTAAATTAGTATTTTGTGAATTGGACCCACCTTTAGACTCTCATGCTATATACCTTGATTCAGGAAAGATTCCCTATTCAAGACATTACTTAAGCACATTCTTAAAGTTAAGTATATGCTTAAGTACTGTCTTAAATAGGGATGGTGCTTTTCAGAATGGGGCCATATAGACCTCAGATGGTGTGGAAAAATATAATTAACAGAATTTTAGAAACTTCTAGCTATTACCAAATATAGCTTTTTAATACATAGTAATATCATAATGTTAAGGTCCAGTAACTTGTGACACTCTGGAGCTAGAAACAAGTGTCTGTGTCCCAATAGAAAGCTAAGAAACTCTCTTGCAATGAAAGAAAATTCCTATTTCTGTCCTAATGCATCTTGTGATATCAGACCTCAAACCTACTACTGGTTCAGGACTGAATATTGTATGTCCAGAGTCTAAAGCCAGTATAGTTTGGGCTTTCTAGAGAGATAAAATAAACAAATATCAATCTTCTGAATGCTGGAAAGCTAAAAGCCTTCTGCAGAAAGATTGGATAACCGTCATTTGAGATTAAATATCTTACTCAGCTCATTTAATGCACTAAACCATGTTTGACCAATATTTAAAAAAATGTGGATTGGAGGTTAGGCTGTGATTTGTGACATAAACATGGGGTTTATCTGTGATAAAGAAGAATGCCATGTGTTGGGTGCAGGGGTGGGGAGGGAGAAGCTAATTTCCTTGCATACTTTTTTAAAATGGCATCTGTCTGAAGCCCCACAATGGTTTTCAAATTTTGAATTGGCCCTTATAGAGATGGGTTAGTGAGAAGAATGCAGAAGGTTAAAATTATCATTTGTGTATCACCATTATGTGTGTGTGCACATGTGTACATGCAGATATGTTTAAAAGAAACATATCTGTCTCACTTAGGGTGACCAGATGTCCCGATTTCATAGGGACAGTACCGATATTCAGGGCTTTTCTTTATATAGGTCCCCATTACCCCCATCCCGAGACCTCTCACGTGCTATCTGGTCACCCTACTCTCATGCACTTATAATGCTTTGGGATGGCTACATTACTTGTGAATGGCTGTACAGGGCTAGAACCCTATTGGCAGTCAAGGAGGGTGGAGTTGTGGCCCTGCTTCTATACTGGATTAGCATAAAAAGGAGCTGGGCTGTGCAAAAGGGAATGGAAGTGACAGTCCATTGAATCTGTTCCTCTGTCCTCCCTGAGGCACAGCACACTCTCAGGCATAATGCCTTCAAGAACTCTATATCAAGCGCCCAGTCCTTCCTCACCAGCCCACCATCAACCTACTAAGAATGTGACTTAAGCCATAAGAGAGTCCTTCAGTGGATTCCTTTGTATTTTATGTCAATATATTTTCAGCTTTATTTTATTTTTTTACTAAATTATTGCAGTTTCTCACCAAGGACAACTTTCTAACAGAGAATATCAAAATTAACAATGATCATTTCAGTAAAAAGGAAAAAAAATGCTTCAAAAATAGCTAAGAAATTATGATAATTAGCATTTTTAGTATAAATGGCACACATTCTATTTGGGATCATTGTATAAAGCAAAAGGCCTTAAGATGGCAGTGTTCCCCATTTTTCTTTTCAAAATCTGTTTTAACACTGTTATTAACAAAGAAGGGAGGGAAAAAATCAATATAACATTAGCATATACTGGTATATAGAGTAGATCTCTGAATTCTTTATTTCTATTATGTAAAGAACACATAGAAGCAAAAGGCAACAAAAATGTGAAGTTAGTTGTGTTTGTGCATGCATATCTAATTTATTTCTATTAAAAATAAATACAGTATGCATTCATGGTTCTGTAAGTTCTTGACAACCTTTAAAAATATACATTTACATAAATAAACAACTTCTTCAGTCCTACATGCCAGAAAAAGCCAGGAAAATTAGATGGTTTTTACAGTGTTCCCTAAAAGTAAGCAGATTTGATCTATTTTGGAATGCTGGCTAAGGGGGCAAGTTTCAACATATGCATAAGTATGAATAATTACAAAAAAAAATCATTAAAATAATGTTACGGTTCCAAAGTCATGCACCCAGTAGTTAAGAAATATCAAAATTAAGATTCCCCCTGCCACCTTGTAGCCATCTATGTCTGAGCCTATCTTCATATGAGAAGTCTGTGGCAGAATCTGGAACAGAACCCATCCTTCTTGGGCCACAGTTCAGTGCTTTAAATGCAAGAGAATTTCTTTTCGCTTCTCACAACTCTCCACCTCATTTACTATCCATCCCATGCTCTGAATGAGGCAGGTATCTTGTTGAACAGCCAATATGTGATCATGCAATTAAAGATTATATCATAATGTCTATACACAAGGGGGCTCCATTAAGGTTGCAACCTCTCAGCTCCTCCTTTTGCAAAAGGAGAAGTAATGGAAAGACATGCTACTGTATTTGCCTACTTCCTACGGTTAGGAGCATGTTCAGTATTAGGGATTGTGAAATGCACAAAATTATTAACTCCAGTCAGTGGAAGAGGTGAGAGTAGAATTTATGGTCTCCTCCTGGATGTGGACCCATACACCTTCCATAGCCCAACAGGGGAAGCTCTGCTGCATGTCCCTGTTCAGGGCTTTAATTCTAGGCCTGCCATGTAGGAAGTTCTATGGGAGCCAAGAGCATACTCCCTGTATCTGGCATACATGGAACTTAGTGGAGATGGAATGTTCTGAGATATTAGAAATTATGACCATTTTCACAGGTTTATAACTTGACCATATCTGGGTGAATTTTCATGGGTACAGCTAAAGCCATATTTCTGATCCTCTTCCTAAATTTCAAGCTCCAGCTTTACATACTATGTACACTAAATCTTTTCAAATAAATGGCTGGGGAAAAAATTACTTTGGAAAAATAACCTATATTTCCCAAACTTCATTCTTGAAACTAGACTAAACATTTTTCTGAAACTTACACACTCATCAACCTGAAGCAAGCATGAAAAATTTCAGCCAGAACATCTAAAATTGGGCAAAATTATAAGGAACAGAAAATAGGTATTACAAAGGAAAGTGTTAAGCAACTTTAACTAAAGGTGTTGCCAACAACCTATAATATGTATAATGCTGTTTTGTTTCACTTAGGGATTATCAATAAAAAGGCTGGGCAATTTAAAAACAATTGATAAAAACTCAGAGGGATACAATTTCATTTAAATAGTGACTGGTTGGCAGAGAGATTACTCATTAGTAACCTACAAATGAGTTCTAAGATATCCTTCTTTGATCATTTCTCTTTCAACTTGGGCAAAACATGCTCTTTTAATTCACATTTTTTGACTTCATGAGAGTTCAAGATTGTTGTTATGATTAATGGTGATAAAAAGCATGATTTATGTTCCTTATACATACTTTAATTAGTTTAAAGTAAATTGCATCTTTATTTTTCAAACTTTTCTCCATTGACGAGGTTGTTTATATTTAGGGATGTTATTAATCCAGTCATTCAGTATTGAGCTGAATATACAGTAGCCAGCTTTGTCTCATGGATGAATCCTAATAGGTAGTGCAAAGGGGCAATTAGGTGAGGGAGGGGGAGGGGTTCTTTACATCAGCATAGACATGGGCTAGTAGAAGGCAGAAGATGGCAGGCCTCCACACCTTGTACCAGTGGGAGGGCATTGATGGATTTCTTTGCAATAGCAATGGAAGTGGGAGGAAACCAGTTCAGCTGGAGGTGAGGGTGAGAGTTCTCTGCATTATTGAGGGAAACAAGTGGGAGCCATGCTAACCAGAGGGGAGAGAAAAAGTGTGTTGCACTCTGAGTCAGATGAGACGCCTCAGACTGTACACCTCACTGTAGCTGAAATGTTCACCATTACATTGCAGCATCTCTTTTAACTATACAGAATGAACAGGCTTTCTGTATTTACTCTAAAACAAATACTGGTAAAATACCACTAGTTTGTTCATGATTCAGATATGAATTGAAGAGGTATCATAGCCCAGGTTGTAACCGTTGTGTAAGTTAGGAAGACCAATTCGGACAGGGAATGTATTTTTTATGGAGCTGGTAGTGCCACTAAAAGATGCCTGACACTTTCTATTTTAAGACCCTGTTTTCAGTTGCTACAACTTTACCAAATTTTAACCATTCAGGCTGAAATTTTCCATATTGGTTGTCTGTTCCAGCAAACACAATACAGCTGTTTCCAAGAACTAAGCTAAGGAAAATACATTGTTTTCTGTCTCCGAAAAGAAAATCTTAAGTGTTAAGTTTGATAGCTAAATTCTTCAAAGATGGTGTCTGCATTGGGCAGGCTGGAGTTCCATGCGATCCTGGATCCTAGTTGCTGTGTGCCATGAGGGCCCTGGGCACCAGAACTGAGAGCAGGAATCCTTTCTCTCTTGTGCTTGCAATGTTCCTTCTTTCCTTGAAAGGGGCAAGGAACCTGAAACAAGGAGACTGGGATGAGACACTGTAAGGAAAAGCCCAAGAAGGGAGAATGGGAATGGGTGCTTGGGGTGGGGGTGACAGAGTCTCAGATGAGGATCCTGTTGAAGTGGGATTGGCTAGGTAAGGAAACTAGGGCTGGGATAAGGAGATGGGGATGAGAAGCCATGGGAGTGGGTGTGGAGAGATAAGACAAGAGTGAAGGGGTATACAAGGGCAGAAAGGTCTTTGATCCCTAGATCACAGTTCCCTCCAGAACCTAGAATGGATCCCAAGATTTCCAGGTCTCACCATTCCTCTGCTGATAGAAAATACCTGTGAAACCCACTGGCAGAATGTACATTTCATCTGCCCTTTAGTGCTAATCAACATAGAAGATGATAAGCGCTTACTACTGGTAACAGTTACTCCATTAGCTCAAGTAGCAGAAGTCTGTGTGGTGAATTGGAACCTTCCAACCCTGCTGATAAATCATATGGGTGCCAGCATGATGCCATATGATGGAATTTCCATTTTTTGGTCTGTTAAAACACAGGCATGCGCACACCCCCTCCTCTGTTCCCCCCAGAAATTGCACACAAAACTGTTAAAAACATTAACAAGATTGCAAAGTCAAGCACTGAAAAGTTAGGAAATGCCAGAATTAAGGTTGCCTATGCAACCTTAATTTCACCCTCTTGTGCGTATGCATTATGGTAACATTTTTAATGACATGATCATATAGTGTTTTTGTCTAGGATCCCTGCCTCAGTTAGTGCACAGAATGGATGGTGTTCAGTGAGCAGCTTTTCAAAGTTTTCTTTTATTTTCCTAGTTCAGTGTGTGGCCCCATGTTTTATTTACTGTACACAGTTCAAACAGGGATTAAAATACAGTATTCACTCCCTCTCATGCAATGTTGCTGTACAAAGAAAGCTGTTGGGCTCAGCATCAATGTGCTTAATTATCCATGGGGAAATTCATCATAGTTTCAAAACAGGCATTTTGGCTCCTGTTCTCTGAGTTATAAGGAAAAACTTCTAATTCATCTGTTGCCATTTAACATGACACACATGTCTTCAAATGGATGGTGAGTAGCTTTTAGTTTTGGCCCATTCTAGCGGTGGACCAGTTCAAACTTAATTTGTATAAAATTTCAAAATTAAGTTATATGAATTTATCAGTACAGAAGCCTCTTAAACAAATTAATATCATAAGCAATAAGTTAAACAGTAACTTTATAAATATTGAAAGGAATAAGTAAGATACATATAGTATATTGTAAAAATACAAACTTCCTGCTAAAGTATAAGGCAGACATGCATATGAAAGTGAGAGATGCAAGCCATCAAGAAAGTCCTAACTGGTTTGACTAAAGAGTTAAAATGCACACATTTTCCCTCTGCAGGTGACAGAAAAAAAACAAGAGCTAGAGAAATGTTTGAAATTGTCCCGGAAGCTACGAAAAGAAATGAATACTCTGACAGAGTGGCTGGCAGTGACAGATGCAGAATTGACGAAGAGATCAGCAGTGGAGGGAATGCCTACTAATTTGGATGCAGAAGTTGCCTGGGGCAAGGTAATCATATAGAGTACTGTACCTTTACATATGCTTCACCTATGCATATTAAAGAAAGCTGAATGATAAAACAGTGACAGAAAACTGGAAACTTGATTCACTGAAAATTGTGAGCAATGGTGTTTCCTCATCATGATAACATTGTCACTTTAAAAGGTTTTAAGCATCTTATTATTGCACATATCAGTAATACAGTAAATCTGTTGGATAGCAGTCATGTCTTTGTGAGGTGCATTATTCTCAGAGTACAAGAGTTTGAGTTTAGGTTGATTTATAGATGATGATAATGTTTGGTATAAATTGTTTAACCTTAAATTTTCAGTGAAACACTTGGGGAGGGTGGGGAAAGCCATTTGCTAATATTCATGAGATTTGAAATTTGAAACCCACAGCTATTGCAAAACCCAATACTGCCAGAAAAAATATGTATCATAGGTTTATAGTTTCTCATGCATGAAGTCCTGTTGACTTTCTATTAACTTTGAGGCTCATTGGAAGTATCTATATGTATTTGAGTCATTATTTGTAGTTTCAGCATAAGAAGACAATGTAATTATTTTAAAAGTTAAGCTCTCACAGCTTTTAAGGTGCACACTCAGTTAATACAACATTTTTCACTATAATTGATATGGTCAAAGAAATTGCAGACTGCAGTTTCACTAGGCCAGCAGAAACATCAAAAATCATGCCTGCTAAAATGTATCTGAGGGTGAAATAAATAACCTGAAATAGCAAATCTTTTCTAAGATCAATCTTGTTTGAAAACAGCTCCCCAATCTTACTGATCAAGGCCAACCTGAACTACTTGAATTTCTAATGCAGTCTTTCCATTTTTTTCCAGAATACAGGACTGATAAAATATCAGAAGAATAAATATTGTTTTATATATATGTTCAGCCACCCCACATCACAGCAGTGGTTTTTGCTATGAATCTTCTATCTCTTAGATAAAGAACAATTTTTTATTTTTTTCCCTGGTTTCCCCTTCTTACTCTCAAACTGAAACACGTGATTCTCAAAACTTTTACTCTTAAAGTAATTTTATCCTTGAGTCTAAGGCTATCCGTAAAATAAAATAAATAAAAGGATCAGCACTACAAAGGACACTAAAAAACATGCTCAAAACCAAAAATACTATTGAAACGGGGGGGGAGGGGGAGATATAAAATACACATTTGGGCAAAATTGCAATGAAATACTTGCATGCACAACCAACCAACCTGTGTATACTTTACGCGGCTTACTTGTCCACAATAACTATAAATATATTGTACTTACATCACAGTTAAAATATATTTGAGAGTAATTAATAATTCATATTATTTAACCTATTGATTCTAGGATATTGTACTGCGTACGCATGTAATAAAAGTGTAGCTTATGTGTAATACAGTGAAATATATTGACTATGAAACTAGACTTTGTATGTGGGCCCACAGAATAACACAGTCTACTTACAGTTACTGTGGGCTAAAGAACATGTTGCTTTTTGTTGGAACTATATACTCAAAAATGGTGATAATAACCCCATCAACCAATAGGAAGTAATGTTAAAGGGTGAGGCAGGTCTCCAGCCCATAAGATGCTGAGTCGTTCAATTACCTCCTTAATAGCCATTTTACTACCTCAAAGAATTAATTCGTTGTATAGTTACACTTCTGGTCATATGTATATTTGGTAATCACTAGTATCAAAAAGTATAACCACAATGTTGCTACCATTTAATTACTGTCACTACATACAAACTAATAACAGGCACAAAACCAGTCCTCATAAACATGCATACAAAATCTGATATAGAGTGAATCTTTAGAGGGTTTGGTTTAAATATGCATTCAAAATTTTGGCACAAGAAACTCTGCAAAACTCCATTTAGCTTCCTCTTTTTTTATAACTTTCATTTCATCTCAGGTATCTCTCCCCCTGAGCCTAGCTTTAAATTTTCAGGTTTAGATACTACCCACAGCCTAAAATGCAACGCAAAGCTGTCAAGTATGCTTAATTGTGTGTGGAAACCATACAAAATCACTAAGTTTCACATGATTAAAACTCAGTTATCAGTAAGCTGAAACGATAATTATTATTATTTTACTTTTAAGTCCTCACCTAGTTTGTGAAACCCCCATTACGGCTCAGTATTTTTCATTTTCACCTGCTTCCTTCTCCCATGGTGAAGTCTACATATTACATCAGTCTGCATGAACTTTTGGTTAATCCTGTGATATCATCCTCCATAGCAAAGGACAAATGTCAGATTTTCAAGAGAAGAAGTATGTAATCATGCAGTTTTAATACCCCAGAACTAGCCTGCCAATCACCTGGTGAAGAAAACAAAAGCACAGTTTGCTGATGCTGAACTACACAGTACTTTTCTCCTGAAATAGAGATGTAGCTGCATTACCACCTGCATATTCGCCTGCATGCTCAGAGAAGCTAATTTATTTTTATTTTACCAAATAATTCTGATGCATACACCCTTGAAGCAGGTTAAATGGAAAGGTTTGCCTTTAATTTCCTTTAATTTAGCTACTGGATATGAACCTTAATGCTCCAAAAGTTGCATAATTAGCGTGTGAGGTCTGCTGATTACTGCAGTTAAACAGTAGGAAGTTCTTGTTATGCCTTACTGTTGCTACAAAAAGGTAGACCATTAACTCTCCCCCTCCCCTTCCTAAGACAATCAAGAAAGGCAAGAAAAGTTCATTAAAATTTCATATAAGAGAAATGTACTGAATGACTGAACCAGCTTGAACTGTAATTAAGGAGAACCAACCCTGCGTAACTGTGTCTGCTAACCTGCAGAAATGATATACAGTATTGCATATTCTCATGGGGAAGTGATGCTTTAGTGGCTACAGTAAAATGTTGGTATCTAGAAAATCTTGGCTTCAAATCCAGCATGAACCAAACACTTATTGTGTGACCTCAGGCAAGTCACTTCACCTCCTTTTTGTTTCACTCAAATCAGCTAAAAAATTTTGGGTGAAAACAGTAGGCCTTTACTGAAGAGTCTGTTCACAGACCAGGCAGGGTTTATAATCCCATTATCAGGAATGTTCTGCCTGGAAAATTATTACTTTTAACATGTATAAAGTAATATTTAAATAAATATACGGGTATACTTTCATCCCATATACCATTTTTATACTTTTTATCAATGAAGTTACATCTGCATAAAAGTGGTGTAATAGAGAGGAGAATCTGGCCCATTGAATGTATGTTTCAATAAGCAGTAATTGTGTGATGTAATTAATAATAATGTAATAAGTTTCCAGTAAGGGATTGTACATGTTGCATATGACTGTGAAGAAATTTTAAATCCTGCAAAGACTCCTGCAATTGAATATTTTAAAAATGTGAGGAAATTTTCAAGCAATACCTCACTGAATTAGAGATGAATCTGTGTAGACAAAACCAATGACTGGTTCAAAACTGCTTTAAAAGAAGGTTGAAAAAAGATTCAGAACAAATAATCAACTTCTAATCTTTGTGAAGCCTGGAAATTAATGTTCCACTTTACTACATCTGTAGCTATTGTGACAAAGTCAGACCAGACAGTTCTGAAAGGGTGATTGAAGGCAGGTATATCAGTGGTAGAATGATTAAAGCCCTTTTTTGCTATGAACTGAAAAGAGGTTACCTTGGGTTAATTATGGACACCAGAGTCCAATTAAGGGCAGCCTGTGACCTTTAAAAACCTCTTCCAAAGGGAGAAAGAAGAGAGAAGGATGAGAAGCAAGCTGCAGAAAGGTTATGTGCAGTAGAGGGAAAGGGCATCTCATAGGTAAAGAGCTGTTTCCCTCTATAAGGGAAACTGTGTTTATTATTGTGGGGGGCTTGATTCCCCTTGTAAATGAGCCCAGAATGGGTTGGCAAGAGTGGTTGGTAATTGGTAGCCAGCATAAGAAGAGATACTACTTCAGTGAGAGTTAAGAAATGCATTTTCATTTGTTTGTATGTATTTGAAGAAACCCCTCAGACCAACCCTAGGGCCTATACTGTAAATATTGTATTAAAAATAAAACCAAACCAACAGAATTAAGTTTTTTAACATATTTTATTGGTTTCAGGGATAGAGATTATATTGCCAAGCAGTGTTAGACCCTGTGATTAAGAATATTTCAATTTAATTTATACTCATTACTATTATACTGTGGTAAAGTCAGGCCAGATGGCTACAAAAGGGTATACCAGGGCCAGTATGTGAGCCCTAGAATGATAAAGGCCCTTTTCCCTGCAGCCAGAGGAGAGGTTACTGCAGGTCAATTAGAGACACCTGGACCCAATTAAGGGCTATTCCAGATGTACCTAAAGGGCAGGGGGGAACAAAGGAGCAGGAATCTGTCAGGTTTGTGGCAGCTGGAGGAGAGGCTCCCCCCAGACTAGGAGGCAGTACTTCTCTACAGCCAGAGAAGCAGAGGAAAAACCTCGGCCCCAACCTGCACGAAGGACCGGTGTCTCTGACCCTCCAGAGTTTTACCACTACCTCTACAGCCCTGAGAAGGAGTCACAGAAAGGTACCTCCCTTGGGGACATACGTGGACTGAGATTACCTACCCCTTCCCTGTGGGGTTGAAGGGCACTCCTCAGGCCTGAAGTAAGGCCTGCACCAAACACTCTGTGAGAGAGGTGCTGAGGGGAAGAGACAAAGACTCTCCAGATTGGGGCAGAGTTACCTCAGGACCCACTACCAAAAAAATCTGTGGCCAATAGGCGAGACCCAGGGGAGGTTGCTATACCACAAAACTCTTTAAATAATGCATTGGTAGTCCAGTAATGATGGCAGTAGAATCTAAAAATTCTTAAAATTAAGAGCAAGACTGATTTACTCCTGGGCACACCTCCTCCCCAATACTGGAGGGAGAAATATTAAGATTTGACGTGACGAAAGAGGTAGTTGTCACAGTACATACGGAAAGAGTGAAGCCATGTTATGGAATTCTATGGATAATAGGGATTATCAAGCACTTTAATAAATTACACACAAGAAAAAGAGAAGGTGTGGAAAGCAGGTAGCCCAGCCAGAGAGGTCATCCTGGATCATCTAATTAACAATATGGTAATATTAAAGGAGGGCTTGATGCTCGTACTGTAATTTCAATGGACCCTCTCACGCAATAAAATAGTACATCATGAATAAGGATGCCTGAATCAAGTCCTAAGTGTATGAATAATGAGGTAACTTGGTGTTCAGGGTAACATACTCCTGTGGGGAAGGTGAGCATTGCATTCCATCTTGCTCCTGCTGAAATTAATGGCAAATCCCCAATTAACTGCTGTGGGAGGAGGGTTGGGCCAGGAGAAGACCACTGTGAAGGAGATATTCACACTAATTTTGGGAAGGAGAGAAGAAGAGGGGAAGCTCAGTGGTGATAGTGAAATGAAAACTGGACATGTGCGATGGTGACTCTAATTGACCAGGGAGATAGTCCCTTTCTGTACAGCACTATTCAGCACCGCTCTTCATTATTGCATTCCATTCCATTTCAATACCAGAGATTCATAGAAAATGAGAGAACTCCAGAAGAAATGCAAACATTCTTAAAGGGATAAATTAAAAATTAATAAGTGTCTGATTTGGTTTAAGGAGAGCAAATGTGAAAGTTGTCTAAAGTTATTTGAAGGTTGTAAAGCAGAGGGATTGTCCAACCAGAAGTAGGATATGAAATTAAGACAAATTTAATGTGAAACATAAGGAAAAACATCTTAAGACTGATATACTTGGCTGTAAAAAGTCTCCTTAGGAAATAATGGCAGCCTGAATGCTTAAGTCGTATAAAACTAGATGCAATATTCTGTACCCAACAGTCCTGCCTTCTTACAGAGAATGGACAAGCTAGATCACTTCCATTTTGTACAATTCTATTATAAAAAATAAAAAGCATAACTTGAAAAGATACAAAAAGAAAGATTTGTTATTAGAAATAACTTTGTAACTAAAAAAATCAAACAGTAAAAAAGGTTATAACAAGAGGTTGTTGAATTGCTATTATGGAAGAAATTCAAGTGCCTGGGACTTCTCTAGCTTTTAAAGACTGATTTGTCTGATAAAAGATTTGCTTACTGTGGTATTGTGGTCTCCAAATGGAAATACAAGATGGTATCACCAAGAAAACTGCCAGTGCATTCGTATGATATTTTAGCTTAGAGTGTATAACAGTAATGATTATATATTAAATTGAAATACACTGAATTACTATGGCTATTGCAGCTTGGCAATATATTTTCTGCTAGTGATACCAGTGAAATAAAATGTGCTAAATTATTGTGCCAAATGATTCATAGCCAATGGCTAGAACACAGTCAAAATAATAGATGTGCTGCAAATAAATAAATAAATGCTTTGGACTCCTAAAGTAAGAAAGATATCATGTCAACATCTGAGTAATACAGTAATCCCCCTTTTAAGAATTAAGCAACCTAGCTTCCTTCCTTTATAGGGCTTCTGTGAGTTAACATCACCTTGAAGATTTATCTATCCAGTGTGAAATCATACAGAATCTTTCATCCATCTCGTCTTGTTTGTGAATTTTTAAAGCAAATATAATAATGACTGATGCAATTAAAATATTACCCTCAATATTATTTTAGTCACGTTCCTAGTGCTCTTGCAAAATGCACAAACACAGCTTAATTTGATATATACTAGTTCTACTTCATCATTATAAAATATAATTGAGGAAGCCTAACACATCACATTTTCAAAGGAAGTGCTCTGTGTACAGTTTTGTTTAAAAGCTTTTCTTGCCCCTACTTACTGTTTGCTAGCAAAAGTTTTATTTTTATCACTTTATTAAGAAAATGTCCAAAATTTATAAAAATGTCCACAAAATTGCTTTGTAAAGAGAATGTTAGAGAACATCTGAAAGGAACAGAATGGCATGCTAAAGATGTCATATATATACACTTACAAAGTATGTTAAAAGAACATTATTTATATTGTAAAGTTAAGCATTCAAAAGTTAGAAAATGCTGGCTTTATGATTGCCTGAGAAAGCTTAATTCAGCCTCCCTGTGCATGCAACATGTGCACTTAATGCAACAGGGGTCCTGTAGAAAAAATAGTATATGATCATGTAATTAAAGACTTTATCATAATACACAAGGTAAGTGAATTAATGTTACATGGGCAACCATAAATTGATATTTCCTAACTTTAATTGCTTGACTCTGCAACCTAAAAATTCTTTTAACATAGTTTTTGTGGGTAATATTCTTTGTGTTTCTTTAAGAAAAAGATAAAAAACCAAATGTTATTATGTACTATCTTAAACTCATTCTTATGAATCATCAGCAAAGATTGAACCATGAGCCTTCAGCACTGATGCTACTTAAGCTACAGGTCTAAGTACATGAGCTGGCAGTGAGAGATGCTTGTGATCCCAGAGCAGGTCTGAGATGTTGGGTGTAGGGAGTGGTTGGGAGGAATCTCAGGATGGCCTGGTTCTTTTTATTTCCTAAGGCCTTTGTGGAGCTCTTGCTCCATGTCGTGTCCCTGAAGAGAGTGGGTGGGGTGAAAGTTTGGTCACTAGGTCTATGTGCTGAGTTCAGATGTTTACTAAGGGTGGGGACCCCACTGTGGCTCACCTCCTATTCCTTGCTTACAGTTTCTTGTGGTCGCTCCTTGGTTTTCTAAGTGTTGCTGCTGCTAGGCAGCATTTCTCTGATTTTAAGATGGACACTCCTGGTTTTTGTGTGGTTTGTCCCCTGCTATTCCTTTCTGGTATTGGTATAAAACCAGACGTTTTGACAACTGTGCTGCTCTGATGTAACCTTGCATGCACTGCATGCAAGGTCATGCTGACATGCATAGGGTAAGAGAAATGGGGGAGGGCCATGTTCCCAGATGTACCAGAATGTCTGGTGTTCTGGAGATGCATCAGTGGCCATCCTAGGGGCTGCTGCTTAGTAATACCATGAGCCCAGCTTCATTTTCAGTGACTTTGGCAAACTGCCAATAGTGAAAAAAGGGAAATGGCTACCTTTATATCTCAGTCAACTTTGAATGGAATTTCAAGGGACAAAGAGACGGCGCTTCAGTAGCATGATTCCAACAGGAAATATAAAAGACCAGTGTTGCAAACAATGAAGGTGTGAGAGCTTCTCAAAGAAGAGGTCACAAGAAATCTTTGCGATGCAAAAAGAATGCAAACCTTTGTGATGCAATTTCAATATAGTTGTCACTAACAGGCCTCCCTGTAGTGTTTTAACTTTACTGTATCTGCTAGCCATGTATGTACACATGTGTGATAAGTGTATCACAGTTGTGGAGTTGGAATTCTGACTTTTTTGTGCCCTTATCCTCCTCCTCTCCCCTTCCCCAAAATGGAGGTTGTAGCATAAAATTAAATTCCTCCTTACTCCAGTTTGTTTGTAATTTACTTTAGTAGGCTTGGTGTTGGTTGAAAACACAATCATGAACAATAAATAACAATATTAGAGTAGGTTGAATTCTACTGAAAATATTGTTTTCAAACATCTGTTCAAATTCTGAGTGACTTCAGTGCTGAATGCTCAGCACTTTTGAAAATCAAGCCATTTATACAGGTGCCTAAATGTGGGGTTTGGAAGCATAACTGTAGGCCCCCACTTTTGAAACACTTAACCAAAGGCTATGTCTTCAGTACAGCAGCCACAGCCATGCAGCTGGACTGCTATAGTGCCTCTAATGAAGACATCCTAAGCTGATGGGAGAGAGCTCTCTGTTCGACTTAAAAAATGCCTGCCTGCATGAGAGGCAGTAGCTACATCAGTGGGATAAACTCTCTGCACCAGCGCTCAGATCAGTATAATTTATGGTGCTCAGAGGTGTGGATTCACCAAACTTACACCGAAGTAATTTGTAGTGTAGACATAACCTCAAGGTTGTGATTTAAGGAACCAACTTCAGCATTTTTCTTAGTCATGTCATTAAAACTTGCGTATGCAGTGTTGTTGTAGCCAAGTTGGTCCCAGGATGATAGACACAAGATGGGTGAGGTGATATCTTCTATTGGACAAACTTCTGTTGGCAAGAGAGACAAGCTTTTGAGAGGCACAGAGCTCTTCTTCGTGTAACTCGAGAGCTTGTCTCTCTTACCAACAGAAGTTGATCCAGTGAAAGATATTACCTCACCCACCTTGTGTCTCTAATAAAACTTGAGATTAGATAAGGTACCTTACCTAGACTACACCAAGGAACCTTTTAGAAGCTGAAACTAGTGCAGAATGTTTTTATATATATATGGAGCATGTTAAAATAATATTCTATGGTCACCTCTGACAGCCAAAACAATTCTGTAAAACATATAGCATTGGTTTTACAATATTGGTTTTAACTTCATGGTTTCTATCCTGGTAATGTGAGCGATCATCTCTCTCCTCATGATATACGGCCATAGCTGAGATTAGCATAGTTGCTTGAGTCCCTCAATATTAACTAGATGCACTGCTGACAGTTCCTCCTTTGTGGGGAGGGGGATCAGTGCAACTTTAATGTTTTCATATAATATCAAAGTGTTGAAAGGCAGTCATCTGTTGGACATGCCTTTTTCCCCCAACTTCAATAGTCTGCCATCCAATGGGAGAAAAAATAAGCATTTTGCGGCATAGGCCTGAAGAATAAATATGTAAATAAATAATGCTTCTAAAAGAGAATTTAGCCTTCTTATCTGTTCACCTTCATGAAGTATATCTGGGGTCACCTATGGTATATTTCTTTGGTTGTTAGCCTCCAAAAAGTTAAAGAACTGGTTTGTACCTAAATTATGGATGCACTAGTGCAGGATTCAACCTCTTTTTTTTTCCATATGTCTAAATTAAATGTGTGTTTAAGCATCCATTGCCAAATTCCCAACTGAAATAAATGCAATTGCATAAAGGGTTGTAAATTAGCTCAGAATTTGTCCCACTTTTGAAATATATTATTTTATTCACTCCTAAATATTAAGGAAATGTAATAAATGAGTGCCAATTTGTTGAATAATAGTAGTCTGTGATCAAAATTAGCAGATTTTGAAAGATCCTTGCTGAGTTTTAAGTATTATAAATATACTCAATGTTGCAGAAGGGACATTACACATTTATCTCAATCCTGATATATATAAAAATCTGTTAAAAGTACTTCTGATTTTTTGTGCTAGTGTAAAAAATTGCGAAAGTTGTCTGATTTATTACTATGGAGAAAATATACGCAGAGTTACACTGCCTGGAGATATCAGGGAGAGGGGGTTTTGAAGACTATGAAATTAAAATTTCATATTAAAAAAATAACAAATAGATAAGTGAAATTGTCTGGTAACTGATGGAAATAGATTGTAAGTGCAATGAAGTACACACATTTATTGTCCAGTACAGAATTTCTAAAGAAACATATGGAATGGAAATTTGGCCCCACTGAAATCAAAGGGAATTTTGATGTTGATTTCAATAGATCCAGGATTTCATGCATAATCCTTTGGATAACTGGGTTTGTATATAGTCAGGCACAATGGCTTATTTTACTGAAGGTCAGCATTTGGGGGTAGATGTTGCTTATTTACCTTTGGTGGAATGAGCAGTGTGTTGTTTTTTACAGTGGTTAATATATGAGAGGTAATTGGAACAACAACTTTTTATATTTGTAGGGGGGGAAATTTGGTCGATATCTCAGTATTTGAGAGAGAGAGAGAGAGAATGATTCAATCTTTGCTGAATTTAGAAGCTCAGCAGACTAAATTCACACTTGAAGGGTATATCTGGCTTTGAACAGCAGTTTTAATCAATGAAGATTTGACTCTATAGCTTGAAGATTATCTGTCTGTTTAAAAGTTAGATTCTGATTAGACAAAGCCTGTAGTTCCAGTTGGGTTTTAATGTTTGTGTATTTGTGGAGGAGATGGCCAGCAAGATTACCCTGAGTTTTTCATTTATATAAAAAATACAGCCATAATTAATAATGAACAAGCTTCAAAGGCTTCAATCATAGCATGTTCAAACTATGGATTCGTTAAACCATTCAGACAAAATAGAAGCTGACTTGAGCCTTCACCCAAAGCTGAAGCCAGCAGTATTCTTCGTTCAAAATAATTTTTTTTTGCCCCCCAAGAGCAGACGAGATTAAATAGTGCTGGAAAAGATTGTCCTTGCATTTCTTCCAGACAGACTTGAAGCCAGCAAAATCTGAAACCTCTGTTTCATGTCCCAGAGTACTGAAATTTGGAAGAGATGGTTCATATTCCTTTTATTAATATTCTCTACATTCTGTCACATCACTGTCTTCCTCAATGCTTGCATAATGTGGTAAAACATTAAAACCTGCTTATCCTTATCTGAAATGTAATTGTAAAAACTTATTTTTGAGAGAAAAATTATGGTATCAGATCATTAACTCAGTGCAATGTATGTATCAAGTAGCTGCTATACAGTAAGTTTAAAAACATCTGCTAAATGCACTTGGAGATGCTGTTGTACCAAGGGGAGTAATTTGTCTCCTCACTTTTTATATTATGCTTTCACAGAAAACATATTAATAATAGCATAATAATGTGGAACTGTAGGAGATATGGTGGAGTTGGCTATAAACTCAGTTCCACTTCAGTAAGGACATTGACTGGCCCTTTGGATGCAGGAAATTTTGACTGACAGGTTTGTGCCTGTCTGTCTCTTGATGACCCAAGTCTCTGCTCCTTTGTGTGCTTAGGTATCTGTGAAAATTCCTCAGTTTCTCCTCTCTCCTTGGTGACTGCTGATTTTTGACTCACTTTATTTTGTGTGTGATTCCAAGCATTCATTTAATCATCTCATCATTCTGAACTTTGCCATTTTCAGTTAAGTCTTTGTTCCTGTAACAGATAAAAGGTACATGCATCATTTGAGCAGCAATTATCCACCAGCTCTGGGGTCAGGAAGGAATTTTCCCCAATAACTGGTTAGCTGTGCTATCAAGTGAAGGTAAATTGAGCCACCTACTGAGAATTCAGCAGGTCCTAGTTGCGGCCACCATTTAGTCCTGTATTTGTGTATGTCACTTCATACTAGTTTACACAGGACTTATATTTTGAGTTTTTCCCTTGCTGACTTTCTTGCACCCTTATCACTGAATTTTAGTCAGAATAAGTTCATTGGGTACTCTTCCATATCATTTTATTTAGGCACATAAGGAGAATGAGAGGAGCAATGGGCTGTTCGGCGGATGGGTTGCATCACTGTACCCCGGTTTGATCTTCATTCTCACTGTGAGAAATGGGCCATTTGAATGGGGGAATTTAGTCTCCAGGGTGCAATCCCAAGTCATAGTGACTTGCTACAGATGGGGCTAATAGGCCAGGGTTTCAACTGAAAAAGACTGAACTGGATGTTGAGGGGGAGAGAGGAGGATTCCGCCAGTATTTAAAACTAATAATATTGCTATTCCTTTAGGGTTATGATAATCTAAGTACTGTAGTACTGAAATGTTCACTTCAGTTATCCTATAATGGTGATTTGTATGGTGTTTTAATAGATAGCTAATATTTGTTTTATTATTTTAAAAAAATAGCTTTTTGGCTTTTGTCTCGTGTCTTAAATAATAAAACTTATAAACATAAAATTTGAACATTTTGCACGAAACATTAAAACTATATACAGTAATGATAAGTAACACACACTCTTTAAAACTAAGGTATGGATCAAAAACTTTTCTGAGGGTATGAGATTTTCTTAAAATGTCTTTAGAGGTGAAACAGTGTGCTTTAATTTTGGACTATTCTGCATAGTAATAGCATTACAGCAAGGAAGTGAAAGTGGGCTTTTTTCCCTATTGCTATCCTGTTTTAACATTTTGTAATGTACAATCATAGTGTGAAAGCAAATATAATTTTTGATGGCTTGATGTGTTTAATTTCCAAACTGACCTTTCATATTTATTAAGTAATCATCCTGGGTACACTTTCCACAGGCAACACAAAAGGAGATTGAGAAACACCAGCTCCATCTCAAGAGCATTAGTGATCTAGGAGAGAGTTTGAGGATGGTGCTGAAAGAAAAAGAAAGTCTAGTGGATGATAAACTCAGTCTCCTGAAAAGTAACTGGATAGCAGTAACTTCACGAGCTGAAGAGTGGTTCAATCTATTGTTGGTAAGATAAAAGTATTTGTGCTCCTAGTTCACTAAACCAATACCAATATTAGGGGTCCAATCCCATTACATTGCACAATAGGCCTCTTAGAACAGACCTCTTAGAATATATGTATAGATAGTCTGGTGACAGTGCACCTATGTCGATATCTCCACTGATCTCAGTTGTATTTTGTGGGTTGTAAATAGAGAATTTGGCTATGTGTGAGAGTAACAAATATATAGAGACCCACTGCCGGCACCTCTTCTTTTTCGTTTCACCAAGTCTCTGTGCTGGTCAACTCCTCTTGTTGCAGCTCCCTGCAGCTATGCCAGATTATGGGAGTATTAAAAAACTTAAATTCAACTGTGCAATGTCATTTGCTCTCACAGGTACTAGGGATGGGAGGGTCGGTGATAGAAATTCTGCGTTTTTGATGCTGTACTTGTATGAATATCGTGATTCATAAAAAAGATGATACAATAATCCAAAATATCCAAAAGGAAGCATTTTGAAATTTTTCATTAGCTAAAAGAAGGAATTTTAAATAGATATTCCATTCTCTTACAGAGAGGTGAGTGACTGAATTCACTCATGTAGATGTAATAACCAGAGATTTTAGTTCAAGTCAAATTGAAAAACCTACTTCTATCATAAATATGATATCACTGTTGCTGTACTAAAATATAATATAGCTAGGTAGTACACGTACACACAGCCAGCAAATAAAAGCACATACACATGTATTTGACGGACGTATAGCTACTGGGGAAAAGTAATCAATTTTACCGTTATAATGTATATTACTTTTGTAATGTATAATGTTTGCATAATCATGCCTTTTCTTTATTTCAGCACTTATTATTTTTTAATATGGGCTACTTACCTTTCTCCACATACAGGAATATCAAAAGCATATGGAGACATTTGATCAGAATGTAGGTAACATCACAACCTGGATGTATCGTGCGGAGATATTATTGGATGAATCTGAAAAACAAAAATCTCAGCAAAAAGAGGAAGTTCTTAAGGTAACAAATACAGTTTTCTGGAAAGCATTTATTATATTATTCTAAAAGAACTAGTGCATGTCAAGCTTTTTACCCTAGAGGTTTCAAAGTGCATCATAAAAGTTAGTGAAATGTTATTTTTCTCTTGACAAAACTATCCTCCAACAGCTTATAGATTGCTTAATAATATTGTAATGAGTAGCAAAAGTTAACCCTGCAGTAGAGAAAACTAAATATGTCATTTTAAGGCTTGGGGACTTCATAGTGAGCGAAACACTTATTCTTAAGCCTATCTCTGCTGAAAACTATTATCTCAAATTCATCTATTTAAAAAAAAGCGTTTTCTATGTTTTCTCTGTTCCCTTCTTCTATGAATCATCGTGTGCTTGCTATTCATATCACATTAACATTTTAGCTTACCAAGCACTGATTGCACTGGCAAAATAGCATTACAACTGAGAATAATCCTAGTTGAAGTGGTTTATTATTTATAGAAGGGATATTATGTGACACATACACTGTATACACAGCTCCCAATTGCAAACAACAAATCTTCTTTCAGATCAATGGCAGTATTTAGCACTACGATATCATCTGATCCAATTAATTAAAAATTAACCTGCGTTGTAAAGCATATGAGACTCGGAGTTTGCATCCCGTCTCAGACAGTTTTTCATATGTGAGGCCATATTGTGTCTTGAGCTCTGTATCAATTGTTGTCCCTTGAATGAATTGTGTGACATTTAGTCACCTGGATATTTGACAGTGCTTTGACTACAAGGTCAGTACATACTAATTGAGGAAGAATTTTCAAAATCTAAATCAGACAGTCTTGCTTATGCTAACATGATACAGTTTGCTAAAGCAAAACTTCACAAATTTCAAGGCAGCCATAATTTTCAAACCAACATTTATTCAGAGAATAAATCAATGCCTCGTAACACTTATCTTAGCAGGATTACTGGACAGTCTTCAATAGGATGAGCACTTTTTCCATTGTAAGGTATAAAGTACAATTATCCTTTCCATCAGTACAGGTATAACTTCCTATTATATAAAGGCATTTCTTGTACACAGTGAAATGTAATCCTAAAGCCCAATGTTTCAGATCCCGAGTGTTTAGCCTACACTTACAGACTTTCCTGTTGTGGGCAATACTTTCAAGATTCCAAAAGCAGAAGCAGATGATTTTGATCAGCTTCTCCTTTCTGGGAATTGGAGTATATATATATGAGAGATATACAAGATATATAAAATCATCATAGCATCATTCTCAACATCAGCACTAGTACCATAGCACATTATATGAATATAACTATTTTGCAACATGAGAATTAACATGAGTGCTATGTGGTGGTGGAAACTGCCTCTTTACTTCCCTGTAGTCAAGAAGGCTTATGGTAAAAAATAATGAATCTGTGTTTCCAGGTTCAAAATCCTAAATCTGTGTTTACCAAAATTATTTGTCGTTATTGATGGAGAGTAATTTGACTGTTGAAAAGCATGCAACAAACACACAGGTTTTTCGCGTGTACTAGATTCATGGAAATGTACAGTCTGTTAACTTGGGTAAGGACAAAGATCAGGATACAGGCTTTACATTTGAAGCCCATAAAAATCAGTTACAGGGGAAAAAGCTTATATTTTCAGCATTTAAAATCTTTAAATTTCACATGTTCCCCTTACAGTCCAAGAATCAAGGAATTTTCAGAGCATTTCAAATCTTTCAGCTCTTGGGTTGTTCTAATTTTCTTGATAGATGTTAAGCCTGTCCTGTTGTTTCTATGGTTGATTAAGAATTTACATCAAACACAAGAAAAGCTTTGGCATTCATTATGAGAACAGACAGGAGTTCAACAACAGTAAAAGTAAAAACTAAAAGAAATCTTGCTCTTTAGACTCCTTTTTGAGCTCTAATTCTTTGTGAGTTATTTTTCAGGTGTGGAATTCTGCAAGGTTAGGCGTCCTGACCTGAAAAAATTACCTTTCTGACTGAGTATTGCTGGAAACAGCCTGTCTAGAAAGAAGCTGGAAATACATTCTCCATCATCTTCCAATAAATGCTAATCTAGATCATTATTAAAGTGTATACATACACTTTCTCTGAACTTGGGGGCTAGAAAATCCATATAGGTTATCCAGAGCTCCCCTATTCTATGTGCACACTCGTACTGTTGTTTGAATTTCCTTTTTGGTTTTGCTTCCTATGCTTCTGCACTCTCTCTCTCTCTCCCTCTCTTTGCATTTATTACTAACTTCAAGCCCTGTCTCTTGCTCATGGACTGTAGCGCTTAAAGGCTGAACTGAATGATATGCGTCCAAAGGTGGACTCTGTGCGTGACCAGGCAGTAGGCTTGATGACAAACTGTGGAGATCACTGCAGGAAAGTAATAGAGCCTAAAGTGTCAGAGCTCAACCAGCGGTTTGCAGCCATATCACAAAGAATTAAGAGTGGAAAGGTAGGAGGAACAGCTCCCATGTGGAGACGCATGCTAAGTGGTGTTTTACAAAAGGTGCATGGTCTTACACGGGGGAACCGTGTCCCCTCCCCAAGCAAAATTTTCAAAGGAATAATAAAAAGCTACATAATCAAATTTAATTATTACATTAATCAAAATGTAAATATTAAGAATGTGGGAAAAGAAAGTGAGTTTGTGGGGCAGGGGGGAGGGAGGCTTGTCATATTTATTCTTTATCCATTTCATGGATAAGTAAGTATGTTCATAAGCTTCACATCTTTGAAAATGTGTTCTAGAATAAAATGAAGCATATAAGCTATGAAGTTTATTATTACATATTAAATACAGAGACACATCTGTTGCCTTTGTAAATTATAAGGAGTGAAATCTTGGCCCCACTGAAGCAGAGTTTTGCCATTGACTCAGTGGTGCTAGAATTTCACCACTGGAATGCAAATTAGTAGTGATGGACTATACAAATGGAATAATTATTTGTTAAGCATGTATATTACCATTGGACTCCTTTTGAGTTTTTTTTTCTTTCCACAACTTAAAAATGCCCTTTTTTTAGTATGATTTTTGTCCAGTTAAATTTATCCAGTCTTTTCCTTTCAAACTCTGACTTGGTGAAGTTTAAGTGTGTGAGTATTTTCATCAACTTCACTTGGACTATTCTCCTGCTTAAAGTTAGGCACTACTTTTAAGTACTTTGTTGAATGTGGGCTTAATGTGGATTTGGCCATTTTTGGTCAAATTTTGGCCTGGCTTGTGTGGTGGAACATGGGTCAAAGACGACCTAATCTTCTATGCGTCATAGGTAGCATCACCGAAGAGGAAGCAGGATACGTCCTCTACTCAGGGCAGGTGGGCACAATAGGGCAAGGAATAGATGAAATCTTCTCAATGCAGCATTTGGTGGAGCTGTGCCCATGTGTAAGGAAACTTATTCTGGCTGAGCATAGACTTGTTACAGTGTACTCCTTCCACATGGGAGAACCAAGAGGGAGCTTTTAATTCTGAATCACAATCTTCCTCCCAAGGTACAAGGATCTATTGCCCCTTGCTCCAAGCAAATTGGATAGTCATAATCTAGTCTTCTGGTATTTAACAAAAAAAAAATTATAACAAACTACATACATGTGATATTTTTGTAAGACTGTTTGAAATATGTATCTGCAGATGATTTATTTATAATATATCATAATAGTTCAATACCAGAGAGCTTCAAGGTATAGAATTGTTGAAATGCATCTTTGTGATTAAAACCTTTTCTATGTGATTAAAATCTTTAGTTGGGGTTGGTACTGCTTTGAGCAAGGGGTTGGACTACATGACCTCCTGAGGTCCCTTCTATCCCTAATCTATGGGATTTTTACCTCTTTAAATCATCCAAAAAGCAAATATGATTATAAACTAAAATGGATTTAAAGACATTGAGACCTGCATGCATTTTAAGTAATGGACCAAGGATTTTAGCAATATGATGGTGGTTAGTGCTATATTGTATAGTTGTCATATTATATTAATAACGGGTTAAACAAGTTGGGAGGTTAAATAAAGCTTAAAATAATTAAAGAGAGGTTAAAATCCTGGCTCTAGTAAAAATTAATATAAATTCCTATTTTTGATTATTTTATCATTCATAGTTTTACTGTCATCTCAAAAGCCCCATTGGGAGCATGGAGTTTTTCCCATGGTTGAAAGGACTGTGGCTTGCTCCCAAACATAAGGGATTCCTGGGAATCCACAAAGATCTGCTGTAGGTTAAGGCTTATTGTTACCAAGATCCAGTGCCTCTGCAGAGGCTCCAATCCACACATCCTTTGTTTTGTGGAACAAGACTTTCTTGCAGTCATGCTCTCAAGGAGGCTCCAAACTGACTCTAAACCCCACAAAGAGGCTTTTGTGATATCCAAGGGAGGAGGAACAGTTGCTCAGAGGAGAACCAAGGGCCCTTTCTTTGGGCTGGGCACCCAATAACCATACCAGTGAAGACAAGAATTCAATCTCTTGAAGCTATTTATTTGAAAGTAGGCATCACAGACAAACAGAAAAAGATATACAATGCCTCTCCTTAATAAGCCTCAATTCCCCAAGCATACACCCTCAGTAACTATGCAGTGGCCCCGCATTGTACCCTGATTAGCAAACAAAGCAGGTATATCTACCAATTCTAGATGGAGACTGTTTCTGTTCTTCTTTTTGTCCCTTCAGGTACTTGGTCAGTTTTCTGAGTCCCTCATAGCAGGGTGTCGTCTACCCTGATGCCCTCTGGTCCCAAAGTCCCTCTTCTGTCCAACAGTATCAACTGCCTCTTTAGATATATGTGTGCATATGTATATAACATATGATATTCCCCAATACTTAAATCCTTTTTCCGAAAGATCACAAGTCCCCAAGGTATGCAAAATATGCTTTGCTAGCATATCATCTAGCATATCATAATTAATTCATAATTTGGTTTCGTGCTACAGGAATTGGCTGATATTCACTTTCTCATCAATTAGTCACCTGGGCACCTGATGTCATGCTGTTATATAGGGTCAGTTGACCCAGGTCAGTTTGTCCCAGAGTCACCATTACCCCTTCCGTGTGTGCAAACTATGACCCCTTGTCTTCCACCTCAGCACAGCTGTGCAGACAGGGCTTGGACAAACATTCATAGCTTATGTCAGTGCCAAGTGCAAGTTTGGCCTTCTCAGTGATTTTCCACTGTCGAGTGCTGAGAGGCTCTTCTCCCAGAATCCTCTAGCACTCAAGCTCACCAAATTAGTCCATTGCAATACTATATAGTAATTCAGCACCATCCTAGCACTTTCCACATAGAAAGGGAGAGATCCATGCCAGGTAGGTTCCTCCATGTCCAAGTGAAGGGGAGATGATCTGGCCCAATAGGCTAAATTCTGTTTTTAGTTCTCCTGAGTGACCCTCACCCCTTGACATGATCAGACCCCATGCCTGTATATCACAGATCTGAATTTAGTCCTGTATCTAGAATGAGTGTCAGAACTATATGAGGAGGAACTTCAAAAAAAAATCTGTATTGAGATAGGATGAGTGTGTCTACTCAAGGCACGTTAACCTGAGATTTCTTGAAAAGATCAATCCCGTTTTATACAAAAGTCTACATTGTTATCTCTCTTCCACATTTTGTCTTCATCTTCACACTATAGAATCATTGACTGTTATATAGGGGATGCTTTGTTTTTCTTCTAAGGCTTCCTGGTAATACAATATAGAGGTTTTCATTTTTTTTAATATAATAGATTTTTGTGACTTTGTCTTGCACATTAGTTCTTCAGAAAGCAATTGCTGAAGTATAGTACTTATGGATTAACATAACCTTAGATGTGGTGAAATATTTGGGTCTGCATATGGTGACAGAATAAAACCTCACAATAACCCACAAAAGAGCTGTCTTGGAGCAAAGGGTCAACGGTACCTTCTGAGTTCTCTTATAAACACAAAATGGAGCAATTTAAGTGACTGCACCTATATTTACCAGAGACTGCATCAATGTCAACAGCACCTGTTCAGGCAGTTAAGAAATATAACAGAATCAGCAAGAGTTCTTGTTCATCTAGCATAGTGGGAGACAAGTGACTAATGGAACCAACGTATTCTTTGTGCCATACCCAGGCTTACTATCATTCATTGCTGAAAATGGAAATAATTGGCCATAAGAAAAACATTACCATGAAATAAAATATGAAATAATGCAGAGTTGGTTTTCCTTGGTAGTTTGATTCCTTGAGAACTTTAAATGTAGTAAATATGGAATGCTGAAGTGTGGTATTTACTATTCCATTTTGTTGTTTACAAAAAAGTTATTGAGTCACATATTGAAGAATCAAGAAATAAACAGTAATTTTCAGTCTGTATTATTTAAATCAGAATTTTCATGACCGTGTTAACACACACACAATCTGAAATATAAAGGCAATGGGGGGACAAGTGTTTTGAGGCTTATCAAAATTGCTGTGTTTTGTTTTATAGCTTCCAATTTTAGGAATTAGTAACAAAGTCTCCCTTTGATATTAGGAGGTAGAGATTTGTTCAGAATTCATGAGAGTTGAGCTCATGGCTTCTTCACACATCAGTGGGACACTAGCCCCAAAGCTATTTAAATGTGATACTCTGTTGGGGGGAAAGTCAAAGCAGATTTCATTTCATAATATGACTAAGTGCTAGCAATTTTGTGGTTTTATTATTTCTGTAGTCAATCATATATTTTTACCTGAATGGTTTCCAATTATGTCTCTCTTCAAAGATGTGTAAAAGTTATTTCATAGTCTTCCTTGACCAAGAGCACAGTTGCTGTCAATGTGTTATCATGTTTGACCTACCTAATCTTTGCTTTACTGTACTGCACAACAGCAAATTTGTTTTCTTCAGAAAACTTGCCTTTCCCATCAGTAATTGTTAACACTATGAATTTAAAAGAAATGAATCGTAAGTGTTGTGTGGATATATAGCAAAATAAAATCAACATAAGGTTATGACATTGAGTCCAAAAAGTTCTGGTGATGCATACTTCACAGCTGTACCATATGGTACATGCTGAATGCACAGAAGAAATGTCCTAACATAATAAGAAGCGATGCTAAATTTATAGCTGCTTTAGAATGCTAGTGTAACAAATATTTTTCCTCTCCCTACTATACTTTTCAACACAATCCTGAATTTGAGAAGATATTCTTAATTGTCTAGGAAAAAGTAGGTCTAAAAGTAGGTCCAGTATCTTTGGACTGAGGGCCTGTCTACACTTACCTTGCAGATTCGGCAGCAGTCGACAGGAGTTACGCAAGCTATGCAAAAAACTTGTGTAACTCCCATCGACTTCACTGCTTCTGTTCCTGTGCTCCATCTTCAATGCGCTGTGCTGACGGGAACTGTGTTCCGTTGACACAGCACTACGCCATTTGGGAAGGTGGTCTTAAAATGTTGATTTCTGGATCTACTGAGTGGATCTTCACTGCCCGCTCATATAAAATATTACGTTTTTAATTTATTGAAATAGTAAAGAGCCTATTATAAAAAATGTGTTCATCTTTTTCAGATGTAAACTTGTTCTCTTTTAGTATGTGATCAAGTACTTTTTCTGGCCAAGCAATACATTTCTGAAGTAATGGGGATTCCTCACTTTCTTTGGAAAGCTATTTCACAGTAACTTGACCTCACTGTTTCCTGCATTTTCCTGTGCTCAGTTTTATACCATTATTCCTGCTTATGACCTAAACCATTCCTCTTCAACCTTGGTGTTTGTACCATTCATATACTTATAGAAGATTATCCACTATTATCTATCCATTATAGCCACATAAACCTAGATATATTTATTTCTTGTAATCTTGCTTACAACCCAATAAGTCAATGTCTTTCCCATAGTGAGATTCAAATATCTCCACGTAGTTCTTGAGATGTAGCCTTACTACTATTCTATATGGAGACTGTCATCTTATTATTTATACTACAGTAGATCTTAGAGGTTCCAAACAAGATCAGGGCACCATTGTGCTAGGTTCCGCACAAACTCACAGAGACAGCCCCTGCCATGAAAAGTTTATAATCTAAATAGATGAGGCAGACAAAAGGTCTGAATCATAGAATATTAGAGTTGAAAGGGAGGTCATCTAGTCCAACCCCCTGCTCAAAGCAGGACTATCCTCAGCTAAATCATCCCGGTGAGGGTTTTGTCAAGCCGCAGCTTAAAACCTCTACAGAGGCACAGGTAGGTGAAATGTCTTGCCTATGGTCCCACAGCAGGTCAGTGGCAGAGTTGGGATTTAGATTCCAGTTGTCTTGGGTCTCCCTGTAGCACCCTGTCCATTGGACCATGATGCCTCTCTATTCTTGCTAATTCATGAGAAGATATTTCTGTGTATGCAGTACAAAACTAAATTGACTTTTTATGTCATATTACAGAACAGTCACATAAGTTTCTTTCAGTCATATGCTAAGTAACCAGGTCCTGAGTTCAGAGAGCTGCTTACTATTTTTATTTGTTTGAGTTTTTTTTTAAGTTGCTATGGGAAGCCAGAGAGAATATTCCTTTATCCCCTCTGTGTAGAAGCTTTTCAGGGAAATTGACTAAGTAACTTTAGTGGCAATACTTCCCCCATACCTAGTAATTCTCCTTGTTCAGTCCTAAATTAAATTGACTCTTTCTGTGATTCTTTGCCATTATTACATGATGTGGTTTCAGAAGCTGACTCATTTTAAAACCGTATAAATAGAAGAAAAATCAAATGCCAAAGTTCAAATGACCACAAGACTTTCCATTTGAAAGATCCAGTGAATGTTCTGAGGAGAAGGTATACTAAACCAGAGTCCAACAGCAAAAAAACCAAACCCCACACACCTAACTACAGAAAATAGCAAACAGGTCATCTCATGAACCCATGCAGTAGCTCACATAGCAGGAAATATTTATACATTATTTACCTTTGCTAAGGAAGGAGATAAGAATGTCTCATTACAAGAGAATAATATTGCAATTTCACAGTCCTTCCAAGATGACATATAGAGAAGAATACATAATGTACGCCAGGGACTCACAAAATGCTGGAAATGAGGCTGATTATCAACATAGTGATCTAGCATAGGACATAATCTAATATGCAAGGTGAAATCATGTGAGTCATGCAGAAAGGCCAGAAGGACTGCACTCAAAGAATCTCTTCATGAGCCCAAAATGTAGTCCACAGCTCCAAAAGTTGTATTACAGTGATCTCATCGCAAAAGATACAAAATAAAGGTGTGAGAGCATTGCATGGGGCATAGCATGATGTTGCTAAATAGGGGCATAACATTAAATAAATAGTTGATTGCATTATTGTATTATCACGTGAGATGGATTAACGCTGTGGTGGTTACGCAGAAAGTTTCTAGAAATGGAGCAAATGACTTCAAAGTAATTACCTTATTGTATAGTTCACAATCAAGAATTCAGTAGTTATTAAGTTGATTAAAAGACCTGAATTTACTGTGGGCTGGGCAACCACAACTCCAAGTGAAATTATCAAGGCAGCATGGTCCACTGGATAGTGCATTGAGGAGTCAAAACTGAGGTTTTATTCCTGGGTCATCCACTGACTTGCTGTGTGAACTTGGACAAGTTACCTCATCCCTCAATTTTCCCATTTGTAAAATGAAGATGATACTTTCCTCTGTGAGGTTCTTTGGGTTCATGGACTGAAAACCTGAATGTCCTAAGTAGTAGCAGTATTTATTTCTTTACTTAGTATAAACAGAAGATGCTGAATTCTCTCAAAAGCAAGTCAAGATAGAAGTTGATGGGTAGTATTTTCATGCTAATCATATCATTATAAAATTGTAACTACTGAGTGAGGAATGATTTTATTTGTTGTAAATTCACCAAGATAGGACAGTGATTTTGTACCTTTTTTCACACACATCTTAAATTAACAAAATGAAAAAATATATTAGTTCAAGATCTATTAAACAAAGATATGCTATTCGTGCATTTTACTAGATTCTGCCTTTTCATTTCATTCAATTCCTTCTACTTGTGTTTTTCACTTTTATCTTGTTAAATTTTTCATGGTTTAATCATACTTCTGTATTTCCTGCCCTTGTTCCCTTTATTGGTCTCTCTCTTGGTGAAATTTAAGTAATTTAAAGTAACCTTCAAAGCATTTGAAGGAAACTATTGATTTGTTTCCAATTTCTTCCACTTCAGTTGCTGACTGCTCTGAGCATAATTCTAAATTTCTTGGTAAAATCCTGGTGAGCACGATGTGCTCTCTAGAAACATAATGCCTAAGGTCAATCATTATACTGTTCTTTAACATTCTTTGAGCCCAAGAAACCTTTAATGCTGAAATAACGAATGGCATCTTTTTGCTTACTTTTGTTTCCCCTATATCTACTTAGTAAAGTGAGAATTTTAGAATCAAAGAAACATTACATGTCATTAAAATAATGGTGATAAAAGTATATCTTATAAAACACTCAAGATATAATAGGTAAGATATAATTAATTTTTAATGTCAATAGTATTTAATAATGGATTTCTGTTTTATTAAATCACTACACAATCCATGCCCAAAAGTGGTATATATTTCTGTTGCAACTTCTGGAAAAAAAATGTAAGATAGTTGTTGAATTATGCAAATCATGACAAGTATTGATTCTATTTATGGTTATGCTACCAAAGTCCCAGCTGAAATTAAATTTATTATATCTCCAGGACAAGTGAGTGAGTGAGAATTCTGTAGGCCCCATAGGTAAGAAATGAAATTAAAAAGAGATGTAATCTGCAATCAGTAGTGCTTTATTAATTTTTTTTAACCTACCACAGTTTTGAAAACATGAATTAGGTTTTGGGGTTACTGTGGTCACTCCAGGAATATGTTGAACCTAATGCTGACCAAAGACAATGGCAGAAAGTAGTAAGAAAATCAATGGACCTGACTGTACAAACAGTCACATGAGTACTTCAGTTATGGACACATGAGTACTTATGTAAAAACAGCTTTGCAGAATAGAGTCCAGCTGTCATGATCAAAGAAAATATAATTATTATTACGGATTTTTATTACTGTAATACTTAGATGCCCAAGCCAAAATTAGAGTTCTGTTGTGTTAGTCATTATACAAATATATAGTGAGAGCCCGAAGAATGTACAAGCTAAATAGAGAAAAAAGGCAAAGGGTCTCAGGGGAAACAGAGGTACTGTTAGATAAAGTGACTTTTGTCCAAGGTCACACAGCAGGAAGAGATTCCAAGTATCTTGACTCTCTTAGTTCAGTGCCTATCCCTAATAATGTTCTTACTGAATTATTTTGATTGTGGTGATCTCTCAACATATTGCCATTGAGTAGACCTCTTCTTGGGAGATAAGAGAAGGTTTGACTGATACATAATACACTGACTGCAACTAGTAGGTAATTTTGCATTTGGCACCTGACAGTACCAATCAATTAAAAGGCTACTGTTAAGTCTAATTTTTGTGTAAGAATCATCGAGAATGCATCAAGTATTTATAGAGTTAAATCAAGAAAGCTTAGCTGTTAATCATTTGATATTTTTATCTCATTATAAAGTTTTGGAATACACTTATGAATTTATATTAAATTGTAAATATGCATTCATACATCAATTTTTCCCAAGTGGTGCATAAAGAAAAACAAAAGGAAAGTTCACTTATTGTTGTTCATAAGTAGCTGTTGTTCATTTTTAAATTCAAAATTAAAGGCTGTGGTAATAAGATTAAATATGATCATTTATATAAGCCAGTAGCTAAATTTTTTGCTTGAGTCTAATAAATTTCTCTTGAATTTTTTGAAACACAAGTGTTTTTAGGAGTGTTTTTTTTAAATGTCCTTGCAGAAATATCTGTGTAGGTTTATCAGTTGTTGTGTATTAGATAAGTTAGGAACTGTGTAACAGTCGTCTGACTCTTTTTGGTCCTGCTTTGTGATAGAGAAATTTATTTAAGAGCAGTAAAAGAAATGACCATATATTTATTCTCATTTTAAGGTGGTAGAACGTGGTTATCCACCGAATGTGTTTGTTGCTTGTTGCTTGTGAGTAATTTCTGACAGACTAGATTTTGCGAAACAACATTAACGTTTAATATTTTAGACAAAGTGTTGTATAATACAATTTATCTGAACTTTTTTTGAAAACATGAATGAGGGAAGATCAGGACTTATTTTTTGCCTTTGTCTTCGCTCACCATAAAATTATTACATTATCTTTAAAATCCATTTCACTCTGATATTGCTAAATGTTTATCTTTATTTGCATCTTTAGGTTCTTTGACTAGTTGTATTGAACATATTTTGTAACATATTAATTGGAAACATAATGTGTACCATTAGTTTAGCAATAGGGGGTAGAACAGATGTCTCTTTTTGGTTTATGTTTCTAATACAAATATTAAGTTTGTGATTTAAATTGGTAATCTTTTTCTCCCTCTCTTTTTAGCCTTTCATTCCTCTAAAGGAATTGGAGCAGTTTAACTTTGATATTCAAAAATTGCTTGAACCATTGGAGGCTGAAATTCAGCAAGGGGTGAATCTGAAAGAGGAAGACTTCAATAAAGATATGGTAAAGTGGTTGTGATGGAAGTATGAATAAACTAGGAATGGAAATGAATAAAAAAGCTGGGGCAGCCATTAGAAACCTTTACGTTTGCATTCGAATCCTTACACTGGACTTAGACAAATTCTAATTATACTGATTTATTATGAACTCAGTGAGCCCAGTTTAGCATTTATTGTTCTGAGTAATACTTTAATTTTAGTGACATTTGTTTATGGTTAAGTGTTGTACAAAGAAACACTTCTGTATTAATGCATATGCTTATCAGTACTGTAGAGCAAACCTGCAGTGCAGACTACAAATTTTGTACTAGCACCAGTAATATTTAATATAATTATTAATGATCTGGAAAAGGGAGTGACAAAATTTCCAGACAATATTTAATTGTTGATACTAGAAAATACTGAGAAACTTCAGTTTGATGAAGAAAAGCTAGGCAATTGGACAATACAGTGACAGAAGAAATTCACTGTAGACAAATGTAAGTTTAAGGTTCATTGGAAGAAACAACATGAAGTTTTCATATGCACGAATGAGTTCTACCTACATCTGGTCATACAGTAGACACTTGTTTTCAGCAATACATTGTAAGAGCAACTGGTACTTATGAGCAACATTTTCCCTGGGAACACTTTCCCTACTGAGAATTGTCCACTCACTAACAGCAACATAGCCACCATATAAGAGCAACCTTTGGGATGTTGTGATGTCACACCCAGGGGCAGAGATTGGGGGGACATTTAGGAGTGCTGCCCCCTCAAATCGCATCTTTCCACTCTCCTCCCGCCCTGGCCCTTCACCACAGCTCCAGGGCACACAGCCCCATCCATTTGCCATGCCTGACAGGGTCTGTGTGAAACACTTTTAGGGGGGGAAGTATGGGGGAAGAATCTGGAAGAGAGGGATTTTTGGGGGGGGGAGGCGGAGGGAATGGAAGCTGGGATCAGGAGAACAGCAGAAGCACAGCTGGAAGGTTTTCTCCTCTCTTCCTTAGCTTCTGGCTTGCAGGTGGCTATGGGAAGAGGTGAGGGTTGGTATTTTGCAGTGGGGAATATCGGGGACTGCACTGAACTGTCCCCTCCATCTTGTTGCTGTTGGTAGGGTGCGGCTGTGCTGTTTTGCAATGGGGAGTCAGCTCTACCCAGGGCACTGACCTGTTCCCTACTCCCTCCTGTCTCTGCTGCCTGTGCTGGGAGCCACCCCACCCTCCATTGCCAGCTGCTCACAGTGCCCCTTGCCAGGGGGGGAGCATGAAGCTGTCAGTAGGAGCAACCTCAGGCTGTTCCCAGCAGCCAGGCTCACTCAGCAGTTTTGCTCCCTGGCCAAACCCAAGGTTCCCCTGCTCCAGTCCCTCCAAATTTGGAATCTGCCCTCCACACTCCCCTCTGCTACACTCCTTCGGAAACATCCTGTGGTCAGACGACACTCCCCATAACTGCAACAGGCACTTAGGAGCAACATAGCAAAAGGGCACTGATATGTTGCTATTAACGTGTGTCTACTGTTATTTATTGCAAATAACATTTGTTCTGCAATTAGCCCTTTTTATGATTTATGACAAATTGGTCATAAATCAATACCATTTTCTAAAAATGTATTTGCTTCTTTTATGTAATGAATAGCATTAGTACAGTAGGTGAAGAAAAGAGTCAACTTTAAAATGGTTAAAAACCATGCCATGCACTGCCACTCCACTGAGGAATACTGGATCGGGATCCACTTTCGGGTTCTTTTCAGCAATGCCACTCCTTGGCTGGCCAGTGATAATGGTCATTCTGTACAAGTCTGACAGTTCAGTAAAATAAAATGCGAATCACTTATCAGGACGTGCAGAGTGTTATACGCTTTTAAACAGGTGTTTAAAGCCAATCATTTGATGTTAATTCTGAACTCAACGTTAACACATCTATTTGTTGGTTTTCAGAAAACAATGCTAACATTTCACAACAGTGTTTGGAACACATCAAGCTTTACTACCAAGGGCAGATCCCCAGATCATGTAAATTGTCATAGGCTCACTGGGTCCCAGAGCCTTTTTAAAGAATATAGTTTAGTTCATAGAGAAAGTAGATTTCAAATGATAACATCCCCAACTTTAATGGCATATGGTTGACATTACCTTTTCTATAGAAAATATAAAGGGTATTTTTAAAGATTGCTTCCATAGGGATCTTTTCACCTTCCAGTATTGGCATATTTACCATCAATAGTGATAATGAAATTATAGAAATATTCACTTTGAATCAATTTCATTCTACTGAAGATTAAACAGAACTGCAGCTTAAGGGTTTTGTGTCCTCCTTTTGTAAGGCTATGCACTTTTTTTAAAGTTTAAATATAAAAAGCATTATAAAAACACATCAGTTGATATAACCCACAGTTTAGAAATGTACTTTTGTTTATTATTTGTTGCACAAGAAGAAATATTTAAAGGAAGGGGGTGGAGTAATGTTTTCAAAAGTCGTAATTTCTGGACATTGCATAAAATATAATCATGAGTCCTGCTCTAATTACACTTCTCAGGAATTTTATGCACTTTTGGAACAGTAGTTAATAAAAACATTGCAGCACTAGTATAAATCTATCAACACACACTAGGTTATTATTTTCCCTGAGAAAGTGTAGGATTTTTATGTATGTGTCCCCTAGGGTTTATTTAGTTACTAATTAGATTAGATTAAAATACACATTATACCTGTTACTTTTTAATCAGAGTGAAGACCATGAGGGTACTGTAAAAGAACTGCTGCAAAGGGGAGACGCACTGCAACAAAGCATCACAGATGAGAGTAAACGAGAGGAAATAAAGATAAAGCAACAGCTGTTGAAGACTAAACATAATACTCTCAAGGTACAGGAGCTAAATTTGTAAACATGTTGCCTGAAATAGCATGTGATGTGGGGGGGTTCTTTTTTTTTTTTTTTTTTTTTGCAGGACACTATTCTCCTTGGATAAATGAAGCCCAAGGACTCTTTGCTGCCCAATAATTTTAAACAGTTCAGTTGTATGTACATATTTGCTACCACAATTCTGGTCAAATGTTTTCAATATCTTGATGGGTTCAAAAAGGTTATTTTAAACATCTGGCTTAAAAAGTATTGTTTTGTCCCTAAAACACTGTAACTTTATACTCATTTGATTGTTGAGGATTAGACTGGAAGGATTCAATTGCCTCACTATTTTTATAACTCAGAATACATTGTAAATGTTTCACCTATCCCACTTCATACACCAGACCTTAGTTAGAATCATTTGTCACAAATAATGCTTTTGAGGGATTTTTCACTGATTCAATTTAACTTTTACACTGAACAAAAACAGTACATTTTGCTGGCACTGTATGCCTTAACTACCTGACAGTGATGGATAACCCAAAGTCTTTCAGCAGGTGCTTGTATGCCCAAAGTCTATCTTTGTCTTCAAATCCAGGAACCTCTCTTGAGGGCTCAGCTTTCTGTGTCCACGAGGTGTCCACGAGGTCCATTACGTCATGTTAGTTTTGCAGTCTCCTGTGTTTTAAAATGATTTCCCTGCAATCTCCAATGCAAATGAATAGCACATAATCTTTGTCGGGTCACAAATGGCTTGATTTGCAATTGAGCCAAAGAGGTGTTGGCCCTTCTCCTTTGTTTGGAAAAAAAACCTGTTTTGCCTTCCTGGTCTGTTTACAGACTCAAAAACATAACATCTGAGTGTAGCCCTAATTCCACATACAGTGTTGTTGCATACATTTCACAGTGATATTAATGACTAGCATGATAGTTTTCACCTGATATTTTACAAGACACATTTTAAATGAATTATTATGACAACAGTGTGCAAGGATTATTTAGCCAGTCAAGCCAGCTGAGATTTACTTTTACACACCAGGGAGCCCCTTGCCATCTGGCATTTAGGTTCTCCTAGGATCACAGCACTTTGCTAAATTTGGAAACCAAGGGGCTGAATTCCAAAGCACCGCAGACCAGCCAAATACCCTTTTATTCAGTGCCAGGGAGGCAGCCACTTGGTAACTGTGTTAAACAATCTAGTAGTAAAGCCTAATTCCTCCACATGACAAGCTTAATAGGTAGTGAGCACCTGGTTCCCTGGATTAGAATAAAAAAAACACTGGAAAGGCATTCAAGGCTCTGTACAGGATTAAGGGCACCCGCTACGGGTGGTAGAAAGAGTTGTTTTGCATTGGGAAGCTGCTCATGATAACCCCACAGCCTCCACATGCCTAAATAAGAACCCATCAGTGCAGGTTCTTTTTTCCACATTGCTATTGTTTAAATTGGCACATCACAATGCCATATTGTATTGCAAGATTTCATTTGTTACCTATGGTAATTTAAAATTAAAGCTGTGACAGCTTTTCCAGTGTTCCCAGGAGATTCATGGAAGGACAGCTTAACTTTGGGAACCAAGTTCCCAGTCCTAATGACCCATAGAAAAGAGGATCATGTATCCCAGACAACATGCATAGATTCTTCCCTAGAGTTATGTAGTTAAGGTTTTATCAGGGGTCAACTGGAGCTGGAAGAAAAAAATCTTTTGTTGAATATTAATTATTAAATGATATGTGATCATGTAAGCCCTCTGTTTCAGGATATAAAACAACCGCTACCTAACTGGGGGTTAAAAGGAAACTTTCCTTATGTGCAGATTGCCCTGTAAATGTCTACCCTAGGGTTCTTGAGCCTTCCTTGAAGCATCTATCAGTCACTATAGGATACCAGTTACTGGACTCAGAGGACCTATTGAACTGATCTAGTATGGCATTTCCTAAGAGAGTATTTGAGTCCAAATTAGCAAAATCATTATAGTTATTTTTTTCCATCTGTCTGTCTGTCTCTCTCTCTCTAAAAATAGTCTTCACTAAGCTCTCTTTGGGTTTGGGACGTTTGACATGCTTATATTTTATTATTATTTTTTAACCAAACAGCATCTTTGCTATGCAGGTGACTTTTCTCAATTTTTCACAGCTTTTTATGGGGCCAGTAAAAGGGCAGCCTAAAGATCATGTGGTGTTCTATATATTCTAGTGAAAACTTGATGTTTATTATTTTTTCCTTTGAGCAATCCAAACCACGTGCATGTAATTCATAATTTGCACTGTTGTGAAATAAGAGAACCTATTGCAGAGCTGTAATGTATTACCCTTAATTATGATAAAGTGGCATTCAGATCCATGCTATTGACCAGATCATTACGGGCTGTGTTTACAAGGAGTGGGGTGATTGATTTTCTTTTTGGTGACTCAATAAAGGCATTCAGCCTTGACAGATAAAACTCAATATCGAACAGTTTAAGCAAATTCAAGCAGTGTATTATTTTATATAAAACCTATAGGAAATAAAGTAACATTTTTATTTCTTGTTAATGTAAGTAAACAATTTACAAGGTAACAATAATATAGGTAGTGTTCACTGAACTCCATATTTTGTCCTTTTGTAATATTAAAGTAAAAATATCTGAATCTTTATTGCATCAAAGTACCCTTTGTAATGTGCATATGCTCAAGTTATACTGAGGCAGTATCTTCAATTTAGTGTATTTGCGTGTAATCATAGACTTTTAGACCCATCAGAGTCATAAACATGAGGCAGAATTTTCATGTGTAAATTACTCTTTACTTACCAAAAAAACAAACAAAATAAATCACTGCGTTGAAATGTTTTTTTTTTCTTTTGAATAGCCTTTCATATTTCACAGACTTGAGTTTGGTAAGATCTCACAGAATGGGAAGCTCACCTATGACTAGATTTAAAATTGGCTAAATCTCCAGCTGTCTAGTGGGTACTTCACTCTTAACTTCTCTGAATATTGGTAAATTTCTCAGCAAAGTATTCAGCATATAAACAAGTCTGAGTTATAAACCCTCCTTCAATAGTAAATGTTGCTTATAGTAGATTCAGAAAAATATACAGGTTGTGTTTAGTTAGCTTTATCAGAATCTGTTTTAAAAACTAAGCTAATGTCTTTAGCCACTTTCCATTTTTTTCCTACAGTATACACACATGCCAGCATGTATATTATAAACCTTGTATTGATATTCTAATAATGTCTGCACTGTGAACAGGACTTGAGGTCTCAAAGAAGAAAAAAAGCTTTAGAGATTTCTCATCACTGGTATCAGTACAAGAGGCAGGCTGATGACCTATTGCAATGGTTGGATGACATTGAGAAAAAGTTAGCCAGTCTACCAGACCCCAAAGATGAACAGCAGCTAAAGGTAATGTTGTTTTGGGATGGTAATTATAGATTTTTGGCACACTGTTTTATTAATTTAAAAGACAGCAAATACAACAAATCTCCACACACTCACACATATATGTATGTGTTTGTGTGTGTGCGTGTGTGTATATATATATATATATATATATCAGTACTTTTTTCTTGTTTTATAACATACATATTGATAGTCTGTTCAAACTGACATACTACTTTTGTTGTATATACTGTTTCTTGTAGTCTTGTAAATGTTACACTGGATGTCATGCAAGTGATAAAAAACATGCTAAATAAAATCTTCTATTAATAATGGACTGTGCACTGTATTAAGAAACATCAAGTGTTTTCTAGTAAAAATTGTAATTGACTTTATGTATCTTTGTTCCAGATGAACAAATGACTTATCGGTATATGGATGACCTCTTTCTCATGTTAGCACATTCATTTTCATCAAAACATATTCATAAGTCACTGTCAAAATTCTATAGATTTATTCACATATTGTCAAGATTTTTCTGGTTTATTTTGCATCTTCTTTCTTTGCTTCATTCTCTGAGTTTCCCACCAAGTTTTAAAGAAGTTAACTAATATATTTGCACACCCTCTGAACACTATGTGCACTTAATACGTTAACCCAAATAGGTAAGAGTGATCTCTTCAATTGCCCATCACGATGCTAGGGAGAATTAGAAAAAATAAACTGTTGGCCTATGTTAATAGCTTTCCATGTACACTAGTTATTAGTATCTCTACAGCCAACTGGCAGGAAGATTTTTAGATCTTAGTTTTGTTTGTTTTGTCTAAATGTAAAATAAGACTTGACTGTACATTTTTGATTGTAACAATAAAGTGGAAAATCTTTTAAAGGAAAGTTCTGACAGAAGTATTTTGCTAATTCTACCTTGATTAATTTAGTTAGCTAACTGCCCTGGGCCCTGTATTGGTTTTGCTCACTAGGAGATTGATGGAGAATTGGAGAAGAAGAAAGAAGAACTGAACGCGGTGCGCAGGCAAGCTGATCGCTTGTCTAAGAATGGGGCTGCAAAAGCAGTGGAGCCAACCTTGATACAGCTCAGCAAGCGCTGGCGAGATATTGAGAGCAAATTTGCTCAGTTTCGAAGACTCAACTATGCACAAATTGTGAGTTGTTACTGGCAAACCTATATGTTTGCAACTACTACTGCTAACAGAATCCTACTAACAATGAGAGTTCCAGGTGCAATGTCAACTCTTCTAATAAAAAAAAAAATCTATTGTCAGCAAGTGGGAGAAACATGAAAGAGCTCGTGTTCCATTTTGTTTTAAAGATGCCCTTAAATTAAATTGACCAATGACAGAAAACTCAGCAATGAAAAATGCATGTTGGTTTTTGTTGCTTCATTCTTTTTTCCATAACATTACCAGTTTAAACCTGTCAGATTACCATGCATTTATTTTTTTAGTAAACATGTGTAATTCAGAAACAAAATGCATTATTTTCAAACTACCATCCCATGCAAACTTTAATTCTGTTTTTTATTTATACATAGTGTATAATATATACACTTAGGAAGAGACTACAGGATTTCTTCTTATACTGCTTGTGCACGGCCTTCTTTTCAAACACTTCAAATATCAAAGGAGTTTTTACCCAGAAATTGTATGTTGGTAATTGAGAGGCTGAAAGCATCGGTTTTATAAAAAATCTTTTTCTTTTTTAATGGTTATGAACAATTTAATCATACATAAGGTATAATGATGATTACTTCAAGACTTGAATAATAAAGGGCTGGGGAGGAGAAATCTGTCACTGTTTCAGGTGCATAATCAAAACAGACACCTTGCAACATACTCATTTCACTTCGAAGTTCAACTTGTACAATATACAAAAATTTTGATTATGGTTGTCAGTATTTGTCATAAGGTCCTTACCATGGATTCTCCCTTCTAGTTCTATTTCTGTGGTCATTTCTTTCTGGCCTTTTGATTTTATCTGAACATGGGAAGATTTACTAATGAATATAATCACTGATAGCAAAGAAGTTGCTCACATTACGTGCTGTTCCAAAATTGATTGTGGTAAACAGGTGTTTTCACAAAAATTCTTACTTTTGTTATTTTATCTTGAATACAGATGGGACATATCCACAGGGTGGTGGAATAATGCATAATGCAGGGTGGTGGAATAAAATATGGTTTGTTTTACAAATATTGGGCAAGATTAAATAAAAGTCTTTGTCCAACAAATAAGTGATAATGCACAAGCTTTTGCTCCAAAAGTCCTCTCTTCCATGCACTAAGTTTCTCAAAGTATAGTCTTTTTAATTAAAATGATATGTAAAGAATAGCACTTGGGCTATGAGTGTAGTTGACAGAAATAATCCAAAAATATTAAAATGCGCTCACATATTGTCTTGTTCCATCTGATTACCCGTTTAAGCTTATTATGTTAATGTTAAACTTAGTGATTGTAATCAATCAAATATCATTCAAATTTACAATGAGCTGGTGCACGATATACTTGTGTAAAATGGTCTCTTTTCTAATGAATATGTTCCTTTCATAAGGAAATTGATTGTAAGATTATACACGTTATCTCTATATAAATATTTTGTTTGCATTTGCTATTTATGTAATCTACCATGCACTTTGACACAGGAATTGTATACACCTTTAAAACTGTATTAACAAAACAATAAAAGTTATATTTTTCTGTGACAAAATATGGGTAAATAGTTAAATAAGGAAATAAGATATAATTATTTAAACTAGTCCATAAAATTTCTTTGTATTTACTTCTTTAGGTCTTTTTAAACCCACCAATCACTATGTAACATTTTAAGATAGTTAATATTTTTTAACTAAGGCTAGATTTGAAAATGCTGCTTATTGTATGCAAGAATCCAAATATCTATCTATTAAATGAATTCTGCCATTATTGAATGGAATTTCATGAGTATAGTATAACTTTTTTTACGCTTTCTTCTCTTCCTGATAATAAATGATAACTTGCAGTGTTGAGAATGGCAATGAAAGCACGCACGTAAAATATGATTAGGCTTTTTCAGTAGGTATTGAAGTTTATGAGAGTCAACGTGTTCTAGTGGATTAAATATGGGACTAAGAGAAATGGAAGTTCTTGTTTACTGCTCACTGCTCTGGCTTTAACACTGACTCATTGTCTGACCTTTCGCAACTCACTTAACTACTCATTGACTTAATTTCCCTTTTTAAAAATTAGGATAATATTTACCTACCTCACAGGGTGTTGTGAGGATTAATTAGCTAGTGTTTGTGCAGCACTTTAAAAATGCAAGCTAACCATAAAAATGGTGCACTCAAGCTACTCATTAAAATGCAAGCTGACTTCAACTAAAAAGTAATTCCTCAGAGACTTTCCATATTATCTCCGAAGGCAAACAACCAAATAAAGCCAACAGTGAAACACAAATAAATAAAAGGAAAGTATTAAAAAAGAAGATGAAAGCCTATTAGGAGATCCTTCTTTCCTTATTGAGATCCCAATTACATTAGGCCTGTGCAATAAAGAGCCTGATAATTGAAAGTGGTTTATTATAAAGCCGCAAGGGCTCAGTTGAGTTGCGTAAGTGCTTCAGAGGCAGTCTTTGAACTTCTGTGTGATCACAGTGAATATATGTACTATGATAGGCTGGTAAAATTCTGCGTAATCAGCCAACAGAGTGCTTGAGATTGCTGGAACTTCATTAATTCAAAGTAACGAAAAGAAGGAACTTCACAGACTTTTTTGTAAGTGTACTGTACAGAATTAGGATATATTGGTTTCAAATCAGAAACATTTTGCTCCCCAGATTTCACTTGACCCCACCTTTTGTGCAGAAAGGCCTGCCAAAAGAATACAAGAACCATTATTTACACAAGTAAATGGCGATGTGATTATTTATGAGAGCTGTTACTGCTGAAATATTATCCAGTCTGAAGCCACCAATGTCTCATGTCTCTGAGTATTCTCACTATTTTGGACAGTTATATATACTGTAGTTAGGGTATTTACTGAACACCCACAAACTGACAAAAAATTTCCATTGATAATAATCAAAATGTACAGATAGGCAAAGTAAGAAAAATGCTGCTTTTGAGAACTTATTAGAGATTAATTTAAGGATATTTACTCTTTATATTTTGACATTTGATGTTGAGCTTTGTGTTTTAACAGCTCTAAAGCATTTTATATCTGTTATTAAATAATTGTCCGGCCTCCTTAATTTCCCACAACTGTAAAAATTTAAATCAATAAAAATAAAAAGGCTTAAAACCCATAATTTTGTGCAACTTTGAAAATGTAAATATAAAAAAAATTAAATGCATATTGATATTATTTGTTGAAATTATATTTAAAAAATTGAATTCTGCCAAGCTTAAATGTAGTTAAAAGTAATAAAGCAAAGGAAAAGAGGAATACAGAATGATCGATCATTAACAAAAAAAAGGAGTTTCAAATAAATCCTGTAACACCACACTTATTGAGTATTCTCTTTACTCCCAGTTTAAAAATGTATATAGAAATAAATGTCCAGTACATTAAGTATAATAATGTCTCAGAGAGGAAATGGCAACTATGGAAAGCTCACCCTGGGAGAGGATAATAACCTGGGTATGTTGAAAATGCAGATTAGACATAATGAAAAAGGCACATCAAAGAATTAAATCATACAAGACCAGAAGCCACCTTGAGTGGTAGATATCAACAGAATAGTAAAAAGATGTGTCCTCTTTTTCTCTCTCACCCCAGTGGTGGAACATATGAAATGAAATTAACACAATAGTCTAAACTTTCTCCTTGGATGTTTCCAGGCAATCCCACGGACATTGGTGGAAAACACACATCTCAGGACAGATTTTAGTCCCTTATTTCTGTGTGCAATGTTCATTATCATCTTGCTAAAAAATTCACTTGGAAATCAATTGGGAACCAGTGCAGCACATGAAGTACAAGTGATTTACTGAATAACTGAAAGTAGAGATTTTATGTTGAGTATCCACAAATTCCAGTGAAGTCAATGGGAGCTGCAAATGGTTTAGGACCTCAGTATATAATTTGAACCCTCAGTATATAATTTGATATTAATGATATAATACCTATGTAAATAATACCCATCAAAATAACTGGTATGCTTATTTTTTCTTTTTTTGCCCCCATAAATACTACTTCATGATGATAATTTAAACCTATGGAGTACATTTCTAGGTTACTATTACACTTATGTATCTAAATTCACTCAGCCTTTGGATTCATGCTTTGGAGAACCAGCAGAAATGTGTTAATTGTCATATTTATAGATTAATTATTCTTGTGTGCCACAAAAGCTAAGGTTCTTAATGTAATTTCTAAAGTCCAAAATCTACTCTGGGATGTATGTGCAAATTTCCCATGGAAGTTATTTTGTGGCAGAATTTAGCCTTGATATACATTCAACAATTCATATCACTTGCTATTTGTATTACTTGATCTTCTAGAAAATTTCTCCCATAGAATAGAAGATAATTTTAATTAATAAACTCTAACAACTGCTAACACTGTAACAGCTACACATGACATCATTTAGTCTGAATATTAGCAGTACGTTTTATAAAGTAAGCCTATAAAATTGAAGTCTGTACATCTTAAGATTTAGGAATGTGAGAGTTCCCTTTACTAGCTATATGGGGAACACACACACACACTCACACACAAAAGGGGTAATAGCAAAATAAACTGCATTGTGTTTACGAAATATACATTATTTCTTTTTCACAAAAGGTAACAATCACATTCTGTATATTCCAAAAGTAAAGTTTTTCATTAGTATTTTTTATACACACTAGTTTGTCCAAAAGATGCAAGACAGTAATTTTCTTCTAATTGAATTAGCCTTAAAATGTTGACTAGAAGTTACAGCTGCATTTTTATTTAATAAATTGAATTACCATGTTTTTCTAATGCTCCAATATTCTTTCTGCTGTTGTATACTTTTTCGTGTACTTTGTTAGATAATAGCTGTTGAATATGTCTTTAGAAATCTGGAGATTTACTCTTAAAATAATACTTTCTTGCATAATTTATGAAAATTTTATACTTCCATATGGACATTTTTAATGTTTTTTTATATAATTTGTAAATACTTTGATTATTGTGTTGTGTGTTTGGTGTCCTTTCAACTAATATGACCAAGTCTGAATTTCTTGCTATTTACACAAAACAAATATGCAAAACTTGTCCAGAGCAGAACTGCTATGGTGACTGGACCTTTCTATCCATCAACACCAGAGTAGGAAGAGGAAACTCAGTCTTCCCCTTTTGTAGCCTGTGTCCCCTAAATCCAGTCTTGATAGTAAATTTTTAGTCATGATTGATGTCAATTGTGAAAGAAACTTTTTTATAAGCAGAGGCAACATTCAATTTCTATTAGCAATGGTAGATTTCACACCTGCATCAAAAGGGGAAAGCTAGTCATGAATGGGAAAGAAATCATGGGAGAATTTTAAATTGGTTTAAATTGGTATTTACAAGGTTTACTCTTCCTGTAATGCATTGAACTATTTAAAAATTCCCAATTCATGGACTAAAGATCTCCATCATTGATGAGTTTTATTGGTCAGTGCTATCTTTGCATTACAGAAATAATTTTTTTACCTACCAATATTAAAAATGGAAGTCTTAGTCTCTTTTGAAACATAGTTAATTTCAGGGCTATTGGTAACTGTGTACAATGGTTTGTTATATCGCGATGTTGTATTCTACTGAAGCATCTTATATCTGCTTAATTCTTAATTCTTACCACTGGATTTCAGTCATCATTTTCTTGGGAGAGAAAACATTTTCTTGGTACAATGAACATCTGTTTCCAGAAAGAACAGCTGTTTCCAGAAAGAAATGCTTTGATTTGAAACTAAAATACAACTACATGGATTCTCCTTAAATGTATACTTGTACACATTTTGAAAATCTCATAATGTTCTGTGTTTTGGGGTTTTTTTGTTAATAGGGGAGAGAGAATAATCTGCGTCTGCACTTAAATGGATGGCTATGTGTTCAGTCAGAGATCGGGGGGTGGAGAGGTGAAGAATGAACTGATAATCTGATTTTCCATCTCTTGAGAGATGATGTGGACCATCTTCAGAGTTATGTGCTTTACTGTATTTCACTCACTTAGTTTCAGGGTATTGTATTATATATCAATGTTCAGGGGAAGTCAGATACTCTTTGTCAAGCAATTAAGGCTGTCAAACAGGTAAGGCAGTTAATATGAACTGTCTTAACTTTTACAAAAGAAGAAATAGAAATGATTTTTGCAGGTTAGTTTGTGCCCTTTCGAGTCGGGTTTGTTCCATCCTATGCAATAATCAGTTTTGTATTAAGTTATACATGAAAGGACTATACTATTATCCCCAAGAAAAAGAAAAATAACCAATTTTTGTGGGGCACAAGTAATATTTGAGATACTTTTGCAGCTTCTTAAGCTGATAACAACTCTTAGAACTGTGTGTATACCTGACTCCGACATACTCTATAATGTTGTTACACAAACAAAAATACAAGCCAAGCTAAATCATAGTGGTTTCATTAGTAATCTAAGGTGAAATCCTAGCCCTGTTGAAGTCACATAGATGTATTCCCATTGACTTCAAAGAGGATTTCACCCATATGGGAGAAAAATCAATTTTCATCAAATGATGAAAGACCAAATTTCTGGAGCCAGAAATTTATTTTCAAACTACTACATTTACATGTTATAAACAAGGAAGAATAAGAAAAATAACTTCAAAAACAGTATTGGGTTGGCATAAGGTAAGTGTGCAGTATAAACATTTTGATACTGAAAAAATAAATCATATGCTGATGGTTTAGCTGACCATTTATGGGTATTGTATGAAACCTTAAAATCAATGCCAGTGCTCTCAACCCTGCCTTGGGTCAACCTTACTCAGGACTGATCAACTCAGTGAGCAATTTGTTTTTGCAGTCCTATGGGTGTGATGCAGACCTTGCTATCATGAAAGCAGGGACAAAATGTGTCTTAAATTGGGGGGAGGAATATAAATACATTGGGACAAATGGGTTAAGTGTTAATTTTTCAAGTGAGACATGATTCTGCTTTAGGTTCTGTAAAGCGCTGTATAAATGCCTAGTATTTTTCTTTATCCCAAAACAGAAGTTAGAGAATGTGTGATCAACCTCAGAGTGTGGATTCAGGGAACTGCTCACATTAGATGGTGAAGATCACACACAAAATTTCAAGAAAAGGCATACATTTAGTGTAAAATAATCTGAAATTCTGCTAACTTTTCCGTAGGTAGGTCTCTTTGGTTCATTATATAAGAGCTAAGACTCTCTGAACATTCAGCAAATTTGCTATTGCTCTAGGGCAGATACATGGATGGATTTTAAGTGCAGGCTGCACCTTTTATTAAGCATAAACAGAGGGGAGAGGCACTACCTGCCCATCACCCTTACTCTCCTATACCAGGCATTTAAATGGTCCCAGTCCAAGGGTTACAGGGCTCCTACTATGTAACCTGTAACGTGGAGTAGGTTTCTCTGAGCCTATGCTCAGGCCTCAGCTCTGTGTGAGTCCCCAGAACAGGGACAGGGGTTGCAGCAGCATGCGGACTTCAGCTGGCAAAGGCCACAAAGTCTCACTAACCCTCTGCCATAAGCCCAAGACCCATCACCAAACTCCCAGGTCTCATCTCTGGGAACTGTTCATTTTATCCTTTTAACCACAGTGGAAACTGGCTGCAAGTTGTAATGACTTAACAACTCAACTAAGTTCCTCAGTTAGCGTATAAGTGCATTCCTGCTTAGCTCACTGTGGCTCAAAGGTGCTCAAAGAAGGTGAAAAAAAGCCTCCTGTGGTTGGCCCTATGGGAGAAGAAATTCCTTCCTGACCCCCACATGGTTAATCAGCTGGACCCATAGCACCTGGCTAGCCAAAGCCTAATTCTAATTCAGGGTGGATATCATGGTATTAATTTAAAGGGAATAAATGGGCCTAAAGAGTTACTTATTAATATAACTTAGCGTATGTCTCCCTGCAATTAAGCACCCATGGCTGTCCTATGTCAGGACTATGTCCTATGGACTAAGAGGCAGTTTAATTGCAGTGTAGTCACTTGGGCTCAGGCTCCAGCCCTTTGGTTGAAGCCCCTCAAGACCAACTCAGCTGACATGACCATCCGTGGGTTTTTAATTGCAGTGGAGACATACCCTAGATTACTGTTTAACATTATATAGTGTTAAACAAGGTTTGGGGTTTGGTCTATAGAGATTTTTGTCTTGTTTAGCTTTAAAAACCCTATTAATGTGTTTAACTTTTTATTAAAGATAAAGAAAAGAAAGAAAAACAGCTAAAGACTTTGAAATGTAAAGTATCAAGTAAGGCTTTTATTTTAATATGTTTTTAAATTTTTTTAAAGCTGGAGAGTTTTTAGAAGGAAAATAAGTTTTGTTGGACAGCTTTTTAGACTGTATTAAAGAGGATGATTGTTTTTTGATGGAGAGAGAAAAGAAGTTAGTTGAGATGGGTTGGAGTTGTTTTTGCTGCTGTTAGTCTCATTTTGTTGTTTAAAAAACAAAACCAGAGGAACACAGATAAAATGGGAGAGAAAAAGGCAAAGACAGAGAATCTTTTTGTTGCAGCTAATTCAGTTCTTCTGTCTCTCTTTCATACCTTTCACCATTGACATTTGCTGTTACAGGTTATCACAATATTTTATGAACTTTCACTCACTTCTTAGAACTAAACTCACAATTGGGGTATATTTGTAACCTCATTATCACAACAGTAGGATAGGGATGCTGGAATGGAGCCAAAAGAGCCTCAGCGTGACCTGTGCTCCAGGTTACATTCTGGGAGTTGAGGAATACACTCTTCTTCCTTCTGCATCCCCTCCCCCCACCAACTGGCCAATGGGTCCAGAGACTTCAAGGTGGGGGACGATCTACCCAGTGTTCCTCAGCAAGTATATCCCTCCATCACTGCTGGGGCTGTCACCCTTGCCCGTTTACCCCATCAAGTTCCCCACTCATTGAGGCAGGTGGGTGGCATATATTGTTAAAAGCCTTTGTTTTATTGTGCAAAAGGTTGTTCTTTGAGACAAATCAATTATATCATGTCCAGATAAATAACAACCTTTTAAATCACAATATGTGTTCCGCAATTGTACAAAGTGAGAATTTTAATGCTCAGACGTGCCATCTTGTTGCTTCAGTTCAGGATTCTCCCAACATCCTTTTCCTAAGGGCAAAGGGATGCTTGAGTTTATGCCAGAGACTGACGCATGCCAGAAGCCTCAGGTCCTGGGAACAAGAGGAGACATAATGTCTCTCCCCTTTCCTGCCACTTCTTGGGTCCTATGCTCAGCCGGAGCATATACTTCGTCTATATTTTCTTTTATCACTAATTAATTGCCAAGATATTTGTAAGTAAAGAGATTTTTTTCTTCTAATTACTCCTCTTTTCCATATTTTACTATGTCATAAAGAGGCATCATAATAATTTCTGTGATGAGGCTTTGTGATGTCATAAACAGTGGATTGTGGCATTACTGAATGAAACAAAAAGAGGAAGGTGCTTTCTGAGATGAGAATGGTTTAGTTACCAGAACTAATGGAGAGAGAGTGTCTGGGCTCATTTTTTGCGGTATTAGACTCAGCGTCGGCATAATCCCAACAGTGAATGACAGATTGACGAGGGTCAAACCCTGGCATTGTTCTGTATGATGGGCTCAATGCAAATTCAATATAGCAATCAATGAAAGGATTACTTGATGTAGTAATGATGGGAAGGAAATGCATAAAAATAAAAAGGAATTGGGTAACATTTTTTAAAAGTCCTAGAATGAGGCAGTGGTTTCTTAAGGTTCCATGTCTTGCTCTTAAACATTATTTCCACTCAGTACGAATGCTGTATCTTTAATAATAGATGCTTTAATGTTATATCAAAGTATAGCTGAAAAGATAGGGTTTGCATGACTAAATAGGATCACATCCCAAAATCCACAATCATACTTAGTATTAATTGATATGCACCTGCTTAACTCTGTCCCTAGTCAAGATTGTATTGAACACAACAGGACTTAACCACATACGCAAGTGCTGTCCTAGGCAGCGATGCTTTCCTACATTTGGGCCCTGTTTGTGGACCTTGTGGAAAGGACAGTGAATCAAATGGCATGACCCAGCCTCTCGACCTAGTGGTACTAGAAGACCATACAACATGAAAGGTCTCCAGAGATTGGGCTGCAGCCCAAGTTCAAATGTCTATCCTCAATTAAACAGCTCTGCAAGTTTGAGACAGTTGGCATGGGCCAGTCACTGTGTCTACTTGAAATGTAGACATATCCTTAGGAAAGTGGGAGGAATTGATTCTGACACTGCTTTAAAACATATCTATTCTATGGGTAATCACAGTCCTTAAGCTTTAAAATTGCTTCTGTCCTGATATTTCTTGCACTGCAAGTTGAATTCCATTGAATAGCAATGTGTTACTGTGAAACTTCTTCACACTCACAGTTTGAATCATAAGATTATAGGATTCCAGAAAACAGAAGTATTTAGAGTTATCAACTGAGCATCTTACTTAAGCACCACATTTTATTTGAAAAAGGTGTGTATAAAATATTAGTTATCTGAAAGAAAGCCGTACAAGAGGTTAACTATAGCTTTCTCTCAATTCTATGGTCACAGGTAATATAGTAGTATTTTAAAACAGATGTTGTCTGTTAGAAAGTGCAGCATACAATTGATGATGTAATGTTTTCCAAGCAGACGAGTACAGTATTCTACCTAATTCATACAACCCAAGGAGAACAGAAATGTGCCACCTAAATAGTTGTAATTTAAACAGAATATACTGAAAAATGGCATTTGTTGAAAGCCAACTCCAACCCATAGATTTGGCATTCTTCTATGATTTTATTTTATCACAGAAATGTAACATAAGCTTTTACATGTTTATAAGTCAGTGTCTTTGCACTAGAGCTCTGTAGAATCAGCTAACATTTATCAACATTTAGACCTTGCAGTTTAACTAAGTGGTCTTTGAATCCAGGTGTCATTAAGCTAGAAGACAAGATTAGACGGAATCTGTTCCCAAGCAGTCATCCCATGTAGATGGGAAATGTCCTTTATTTGTATGCCAAAGAAATAGATACAATTGTATCTAAAATGGACTTCATGGTAGTTATGTTAAATGTGCAACCTGTAATATCATAAATTGATTTAATAATAAAATGCATTTAAATTTATGGCACTTCCTCTCTGGATTTAACATATAATTGTGAGTTGGCTTCAAGGGACTGACTGTGAAGTAACAGGACTTTCTGCACAATCAAGATCTAATTGTCACAAGTCAGCTTGTTCAACTCCTTCACAGCTGTGGGATTACCTTGCTAAAAAAAAGACTCTGCCTTGCATATACATTACATGAGTGATGAATGAACAGTTAAAAGATCCAATGGTATACTTTTATAACTCCTCTTTACTTTTAATATTGCCCCAAATATTTATTTAAAAGGAATGAATGCTAGAGTGCCACATGTAACAGTGCTCACCATCTAAAAAAAAATCAGTTTTTTAAAAACAGCTGCCAAATTGAGGCAGCTTTATGTACCCCTATTTTCACTATACTTGCCAAATTTTCCCGCCTGACAACTATTGGACTAACACATGCCAGATTTGCAAATGAAGTTAGTATAGCTACATTATTTATTTAAAACAAGGCACATATTTTCCACCTTTGAACATATTGAACTTCGTCATTAAGGCTCTTAATGCACAATTGGATATTGATCTGGTGCAGTGTAATGCAACATTAATGTTGGGGGTTAGGTCATTCAGTAGATAAGTGCATTTTCTTGTTACTTCTGAAGTAACTAGTCAGTAAGTAAGTTTACGTCAAAAGCAATACTACATTTTGTAGTGTCATTTGTTTACATCCCACACCCAACACACACTTTGGGCATGATTGGTTATCTCTTCTTAAGAGATGACCAGAAACAGAATAGCAGGCATGTTGAAAGTCGTTGCTAAGATTCACTGACATAGCTATGAGTGGAAGCTTGCATAGCATCTGCTTGCACTATTTCTGACTCCAGCTAGTTTTGTTTGACACTTACTTGTGTGTACACTAGATTAATCTTTTCCTCTAAGAAAAAAATAAACTGTATTTGTCAAATTAATTCTTAGTAACTATTAAACTACAGTGTAATTACATCATTCAGTTCAGTGTTGAAAATGAATTATAACTTTTGTCTGCGTCCTTCTATTTTGGACAATAATGAAGAAAAAAAGACACAATTACAGGGAAGAAAAATAGGATTTGATTTTTTGAGTGAAATAAATGTCATCCAAATTCCTTGCTTTATAGCAAGCAGCCAACAGGTACCTTCAGAATCCACACATAAAGCTAATCAGAATATGGCATGACTATCAGAATCTGCTGAGAGGTGGTACAGAACTTGAACCTAAATGGGTAGGATACGGACCCACACCTATGGAGAGAAGCTCTGCATTTTAATCAGGTTGTGAAGGTCACAGACTGTCAGTCAGCATGAGGAAACTCACTCCATTCTGTGCCTGCTAATACGTTGCTTGGCTGGTGACTGTTGATAGTTAAGAAAGCCAATTCTGCATTTTTAATAGGTCTCTTTACTTTTAACAATGTCCCAAATATTTCTTTAAAAGAATAAACATATAAAAGTATAGTTTCGCTGTGACTTGCATAATTCACCTCATGTATACAGAGAATCACAAAGAAAATCATTAGTGAGTGTGTGGCATCAGATAGAAAAGTAGGTTTAAAAGAAATAGAAGTAATATCAGTGCTTACTGATAGGACAGTTGTTTTCCCAAGGTGAAATTCATCCCCATTTTTCAGGGTTTGAGTGGGATTTAATTGGTACATTGATTGAATATTGCCTCGCTGTAGATGGGGAGAATTTCATTCTCAGTGGTTGCCTCATTTAAACTTTTATCCTTGTAAACCAGTATTAAAAATGTACGTTTTTGCAACCAAAAGTTTTTAGCTTTCAGGGAATAACCTGCACATTATAATCCAATCAAAACTGACTGCTGGTATAGACTTCTGGCTTGTAACGACATAAATGCTTAACATTCAACACATGAGTAGTCCCACTGATTGTACTGCATAACTCTTTGCAGGGCTGAGGCCACAGTGATCAAAAGAACTAGATCCAATTTTGAAAAAGCTCACTCCTTACATAAAACATTAGTGTAATTTGTATAAAGTGCCCATCTTTCTTTCAGGGTTGTGTGCATGTATTGTTTTGATGTGATTGTCTGAGCTCTTCACAAGCGTCATAGCCGTGCATGATTAGGAGACTCAAATTAATGAGTGGAAAAAAGCCCCGCTACACTATTGTTTAAAGATATTAATTACATTTTATTTATTGCATAAGCTTAAAGTGCTTTTTAAAATGCTATCTAAGACCAACATCATGTCTTAAAGAAAGTCCTGATTCCTTTATGATTAGTGTTACATCAGTGTAACTATCTCAGTGGAGTTACTCCAGATTTCTACTAGTTTAAGTGCGATGAGATTCAAGTGCTAAAATCTGAATGCAAAGTGGATTTAAGAATAGTTTTAAATATTGAAGATATTTTCTAAAGTTGTATTCCTGTAGTGGATATTTAAAATACGTCTACACTTGATAGAGGTGCCTTTCCTATGCACCGATAGCTAACTGCTCATGATTGACCGAGGTCATCCAACCTCATGATGACAAATTCAGTATCCTCACTATCATTTTGATGTAATTAAAAAAAATATTTACATGAAATGTACATACATTTATAGGGAATAAATCATGACAATACTGAAGATGTGGAAATTGTCTGCTTGAAAGTGGTCTGACCTCATCACTCTCAGCTGACATTGCAAGCAGTTAAGAGAATCTCTGTCAAGTGTAAATAAATTCTGTACACCATCTAGCTCTAGATTTCACTGATGTAAATGGCAATAGTGCATTATCTTTCCTTTTTTTTTTTTTCTTCTCCTCGTCTCATGATGTTTGATGTTACGCACTGGTTAGTGAAGCTCACATTGTTTGGGGGTTTGTTTCAGATGAGCATCGAAATGTTCAGACACTTATTTATCTGAAATAAATCTTCACTTATCTGAAGCTTTGAGGCCTGCTGCCTAGTGACTATCTGGAAGCTGCCTGAGTCTCTTTACTGACAACCACCATAAGCCCAAACCAACCACGTGAGATGCCTCTTGTGTCCCATCCTCTTCATCTACAATTAAAGAGTTATTTCTCCATTGCTTTGCTCAGCCATCAGATAATTTTCTGAGGAGGAAACTAGGCCTCTCTCCCAACTCCTTTCCTCGCGCCTTGTTAGGATGGTACTGTGAGCTGTTTCAGAACCCAGCACAGTTGACCACTTCCCTGTTTTATGTTCTGGTGCTTTAGCCTCCACAGTGCATTATGTCTTCTAGAATAATTAATTTTAAAAAGTCAGATCACAGCAGTGACGATGCTACTAGTCTCAGGCCTTGCACTGAGACTCAACCAAAAGTAAGAAGCGTGTTGTGGTTTGACAAGAGAGTGGAGGCGTGTGGAAAGTGAATGACTGCAGTATCCGTGATATTGCATCACCTCCTCTCATTTCAGGAACAGGGAAGAAGACTGGTGAGGTGAGGAGGATGGAATATCATCCAACACTGATTTTGGGGAAGCTTGAAAAAAATGAATAAGTTCCAAAGAATTAGGAAAGCTTTTTAACCAATCAAATTTATGCATTCTAGCTGTTTAACAAATCAGGTCATCCACCAATTAGATTTATGGCTTCACTGTGCTGATACAATATAGGACAATTTATAGTGCTCTCCATTTAAAAGTCAACATTAGCTAATAGTGGTAGCTGTGATGCCACCCCCTATTCTAAAGAAAAAGGAAATAATAATCTCAGATATTATTGTGCGATAACTATTATCTTGACTTTTATGGTCAAAACCTGTGTTGTTCCAGACTGATTGATTGATTTTGGCTGCTGTGTTTACTTAGGTATTTTTGTGGATGTTTTCCATCCCCTGGTATTGAAGGTGACAGGAATCAACTATCAAAACACCAGACATAGTATTCATTAGTTCTATGCAGAACACATACCTATGGAAAGATTCCTTTACTTAATTTCAGGGAAATCAGTAGAACTGATTAAATGATGATATAAGGTGGGAAGGAATGAGTACAATGTTAATTATTAACTAAAGCAAGTTGATTTTCAAAAGATTACACCAACATGTACAAATCCTTTTCGAAAGAGGGAGGTAATAGCTGAAACCAGAGTACAATGAATACAAAGGAAAAGATTTATTTTAATTTCAGTAAGAATACATGCATTTTGCATAAAGAATAGAAAATGAAACATCTGTGCTATTTAATAAATAGTTGAATAGCTTTTGCATGTTTGAGCTTGCATGTTTTGAAATTAACTATTTACTATTTCCCCAGCTAGTCTAGTTGCAAAGGGGAGTTATATTTTTTCAGAAACTTCCCTATGAATTTAGTAAAGCTTTTATTTTTGGACCCTTATTAAATATTGATTTTCTTGTTGCTAATGAAATATTTTGGAATTAATTAATTTTACATTGTTGCTGCTTTTATTTTTCTTTTAAATGGAAATGTGGTTTTGGTGCCCAATTGTTACTAGTCAAACCACTGAGGCTGCTGTATTATTCTTTCAATTGCTGCTTCTTGAGTTTTTCCTTTATAATTTGTGTGACATAGCTGTATAACTCTGACCAGAAAAATATGACTGCACCCATCCCATTCTCCCGCATAGCTATCCCAATGTGCAAAAGGAAACTGAAAGGTCACGCCACCATTTTCTGGTTCGAAATGCTCCTTCTGACCATTCCTTGCCCACAGTGCTCAAAGCTAGCAGCCAAATTCTGCCCTGATTTGCATTATTATGCTGAAGATAAAAAAGGCCTCCCCTGGCTTCCATCACCCCTAAGAAACTCAAAAATAGGGAACCATAATTCAACCTAGAATCGCTTCAATGCTTTATCCAAAGGTAATAGATTTTGCCATTGTTTTTCTTTAAAAGTTCTCCAGAAGCAAATTAAAGAAGGTAGTTGCACTTATTTACAACAGTATTTTAACTAATGTAGCCAGGCTTCAGGGCAGAGATTTAACAAAACTCTACTTGAAGGTGTTTTTTTTTTCTTTTTCTTTTTTTAAGTATTATTGTTTAACCCTGGTCAGACAGAACAGCGATATTAACACTGGCAGGCACAAGTTCCTTGTTTACAATAGAGTCCCATAATTGCTACCACCTGTGAATCTGCACCAGTGGTTATCCAGCAATGACAAATTTTGAGCTCAGTGTACCCAAGAGCCTGCATAAGTGGGTGCATAATTTTCACTAATATTGATAGATATTTCTATTTCATGCACTTTGATAGAAGACTGAACTACATAGGCCATACAATGATCTACAATAGTTGTTGAAACCTGTTCCCACTGAGATCAATGGAAGTTTTGTCACTGATTTCAGATATTGCTTAATTTCCCCTGAGCACAGACTGACTGAGGAGGTTTTACTGTTTATAGCAGAAGTGTGTTGTCAGGTTTTTTTTGTTTGCTTTAAAACAAAATTTTGGCTAGTTTTATAAATACATTTGTAAGGCATCGGTGAGGTGATCATGCATCAGAGTTCAGCATAGCTTTTGATTTCAGGAGCTTAGGAGAACTGAGAGATTTTCTTTTTAATATACAGTCACCCAGTTGGGATTATTGGCCACTCTAGGGTGTCAAAACTACAAGTGGTGTCATAGACTTATAGACTTTAAGATCAGAAGGGACCATCATGATGATCTAGCCTGACCTTCTGCATATTGCAAGCCACAGAACCTCACCCACCCACTCCTGTAATAGACCCCCAACCTCTGGCTGAGTTACTGACATCCTCTAATCAAGATTTAATGACTTCTGTGGGTTATCACAAAATACCAACAGAACCTTTATTCATGCCAAACCATTATATAGTCTCTCTGTCTTTTCCTAGTCTTCCTATTTACCTAGCTTTTATGCTGCAGTATATAATTTTTGAGCCCATGTAATGCTACATAATCTGAACATTTAAAGTAAAATTGGTAATATTTATTGTATCATTGAGCCTATAAATCCATGCACCTGTAGAACCCAATCTTATGTTGTACTAAGCAATTGATTGTGTCCTGAGAGTTCTGCACATGTTGCCAGATCAGACTATGAATAATCCAGAATATAAATGTATTATTTTGTGAGTAAGAGGAGAAAAATATAATCGCTGCATTTAAAATATCTCTAAGGTTGATCTAACATATTATTTGTTTGTTTTACTGTAGCACCTGAGAGCCATAGTTATGGCAAGGAGCCCATCGTACACTGTACAAACGTAGAATAAAAATATAGTTGGTTATACATGAAAATGTCACTGTCCTAATGTCTTGAGATCTTAAAGGACTGGAAGCAAGAACTGACTCTTGCAGCAAAATCTCTAATTTCCGATTGAGCAATAAAATATTCCCAATTTTAGCTCTGCTGGGCTAATGGTTGCTGCTACAAGACATAATAGTCTTTTTCACACCTCAGCACAATATAATTTGGGGGGGAGGGAGGAGCCTATGGCAAAATTCAACATTTAGGAGGAAGGAAACACTTTTGTGGAAGTTTGATTTAAAGTAATAATAATGTTAATGATGTTAATAATAATGTTAACTCTTTGAAGCTGCACCGTTAGAGTAAGATCTGAGAAACTGGATTAGTGAGCAGAGTGCAAGTGAACCTGTCAAACGTGCATGAAAAATGCACTTTGTCACATGACTCCACAAATTATCTCATGAGTATTTTCTCCATATATCTGGAGTGTGTGTGTTTGTATCCGCACATGTGTGCACACACTCACATTTCAAAGCCATTTAAGAAGATAATTGTGGGACTGGGTGACTCAGCTTTCACCACCAGTTCAAATCCAATCCAAGGCAGCAGTGACCAAAGGCAGTTACCATTTGGTGACTGATTTTGTGGTTTCACTCAGAGTTCATAATATACAGCTGTGGACATCTCAAAAACCCACCACCACAGCTGCTATCCTGGTGTGGGCTTAGTGGCGGCATATAGTTAAGGGACGTGGAGACTCATAACTCTCCCATCCCTAGCCATGGTCCTCACAATTAAAGAATGATGCACCTTGGCAAGGCTTGCACAAGTTGCCAGCCTGTCGTTAAATAAGCATTGTAGTCTCTCCACGACTGTTAATCCAGTGCTTCCCACATATACTAAGCACTTGATCCAAAACCCACTTATGTCAATGGAAGGACCAGGACATTTTAAACAATTTGGTTTTGATGTTACAGTCTCCAGCAACTATTTGGAAAAGCTCTGTGGAAGACTATAACAAATGTTTTATGTTGCTGCATTTCCCTTCAGAACTCAGATGGATTTCTGTGGGGCTTATATTTTGAAAAGAAATATAACTTGTCACCTGTCAAGTGACAAAAGTCATGAATGCCTTTTACCTTGAAACTTTCCAGAAAGCGACCAATGAAATCAGAATTAATAAATATGTAAGCTTTAGTAGGCACACCTTCTTCTTTCTTAAATTCTCTATCCTGCTTACAGTACTTCTTTTTTGATTTCTGTGATCACTGCAAACAGCTGATTACTTCAGTTAGGGTGTTCTAAAGAGTATAAATCTGCCATCACTCTAGCCTATCATTGGATGTCAGGTTTGCTCCACATGGTATAAACCAACTTTTTTTTTCTGGCAATAGAGTAACTTGTTCCCTCACCCCTTCATATTGGAATGGGCATGTATTGCACAGGCAGGTTTTTAGATAACATCCACTCAGATGAGTAGAACACCTGTGTGACCTTAAGAAGAATGTTGCTGGGATTTGTTTTAGGAATATGTAAGGGTGCATGGAAGTTTGATCAAGAAATTTCAAGTAGCTAGTTGTATCCAGTTTTTACACTGCATCTGTGCATTGTAAGGAAATGTGCCTTTTTTCTTTAATGTGTAAAAGATAACGTTACACAACTCATTTAACAGAAAGCTTAAGGTGATTGGTTTTTGTGTATGCTTGCACATAATAAATATATGACAGACATACACTTTTGCCGTTTAGCGAAATGAAAATGCAAGCTATAGTACCAGAATCACAGTAGTATTAGCATCATTGAGTAGTGTTTAATTACGTGTCTTCATTTACTAGTCAAAGGAGAGGAGAGGAAAGCTCTTTTGCAAGAAATCATGTGGTAATTTTAGAAATTGCTGATTCTGACAGAGTAGTGAGAAGGCATTGATATTTGTGCATAAATTCAAATACTTTTATTTTTTGTCCAGCTGGTTTGATAGTCTGCACTTTATGGGATGGTGATATTTTAATACTAACATACGTTTCAAAAGTCCCTGTGTTTAACCCCTTTTCTTTTAGATGTTGTACAAGTGGAATTTATTTTTAATTTCCTCTAGGTTGTGAATTGGAAATTGCATTAAATTATAACTTTATTTAAATGTTAAGAAACTAAAGGAAGCATTCTGTTGTATATCTATACCAGCAAACTGTTTATGAAGAGACAACTGTTGTGATGACTGAAGATATGACTGTGGAAACCACTTATGTGCCTTCTGCATACCTGGCAGAGATCCTTCGACTTCTGCAAGCCTTGTCTGAAGTGGAAGATCTCTTTAACTCTCCTGATCTACGGGTTAGAGACTGTGAGGATCTCTTCAAACAAGAAGAATGTCTCAAGGTAAGATGGAATTCTTTTAATAAGAACATGCTCATGATTAATTTATAAAATTTATAAAATATGGGGATGCAGAGGTCATTTGTTTCACCTGGCCTTTGGAGGAAGGGGGAGAAGTGAGGTATAGGTTGATATATGGGAATGTTAGTATTGAATGATGGTCTGCTGATTGTATTGCATTTTGGTTTAGTAATTTTTACAAAATTGTCAGGGCACACTACGCCTTGCCAACATCCAGTCACTGTGTACTCTGTGTATGTGGTACACACTTCAAACAGCTCAAACTAAAAAACAAGTCAAATTTTTACATTATATTTCATGGCAGATCTCAGAGGCTTATTTGATTAGGAGGATAGATGCTGTATTAGCTGTATAATTACATCCACTGAGTAGAAAATCTTGTCAATGAAATACTAAATTCTAGGCAAGAAAAAAAAAAGACTTTACAGAGGAAATTATGAAACCTGGAAAGTCACTGGGCCTGATTCTCCGTCACTTCCACTAATGTAAATCATGTGTAGTTCCCTTGAATTTGGTGGAGTTACTCCCAGGTAATTGGTGTAAGAGGAGAATCAGAAGCAGTATTGTAAACTGAACTAAATGAAGAGTTTGTCAGTTTTTACATAATAATGTTTGTGTCAGAAGGAGTCTTTTTATCACTGTAAAAACATAAGTACTGTATATAATCATAGCACTTTCAAGTTGTAACAGGGAATGAACAAAAGACCACATTTTATCTTTGAATTGAACATTATCTGTATAATTCCTTTAGCCCATAAATTATTAGTTACATTCTCCTTCCATACTACAGGTAAATAAATAGAAAATTATATATTTGTTAACCCTAGGAAATTAAGATGTCAGCCTATTAGCAATGATATTATACCCATACAATGACATATGAATAAAATAGTGGAGAAAGAGATGCTAATACATGATTATATCTTGTTCAGTAGATCTAGCTTTCAATAGTCTTGAAACAGCAATAGGCTATTTCTTAACACACTTGTAGTTAAGTTTCAGTAGATTCAAGTGCTTCTGGGTACTGTATATTGATTGTCCTTAATCAATTTCTAAAGCAGACAACATGTCAATGTTATTGTCATTCTTTATTTTAAGCAATTGCTCTTGTTAGAGTGGTTTGTATATGCAAAAATGTCATAAAACATGGAAATCACTGCTAATGAGCTACCACTTGGTCCTTGTTCATATGACTAGATTGGTTGGAGGAGCAGTGACCCAGGAAAAAGTTGACTGGCAGTTGAGTGGCTTCCTATTAGTGCTCCTTAATGCCTTACACTTGTGCTGTCTTGGTCTGATTTACATCCATAACTAATCACTTGTTCATCCACATATATTTGATGTTATTATAGCTGACACCAACTTTAATGATATTGATTACTGTGGTTACAAGTAAGTATTGCCATAAGTTTAATTTAACTGAGCTATTAAATTGTCATGAGATGCGGTTGTGGGCACAGTTCCATCTTCTTCCCAAATAAATCTCTCGAAACAGGCAAATGGATCTTGCACATTCATGGGCTTTTGGAAGAGGTATAGTTTTTTTCTGAGCCTCTTTAATGAATATTTATTTCCTAGTAAAAGCATTCATCATTGTCATTACCCTGCAGTAAAAATAGAAAAGTAGTGCATAAATAGTACAGCTGCTGGTTGGGGAAGGCTTGAAATTAAATTGTGGTTGATTTTTATCCCTGACAGATTTGCATTAATCAAATTCTGGGACTGTAAGAGAGATCTCTGTGTTTTTAAAAACCAATTTTGTGAATTTTTGTTGCATTCAAATAATTAGTTGCCATTCTACTTAATATGTTTTAAAAGAAAAAGAAACTTGTGTACAAAAAGCTTTCAATGAAACTGCTTTGAATGATTTTTGCGTCAATAATTATGCATGATAATATTTAAATGTGGGTTTACTTTAGCTGCTATGGTCAATCAAAACTACGAATACCTTAGAAACATCAAGAACAATGACAAAGTTGTTTTAATCATTGACTTGGCTGATAATTGTCACATTGTCTATTTATAGCAGAGAGTGAATGGAAAATGGCAAAATGTAAAAATGCTTCTATAATTGCAATACAAGTATTGTGTTAATGTCTCACCTATCTTAAATTATAAAGATTGCATGCATATATTTGGTAGTTTTTTCCTATATTCCTTTGCAGGAATGTTTTCCTCATTCCCTGGTTTACTAAATGGAAGGATCTGATCATTAGGGCACTTACATTTAATCTCATTAAGGCAATAGTCACAAAATTTACATGACCTCAGCTGGATTACTCACACTTTCAGGCATGTGAACCTATGTCTTCTGTGTTTTGTACTCCATCAAACCTGCTGTCATTGTTTTAACAAATAATTAAAATATGACAGTTTTTTCAACTCCTATTAAATAGAGTGGGAATTACATTTCGTAGATGGAAGTATTGGAGAATTAGGTTACTGGGAGACTTTCATAATAGGACATATTAAAAGATAATTACAAATAATTTTGGTTTCCCTTGCTGCTACTCCTAATGAATGGTCATATTTATATTTGGATACAGGCTTTCTCCCTCAGAAGACAGCTTCCTGCACTTTAATCCTAATCCTGTATTTATGATCTCTTAATCTTCCCAAGTGGAATTGATTGTAATGTCATAAATTCACCACTATAATTTCACTGAAGGGTCAGGTAGGGAGACAAAATGGGTGGTGTGTGGGAGGAAGCACAAGAAAATCTTAGCTAATTACTAGCAGTGGCAATGGAAACCCTAAACACTGCCTGAAAGGTAAATGCATTCGTGATTTTATATAATATACTAATACTTATATGGGTATAGAAGTTTGCCTGAATTGTAAAAAGAAAGGGATTAAAAAAGTGGTGTATAAAAGACCAAATAATGTCCTGTTTTATGTCTCATGCAAGTCCATTTATTGTGATTGGGGTGCCTGGGATATAATAGGAGACAATAGCCCAAGATGGGGTGGGCTTCTGTTTCATTTAGAACATTCATTTTCAGACTGTGGGGAATGCCCACCTGAGAGCATGGGGTGATATCGGAGGACTGAGGCGGGGCATGGGGCTGCAGCCAGCTGGATGTTTGGTGGGGGAAGGCCAGCAGAAGGGAGAGAGAGAGTTCAGGGAGTCCCTAGCGGTTAGGGAGTTGGGAGTGCAGCCCCTCTCCACCCTGCCCCAGCAGCCTTCTACACTCCTTCTCCTCAGCTCCCAAACCACTAGGGCTACCTGCACACTTTCCCCACTGCTGCCCTGCCCTGGTCCAGACACCCAACTGGTGGCAACCCTGCAAATTTTTAAACCCACCGCAACCTGGAGTCCAAGAGACTTTGGGTGAGGGGGAAGGAGGATAAGGAGCCCTGGTCACTTCAATCTGCACCCCTGAGGACAGGACTAGCTGAGTCCTGCCAATGCCCCAAGTGTGAATTGCCCACTCCCTATGGTGAAACACTTTGTGCCCTGGATGCACTGGATTTTTTTGGGGGGGGCAGGGGGGGAGAGTGTTGATATCATGTGACTCCCCTGAAGAAGGGTTGTGAAGCAAAAAAAAGTTGGGGAACCTCTGATTTAGAACTAGATATATATTGGTTAATAGCATTGTGAGTGAAAACTAATACTTAGCAAAGTGAATTAACATTTTCCAGGTAACAGAAATGTCTAGTATGAGTTTTATGTCCATAAAAATGTATGAATTCCTTTCATAGTAGGCCACTTCAGTATTCAATCATATTTCAGCTTTGAATCTTTCATGTTTTGAGGCTACTAAGTATGTACAATTAAACTGTACACACATCAGTGCAGTCATTGTTCTTACAGGCCTTTCTTTGTTTCTTTCACTATCTTGCATTTAGTAGGAACGTATTTTATGTTAAAACCTGAGTCTGCAAACATTTATGGATAATTTTTTTCCATGAATGGATATCACTGAAATCAATACGATTATTCACATGAGGAACATTTCTCACATGTAGCTGTGTTTGCAGAATTGGGTCCATAATATCTTAAAATATCCTTATCTAAGATAATATTTTCAGTCAGCCTTCTTGTAAACTTATCTCTTCCTTTTTTAAACCCAGGAATCTTTCCTGCTCTACTTTATGTATAATCTCCCTTCTCTTCTCCATTTTATGCATGATAATTCTTGTCCCTTCACATATCCCCATTTTATAGGCACATCCAGCAGCTTTCTTTATTCCATCCTTGTAGTGTAGCTCATTTCAGTCTACACCAAATGCACGTTAATCACTCTGCACCTACCATTGTCACAGCCAGACTACTTTCATAATCCTCTTTAAATCTACTGTATTAAAAAATCATCATATTAAATATTATGCTTCAGTTCTAGTAGAACTTTTACAACTGTAATTAAGTTGCAGATATTTTCCCTGCCATTCATGGGTGTTACAAGATGTGCTGTAGCCTATTTTGATGTCAGTATAAAAACTGTGAGATGTAATTACAGATTTAGTATTCATGTAAGGACAATGCATGTATTTTGTTTGCCAAAAATGTATTTGCATTTTGTGAATGAAATTCACATCTGGATCATATCAAGTGATCACAGGCAACAAATACAGGAATCAGGAAATACAGCTTAATGAAGAAACACTAAGCATAAAGTTTAAAATGGTTTTCTGCAATAGCTCAGAAAAATCTAATTAACTACAACTTGGAAGTCAGAGTGATTGAATACACTTCCCAACTTGATCTATCAGTAATGTGATGTTTGGTACACAAATGGCCGAAGAATTGGATTTGTCCAGCGTGTTGTCCTCAGCTGTCAGATAAAGACAAATTCAAGACAGTGAAAATGAACTGGAGTTTGAGTCTCTAGTGAAAAGATTTCTCTTTTTCAAGGGCAATGAGATGGATACACTCCCCAAAGGCAGCTGTCACTTCAGCTGCTAATGGGTTTCTCTAATCCTTTATTCTTAGAAATGAAAGTTGTGTGCACTTTTGTTAACCAGGTTACAAAATCTCCCAAGGCACTCTTGATATCTAAAACAACTTGAAGTGATTTTCTTCATTTTGAAAAATGGAAGAGGTATGTGTGTTTACATATGCACTTTCTCTCTCTTCCCTGGATTTCATTAATAAAAAGGCAAATTTAATGTGCATGTAACCCTTCTCTCAGACAGAGCCAGCAACAGCAGAGGGCTGCGTTCTATATCTAGGGTTCCCTGTCAATGGTACACCAAACTGGGTTGAGCCACCATCTAGTCACCTGGAATATCACACACTATCCTCTTGGCATCCCCAAAAGGCAATACTTCCCCTCTTGCAAGCACAGATTCTGAGTGTAGAAAGTAAACCTTTTAGTAAAAGGAAGGAAGTATCACAGCACTGGTTTTGGAAACAGCAAAAACAGAATTCATAAACTCAATGAGCCAAACCCACGCCAGAATATAGGGGCATGTCCTTCACCTCTCCCTTTTTGCCTTCTCCTGTACTGATTGTCGTAGTTGCAGTGTCCACCTCTCAGTTGGGGCTCCCCTTCTGTAGGCTCCTGCAGGACATGGGCTTGACCAAGCCCTCTCTGCTACTGCCTCCTACCACCTCTGGGCCTTGCCAAGTCCACGCTACTAGCTCTGTCATCTGCAGGTGCCACCGTCTGCAGGTTCCTGCCATCTGCAAGAGTTGACCACTCCTGGCTCCCACCATCTCCTGGCTCCTGCCATCTGCAGGCACTGACTGCTCCTGGCTCCTGCTGCTGGTTTCACTCAAGGTTTCCCAGTTCCTCTAGTGATTTCAGCTCCTAGTGAATTTCATCTTTCAGCTCATGGGGAAACCTTCTTTAGACACAAGAGCAATGTTCCTGCTTTTAGCAGAACAAAAGACTCCAAGAGGAATCTTTAATTCTACCATTTAACAATGGCAGGAGATAGTCAATCCATGCCTGAGGGTAGCTCTTTGCTAGGGCTAGTGTAATCTCAAAAGGAGACTTCTCACCTCCCTTGCTGCCTTTACAATGCTGAAACATCCCTCCACCAGCCTTGCTGGGCTTTGGTTAGAGAGAGTGAATTCTTCATCAGAACAGACTAAACATGGATCTGAGGCCATTTGTTCAAGGGGAGTGCCACTCAGACCTTGCTTACACGTATGATGTAGACATCCATGTTCTAAATAAAAGGAGACAAAATCTAGGGCACTATAATGGGATTGTATGCCCCACACTGGTAGAGAAAGTAGCCAGAAAGCAATTACTCAACCAGGTTGCACCTGCAGGTTGGCTCTGGCTCAGTTTAAAATGAGGCCTATCGGGGGGGAGGGCAAAATTAAGGATGAGTCCCAGCTAAGAGAAGCAGGATGACTAATGAAAGACAGGGCACTAGAAGTGATGCACTAGGCCTTGGGATCCTCTTCCGAGAAATGAGCTCCAGCAAAGAGCCAGGAGACAGTGGAAACACACAGGAGTGGAGTGAGCTCCTGTGGTTAGCCTTGATAAAAGGGATAGGTAAGGTAGCATCGAGGTCATCTTTCCAGAGGAAAGAGACATGAACACACATGCAGCCTTGCAGTAGGTAGACAGAAGCCCAGTGGTGTATCGTAGGTCTCTGGTGCCCGTGGGCCAAGCCTGCATTTACACCCCCACCCCCGCCTCATGCCCCCCCTCTGTGCTGGGTAGGAGGGATCCTTGCACCACCTCCCAGCTGCCCCAGGGAAGGGGGAGGGTGTATATCTGTGGGGGGAAAAACCTGGTTTGGCTTTGCACCCCCCTGCACTTACCTGCTGCACAGCACCCACCCCTGCTGTGCAATGCTGGCTCGGACGGGAGCATCAAAACCCCCGGCCTGGGGGCCGAGGTGGACCGGCCCTGCCCTTCAAGACATGCATGGGGGAGGGGAAGGAGTGGGAGCAGTCACCCCTCAGCCTGCTGCGCCACCCCATCCATCTTGAAGGGCTGGGCGAGTGCCCCGCACTTACCCATCACTCCAGCCCTACAGCCCGGTGCTGATTTGGACAGGGTGACCTCACCCTCCAGCTGCGGGAAGGTACACCAGGACAGCCCTTTATGATGCACAGGGGGCAGGAGGCACTTGGAGGGTCCAGTGCCCCCCCTCCCCTGTGAGTCATGAAGGTCCGGCCTGGCACCTCTGTGCAGGCTGGTGCCTGGGGGCCTGTCCCCTCCTCTTCTCCTCGGTATGCCACAGCAGAAGCTAGTCCTCTTGCAAGAAAGCCCTGATTCACTCACTACAAGAGCCCAAGAAGGGGTGAAAAGTCTGTGGAGGAGTGAACCAAGGGGGAAAAGGACTCTTAAGTGCCTCTAAACAGATTAAAATAGGAAGTAGATGAGGAAGCAAGGAATCTGAGGAAACAGACCTTATCTGCTTACTTCAGGGTCCCTGAAATTGAACACACAATAGCAGGAAGGCCTGGGTTCCCCTACCAGCTACTGAGGAGGGGAAGCCCCTTGATATAAGGGTTGTAAGGACCACTGATCCTGCAGTCAGATTGAAGACCTGACATAAGGTCATTGGACAGTTGTTTTGTGGGACTCTGTAAACCTAGAAGAAATGGGACTGTACAAGGCCAGGCTGGAGAACCTAGATGCAACACAAAGCAGACAACTAGAGGGCTAGGCAGAGAGCTGTCGGGAGGCACGTTGGAGGGAGAGCCTTTTATGCCATACTAAGCCGCAAGGAGGTGGAACAGCCGGCGAGTCTTGACATATAAATAGGGATTTATGTACCTTACCTCTGGCTTCCAAGTCTGAACATTTTGGCTTGAATATTTTATCAAGCAAAGAGCATATCATTTGTTTAAGTTTGTTTTTAATGTTTTGGAAACTTAATCTATCTTCATAAATGATACAGATCAAAATATTCAGACATGGGAGCTTTAACTTAGGCACATAAGTTAATATTTAGATGCTGAATTAAATTGTCTAACCTATTGTCTAAGAGGCATTAAGAGTATAAAGTTCTTTCTAGGGTCAATGATAGTTGTCAGTGCTCAGCACCTCTGAAAATCAGGCCACTTATTTGGGTTTACCTTTATTGACTGAAGTGCCTAAACCTAGGCTTCCAATCTTTAATATTTCAGTCACATTTTATTTATAATATGCATAATTTTAGTAATAGAGGAGTTAAATTCAGGATGCTGTTACTGTAAAATCAAGATATATGGTCTTGGTAATAAATGAAAGGGACAGAGGTGAGGGTCACTCTTGTGACTCATTGATGTCTCTCAACGTCAGTATTCGTAACACTTAATTACTAATTACTTCCCATGCTGTTTTGTAATTGTTGCTTCTCTTCTCTGTTAAATATAAGTCATTGCTCTCAGGATCAGAGGAGTCAAATCACCAGTCATGGTGGAGGCTTTAAGAAGTCTTCTCACCTTTATATTTCCAATACAGTTCCTCCCTTTCCCTGATCATAGGAACTGCTCTCTGCTGGTTCTCTTGGGTCATAAGCCACCCCCAAAAATCAGAGAAGATAGAGTCATCGCTACCTGAAAAAAAGAGATAACTCTCTATTATCCCAATGGCTGGGAGCTCTGAGAGAGATTCTTCTTCCCTAAGGAACCACCGCTAATACAGATCATTTGCTAAAAGCCGTAAACCAGCTTGTATATGTTGGTGTGCTAAGTGACTGTGCTAAAGCCATGTAAAACTGGCTCTGTCACAGAGCAACAGCCTTTTAAGGGGTAACAGGTCTAACCTCATTTGTGACTCATTCAGGCCTTTTCCATATGTGAGCAAATTTAGTGGAGCCACATGACAGGTAAGTCGTGTGGTTAAATTAGGTCAGGCCTGGCTATAAAAAGAGAAGCCTCCAGAGAGGCAAAACAGGAGATCAAAGGCCTGCTTACTCACTTCTCCTAGTCCACGAAGAAAGAGGCAGCTCAAATAACCCAAGTGAGGGCTGCAGCTTAATTATCAGCACAGCTCCTAGAGGGAAGGCTGTGAGACTCCTTACCTAAGGTACATCTGCATAGGTAACGGCTATACTGAAGTGCTACATTTTAAGTGTAGATATACCCTAAATTCCCCTCAATTACACCTGGGCAGTGGTATCTACTGGTTTACCTGGTTTTAGAAAAGTTGCTGGATGTTATCCCAAAAGTGACACCAATGTGTCTTAATTATCTGAATAAATTCATTCAGATGGAATAGTAAAGCACTTAGCTGTACAGTAAATACTTTTTTGCTATAAATGGATTCTCAGAGTTCAGAGGGAAACTGAGGTTACAGGTAACAAACGGGCATTCTGGGATGCACCTGTCAAAACACATTAGAAGGAATATCTTGAATTACACACAAACATTCATGGGCTCCTGTCATCATTATGGGCAGTTCAACAAAAACATCTGCTCCTGGTGAAACTGTAGTCCAAAACAGACACAATGTTAGTCTTTATTATGGTAGAGTTAAAGAATAATATTCAACATATTGCAAAAACGAGAGTCCTGTAGCACTTTAAAGACTAACAAATTTAGTTTCTGCAGGCATAAGCTTTCATGGGCTGCAACCCAATATTGTAACACTGGTATCGAAATCAATGCACGTCCTCACTTGGATACTGTCATTTTATTCAGATGGAGAGGAAATAGAAAATGTTCAGAGAAGGACAATAGAACTGGTAAATGTCTTAAACCGTAACATGGATATATTCTATTGATTTCAGCAGGGATTATTCATGTGAGCAAGGGTTTTCAGGATCAGACCCTTACTTGGTTCCTGTTATACGATGTTGAGTTATCTAAATTAGAAGCATATCCTTCGAATTTGCTGAACCGAAAGACATTGAACAAGGAAAGTTAACCTTTTATCTAATTGCGATTGACAGAGAGATGAAAAGATGTTTTGTTTTGTCAAAATATGATTAGGTAGCTATGTCTCTTTGTCAGAAGCTAATAAGTAATTGCACTTTTCTCTCAATCTATCGAACACAGTGCTACATATCTGGCATTTGTGCTTACATATCTGTTTCTGGGGATGAGGAGAAGGGAGAACAACAAGAAGAAATTTAGTGTATGTATGTAAATTTAGTGGGCAATTTTTTTATTATACCTCTTTTTGGCATGGTGTATATGTTGATTGCATAATGTTATATCTGAATCATTAGAATATCCATATTCCTTAGGATCTTATGAAATAAAAAGTATAAATCTTAATGTTCAGTGTGCAGTTTTCACAGGATTCTGTAACAACAAAGTATCTTCAAGAGGCTGGGAGGGAGGACTACCTAGGAACTGTTGGATGGATTCATGGGAAGACACTGACAGAAACACTAGAGAACAGTCTGTTCATGTTGTTTGTCCCTTTTCTTCTTCGTCTCGTGCCTGAAACACAGACCTCCAAATCCTCTGTTGTTCAGTCCAGTCTCTTTGGGACTGAGAGAAAAATGGTGACTTTTTTTTTTTGCCTGGCAAAACAGATCTACTAAGATCTAATCAGAGGGGATTGGAGATTTCTATAGTGCTAGAGGGAAATTTTAATTTTCCTTCTGCTTCCTCCAAAACTGCTCAACCCTCTCTGCTTCCTACTTCCTCCCAATCCTGCTGGTGATGTAAGAGTGCTGTCACCCACAACTGCCAGCTTGCTTCTCTCTTAGGCTGGGTCTATACTGATGGTGGCAAATTCTCCTCTATCAGATCGATTGCTCTGGATCGACTGAGCAGTCTGTGTAGACCCACTCAGTCGATCCAGCAAGTGACTCAGGAAAACCACACCAGTAAGTGGCGTAGCGCTGCGTTCCCTTCGACGCAGCGTGGACGGCATGCAGAGGAGACGCAGTGAAGTCGATGGGAGATGCTCAAGTGATTTATGTCACTTGCGTATCTCCTGTTGACTGCCGCCGAATCCGGAAGGTAAGTGTATACTGGGTCTTACAGTCTGTCCAATCAGCAGTAGTCCCCACTCTTCCTGAAATCCCATACTGGGGTAAGAAGCCAAACACCAACCAGTTGAACGGTCTCATGTTACACAGAGCTAAGAAATATCACTCGTGGCTCTTAGCAGCTCTCAGCTTTACACTCAGCCTGGGGCCATAAACTTCAGAAGAAAGTGAGGGAGAGCAACAGAGTTGCAGAGCAATGTGGACATAGCTAGGGCAGACAGCGTGGGGCTAGGGAAAACTGGCAGGAGAAAAGATGAGTTTGACAAGTTTGGAAACAGGTACCAAATGTGGACTCTGTCAAGCAGGTGTATTGGCAAGCCTGAGAGACTTTCAATTTCAATTTCAGCTACACCCATCCAATCCGAACTATGACAGAGGGAAATATGAAAAACAAGACAGAAAGCAACATGTGTGTTTTTGTGGCACTGGAATTTGGGAGATCCCTCCACAAGATATAGGAGTGTGTGACCTGCCTGACAGGACACCACAGAATGTGCGGCTAAAATGTAAAAGAAAATGTTCTGTTCATCTATGTTGCCCCTGTAATAGTGCTGAAGATGATGTTCTATACAGTACTGAGGTGTTTGTGAGGAAAGACTAGTTGTTCAAGTTAGATGTTTATAGTACACTTGCTTGTCTTGTAAACTGTTTGTAGGTCTCTAATATATATAATGTTATGTGGAATTTTTTTTTTTTACTTTTGGGTTATTCAGTAGAAAACCAAAATTTGCAGCCTTCCATGCTGTGTAAAGACAAAAGAACAGACGAACAGTTGTGAATTCTGGCTGTTAGGAGATTGACTGATGTGCCAGAGGAGGTCAGCTGCTTGAGGAATTAGTTTTCTATGGTACTCAGGTTCATTCCATATTAACCCATAAAAGGAGTCATGCTAAGTGTTTGGTTTTTCACTTTGTTTTTATGCTGGAGTCATTTACATGCCTTCGACCCTGCACTGGATTTTTCCAAACAATTCACTGATTCATATTGTTAAAAAAAAAGTGGTAGAGCTGAAAGAGGAAAATAATGTAGTAGAGTGGACCCCATCCACTGTATGGTTTGATGCCTTCATGAGCATTTTATGCCTTTTCAGGAATAGGACAGGGAAAGAGGGAGATGTTAAAAAATCAATGGTGTTTTTCCCTAAATATTAATTGTCCTTCCCTGACACCAGTCAAGAGGAGCCAAATATTTGATAATCCCAAGAATGGAAAAAAAATTCTGATATACTGATATGGTATTCCCAAAGAGCATTTGGAAGAGATCTCTCAGGGAAGAACCCAAACCCAAATTAGAATATTTAGGGAGACCTCTCAGCTATCTCCACTCCATCTCATCTCCGTCATTGCAGATCCTGATTGGGTTGTGCAAGCTCATCCGCAGAAGTCTAATGGATTTTTAAGCATTAAGATGTGGAGGTTTAATTTTTACTTCATGCACTCTCATTTTGGGTTTATCCTGTTGTCATGTCCTGTGAAATTCCCCATCAGATTACCTACTGAGACTTTGGGCACACTGAGGAAGAGATGGCTGTCAGGGATACTTCAAGGTCTAAATAAGGAAACTGAAAGGGATGTTCCCAGGCATCCCAGAATTTATAGTGAATCCACAATGAAGCAGATTATTGGAGTCTCAGCAATATTCTCATGCATGATCAGTTGATAAATTTTGAGTCAAGGTGATACAGTGGGGATAAGTTATTCATGGTCCTCATCACAAACACCCAGGGATCCTCAAAACCTGAGTCTGCTACAACCTTTTTTATGTGTTTGTTTGGGTGTTTTTATTTTTGAGTAGGCTGCTTGGGCTGCAATTGACAATTCTATCACTCACCTGTTTCCTCCTGGCCACTGGCCACCAGAAGGGTAGTGCAAAAGACGGTTTCATCTACAGGCAGCTGGTACTGTGGTGGCAGAAGCAGGGGGTCTTACGTTCACGTTCACCAGGGTAGCTGTTCGCCAAACTGTTCACACAGCCAAAGCAGGTGTGAAATACCTTGTGGAAGGACAGAATGGGAGGAACAGGAACCTCTTTGATATGAGAAGCAGTACTGGAGGAGGACTTCAAAGAGGGAAAGGAAGGGAATGGATCACAGGGAGGATGAGAGGGTCATCAGCACTTGTAATGTGCTTTGGGATTCTTGGATGGAAAGCAGAATAGAAATAAAAAGTATTGTCTATATATTACTTTACACAGTATACTGTCAAACTACATAATTCTCTGTCACAGGATTTAATGGAGTGACTGGATGGATAATTTCAGTACCACTGACAACATTTGGAGTTCTGAAAGCTTAAGATTATAAGGCAATTTAAAATATGATTTAAGAGCCAGTTTTATCCTTTTCCCTTTCAGTCCCCCAATGTACAGCATTGCATAGCTGGGTGCCTTTGGAAGGTTTTACCTTCCTCTGAAACATCAAGAACTTACCACTTCTGGGGACAGAGAGTTCGACTATATGGCTCAAATTTCTGATCTAGAATGGCCAACCGTATGGTGTGAACGTACATGGCACATTCATCAAAATTCAGTGTCAGTGGTACTCAGCTTTTAATTATTGCAGGCTGTTCCATTGATATCTGTGGCATGTTTACTGAACTCAATATCTCACATACCAGACTTGCAGCAGCAGTTGAACAGTTAAGCAGGATCATTTCTAAGCAAACTTGCTTAACCAAGTGATGTTTCTGAAAGGATGTGCAATTTAAATTAAATAGAGGTTTTGTTGTGTTTCCTTATTAAAAAAAACTGAATTAAAGTAGTAATAACCTTAACACACATTATTTCCTGGGGAATTAATGACTTCTGAGGTTAATGGTGCTCTGCTTCACCTCAAACCATCAGCTCTCCTAGCTAGTTATTAATTCCCCAGGAAATGGCTTGTGCCTCAATCATTACTGCTTAAATATTGTAGGACAGTTACCATTGTCAAATCTATTATAGTGGTTTGGTTTGGTTTATTTGCTTTTTAACAACAGCTGATGTTTTCCTTTTCTCTTCTAAAATTTTGATGTTACAGAAAGTTAAAGACAGCCTGGGGAGATTCTCAGGTCAGATTGAGGTTACTCGCAGCAAAAAGACATCATCTTTGCAAAGTGCTACACCTGGGGAAGCTGCAAAGATACAGGAAAAGCTGACTCAGCTTAATTTCCAATGGGAAAAAGTTAACAAAATGTACAGGGACCGACAGGCGTAAGTAACTGCTTTACATTGTTATTTATGATAAAAGTCACTAACATTTAGTTTACTGGTGCAATTGCCCCAGCTTCTGTTATCTGAACACTGGATCATACATAGATAATTTTTAAATTGAAATTCAAAGCTATTTTTTAAAATCTAAAAATATTTTGCCCAATTGCCACTTGTTTTGCACTTTACATATACAATACCATGGGCGTGCCTGGCTAGTTTCAGACAACTAAAAATCATATATTGCTCCCCTGAAGATTTTACAGTCTTAAGACACCAATCATATAACTTTTACATGCAAGAATATGACTTGCACCCAGAGAAAGTGCTACTGATTTCAGGTCTGACCCTATGGAGGGTACAATTTTGAAAAAAATCCATTCCAGTTTTAGAGATGTTACAGGTTCCAGGATTATCCCCCCACTTGAAGTCTAAGGAATGTGGCTGTAATTGGCAATAATTCTAAACCCTCAATAATCTTGTTAAATGCACCCACTATGTGTTACATATTACACGGCAAGGGAAGGCAATAAACAATAGTACAGGAAAAGGTAGTGGAACACTAATCGATGCAGTGGTGATCAACCATGAGATCTATTTGTTTAAGTACATATATTTTTATTTTGTTTGGAATGTGGAATTGAAATCAGGTTGTGATGGGGAAACCTGCTTTACTGATTTAAGTCTGGCTGATGAAATTAATATAGCATATGTCTAGCAATCCGGTAATTCATTGTATGACTCATATACAAATCTATGTTCAAAGATTTTGGCATCCTTTAATAAAATGTCTAGGTTCCTATAAGTTTTTCTTAAAATATACAATTAGATGAGATACCAGATGTCACTGAAGATGTACCAAACTATGCACAAATGTCTCTGCCACTTGAGATATATCAAAGTATTTGAGTAGCAGGTGTACTTTAAAGCTAGTAATTAAGTTTACGTTAATTAAAAGCTTGTAGCTTCAGAGTTCAAAACTTTTATTAAATTACCAGAGGTGATTCTTTTGAGAATCTTTTCTTTGGAGACTGTAATTCTAGTTTTGAAAATCCTTACATGTGTGAGTGGTCCCATTGATTTCATTGGAATTACTCGTACGCGTGTGTGCCAGACTGAACTTTATGTAATGGATTTATTATCCGGATAATACTGTCACAATACTGTTTAGTTCTAATCTTTAGAGATTCTTCTTGGTGACTTACTGCACATGTTTCCATATACCCCAGAACAAGGAGTTTGTAATATCACTTTCCACCTACTTACACTTTAAGATATTTTTATTCAGTTTCCCATCGGGTAGTCATCAGCATAGTATAGTATCTGCACATAGTAACTGCTGTCCCAGTTACTATAGCATGATCTGAGCACAGCATAGTAGAGTGCAGGGATTGTTCCCAAAATAATTATTGGCAGTGGGAGGAGAATGAATGTCCCAAAAATCTCATTTATAATTCAGAACCATTGCTGTCATATAAATGGGTCAAGGGGGTAAACTCATGGGAGCAGTGAAGAAGAGAAAAAATGCTTCATTGTATTGTGGGCTAACTCTTTAATTTGTCCTACCAGCCAAATCTAAATAAACTAACTGCTATATAGTGTTCATTAAAATGAATTGACAGTGGCAGGCACATAGAGGCTAGCCAGCCAGTAACCAACTTCTGTTTCAGTTCATGCTTTGTTTTGGGGCATAGGACAAGGAGGAAAATCAGGGAGAGTTGTAGTGGAAAGAATAATTCACTAATCCGCCTTATGTCATCACTGTTTGGCCTCATCCTCTAAAGTGTAAATTAGAGCCACAGATGTATAATCTGGGAAGATTTCCAGGGTGTTTGTTTTTTGTTTTTGTTTTTAAATAAGATACTCAGCACTGGCTGCACTAAGTAGGGTTTTTCGGTTTGTCACAATGCCATTTGCAGCAATGAAGATGGGATGGTGAAAGCAGGTTAGGTAGAGAATAACAACTTTTTTTTAAAAGCTCAACCTCAGCCAAATTCTTACACTTCACATTAGTAAAATGAACTCCCAGTACCTTTTTGAGAGTCCCTCCCCACTCCATATAAATATTCTTCCACTCTTCCAGAGTGAGAGAATGATGTCTAAAGGTGAAAACTAGAAACTGAAAGTCTACTCCAATATTTTATTCCTAACACCGCCACCATTTCATCTGTGCCCAGTTTGTTCATACATAATAGTATTCAGCTGCTCTACTGAGGATTGTTTGAGGTTTTATATATATATATATATTAATGTTTTCAAAGTATTTTTAAAAAGTATTCTCAGCAAGTTTACAGATGACAGTAAGCTGGGGGGGAGTGGTAGGTACTCTGGAAGGTAGGGATAGCATATAGAATGGCCAATACAATTTGGAGCATTGGGCCAAAAAAAAATGATGAGTTTCAACAAGGACAAGTGCAGAGTCCTGCCTTTAGGATGGAAGACTCCCATGCACTGCTACAGACTGGCGACCAACTAGCTAGGCAGCAGTTCTGCAGAAAAAGACCTGGGGGTTACAGTGGACAAGAAGGTGGACACGAGTCAACAATGTGCCCTTTTTGCCAAGAAGGTAAACGGCACTTTGGGTTCCATTAGTAGGAGTATTGCCAGCAGATCAAGGGAAGTGATTATTCCCCTCTATTTGGCACTGGTGAGGCCACATTTGGAGTAGTGTGTCCAGTTTTGGGCCCCCCACTACAGAAAGGATGTGGACAAATTGGAAAGAGTCCATCAGAGGGCAACAGAAATGACAAGAGGGCTGGAGTACATGACTTATGAGCAGAGGCTGAGGGAACTAGGCTTGTTTAGTCTGTAGATGAGAAAAATGAGGGGGGATTTGATAGTGACCTTCAACTACCTGAAAGGGGGATCCAAGAAAAATAGGCTGTTCTCAGTGGTATGAAATGCCAGAATTAGAAGCAATGGTCTCAAGTAGCAGTGCGGGAGGTCTAGGTTGGATATTAGGAAAAGCTTTTTCACTAGAAGGGTTGTGAAGCACTGGAATTGGTTAGCTAAGGAGGTGCTGGAATCTGCATCCTTAGAGGTTTTTAAGGCCCAGCTTGACAAAGCCCTGGCATGGATGATTTAGTTGGGGTTGGTCCTGCTTTGAGCAGGGGGTTGAACTAGATTACCACATGAGGTCCCTTCCATCCCTAATGTTCTATGATTCTATGATTTTGAGATCATCAGTTGAAGGGCAAAGTATGATTATTTATGATTATTTTCCAATTGGAGTTTACTTAGTTCTGTCCTATTTTGGTATGATTGATAGTGATTAAAACTTGTGATAGCTTCAACTGCTTTCTGGAATTGCATGATTTAAAAATATATCTGTTGCTTGCTGTATTCATTTTACTGATCTTTTGAACTCTGATTTTTTTTTCCAGAACACACAGTATTTTGTGATTTGGATGGGTTGCACAAAAATGCTGGGGAGGATATGCCCTCTAACGTTTTGCTTCTAGCTATCTGTGTCTATAAGGGGTGAAAGTATCATCACAACTCTGCCCATGAGACATGGATTAAAATGTTGCCAATACACATTTTTAATACTGAACTCTTAGGACAGCTTTAAAAGTATTATTAGACGAGTGACTTCATTTGCTTTCAACTTTGATTGGTGGGTGGAGGTGGATGTGCAAATGAAAAAGTGCTTGAAAGGTGACTGCAAAAGTATACTATAACCACTGAATCACCCTAGTCCACGTTTGTTGATCTTCTTAGAGAATTCCAATAGATTGCTGAGGCATGACTTTACAAAAGCCATGTTGACTCCTCCCCAACAAATTGTGTTCATCTACATCTCTGGTAAATCTGTTCCTTGATAAAGTTTCAACCAATTTGCCTGGTACTGAAGTTATGCTTACTGACTTGTAATTGCCAGGATCAGCTCTGGAGCCTTTTTTTAAAAATCGGTGTCACAAGAGCTATCCTCCTGTCATCTGGTAAAGGTGATAGGTTACATACCACACTTAGTAGTTCTGCAATTTCATATCTGAGTTCCTTCAGAACCTAGTTGAATATTATCTGGTCCTGGTGACTTATTGCTATTTAATTTATCAGTTTGTTCCACAATCTCCTCTACTTTACTGGGACAGTTTCTCAGATTTGTCACTTAAAAAGAGTGGCTCAGGTGTGGGAATCTTCCTCAAATCTTCTGCAGTGAAGACTGATGCAAATAATTCATTTAGCTTCTTCACAATGGCCTTGTCTTCCTTTAGTGCTCCTTCAGCACCTCGGTTGTCCAGTAGCCCACTGATTATTTGGCAGGCTTCCTGCTTCTGATGCTCTTAAAAAAAAATTTGGTCGTTTTTGAGTTTTCTGTTAGTTGTTCAAATTTTTTTTTTTTTTTTTTGTGCTTGGCCTGCTTTTACACTTCACTTGCCAGAATTTATGCTCCTTTTTATTTTCCTCAGTAGGATTTGACTTCTGATTTTTAACAGATGCCTTTTTACCTCTAAACATTTTTACTCTTTTTCCATGCAGCTTGCATACATTTCATTCTTGTCACTGTACCTTTTAATTTCCATTTAACTAGCTTACTCATGTTTGTGTTGTTCTCTTTTCTGAAGTTAAATGCTACTAGGGAGGGGTTCTTTGGTGTTTCCCCCCCCTCCCAAGAATGTTAAATTTAATTACTTTATAGTCACTATTACCAAATGCTTCATCTATATTGCACCAAATCCTGTGCTCTACTTGGGACTAAATCAAGAATTGCTTCTCCCCTTGTATGTTCCAGGACTAACTGCTCCATGAAGCAGTCATTAATGGTGTCTAGAACCTTTATCTGTGCGTCCGTTCTTGAGATGACATGTACCCAGTCAATATGGAGATAGCTGAAATCCCCCATTATTATTGAGTTTTCTATTCTTATAGCCTCTCTAATCTTCCTGAATATTCGCAATCACCATCCTGGTCAAATGGTCGGTAGTATATTCCTACTGATATATTCTTACTATTCAAGCATGAAATTTCTATCCTCAGAGATTCTGTGGTACAGCTTTCTTTCCTCCATCAGCACGACCCACTCTACCATTTGTATATATTTTGTATCCTGGTATTGCTGTGTCCCATTAATTATCATTGTTCCACCAAGAAGACAAGGATTGGAGGCTAGCAGAATGGTAGAGGGAGTGACTGGGGCCAGTAGCCAGATATTGGAATGGGAAGAGCAAGGAAATTAGGTCTAGGAGATGGGGAAGGCAAAGATAATGAGTTTGGATGAGAAGTCCAAAGAGGTAGTGGAAACAAGAAGTGTGGGGGGGGGCGGGGGAGAAGTTTGACATTGGAGTGTGGGAAAATAAACTGGCACTGGCTTGGCATGGAGTGTGGGGACAAAGAGCTGGGGTGGGCTGAGAAGAGGGACTAGGAATAGTTAGGCAAAGAGACTGAGAGTGGGGCAATTGGGATGGAGAATCTGGAGGGGTCAGACTAGAATTTACTGTGCAAGGAGACTGGAATTGGGATCAGAAGCCTGAGGAATGGAGACTGGGACTGATTTAGGTGAGGATACTTAAAGTGGTATGAGGAGCCAGTAGTGGGGTAGAGACCAGGTGAGGATGGGGCAGAAGGGATCTAGGTTGGAAGAAATGGGCAGAAATCTCTGTCCACTTAAGCATATGCCCTTCCAGAGCCTGAAATGCAACCCAAGATCCCTAAGACTCGCCAGTCTTCTACTGTCAGCAAATATCTGTGATACTGGCCAAGTGTTGGCCCTCATAAAGGATAACAGCTGTTATCAGTTACTTTATCAGCTCAAGTGACAGAGGTCTGTATGATGGATCGAAAGGTTTCAGTTCTGCTGATGAGCCAGGTGAGTATCAATATGATGGCATGTGATAGAATTTCTATTTTTTCTGCGGGCTTTTTTAAACTTAAGAAATTACACACACAAACTGTTTTAAAAGAACATTGTTAAGGTTGCAAAGTCAAGCATTCAAAAGTTAGGAAATGGAAGACTGAACGTTGTTTATGCACACAGGATCCTTTCCTCATTTAGTCCATAGAATGGGGCTGCTTGGGATGAATCAAGATTGTGCAGTAAAAGAGGCTGCTGACTGTAGGGCCCCTGCTTCATTGCTGAAGTTGGATGGTGTGTGCTGAATGAGGCAGGGGATGGGAGGAACAGAAATGATGGTCTTATGGTTAAGGCAGTTGGAAGCTTCCCTGGAAAATTGGATACCATCCCTCCCTCTGCCATGGAGTTCCTATATCATGCTGGGAAGTCACTTAAACCAAGCTTTTCACAGATTGATGTTTTTCACTTTATGGGCATCTGACTTGAGACTGTAGGGTCTGATTTCCAGAAGTAATAAGCACTCACAGCCACAACAGAAGTCAGTTGGAGCTGTGCTCTGAACATACGAAATGGTAGATAAGGGTAAGCACTTCAAAAAATCTGGACAGCCAAAATGAATGGATACTTTTGACATTAATGTTTCTGTAAATCAGTTTGTCATGTGTAAAATGGGAATAATTATATCCTCTCCTCTCGCAGGATAGAAAATAAATTAATTAATATTTGTGAAGCATTCAAATTCTATAGTGATCAGCACCATAGAACAGCCTAAGTGTTTGAATAGTGTATGGCAAATAAGGCCAGGGGCCACACATTGAGCAATGGGGAGAAAACAAGATATTGAATGGCTTCTATCCATTCTACATGAGGCAGGGGTCCTGTGGAAAAAAATAGTATGTGATTGTGTAATTGAAGACTGTATCAAAACTCACAGACAAGGGGACCAAATTATCATCACACAAGCAGCCATGTTCTTGCAATTCCCAACTCTCGAGTGCTTGAGTTTGCAACTTTAATAATGTTCTTTTAACATTTCTATCTAATATATAGTAACTAGGACATGGGTGTGAACTGACAGCCAATACAGAATTTGGGGCACAGGCGTAATATGCTCTCTCTCTAACCTACTCTTTTCAGAAGACAGGTGGGCAGAAGCATCTATGTGGCCTTGAAGGATAGAGCATGTAGCCATCAAGGTGACAAAGGGATGGATAACCATGTTGAGGTCTGGATCTCAAAGAAAATTATGCAGTCTCTTTGCTAGCTGAAGATTAAATAAATTCTAGCTGGCTGCTACTGCTTTCTTTGAATTCAGAAGCAGCAGTAAATTTAGAATCATAGATGTGCAGGACTGAAAGGGACCTTGAGAGGTCTTCTAGTCCAGCCCCCTACACTCAAGGCTGGACTCAGCATTTTTTAGACCATCCCTGAAAGGCGTCTATTCAACTTGCAGTGAAATATCGCCAATGACGGAGATTCTGCAACCTCCCTCTGCAGTTATTCCAGTACTTAACTACCCTGGCAGTTAGGAAGTTTTTCCTAATGTCCAACCTAAATTGCCCTTAATAACACCCTGTGACTGAAAGCCACTTTGAGATTGCTAGTCAGATTCTCTTACCTGAGAGAGCAGCCATAACCTTGTCAGTTCTTCAAATGCTTACCCATGCCAACAAGCATCATGTCCATCTTAACTGGCCTGAGCTTAAGCCAGCTGGCTTTCATCCTGGTCTGTTTTTTTGGCAAATAAGAGGAGAGCAGGAAAGCAGTTCTGACTGGGTTTGATGAACAGGAGATTTAGAGCAGCATATAGATTAAACAGTGCAGCCTCAAAGTATCACCCAGTGATTTCACACATGCTGAATAACATTCGGACAGGGCTGAAATCTGGGATTTCACAGCCGAGTGCTATAGAGGAGGAAAAGCCTTTTAGGGTCTCTGAGGAAGGAATGAAGGCATCCACTTTAAAATGATTCCACCCTGCCCTCAGCCAAGTCCTGAAAACAAGTCAGTGCCATCTTCTGATCAGGGTGAATGTGGCTATTAGAGCTGGTAGTATCACTATGGATATCTGGATTCCTGGCTGTATTATATAACCACATCCTGGATGGCTTGTGTTTTACTGATGACAGACTTTGCATTAATCATTGTGAGCTGAAGTTTGTGGCCTGTGTCTACTGTTATTGGGAGATAAGATCCCAGTAGGATTGTCAGAAAGCAAGTGTGAAAAATCGGGATTGGATGGGGGAAGGTTATAGGCACCCCTCTGTGCTACAGAGCTAGGTCTAAAAGGCATAATGTGATTTAGCCCCCCATGTGACTGGGAAGCGTATCCACAAAATTAAGTTTTTGACTATAAATAATATTTCTGTGTATATTTATGGATAATCTTGCATTTGGAAAACAAATGCATGGTTGTTTTTTTCTAACCTTATTTTCACATCTCCAAATAAAATTCAAATTTCTCAGCTTTATCTGATGCAACTGCAAGGGAAATCAGGCAGATCTGCACTAGCACCAGTGTTCTTCAGGGATGATCTTTTCCTTGACAATATTTCAGTGCCACCGGATGGAGCAGCAGACTAGGTGGGAGCATATTCCTCTGACTTGACTTTGGTGAATCACGTAAAATGTCAATTCTTATATAGAGATATACGTATCAATGTGACAGTTAGGGACAAAGGAACACATTCAGCCAAGTATCAACTGGCATACTCCCATTGCAGTCACTGGGAAGTGTAATCACTTACTGAGGCTCAATTTGACCTGTGCAATATAAAACAACTGCTATTAATGAACCAACTATATAATTCAGGTGGTGCATAAATTTTCTGAAACCTGGAAAACTACTGAAAACTTGTATTTTTTTTTGTCAGAATAAGAAGCTCAACCTTTTAGCCCAAATAGAAGGCAGTTTTTACAATGTTGGACTGACACAGATTCTTTGTTTTTTGTTTGTTTGTTTTTCTTAATAATAGAACTCTTCCATTATTCTGTTCTAATAATAGAACATAGCCTCTTCTCATAGCCATTGGAGTTCACTTAGGACAATATGAATTGCAAATATAGACTAAAGTGATAATGTGAATAGCTGTTGAGATGAGAATTTTTCACGTATTATGGAAAGGATTGATAAAGCTCATAGAACAATTTTGGACACATACACTTTATCCAAGTCTGGCATGCTCCACGCTGTATGACAACACTGAGTATATATTGCACTTTGATTTTTGTGAGAAATTCAATAAAAAGTTAATTACAATGAAACTAAGAATAAATGGGAAATCTGAGCAGAACTATTTCACACAAAGGGTAACAAACATACAGAATAAGCTACCACAATAGGCAATTAAATTGCAAATGTGTTTGTGACTCCTAGAGTGGAATGATTTCTGAAGGCTGAGGTTTGAAGGAGATGGTGAATGAGGAAAGTGGAGTTGAGATGAACAAAAAAGGGCAGAGGTATGGGATCCTAAAGCCTCTTCCTCACATTAAAATTACTTTAGTTCGTTAGAAGGGAAACTCACAAAAAAAGAAGAAAAGAAACTTTTAATTAGAAAGCACAACTCTTTGTGCTAAATCCTGTACTTTAAACTTGTACTGTAGCCTGGAGTATCTGAACTTGCAGCATTTGGTAACGTATGAGCCTCTGGTGCAAAAGTTTCTCTTCCTGCTTCCCAAAGTTTTGAATGTAACATAAAACATGATTAGCACTAATCAGATTTCTGTTCTGTTTTGTTTTTGTTCTCATTCTGTCCTATATAAGTTGTTATACTTTGCCCATCACCATACTTTCTGAGACTGTTGTTCATTAAGTGATGTGACTACACAGTTCATTCTCTCGTCCTTTCTCCAGGGAAGGTGTGTATAAAGTGGAGTTTCATTTTTTGTTTTTTTTTAAATATAAACATACCTATTGCTCTGAAACCATGTTAGAGAAGGCAAGGTCAAAGAAATGTGTATTGCACTTGGAACAGAAGGAGATGAGACTTTTGATGGTCCTTAGTTCCTGGGGTATTTCTTTCCACATTCTCGGACTGCCCTGAAAGAGAGTTCTGTCTGCACAGATGAGATTTATTGTTAGGCAGTGCCTACACTACAGGTGCTACAGTGACACTTCCTACAGCGACAGAAGGGATTTTTCCATTACTGTAGTTATTCCACCCCTCCCTCAAAATAGCAGTGTCTACAGTGGAGGTGTGAATTTTTCACACCCTGAGGGATATATATAAGTGAACCTAAATTTTAAGTGTAAACCTGGCCTTATAAGAGAGGGTTCCATTTTGCCAGAAGAGCACAGTTGTTGGCTACTGTCTCTGTCACGGAGCTTTAGACAGTCTTTTAAATATTCTGGGCCCACTTTGATGATAAAGACAAAGATCTTGGAATTTGGTTCAAAATTCTAAGGGAAACCAATGTAGAGAGCAGAGGACAGATTTGATGTGCTCACTGTGTTGCTGAGGAGACACGCTGCAGCACTCCACTAGTTAGAGTTTCCTGTATGATTAAGGCTTCATGTCCAGGTATGTGTGCATTGTTGGAGACCAGACAAGAGGTGAGGATGACGTAAATAACAAGCCATGTCTTTGTCCATCACAATGAGATGGAGTCTTCTAGCCAACTGAAGATAGAAAGCATTACTCATGGATCCTGCTATGTGAGAGCACAATGTCAGTATGGAATCCAAGAGAACTCTTAGACTACAGACTAAATTGATCAGTTGTGAGTGTGTGCTTTCAATCAAAGGAGATTGCATTGTGGCTGCAAACTCCTTTTAAATACTTTCCTCTGCCTATCAGCTCTGTCTTGTTAAGGTGTAGCTGCAGCTAGCTGTTTTTTATGAGCTGATTTCCTCAAAGAACTGGACCACCTTGATAGCATAGATGTACTCCATTCATCACCATAGTATCTTCCAATAGTGCAGTAAAGCAATGTAACTATTATCTCTTATGTATGATTCTTTTTTTCACTTTCATCTTCCCAGGGGAAATTGTGTCATTTTTTTAATAACGTAGTTACACTGCTATATGTTCTCATTAGTGTATAAAGAAATGTGCCTTGCACTTGGAGTGGCAGGTGGTGAGGTTTGCGGTGGTTCCTAGGTTCAGTAGGAGTTCATTACACAGCGTTGGCTTAACCCCTGAGAAAGCTGTCTCTTGCACAGACGAAATTCATCCTTGTGTTTGTTTGTGCCCAAGAGCAGAGATGTCAGCTGTGGTCCTCATTCTAGAGTTTTAGATAACCATTTTTTAAGTGTCGTTGGTGCAAGCCATTGAGCATCTTAAATTTGACAGGGAAATATATGGGAAGCCAATATAGAGAGTGGTTTTGTATAACACAAAGTATTAGCTGTTCAGTTTTAGATCCCAATTTATCTCCTAACAAAGGTCTCTTTTTGGGGTGGTAGAGCTGTGAGGAAGTGGATAAATAGTTATGCTTTTAACCTCCTGCTATTCAGAACTTAAAGGACTTCGTTTGCAAATTGCCACTTTCTTGTGCCAGTAAGGCTTCAAGCAGGAATCACCTTTGAAAGAAGACAGGAAACCTGTCCTGGATGAAGATTATAAGCAGATCTACTGATTTAGTACATCTTGGCTGCTGTAGCTATCATAGAATCATAGAATTATAGAATTTTAGAGTTGGAAAGGACCTCAGGAGGTCATCTAGTCCAAACCCATGCTCAAAGCAGGACTATCCTCACCTAAATCATCCCGGTGAGGGTTTTGTCAAGCCACAGCTTAAAAACCTCTAATGATGGAGATGCCACCACCTCCCTACGTAACCCATTCCAATGCCTCACCACCCTCCTAGTGAAAAACTTTTTCCTAATGTCCAACCTAGACCTCCCCCACTGCAACTTGAGATTGTTGCTCCTTGTTCTGTCATCTGCCACCACTGAAAACAGCCTAGCTCCATCCTCCCTGGAACTCTGTTTCAGGTAGTTAAAGACTGTTATCAAATTCCCCCTCATTCTTCTCTTCTGCAGGCTAAACAAGCCTAGTTCTTTCAGCCTCTCCTTATAAGTCTTGTGCTCCAGCCCCCTTATCATTTTTGTTGCTCTCCACTGGACTCTCTCCAACTTGTCCACATCCTTTTGTGGTGGGGGGCCCATAACTGGACACAATACTCCAAATGCGGCCTCACCAATGCTGAATAGAGAGGAATAATCCCTTCTCTGGCTGGTACATCTAACTTTTGTGCTGTGTTTGCCTCCTGCTGACCCCAAGCAGAAAGGAGTTTGAAGCAGCCCAAGCCTCCCCAGCAGACTTTCACTATCAAGAGACTTGCACCCCCTTTATTCCAGCAGAAACTGGAATAATTATCCTTTAACATTCATTTAAAGTCTATCTCCTCATAAGTCTGGAATAGAAAATTCAAGAGATTCATGGGATTTCCTGTTTAAAAAAAAAACAACCTGCAAATGTCTTGCTGCTTCCGTTTGGGGGTACCATGCCTTTGATTAATTAAAAGTAGTATTATGCATTATGAAAAACAGTGTGATGCTTCTCTAGAATACATTGTCTGCTTTTTGATTAGATTCACAGTATAAGATATTTCTTAGGATTTGTAATTATCTAGCGGATACAGTTGCTGTTCTGATAACACAGGGATTAATTCACAGCATATGGTCTTTAAAACACTGTGCTGTTTAAGATAACTAAAATGGAGTAGATGATTATTTTGCTGTTTTCCTTTTATTGCTGTGTATCATCACCCAGCAGAGCTGGTTTTAGGAATAACTTAATTAAGACTTGTGGTCCCTGATCTAGTTTCCTACTATTTACAGCAAGACTATAGCACACTCAGAGTGTATAGCTTCAGCTTTGAAATGGTCATCTGGCTTATGCTTCCTGAACAAATATGTTGCATAACAAACTCCTCCCTGTGGAGCAGTTATGCTATTGCTGCTAAACCAATTACAGATTCTTGTGTTTATAATACTGGTGTGCTTAAATAACAGGAGAGCTAATGCATTTCTCCACTTTTTGGCCTGCCACACCCAGATAAGAGGGTTAGTTCATCAAGCCTCAGACCCAAAATTACCAAGTTATCAGTATCTTGAACTATCAAATTCATGGAAATGCATATAATCTTCACTGGACAAGATAAAGGAATTTACTGTCACTCTTTATGTAAAGAAATCAAGCCTTTTGTCATAAGAGTGCCTCTCCTAATAAATCTCCTTCAGTATGGCTAAAGATATTTTTGATGCAGCAATAAGATTTCATTTAGTCTCATCCACGGATAAAAGAACTTGCTAGATGTTGACCTGTAGAATGAATTTTTTTGTTGACCTAGACACTTTTTCTTCCTATTAAATAAAGAATCTTGCGTGGTCATCTTGAACTCCTAAACATTCTAAAAGAGCTTGACAAAAGCAGCTACCTCATAGAATATTAGAGTTGGAAAGGACCTCAGAAGGTCATCTAGTCCAATCCCCTGCTCAAAGCAGGACTATCCTCAGCTAAATCATCCCGGCGAGGGTTTTGTCAAGACGTACCTTAAAAACCTCTAAAGATGGAGATGCCACCACCTCCCTAGGTAACCCATTCCAATGCTTCACCACCCTCCTAGTGAAAAACTTTTTCCTAATGTCCAACCTAGACCTCCCCCACTGCAACTTGAGATCGTTGCTTCTTGTTCTGTCATCTGCCATCACTGAAAACAGCCTAGCTCCATCCTCCCTGGAACCCTGTTTCAGGTAGTTAAAGCCTGCTATCAGTTCCCCCCTCATTCTTCTCTTCTGCAGGCTAAACAGGCCTAGTTCTTTCACCCTCTCCTCATTAATCTTGTGCTCCAGCCCCCTTATCATTTTTGTTGCCCTCCACTGGACTCTCTCCAACTTGTCCACATCCTTTTTGTAGTGGGGGGCCCATAACTGGACACAGTACTCCACATGCGGCCTCACCAATGCTGAATAGAGGGGAATAATCACTTCCTGAGATCTGCTGGCAATGCTCTTACTAATGCAGCCCAATATGCCATTAGCCTTCTCGGCAACCAGGGCACACTGCTGACTCATATCCAGCTTATTATCCACTGTACCCCCCAGATCCTTTTCTGCAGAACTGTTGCCTAGCTCGTTGGTCCCCAGTCCGTAGCTGTATATGAGAGTCTTCCATCCTAAGTGCAGGACTCTGCACTTGTTTTTGTTGAACCTCATCAGATTTCTTTTGGCCCAATCCTCCAATTTGTTTAGGTCCTTCTGTATCCTATCCCTCCCTTCCAGGGTATCTACCACTCCCCCAAGCTTAGTGTCATCTGCAAACTTGCTGAGGGTGCAATCTACTCCATCCTCCAGATCATTAACGAAGATGTTGAACAAAACCAGCCCCAGAACCGACCCGTGAGGCACTCCACTTGTGGCCGGCTGCCAGCTAGACATGCAGCCATTGATCACTATTCATTGAGCCCTTTACTCTAGCCAGTTCTCTATCCATTTTGTAGTCCATTCATCCAACCCATATTTTTTTAATTTGCTGAGCAAGTTTAACTCTGAGCAAACTAAAAAAGGGCCAATATATCAATTTTAAATGGACTTTCAGTACTGTCTCTTTAGAGCAAGGGTTCCAGAAAGCCTATAAGTAAGTCCCAGTAATGACAATTAGAGCAGTTACTCATTCTCCAATAAAGAATGAGTCCCCTTCTTACTCAGAGATAAGCTTCTTGGGCCAAGAGCCATGTCTATTTCTGTTTTTGTACAGCAGCATAGCATGATGGGGTCCCAGGATGCAACCATAATATGCACATTCAATGATAATAGCAATAAAGATTCTTTTTCTGTGGGGCAGAGCATTGCTCACCATACAGTGTAACATGATCTCTATTTTATTCTCTTTACCCCTATACCAAGATATCTGTCAATCTAGCAATCTGAAGAGCCTCCACAGCAAGAAGGCTGTGAATAAGAATATGTATAAGAATATACATAAGAAGTTTGTTCCCTTATGTTTTGTTCTTGTGTTGTTGGAGTTTGTTTTTTTTTAGCCCCAAAGACATAACATTTTTGTGGGTCCTTTCTCCTTTAGTCAAGGTTCCCATCACCTTGACACACAGCATCTCTTGAAGATCAATTTAAATTGCTTCAAGTAAGTAAATGGAAAATTTTCTCCTTAATGGTGTATAGTAAAACTATACTCTTTTTCTGTATTTGAACATACTCAGACACAAGTGAGCACCTTCATTTTATATACAGTCTTTGAAAAATGCTAACTCTTGTAAATCTCAGTTAACAGTATTTCATAATAGGGAACACTGGCCAATTTGTCATTTCTGACTTTGTACTGGGCCCCTAGTTAACAATTTTTGCACTTTTTCTTATTTGCTATTCCAAGGTTCCATATCCAGTTCCAGAATCTGACTGTTTTGAGCAATGCATTTGCCTTGCTAAATATTTTTTACCATTACCCATTAAAAAAAACAAACCTGATGTAGCCTTTCTTCTTCTGCAGTTGTTAGAGTGGTTATTAACTGTGTTCATGTTGCTATTCAATTAAAAAAGTAAAAGGTCAACTCACATCACACTCAGTCTTTCTGAGGCTAAAATTACTAAAATGATAAATACATTACACATATTTGGGGGGATTTCATGGAGCAGATGCAGTACTTGCTTCTGCAGAAATGAAGCCAGGGTGATTCCATTCCATAAAGGATGTTTGCATAATACTTATGTGGCATGAATCTAAACTTCTGAGGGATGCTCCACCACCACCCACAAATCCAGTCTCTGGGGAAAGATGGGCCAGACTATAGATAAAGGATTTGTTGCTACAGAGATCCCTCTGGGGCCACATGAAATCCTTCAGAATTCACTCCAGCAATTAGATTCAGCAAAGCACAACATAGGTGCTTATCTTGAAGCACTTGAATTAGTCTCATTGGTTTGATATGATGCATATGCTTCAGGGCTTTGCTGCCTAATAAAAGGAGTAGTCTCTGCAACCCAGTTACTTGAACCAGGCATTGGACTGGATTTTAGCCCATATCCTCC
>ML675610.1:46588835-46739952 GCA_007922155.1 Mesoclemmys tuberculata
CTTTAGTGGGCAAATAATAAAAAGTTAAAATATACACTAGAATACAAATACAAACAAACAAAAAAAGGAACACAGGATTAAACAAATCAGAACCAACTAGGAAACACCCTAGTGTGTTTGTAGCTTTCCAAAGTTCTCTCTTCCCCTTTTCTCTTCTCTGTATTCAGCTTATAGCTTCACCCACATTGAATGCTAACCTTAATCTCAGAGGAAAATAGGCCTGTGTTTTATAGATGCCTACATGTCCCATAAAATCCAAATTTCTTCTACAAAAGAATTGGATCCTCTTCCAGCTTATCCCAGCACACAAAAAGGAGCTGTGCCATCCACAGTCCCCTTCAATACAGCTGAACAGCCCTCATTTGTCAGTATGGCAATTCCTGCATAAAATTAAAATGAACAAAAAAATCACATTGGTCCTTCATTTTTCCCTTACTGATGGGGCTGCAGGCTACACTATCCTGACATGCTTCTCTAGGGAGCGGCGATGCCCCTGTTTACCTCAACTCTAACTACATATTCCTCCAAACCAAACGCTTGGTAAGTAATTTGATTGAAACGGGTAGCTCTGCTGTGCTACCTCAGAGTATATATTCAAATAAAATTTTCAGAACCCTGATATTCAAAGGAATCTGTGTCTGTAAACCCCCATGTCTATGTTGGATGCGGTACCAGGTCTTAAATTATTAAACTTTGTAGGTTACTGAAGTACACCATACAAATACAGTCTAGTGCATTACATTGCTGTTCACTTTGTCAACAGATAGTTCAGGCTTATTTTATCAGACAGGCAGGTTATATTAAAATTAGCAGACCACTGGCAGTTTCTCAAGTCTATTTTAATATATCTGACAGTTCAGTTAATAATTAATTATCCATTAAACAGAAACATGCCCAACTGAGAAATTTAATAACTTGGAATTAATATCCATGTACTGGCAACCTAGTCTTTTCCCATTCTCCATAATTTCCTGTGTTTGGAATCTAGCTACAATTCTTTAGGCTCTTAGTAGCATGCTGTGTACATGAGCTTAAAGGTTATTGTTTTAAAATCATAGGCAAATCAAGTATATTTAACATTAGCGTCCTAATTAATAATTACCAATTTCTGAGTACAAAGCTTAAATGAACCAGTAAACAAATATGTAATGTTGCTATGATTTCTATGTACTGTAGGTTTAATTAAAACATGTAAATTAGATCACTGTATAAAACCAAATACACATCCAGCTCTCTTGAGGAAGGTAATTCAAAGTGTGGATATAATTATTGTGAAGCTGTACAAGGTCATTTTAAAATGAAGAGTTCCTTTCTTACATGATGTAAGATTGTCCTTATTTTGACTTAACTTTTCCACAATCCATGATCATTTGTTCCTGTTTGTATACCAAGATAGTAGTACAGTCCTATTAATATTTTGCCTTCTTTTTCCCACAAGTAAGTTGTATCATCAATATACCTTGCCTGCAAACCCTCTTCAACTTTTGTATGCTGCTTCATTGCTATGATCCCTAAGTGCCAGATTTCTGTTTAACTTCTATATTGCACAAACAGTGAAAAACATTTTGGGGTAGGAGATCTTTCATAGAACTGTGAATTTTTGTTGTAAAGCCAGAAACATAAAATTTAACCTGGTGACAGTTTTCAAATGAATGAACTCCCTCCTTTATTATCTGTGCAGATTATTGAGCAGGATACAGGGTTTCATTTAAAACTTGGTGATTTTCTGGGATTTTTTTCAACCTGAAACCAATCACAAAGGTTTGCTTTGCATTTCGTAAACTTATTTCTATCTGAAGCTAAGAGCTTGTGCACCATGTGACCTTAAACAAGCAGACACAACAAAAATTGCTTTTTTAACCAACTTTTGTGTATTACTTATGGCTGTAGTCTTGTGGATCAGATATTGGGCTGGGAGTCAGGTGATCTAAGTTCCATTTTTGGATCTATAATTATCCTGCTGTGTGACTTTGGGCAAATCACTTTGTTTCCCTTTCCACCCTTTTCTTTTCTTGTCTACTTACATTGTAAGCTTTTCATGGCTAGGACTGTATCATTGCTATGAGTATGGGGATAGTTGCATCTCTGTCCCCTTTATGGTCTGCCTGTGTGCAACAGTTTCAGTCCTCATCTGCTTTTTGGTGTAATTTCTCTTTTAATAAAGTTGGTCACCCTGCTGTTCTCCCCCAGCATTATGCACTTAATGAGCATGACTCTACATTGTCTTGCAATGTGCCTGAAGGCACATGATTAGGTAAGAATTTTTTTTTAACATGAAAACCAAGCCTTTGTGATTGAGAGAAATCTTTGAAAATGTGACCAGACCATTTTCCAAAGTCTCAGAAGCCTAAAATGAAATAAAAAGAGCCATATATTTACAGAATCATGATCTTGTGGGTGACTCGTGAATGTTGAATTCATGGAGTTCACAATATTGATACTGAAGACACCCTAAATTAAGGTGATGAAATTTAGAATTCCTCTAGGGCTCCTTTTCACCTGCTTACACCTACCCACAAATGTCTAAAGAGTCCATGATGTTATAACCTGCATGCAAGAGAGCTGAAAGAAGTTAAAGTGGAGGGTAAGCTTTAACTTAAACATCCCTATACCTCTTGTTAGCTACTGTTCTCACTTTTTAGGGGTAGGTTTCACTAGCTTGGAATCCTTCAGACTCCCTTACATTTAGAAACATTGGGACAAATTCAAAGGTGATGTGAATGTGGAGAATGAAATTACACATGGGTAAGTGAGTGATTTTAAGTAAATTTTAGCAGAAGAGTGGAAGTCTATATCGGTGTAAGGTACACACAGGGGAGGAGGCCAAAGAATTTCAAACCACCTTAAACTTACTTAGACTCCTCTCTGAATTGAACTCTCTGTTTCTATATTGCACATTATGGGGAGAGAATTTACAAGAAATTTGGTGTCCTGTATGCTTCATTCATTAAGAAAAAATCAATATGCTTGAGAAGACGTAGGAGGGGATATCATTTTTAAAAGAACAAAAATCTGTTTCTGCCTTGTGGATTTGAATTACACAATTCTTTCATTCACAAATTGTATCTATCTGAATTTTGGATATGACTGTATAAGCAGAAAGTCACATTATCAGGGAGAAATGTCTGAAGGCTCGTGATGTAGAAATGAATTCTGTAAGGTCATATTGTGCACATTAGAATAATATTATATTAGCCTGAAAGAAAATGGGACACCATGTATTTGGCACGTTATAACATTTATAGACACTTTGCTCAGCATTTCAGCCCTTTATATTGAACTATTTTGCCTGAAGAGAAAAAGTAGTTATATTTCTAGCTTGAGCATAGTCAGCTGTGCAGTTGAAGTGCACTCAGTTCTTTTGACCCGCACAGTACATTATTAAGAACATAAGCAACAATTTTAGATTGTGGAAAAGTTGTACGCTGTTTCAAATACTATGCATAACCTATAACACAATTATATGCCATAGCCAAATTGTCTTTTATTATTCATGAAATAAGAACTTTCAGCTATCATAAGCTATAATTAAGAGTGGCTGGGTCTTAAGTGGTGCGCTTTGGTACTTTTTTTTTTAAAGATAGTCCATTAAATATTTAAACACTAATCCTGGTAATTCTGACACTCCAGCATACAAAGGTCGGTTATAAATAAGGAACTTACAAAAGATGACTTCTAAACTCAATCAACCTTCCTAAAATCTATTAACCTGACACTCTGTCAAGATTTGAAATCTTCACAATGTACAAAATATGATTCACTTGCTGTAAAAGGCATGCGGGACAGTCTGGCTTCAATATTGCTATGTGGTATGTCCAACAAATTGTAAATATTGGAAAATATTTGTATGATTAATGAAAATGTTAGAAAATGCCATTATCAACCTCCTACAGATTTGGAAGACAAAAGACCGTAAGATTATAAAGGAACTCTTCTCAGAGTTCAAATATTTGCTTTATTCTTTGTTTAATGTCTATCCCCCAAAAAAGCATAATTACCTCATTTTATGCTTGAATGGTTATACACTAGACTGTATCCATATTTTGGTAAACCTTAAAACAATGCTAAGATAAATAAAGTAAGCTATCCCATTATCTGCAATATTTATTGTATTTCTCCATATTGCTGTAAGAAATACCTTGACATATACAAAGGTTTTATATTTACAGTAGTAATCTTAAGTGTTCAGGGCTACTCCTGTGTAAATTCTTATTGACATTACAGTGGTAATGAATACTGTACTTTCCAGACATGGCTTTTTTCTGTTTTAGTAAGCAGTAACACACATGTGCTAAAGATACTATTATCTTTGAACCAGCTATTTCATCTGGAAGATAAAGAAGATATAATGAAATGGTTATCCAAACAGTCTCTACCAGCCTCAGCAATATTTTCTGGTGGGAGGGAATATATCAAATAATGCATGCTTACTTATGGAAGATAAAGCATACTTAATTTTTCCCGTTTCAATTTCTAGAAATTTCATCTGCTTTTTATTCTCAGAAGAACAGAACCATACTTAGTGTCTCACTGACAGAGTAGGGTATAGTGATATTAATTTAACTTCAGTTTTGTATCTCAAATCAATTTCCTAAAATGATAGATTTAAAAAAAAACATTTTAATTAAAAGTCTGTCATAATCTTACAGGTTAATATACTTCTCTTCAGGTGGGCTATGAAAAGGGTTTTAATGAGCATAACATCTTTGTCCTGTGTATATTTTACCATATAGATCTACTAGTGTTTAAATAGGCAGTTAGTTGTATACCAAGGGTGGCCAAACTTACTGACCCCCTGAGACTGCCCTTCCCGCTGGACAGAATCATCTAGCCCTACCATCTTGCCACAGGGATGAAGCTCCGAGCTCTCCTCCCCAGTCTGGTAGGTGGAGAATGGGGCAGAAGGAGGACACAGGTCACGCTTTAACTGTAAAAGAGCCACATACAGCTCATGACCCATGATTTGTTCACCCCTATTATATATGGCTGTTATGACTATCATTTTCAAGAGCAACTAAAAGTCTAATTTTCTGATGTCACTATTTAGCATTGCTAAACTGTTTTGTCATACCTTAAAGGGAATAGAGATTTTTGTATAATATATGGCCTTAACATTTTTCAAGAGCTGGGGCGTAAACAGCCAGCATAAAACTGGCAGAGACAGCACTTCACTCCTCCCCACGCTTTGCGGTTCCCAAAGTAGTTGGTGTGGTAGTGGGCCAGGGCATGTGACTGGAGTGTTCTGTGCTCCAGCATTGCATAGCTGGTAAATGATCACTTGTGTAAGCATCCTGTGTGTCTTCTACAGTCACGGACCTTTGGAGCTGTTTTTGTGTTCAGGCTTTAGACACTTTAGCTGATTAGACTTCAGTGGTATAATTTTTAACATATTATGTCATTATGAGGTGACAGTCACAGTAAAAAAAGAAAGCATTGAAGTGATAAAGGAAAAGTGTAGGCTGCTGTTTTATATTTCATATTAGATAAACCCTGATCTGAAAGAGATCACAATTCCTCCTATTGTGATCTGTTGATGATAGGTCATTATTTGTGCACTGGTGCTTAAACCATTGTCATGGTAACTGATAATTTCCATGGTGTTCTTCAGAGACACACATGACTGCAGCCAGGGAAGAATCAGAAATACAAGTTGTGTTCTTTAAAATCTTGTGACAATGGATGACTCATATGGTTGAATTTGTTTTGGGGTTTTTTATTAACAAGCTTTAGACAAACTGTGCTTCAGTTCCATATGCAACTTTCAATTTTTTTTAACACTATGGAAATAGAGAATTAGATAGAATGAAGGTGCAGATCATAAAATAATGGAAAATGTTTCTCTTTGAATTCATGGTATGTCATAAAATCTCTCAGGATTGTTAACACAAACAAATAGGCAGCTTACCTACTTCCATTTTACCACAGAGTAAAAATATATATTATGGGTAGTGCAGCAGAGTGGGTGATGAATAAATAAAGATGAATTAAGAGAATAGAGAGGGATGGCATGGCATGTTTTACACATATATACCATGTGTAGAAGACAGGAAGATCAGATTCAGGAGGGTTATAATCACTGCGATCCACCAAATGTATAGAACTAAGACTGGGTCCACACTGACGGCGGCAAATTCACCGCCGTCAGATTGATTGCTCTGGATCGACTGAGTGGCCTGTGTAGACCCACTCAGTCAATCCAGCAATCGACGCAGGAAAACCACCCCCGTAAGTGATGTAGCGCTGCATCGAAGGGAACAGCGTTCCCTTCGACACAGCGCAGTGTGGATGGCGCGTGGAAGAGACGCAGCGAAGTCAACGGGAGATACACACGTGATTTACATCACTTGCATATCGCCTGTTGACTGCCGCCGAATCCCGAAGGTAAGTGTAGACCAGGCCTAAAAAGTTAGGTACTCAAAATAAATGTTAGGAATGTGGGAATATTAACAAGTTTCATTATAATCCATTTAAATCCATTTTGCATTCTGAATAGGTGTATATTCACATATACTCACAGACAGAAAGTATGTAAATATGGGAATTGAGATTACTTACCAGTAATGTAGAGAGAAATATATGAGAGGGCCGTTGTGATTATCCCCAAACCAAGTATTATAAACCCTGGAAATTCCAAGTTAAGATTAAATTTAAAAGAAATAAAAATTGTGTTTAAAATATGGAAATGTACAGTTAGGGTGTCCGCTTCAGGAAGGACTCTCTTTTTTCCTATGTTCATATAGCATGCAGGACAATGGATACCCCGTCACTATTGGGACCCTTGAGCACTACCATAATGTAAATATTTAGTATTACCGTGTTTCCCCGAAAATAAGCCCTACCCCGAAAATAAGCCCTAGCATGATTTTTCAGGATTTTTGGAGTATGCTTGAAATATAAGCCCTACTCCAAAAATAAGCCCTAGTTACAGTTTACAAGCAGTTCACAAGTAAAGGTCCCCATACACTTTACACTCATGTAAGCCGAACCCGCCGCTTGCGGCGGGTTCGGCCGTCAGTGTAAAGTTTATGGGGTTTACCCCTCCCCTCCCCATAGAGAACACAGGAATGCTCGGCCGTGCCGAACGTTCCTGTGTATGGGGAGGATGGGAGAGATAACTGTGGGCCGAACGATCGTTCGGCCGATAGTTATTGAAGGTGTATGGCTACCTTAAGGTTTGGCTAGTGTCAGGCTCTCACTCACACACAGATCGGGTACCGTAGTCCCGCTGGCATCACTCCACTCCCGAGCCCGAGCGTTGTGGCTGCTTCCGGTCGCCAGGGGGAGCTGCAGTGGAACGCAGCTGAAATAGCAAGGGACCTGACAGTGACGCGCCTTTGACAGGAGTGATGTAGATCTGTGTGTGAGAGCCCGTCCACCATTGGCATTTGCCAACTCTAATTGTTTTGGGTCTGAGGGGGTCTGGTGAGTGTGATTCTTTTCCTGGTGAAGGGTGCCTGTTTTTCTTGATGAATAGATATCCAGCATTTACTGCAGTACAGAAAAAGAAATACTGTATACTGTACTGGTACATTTTGACCCCCATACAACATGAGTTCAAAAAGAAAGAGCTATTCCACTGAGTACAAGAAAGGAATTGTGGAGGACTCCCAGGGCAAAAATCTTACTGCTTTCTGCAAAGAGAAGATGTTGGATATCCGAATAAGACATCCCCTGAAAATAAGCCCTAACCCATCTTTCAAAGCTAAAAATAATATAAGACCCTGTCTTATTTTCAGAGAAACACGGTACTACTAGTACATTAAGTCTGCCCCTAGTGATACCATGTAATAAACCATGATATTAAGGCATTTGAGTGTTTGTGGTCCCAGATCAGATTTAACTGATTTTTAGATTTAACTTTATTTTTTTCTTTTTCCCTTTCCTGCCTCCCACCCATGCTTTCTCTGAAGGGCAGAGTTAAGGTTGTTTGGGTAGCTCTGGTGCACCAGGTAACTCTTGAAAATAATTAGGACTAATGTCGGGGGGCCATTGCTTTTCCTAACTGTAAGTTTATCTATCAGCCGAGGCTGGTGCATAAAAATTTTCTCCTTCACTGAAATTCACAAAGAATTGCCTCCTATCCAAACTGCTGCCACCTACTTTTGCTCTCAATGAGAGTGAAGCCAGGGAAGATAGAGCTTCTTGTGTTGTCAGGAGGCAAAGACATACATTCAGTCCTGCTGGGAACAATGGGAGATAGATGGTGGGGCACAGAAAGCAAAATGCCACCTTTGTTGGGAAAAGAGGCAGGTTCCTAAAACAAAAAAAGGCTGATTTAGAATTTTAGAAGTAGTCCAGGGGAGTTGGACTTGTGCAAAGGTGATATTTGTTAGGTCAAAAGAGAATGCAGTTTTTAACACAGCTCTGCAATTTATGACCTGAATGTAACATGCGTGATAAAGATGTGTGTGTATTGGTATATTCTAAATATGATTGCAATTAGCACCATGATCCAAATTAAGAACATTATTAATATTTGTCCATTATACATATATAGAAATATTGATGTAGGCTTCCATAAAACTGAGCTCATGTGCTTTGTATGTAAAATGTCTGATAGGAGTTCGTCATCTTTAAAAATTAAACTTTCTCGGTTTGAGAAATCTGTAAATTTATCACCAAAGACATTCATGTTTGCTTTTTGGACTGGGGAGTTTACACTGTGTGGCTCGTCCATGAAAGTTGTACAGTTAGCCAAGTTCTCTTTATTTTCCCTATGGAAAAGGTGACAACTGATTTTAATACTAGGACATTTCTACACTACCAATTTACATCAGTGCAGCTGCAGTGATGCAGCTTTAGACGCTGCTGCAGACACTCTTCTAAGCCAAAGATCTCGAAACAGTTTAATAACTCCACCTCCATGAGGGGCAGTAGCTACATCAGCAGGAGAAGCTCTCCCTCCAACAGAGGGAATTAAGGTCAATTTAACTACATTACTCAGTAGTGTGGATATTTCACACCCCTGAGCGATGTATTTATACTGAAATAAGTATGTAGTGTAGACCAAGCCCTAGTATCCAGGCTAAATTCACTAAGGTGCATCTCTCCATCTCTACACCGAGAGGGGAGAAATATCTTTTTGAAAAAAACATTTTAATTTTGAAAGGTTATATCCTTATATACTGTAAGTACAGCTCATTCAGTAGAAAAGTAATAGCTACAATATTTACAAGCTGGGAAATATTTTAGCAGTATAGAAATGATCATCCCAGACATGCCATCATTTATCACAATGAAAGAAAATGGAAAGGGCAATGTTCTGTAAATAAATTAACTGTTCCCTGGCACTTGATTACAGATGAATTTGCTTATCTAAAACCAGAGCTGACATGCAGTTTTTGTCTTACATGTAAGTATTTAAATCTGTCATTGCCTGTGGAACACTGATTGACACTGCAGATTCTGTATTTCTCTTAAGTGTGTCATGTTAAAATGTGACTTAGGCTGTAAAGATAAGAACTACCACACTGGGCACTATCCAGGCAATTAACTCATTTATATGAATATAGTGCCCCTCTTTCCAGTACAGAGAGAGTATTTGATTTTGCATGATCACAGTCCTAGGCAATGCGTACAGAGAAAATATGAACTCTAGCAAATTATGCCAGAGTAACAGCTGAGCCGATGGATTGTATTGCTTATTTGGGCTGCCTACTTCAACCTACTCTGAATATGAGCTGTAGGAATTGAGAAACAAGGTCATTGAACCCCTTTGTAGTTGTTAGTGATGTGTTTTAATAATTTCATAAACTTCTAATCCAGGTTCTGTCATTGGCAGTACATTGTTGGACATCAGCTAATCAACATTTTTGCATCATAAACCCAGAGTGGCAGTTATTCCTTCACAGTTATAGTCTGAGCATATAGTCCCAAAGTGCCAGCATACCTGAATTTGACAGAACAGGGTTTCAGTTTCAATACCTGTGGCAATGATCAGCTTAATAGAAAAATATAATGTGCATTCTTTCAATTAAGTAATATCCATGGATGGATGGATGCATGGATGGAGGGAGGCTAATTACAGTGTCCATTGAACCAGTCCATTTAATACATTTGCAGCAAATCCTTTCTCAAGCCAGCAAATAGGTCAAAGTAAAGTTATCAGATCTCAAGAGCTTGCATATTAACTGATTTAATATTGTAGATAGCAGAATATTGTTAAATGTTTTGGCCACCCGTGCCCCTTTTATCTGGTCCATCATGACAGACTATTTGTTGCAGTGTCATGAAATGATTTGTTGTGGGGTTGGGTTTTTTGTTGCTTCCATGGGCTACAGTTTTATTCAGTAGTATTATTCCAGTAGTAGTATTAAAAAATTTAATGATTTACTCCAACTGTGCAAAAGACTTTGAGGAATTACAATTACTGAATCAGATTTTGAGAGAGAGTCATTATTGAATAAAATGGGTGATAAAAAGACCGAACTTGCTGCCAAAGTGGCTAAGAATTGCACACAAATGGAATTAGGGTACAATTTTCCAACTTTGTTGCCTAAAGTTAGGCACCTAAATCCAGCCATTGAAAATCAGTCTCTTTTAACCAGATACTTTAAAAGTGCATTTAGGAGTCTTGTCTTAGAGACCTTGTTAGAAAAAAATAGCTTTAAGGACTACCAATGAACATGCTTGTTGTGTTACCTGTAGTGAAGGACAAAAGAGGCTAGGGTTTAGTTCTGTAAAACTATGTCAATCAGATTTTTCCTTGCCTCCATTGTATTAGAACCACCAAAATCTGGATTGTAGGTGAACCATAACTTGACAGGAGGGTGCACTTATGGACTGGGACGTAGGTAGTCTGACTTAGTGGTCAGAGCAGGAGTCAGGTCTACTGGCAGAGTAGGCATCCAGGCTGGGAAATGGGCACTGGACTCAACTGGTAGTTTCCAGAGCCAGCAGTCAAGCCAGAGTTGGAACCAGAAACTGAAGCTGAGAGCCAGAGCTAAGGTCAGATACCAAATACCAGAGCAAAGGGTCAAGCTGGATTCAAAATCAGAAAATCGAAGGCCAGGGTTAGAGCCGGGATGGTCACTGAAGAGTGGAGATGAGGCATAAGGGCAGAAGAAGAGACAAGGATCAAGCCTACAGTCAGAGCATGGTAGGCACTGGAGTGAGGCAGGAGCCAGGAGCACAGCAGGAACCAGGACCAGGGTTGGGTGCAGAAGGTAGGCACATGCAGAGTCCAATGCAGCCACAACAGGAAATCACCATGTTGCTCAGACAAACTTCCTGTTCCTCCACCCGGCTTAAATAGCATAGTTGGACCAGAGCTAGGTGATCCTCCAATCAGAACTCACGTGGGTGCTACCTTGGCTAGGGCTATTGTCTTAATAGCCACTGAGTGGGACCCAGGATGTGGCAGCTGTCTAGAGAGTCCTAGGCCGGGTTCAAGATCTGGGACGTCATAGGCACCTGGAAAGATTTATCCTGTAATCAAGGGCTACTCTATAGAGAGTGGATGCCTCCCTCTGATGCTGAGTCATGGGGAATACAGTGACAATTGGCGATACTGTAAAAGCACTGTGCGAGGCATGATATACCCTTCTCAGAGCACATTGGTGTAAAAAGCGCTTATTCCAGAATTTCTACAGGCCTTGGGTTTTTTGAGGAAGCGCAAAAATAATGTAAGTCCTGGGAAGTGTAAACAGTTTAAAAACAAAAAAAAACCCTATATTCAAATGTGCCAGACAGCCATGAAATTTTGGGACAATACGTATTATGCCAGGGAATCCCCGGGGTGTGGTTAATGCAAATTCCACAACTCCACTTATGCAAAAACCCAGTCCTTTGAACTACGTTCTGAGTTTAGATCCACTGTCTGGGGATTACCTGTTCCTGGAAACAGCTAAACTGTCCAATCAGGATTCTGGTTCCTGATCTAAACCCTGACATTAACTTGTAAACAAGGAAGCAAACTCCATTGTGCGTTTTGCAGAACTGACCTGTACTACAGCCCTGTATTAGAATTTGGTGTAATGTGTAATAAACTAATACAATTGTGTAGATTCTTTTATCATTTTTAAATGTTTTCTGTGTAATTTTTTTTACCTTAAAAATAAATGCAGTTTGCTTTGTGAAGGCTGTTTGGTAACTGGTGAGATGTTAACAACAGGTACTGGTTGCCCAATCAGATCTGCTAGGGAAACCACTGTAGGAGCAGATAGACTGGAAGCCTATCCCCTGGTCTGAAGAGGGAGAGATACATGTCTCTCCACAAGAGAGGTGATGGCTGGGAGTCAGCAACCTAAAGGGGATGTCCTCAAGGAAGACCAGGAAGGGGGTCAAAGGTGCAATTAGAGAGTAGTTTTTATTGTTTTTTCCTTTCGAGCAAGAAGGAATTTAAAGATTGTTTCTGTTTCTTTTTGGAACAAAAAAGCTCTTAGACTGTGGTCTTGATTCAAATGGAGTGGAGTTCCAGATTGGTTGTAGCTCCTTGATTCAAGGCTGCACAAGTTTACCTCCCTAGGGAGTAGAGGATGGGGCATAGCTTCACTCTGTTTACTCACATTCCCTCCCTCTTGGTCCACCTATGCCCCATCCCTGACATGTCCCTTTCTTGCCTTTTCCAAGAGTTGGGGTGCAGAAGATGATGGAGGTGTCTTTGCCAATTTTCTGTTGGAGGAGAAGACATTTTGGAGGACATTTTGCTCTGCTTTCATCACATCAAATACATTTAGTAGACTGCAGAATGTGGTTCTGTGTTTTGATTCTACTCTGACAAAAGAAGGGATCTAAGGATTTTGGGGGTTCTCTCCATTTTGGAGAAGAGAGGCATTTAAAAAGACTTCTTACCATTTTCATTCAGTCTGTGGGCACTGAGCCGTCTTCAAACACTTTTGCACATGCTTAACTTTGTAGTTAGTGGGACTACTCACATATCCAAAGTTAAGTACCTGTGTGTTTACCATTTTGGAGACTTGGGGCTTGTTAACAAGAGGACGTTTACTTGCATTAATACACTGGTATCATTATGCTGCTGTAGTTATAACTCTCTGTGTGGTCATTCTTATTTAGAATAACAGTGGCTTAAACTGATTCCAAAGCAACATAAGCTAAAATGAAAAAATTCCACTGTTAATTCTGAATAAGTGTCAACATGGGAAATTACACTGATATAATCATACCGCCATGCTGTCTGGAGTGGCTCACAATTATGAGTGCCTACCTTTGGGCAGACTGTGAGAAAACAGGGCAAACACACTTAAACTGGTGGTGTGTTCTATAAATAGATTTCACCAAGCCAGTGATAAATGTGAACTCCTGGATCATTTTTCCTGTCTTACCATGGAGTCATAGGCAGTCCCCTTAGACTCTCCAATCTACCTTGCCACCCAGACAAACTGGATTTAATAATAAAAGGTCACTTACACCAAAAATCACACCATATTTATATTGCTTCCTCTCCCAAGAGAACAGTCACTTAGCCCAGATCAATTGGTACCCTAGATCTACTCCAGAGATGACACTGACGGCCAATTCTGTAGTAAACTGACTAAAGATTTATTAAGTAATATACAAGTTAATTGGCTTGGCTATGCATTTGTAAGCATTCAGTGGGCCGTGGGACTTTGGCATGAGCTGGCACCTTGTCTGCCAGCATCACAAATGCCAATAAATTTTCCCATCTCTTTAGTTTCCATTCATAGGACAGAATCCAGGGATTATATCTATTTTCCAACCTATGAGAGATTTACTCTCCCTCTTGTACAAACAAAAAGGTTATACAAACCTTTTGAAAGCATTGTTGGGGGAAAATGGTGGTGTGGGGAAAGAGGAAATAATCTCAGGATGACAGAAATATTTGACAGATCAGCCTGTCCTTTATCTTGGATTTCCAGTCTCAGGCCCTGTACCAATGCTATAGTCTGGGTTTGAGTTTCCCTGTTTTCCCTGGTATCAAAAAAACATAGGATTATGAAACCATAATAGTGATCAATTGATGTTTTATTAATAATTTAATTTTTATTAAATTGTACTGAATATTTCCATAAAGTGCATCTCAAATGTGTTTATTATTTTAATATCTCCAAATATAATAAATACATAAACATTGTTTTTTGCAAAAAGTTAATAATTCTGATACATACTTACACTGAAGCTTATTGTGTACACTTTTTTACACACTGATATCTCCTTGGGGTACTTTCGGGGCAGGATATTGTTCCAGAATCTGGACATAGTAGAGTCTAACACTAAATGGTCTCCATTTGACCCATATATGGAGAGGATGTGTAAATTAGTATAAATGAAACACTCAAAAGATGTAAGTTCTGTGAAGAAGAAAAATAAAAACATCAAGTCCTATGAAAATGGGTTAGCTATTTTTTATTGAAGTGCCTTAATTTTAGAAGATACCTTGGTGAAAACAAGTTTTCATATTTTATCATCTGTCAGAATGGCCTTAAGTATTAAAGCTAACACTGTAGCATGCTAATATAGAATTATTTATACCACTTTGAAGTTTTGTATATTTCTTACAAGGTGCTAATTGTGCTGAATCAAGTTGACAAAATTGCATAATTTTTAGGTTAATATTAGCATAATCCTACAGCACATTGTTTAAAGGCAGTATAGGAATAAAATGTGCTGCATATTTTTGCAATACAATGAATAAAGCTGAATGTTTTGCACAGAAATAATTTCCATGACACTAATCATGACTTTTAGGAGTTTTATAACTATGGGCCAGTGTGCTACTGAGTACGACTTCCAAGAATTTTTGCAGATACATCTTTGTATATACCCAGTAGATAGAGTATGAGAGTAATATGAGGAGTTCATGGTTTTAAACTATTAGTTAAATATTAGTGAATAATTTTTAAACCATTTTAATTGCAAAATAGAGGATATTTTCTTTAAAATGAGGTGGGAGTTTTCATTTTTGTCTATACATTTGTGCTATTTTCTTTGTTTAAACTAAAATTTTGCCTTTTGAATTTTCTGCCATGACTTGCTATGATAAAGCTCCAGTCTCAGAGAAGGCATCTGCAAGCACAAACTCCGACTCCTATGTGGAGTCCCTTAGAAATCCAGGCTTGTGTATCTCTTTGCAGGTTATTAATGAAGCATCAAATTCACACCGCAAAACCCACCATTCGTTCCCTCATATGAAAGAATGTGTGTGAATTACAGTTTAGAATTTTATTGTTAGTGAAAAACATACTGCACTATTAAGGAATTGCAATTCCAATTTTGCTTAAACATCATCTTGCCTAAATATTTATTTTAGGACTCCAGTGATGTGTGAAGAGTGGGAAAAAAGCCCCCCTCCTGCTTTTGTGCCTCAACACCAATTATGTTGCACGTTCCCTCAGCAGTTCTTTCAGTGAAATTTTATCTTTGTTTGGATGCAAATAATGATGCTAAGGTGCCAACAAGAGAATTAACCAAAAGAGTAAGGTTGAGTTCAGTTTATTCAGGCCTTTGTTTTAAGCATATTTTTGAAGTCTACCATCCTGTGTGACTGGGCATCTGATAAGAAAATCTAGTCAGGAATGCCCATTTGTTTCACACTTGTGGATTCTTGATGCGTTTTTGTCTGATGGGAACAGAGTTGCCAGCTGTCATATATCTCATGTTTATGGCCCTTCATTTTTGGTTATTATTTTGTTTAAAATTTCCCAGGAATTTATTAGTACTTATTACAAATACAAATGGATAGGTCTCTGAAAACATCTGCTCAATGTGCAGCAGCGGTTTAAAAAAAAAAAGGCTGAGTGTTAGGACCTATAATACAACAGAAAATATCATAATAAATCCATAGTATATCTACTGCCTATACTTATACCGCATGCAGTTCTGTCATCCCACCTCAAAAAAGCTGTATTAAAATTGGAAAAAGTACAGAGAAGGGCAACAAAAATTTATTAGGGGTATGGAATGGCTTCCAAATAAGGGGAGAGTAGAAAAACTGGGACTACTTAGTTCTGTAGAATATTACAGAGGTCTGTAAAATCAGGAATGGTGTGGAGAAAGTGAATAAGGAAATGTTATTTACCCTTTCTCACAATATAAAAAATGGATCACCCAATGAAATTAATTGCCAATAGGTTTAAAACAAACATAAGGAAGTAATTCTTCACACTATGCACAGTCAACCTGGATTCAAAAAAGAATTAGTTGATTTCATGGAGAATAGGACCATCAGTGGCTACTAGGCAAGACAGTCAGGGGCTCAGCCCCATGTCCCAGGAGTCCCTAAACCTCTGACTCCTACACTCTGAGGCTGGATGATGGAGGATCTATCTTGTGATAAATTACCCTATTCTGATCACTGTCTGTGAACCTTCTGGCACCAGCCACTGTCAGAAGACAAGATTCTGAGCTAGCTGGATCACTGGTTTAACCAGTGTGGCCATTCTTTTATTCTTAACTCTTGAGAACTTTGGTCCTAACTGCCATTATTGTCAAACAAACAAACAAAAATCTGTTCGTGTGGGATTTGTGGGGGTATTTTGTTTATTTTTCCCCCACTTAATTCTGCTGCTAAAGGAAGCAGATCTCAAGACAGAAGATGTGCCAGATGACTCTAGGCAAAGTCAAGATTTCGTTATTCCCTTCTGGGTCCTAGAAATACTAATACAATTTGATATAAAGATTGTCGGTTGTCGATTATGTGTACAATGGCATTTTTGTTCACAGTTGCTAGATATGTGCAATCCCATCTTTTATTTTTAAAAGATTTTATTTTTATTTCAACCACAATGATGATTAGTGTGCCATGCTTATTTGTACATAAGTGGATTTTACATACAGTTGATTCTAACTGAAATGTTTTAAAATCAGTCTAACTGAAGAACAAATTAACCACGTGTCACCCACCTCCAGCAGTGGTCGGAGAACGTGATGTGACCTGCAGTAATTAGGACAGCCCACAGTAGAAAGATGGAGGGCAGCACTTTCAGGGTGGAATGCGGGGGTGGTTTCTCCCCATCCAGAGTCTCTAGCTGGGGGGAGAAGGGAGCTGATTGATTCCTTTGATTCCTTATTCTCCCCTTTTATTAATTTATCACCTAGCCTGGGCGATGTGGAGCTGCCTCATATTCTGTTTCAGATAGCTCCATCTCCGCCACCACGTATTAGTAGCTTTGTAGCTATGAAGTGCGCATGCTGTAGGTCTGACCAGTCACCCACTTTGAGGTTAGGAAGCAATTTTTTGTTTCCAAATTGGCACAGGCCTGGGGAGTTTTTCACCTTTTTCACAGGATTGGGAACAGTTAAGTTAAATTAGAATAGGATTTAGTAATTTGTGGTAGGTACTTGGTATAGAGTCAGTTGATCACAACTTGTGACTGGTTTCCATTGCAGTTAAAAAGAACAAATCCCAGAATTAAAAGACCTGGAAATGTACTCATGGGCCTTTTGTTCACAGGATAGGGGGGAGACCTTTGGGGCTTTGCAGACCAAGGTTCCCCTGCCCTTTTGTGTGGGGGAGATGGGGTTTTGACTCAGGTGAGTGAGTAGGCTGAGGAGTTGAACTCAAGGTATGGGTTATATGGCAGGAGCCCTGGAACCCACTTAAAAAACTCACTGGACCCACTTAAAATGCCTGGGTTAGGAGAGCATGAGTGAAAGGGTGGGAGGCATCTGTCCCCTTTGTGAAGTTTAATAAGTTGCAGCCTGCTGCTTCAAATCCATCCTTGCATCTGTCCTCATTCACCATTGTAACCAAATCAATATGACAGAGTATTATTACTGCACAGAAGTTCGTATTAAAAACAAACAAAAAACTTACATCCTTTGTCAGAAAGAAAAGTATTGTATTTGATGTATTTATTTATTTTACAATTATAGTGAAGGCTGCTGCATGCAGCCATTTGAGAGAGAAATTGGAGTCTTAAGAGAACATGGTCTTCCAGTTAAACTAGAGCAGTATTGTACTCTGTTCATTTGGGATATTAGGGGGATAGTGTCTGACCAGGGCAGGTTTTGTAATAAATGCAACCTTTTCCACAGGTTTCATGGTCAATCTAAGGTCAATCTGTAGCTTCCTTCCAAAAGAAAAGATCTCTAACTAAAATTAAAAGAGGCTGGGGGGCTGCATGGGGGTGGGGAAAAGGATGAGTGCCTCAGAACACTTTAACTTTCAGGATTCAAATCAATCTCAGGCCTTTGTAGCTAGTTGGTGACATGGTATATTTAAATGGGTTGGTAGACTCAGTACAACCCATAAGCACAACAACAATTGGCATTGGTATCTTTGTTGGCAGCTTCAGCAGGTGGACTAAGGACTGATTGGACATGGGAACTGTACTGAACCTTTGACACGTTATGGTATTTCCTTCATGACGATATCTAGCTACATTGGCAGAGTGACGTGGCAGGTTGCACTGTTTCTGCAAGTATTGTACCAATTCTATGGATTAGCACAGGACTTCAGGTTTTCAAATGTGTCAGTGGAACACCTTTCATAAGCATGAAATTAATTTACAACATATAAGAAAAAAAGAAAAAGAAGCAAAAGTGGATAAGACATTGCCCTGTGGCTTACATGCTCGATAATCTGGTGACTGCCTAGAAGTTCTGTAATGTTTTCTTTTTGTGAAGGCATTACAAATTTCAAGCACACGGAAGCATCAAACTCAAATCAGTTGACTCCAGAAACATTAAAAACTTTTGCTTGTTCTCTTTCTATTCATATAGCACACTAATATATAGTTATTTGGTTTCCATTTCCACCTGTAGGCGGTTTGACAGATCTGTGAAGAAGTGGCAGTGTTTCCACCATGACATGAAGAACTTTAGCCAGTGGCTAAATGAAGCAGAACAGAATCTGGCTAGAGCACAGACAGGTACCAGGGACCTGGATCATGCCAAAATTAAGCAGTATCTCAAGGTAAGTTTTATCTGACTCATTCCTATACAGTACCATACCTTTATAGTTTAATGTGTGTATAGTATGGATTCCTGAGTGGTATTTTTGTATGATATTTTTCAGATGTTTTCTCATTCAACTTTTCTTCTCTAACAAATATTATTTTCCCCAAAATATTAGTTGAAAATGCATTTAAAAATAAAATTAACATTAGAATAAGGTGCAACTAGGTAACATTTCTGTAGTTAAAGATGTGGTCTTTCTTTACTTAGTCTAGGTACACAATGCCCATTTCTTTCCAAGTGATTTGTATGTTCAGTGTAAAAGAAGACTAATATGCTCTAGGAGATAAACTTTGCTTGTGGGGGATTACTTTTGTAGGAGAAACTTGATTCATTAAGAGAGGTTCCATTGACCTTAACCTGTGTTGCCTGTGCCATCCTCTTTTATTTTGTGATAAAAAGAACATCCAAGATGTTTCTTGTCAATTGCATCATGACAAAATTGCCATTCAGTTTTCATATGACCAGTTCCAATGTAGACTGTTCACAATGCAAGCTCTTTCTATTAATTTCATCACCAAAAAAAAAAAAAAAAAGCCTTAGTTTGATTGTTTATTTTCATTTTGAATGGCTCAAAATGATAGTGAGAGTATAGACAGATAGTAGTAATTCTGTATCAGCGATTTCAAGTTGATTAGTTCATTTGGATAAAATGGTTTGTCTAACAATGACACTTTAGATTCATGTAATAAATTAGCTCCCAAGCATAGTGTTACATTAACAAGCCCTTTTACGGAAATGGGGATAACAACTACCATGCTTAATGTCATGGAGTTTGATTTTTTGTTTTTGATTTTTTTAATTCAAGAAGGCACTGATCTAAAATGAGCCAGGAGTGAGGGAAGACATTCCCATTATAAGAGACACTGCAAAACAACTATGCATATGGAAGTTTTGCATATGGAAAGTCTTACCCTTTTCAAATTCTCTACATGCTCTGGTGTCTTATTGTTCTTGTGAACTAGAACTCTTGGGTTTCCATTAATCTACAGTTTTAACATATTTGATTATTTCCTTTTAAGTATGTAAAATACTAAGTTAATTATTTAAGACTTATTGTCATGTCTTGGTTGAAGAATTGGATTCACCTACAAGATATACAAGAGAAAAATAGCTTTCCCACTTAGTAATCTGTCTTTTTCTAAAGAGAAGAAAGGACATAATAGATCTCAGTAACCCTAATTACATACCGAAGATATCTTTTGGAAGTAATCATTGACAAGTTCCCACACCACAATGCTGTCTAGTATCAAATACAAATGTAACATCATTGATTAATATGGTACAAAACAGGTATTTTAAAAAATATGAACACTTCAGATTTTTCAAATGAAAAGACCCCCCATTATACCACTTAAAAAAAAATTTTTTTTTAAATAGTTATTTTAATAAATACACAATTGTACATGCTAAAAATCTTGGTTTATTATCTCCTCTTTTTTTAATAGCAGCCTTCTCGTGTAACCAAAGTCAAACCTGAATTCACAATAAACAAGGTTATGTAGTGAATGACTGAATAGAAAAGGGTGTGTAATGAATGAGGCAATATTAATAAGATAAATTGGATGGGGGAACAAACAAGAAACCTTACATCATTCAGAGCAGGGATGGATGATGTATATTATTAGTCCTGGGGAATGCATTGAATGGTGAAGATAAAAATAAACAGGAAAGATATTGTGAACCATCAAACCTGTGCACGAAATGAGGCAGAAGTCCTGCAGAAAATATAGTACATGTTCATGTACTCAGATGTATTAAAATGCATATCCAAAAGGGAGCACACTTTAGGCTGTGTAGGCAGTGGGTACTTGCAGATGATTCAGTGCTCCCGCCTCTGATCTCAAACATATTTCAGTTACTTGTTTGCATACTACATGTGTAGAGGTGATATCCATATGGTAAAGAGCAGATCTATGTCAAATTTTGTTGTTTGTGCCCTTGTGCCTGACTTGCCTACTTGCTGGCCACTAATTCTCCCACGACATATTCCATCCCCTTGAACAGCAAGAAACAAGATAATTTAAAGTAAAATCAATCGGTGAAAGAAATGGTTCTTCCTCTTCTTTCCCCCTCCTGGCTTGTCCAAAAGAAAATTACCCCCTGATTGATGCCCAGAGATGGGCGAGATGCATTTCTGATCTAGCGACATAAAAATGTCATAGCATGAAGTTTCAACAATACATATTCCTGCAGGGCTAGAAACGAGTTTTCTGCCACTGGGGTGAGGAAATTCCCAGTGGAATGAACACCACCTTCTCCTAGTCAAGAGAGAGCCTAAAATAATTGCCGTTTAAATATCATGACATTTTGATGTCTACAAAAGTTATTTTTGGTAATTTTTCAGAAGAGTTCTATATTTATTCACTTTAATATTTCTCTCCTTTTGATACCTGCATGTTTGGACAAGGATCAGATCCTTGTCTGGTGTAAATACACATATAGCATTCTCCTGGACTCATTGGAAATATTTATTAGCTAAGTATCTGGCCCTTAATATTAACCAAATTCCCTGGCTTTACAGTTAGTGGTGCAAGAAATAGTCTCCCTCTTTCTTTTAAACGCTCCAAAACATTCTTTAAAATAGTTTCTTTAACATAACGTTTTATGTACAACACACATGGCAGGACGAAGTGATGGAAAGGTTTTATGAGTATGAGTTTGAGATGATCTGCAACCTATCATGCATTCCATTTGTAAACAAGTACACACTTGTCAATGGGCCATCCAACAGATATAAAATGAGTCCATTCAGATTCTCTATACAAGGGACACTCATTTGTTTCCAACCGCCTTAACCTCCTTCACATCTCACTTTCATCCATTTTTGTTCATAACTGTGTAGAACAATGCATTTTTATCTGCCCTATGGTTTTTTTAAAGCAACTGTCCTTCAATACTAAGATGGGATGAGAGGAAGATAGAGCTAGAGGCTATTAAGGGCCTGAAAACAATTATTTAAAATGTTAGTTCAAGGGAGAAAAGGCAATCTGGCAGTTCAGATTAATTTTTCTTTTGCATATAAATCCTAAGAAATAGCTCTATCATTTAATTAACTGGTTCTTAGTCACTCTGTTGGCCATGTGCCGATACATCACCAACAGCATGTGCTGATGATGCAAAGCAAGGGGAAATACTACTTCTATAAGAATGGTTTTTGGATGGGATTCACCAGCACTTGTGAAGCTGACAGAAGAAATTTATATCTCCTTTAGGTTAAGCCGTTAAAAGATCGGAACATTCTGACTCTTATTAAATTAGCATCTTGGTGTTTTCGTTGTTGTCAGGTTTTATGAGATCACATTGCTTAGTGAGTCATATTCAAAAGTAACAGGATTTGTTTGAAAGATTGAAAAATGCTTTCATGAGCAGATGTATGGCCTGATGTTCAGAGCAAGAAATTGTAGTTTATGCAAGCTGCATAAAATGTGCAGAAGAGTGATACTAAAAACAAGTATCCATTTTTTTAGATTTCTGTGTTTAATATATTAATAAATACAGTGAGTAAATTTGAATATACAATAATGTAAGTCAACTGCACAACTATGGGAGGTGATACAGTAGTGTTGACATGAATCAGTAGGTAGTTGCATTATTTCTGGTGAATTTACTGTTGTCTGTATTGTTGATTTTTGCTACATGCTTTAGTGTAGTGTTGCTATACAGCAATTATTCACTAAACGCATGACTCTACTTATGCAAAACTTATTTATATAATTATTAATGTCATGAAATAGTCCATTGTTAAAAGACTGCTCGAGAACCTAGATATCAAATTTGACTTCCGTCATGTGACTTCTAAATCTGAGCATGATTTTTCCTATTCAATTGGTAATTCCAGAGTTATAACTAGAACTTCTGAAATATCATTTGTACTCTTTTATCTAAAATGTGACAGGCAGTCAGGCTGCAGGAACAAAAGCTATGTGCCAGTCATATAGAAGAGAATAAATCTACAAATTACATTTGAAGAGAGCATATGAATCAGATGGCATATGAATATATGGGGAGGGAAAAATTGGGAGTCATAATGTATCAGTATATATGTGTTTAAATACTGTATGTATACCGTCATAGAAGGTTTATCTGACGTTTACAGGAAAAAATGGTGTCAAGATTTTCAAAACTAGAATCTAAAATCAGGCTCTTAAATCCATGTTTGGGCAGTTAAATAAGTGATCATTCCTTTTTCATTTTTTTGAGCTTCCAAAAGCTGCTACTGACTTCAGATTGGAGCTATGAAGCATTCAGAACTTTTGAAAATTTGGCCACTTAGCTAGGTGCCCAAATGTAGATTTAAGAACCTGACTTCAAACACCTAGTTCTGAAAATGTTGGCTTTCATTTTTTCATTTCATACTTGCTAGGATTTAGTTATGATAATGGTTTGTATTTTATTTTGAGCCTGAAGTTTGCAACCAAACTTTTTGTGTACTTGATATGCATTAGTTGAGATTGGTTAGTAATGGATTCCTCTGTGGGACTGAAAGGGGTAGTTTTAGATTGTTGGAAGCCAAGTAATTTTATTTAAAAAATTACTACTAATATTTAGATTAGAGAAACAAGAAACCATAGGCTAGCTCTTATGAATTGTTTCTCCTACTGCCAACTCAGTGGTGTGTCTCCCAATAGTTCATCAAACAGGTCCTTTTCCATACCTTAGGAGACACCATGAGCAAGACCAAGCAAAATAATCATAATTATTAACTCTGGCTATTTGATTATTAAAGAAATAAAAAAAAAGACAACATTAAAAAAAACATACAGAGTACATATGATAAACTGCTTACTTCTGTTACAGTCTCTTTTACATGCTTTTTTGTGGTGAGCTTTTAACAGAGATTACACCCTTGAAAGTGAACTAGACTTTAGTGCATCAGTTTTCTCTTGGTAAGTTAAGACCAACCTATTTTGTTTCCCAAAATGATTGCTAATTCAGTTTTAGTATCTCATTAGATGTTTAAAATTGTTTATATATAGGAAAATGATTGGTTTATGGGCAAGTGAAGCCTGTCTAGTTATTCGTAGTACCCTAAACAGTTTATAGCTGGGCAAAGTAAATAATCTCAACTAACTCCTATGAAATAAGTGAAGTTAGTTAAATCAATTGCTTAGGAAAAGCCATTTAAGGAGGTGTCATAAAACAGGCCAATTAAAAAAATTAAGAATTCTAAATCCAGTTAAATTCTCTGTTTACCGATGTTGAGCCCCTGTTTCTTCTCCAGGAATACATGGTCTAACCATTTGGTGAATAATTTAAGATACTACAGCATTTCAAAAGTGTCTTAGTCAGCGTCCTCTCTCCGATCTATGCTGAAGTCTCAGAGAGGTTTTCCTTGGGTTGGTTTCTTCCTGGTGGGTTTTTTGTCTGTTTGTTTTAATCTGTCTGTGTCAGCTTGTCTGTGGAGTGCTGTGTTTGAGTAGGGTAGCTGAGGGTGCATGTAAGGATTTACCCATCTTATAAGGAAGCACACCTCTTAATGGTCCTTTAGATTCAAGTTGGTTGTTGTGACCCTTTCATTCACTTCATGCCTTCAAAGTTGGCATAGGTGACACTTTCAGCTCCTGAATATGCAGTCTGTTTAAAGAAAGTACACATTTATTTAATTGCCTTTGTTCTTCTTGTGGCAGGAAAGCCTCACTTTCAAAGCTAGTTTTAATTCTCTTTTTAGTCAGTCCATTCTTTACGATGTTCTTTCAATTTATTTGACAGAAAATGAAATTCTGTTTCCAAAAAGTCCAAACATGAATTTCTAATTCTTGAAACAGTCTTTTACAATTAAATAACTTTTAAAAAGCTTTCAGCTAAAGTTGATTCTATATGACAATTTTTGGAACAATGACGTTCTTTTCTTCCTGAAATGGGATTTGCTTGCATGTTGTCAGTAATCAATTCCCCATTAATATAAATATTCTATACTTTAATGGCTTTTCACTCTAGTTTAACAAGGTCATTAGAGTCGATGATGGTACATAAAGTATTTTGCCACTTACACAGCAATTTCTTTAGGAGCTTTGCATTTAGCTAACATACTTGCAAATATGCATTTCACAAATCTGTTTGTCATACAACATTTCAGATATAAACAAAAATTTAAAACGTCTCCAAATATGCGTATATTTCTTTAAAGTATTTAAGAAAACAAGCAGGTTTTCTTGCCGGAAGGTGGGGTTGGTAGAACCCACTTTACCCAGATTTATGGCTCTGATAACACACCTTACATTCCTTTCACAATCAGGTTTATTCCTAAAACATGAATGGTTACATAGTTTGTCTTCTTGGTGTTTGCTTGTTCTTGGGAGATAGAAGCAGAAACTTTCCAGAATTGCTTTGATTAGCTTTAATGTTTTGTAACATAGATAACTATGTATTGTTATATTTCCAAACATTCTGGCTATAACATTCTTGTAGCTATATCCTAGTATTCAGTAAAAGTGCAAATGTATTTGTAACAAATAAGTTTTTTAAGTCATAAAAATTTTATTAATGTAATTTTTACATCAGTGTTGAAAACTGTCAACTGAGCATTTCAATATTACAAGTGACATTACTTACATTTAGTTACACTTTTCTTCTCTGTAATTTTTGTTTGTGTAACATGATTGATTGTTATGTGTGTTTCAATTATACCTCTAGAAATAAGAAGAAAAAGGGGAAAAAAGAAAAGAAAAAGAAAAACCCTAAAAGTAAATCTCTAAAGCACATTATTAAATGTGCATCCATGTAACTTCACATATTACATTAATTGGGAAACTACATTCAGATCATGACATCCTTACTGAACATTTTGTCTGGTAGGGTCTAGTAGGAGAGAGAAAAATCTAATGCTACATCACAGTAGTGCAACATAATGCCTTAATAATTGTACTTGATTAAAGTTGTACATAAAGGAAAAGGCACACGATCACAGAGTTGACTACAGAAATAATTCTGCTAAACAATATACTTTGCAAAGTTCCTCACATTTTCTTAATTTCAAGAAAAGCTTTGAATTTATAAAGTTATTGAGTTTGAGATTGATGATTGCTTTAATGGGATTAATTTGTTATTTGGCATCTCTGTATACTCTATGAGTTTTATAAACAAACATTTTTTAAAAGGGAAAAAATAAGAAAGGAGGAATAATCTAGGAGTAACACATAATTATCCTAGGATGGTGGCATAGTCAGTTTTATGCTCCACTGAAAATACTTTTTTTTTTTTTTACAAGTGAGATAATACATAAAAGCAACAGAAATGTAACCTTTAAATATAGGCTTTCTGTGTTCTTAATAATAATTGCTGCTTTGTTTTTAATAACAAAAGTGTGCAGTTGTTTAACGTGTGTTCTGATCTGTTACCTATTTTGATCCTTGTTTTTAAATAGCTTAGTAAGTGTAAGTTACATTGAATGATATTGGTAAGGTATTTGTTTTAGTTTGCAGCTGAGAGATAAAGTTTACAGGATATTCATGCATTTGCTTCTGTTGCTAGCCTTTGTTTGCAAAACATGACTACCTTTTGAGACATTTCCAGCTAGATTCTTGGTTCATGCTGGAAGTATGTCTACTATGCTCCAAGACTACCCCCAAACTTTAAATCTCTTAAATTCATACCTATTCATATCAAATGCCAGAAGCTGCTGCCCAATTAAAGTTATATGCACAAATATTAACAACAGTAATACTAATAATAGTAGCAATACCCTAAATCCTAGCCATGTTTGGCATATGTCAGAGTCTGCATGTAGCAGATTTACATATGGTCATTGCTATTAATAACATCCAAATCTCACAGTGCCAGAGAATTTGGATGTGAATAATTCGTCCTCTTGAATAGCCATGTGGCCCATGCAAAAAGCAACTGAGCCATCTATTTAGACTGAATGTAAAAACAATGCCCAAAGTGGGAACAATGAAACATACTAATCAGCAGCTAATGCGACTGGAAGAGTGCCTTATGCAAAGCTGTTAAATAAAGGAAAATGTGATTAAAATGTCATATATAATTTTAGATCACTGGTATTGTTCCCATAGTATCGTCTAGATCAGTGATCTTTACTATTTTTCAAGCAGGGGCCACTTTGGCAAAAAACCTTCAATGTTAGAGCCACACCAACTACTAAATTAACATATCGCTTGCTACTCCTTAATGATGTAATATTACAGAGTGATTCACATAACTAAAACAATGTCTGCTTGTACAATGTTTTCTTTTCTCAATATTCAATGCTGAAAATGTAGATTAGCAAGTATATGTACTGACAAAAAATGACAGTGTTTCAGAGATGGGTATTGTGTATTGGATTATAAACAATTGGTCAGGGAGCCACATTTAAGGTTGATGGGAGCCACAACTGGCTGCCAGGCCTTGCAATGAAGAACACTGGTCTAGATTATACTTACTAGGTACAGCTGAATAGGGGGTGGTATGGAGCTATTTGACTTTAGGGATAATTCAAGGGGGGAGTGTGCCCAGTTTTGGAAGTGGGTAGGGGGTTAAACTGGATCATACATTATAGAATGATGCTGACTTCTTTCTCAGTCAACCAGAGCAGTTCTCTGGATCACTCTGTGCCCCTGTCCCCTGTGAGGAAATTCTCTCTCTCACTTATGCCTGGGAGCAGCAGTTCCTGAGTTTTCTTGTGCACATGGAATATTGTTGCCCCTGGCCCTTGCAATTGACTGTACAAAAGGAAAGTATGTGTATCTGTGGGTGGATGGTTAAATGTAGACACTTGGGCTGGTTCCCAAGCTATGGGATCCTCCTCCTTGTGGGGCCCCAGTCCTTGTAGGGTTTGGACTCTATCCTGAGCCTGAATGTCTACACTGAAATTTTATAACCTTGCAGTCCAAGTCCTGTGAGACTGAGCCAGCTGATAAAGGCCAACTGTGGACATTTTACTGCAGTGTAGACATAGTGTTCATTATCTCTGTATATACACACATATGCACACATGCCGTGTAGTTTACCTATTTGGTAAAAACATTTTATAAGACAGGATTCCCCACCTTCTCCCCCACAACCATTCTTGTGCATTATGCAGGAGAAAAATAAGTCAGCAAGCAAATGTGTTTTGGCTGCCCATAAATCATCCAAAATTCTGTGTTAATTTTAATCAAATAATTTTAATTTGATAAATTTCCTTCTAATGCAGCAAGAAGGAAAACAAACTCTACTGATCCGAACCAGATGCTATGTCCATAATTATATATTATTGAGCTGTTAGTCTCTGGTAGTGGGGATCATCAATGTGTTCTTCTCATTTTCAAGTCACTGAGAAATGTTAAGTCAATAAGTACTTTTATTAATTATAGCCAGACTTCTGAACATGCTACAGATACAGAATTTGCCTCTAAGCCATAGAACGTGTTTCTTTGATGGGGCACTATGGGATTGTTATCATCAAGATTGTAGGGTGCCTATCCAAACTTCGAAAGTGTTTGAGGTTGACTTATCTAGACCTTCTCCTTGCTTCACTGTAATCACATACATTTGAATTTTAAATTTTGCTTTGGAGAAGCTGAAGCAAGAAAATAACAAAAGTAGAGGACCTGGAGCTGCAGTACAGAAAGGTATGGTCATGGTACTAGTTTGCCTTTTAAAGTCTAAGTTGGAACAAACTGATGTTTTAATAAACATTAAAACAGTTGTTTTTGGATCACACCATAACTGGAATCCGAGGGTCAGGGGGAAATCTTGAATTCAAATGATTGAGGCTTCCATTGCTGATACTATTAAAACAAAGCAAAAAAGAACATGTGTGTGTTTCATCTCACGTTTCTTTTCTAAATTCCAGTTTCTAATGTTAGTAAAAAATAGTTTGATAGTACAGTTAAAGTGGAGTTCTCCCTTTTTAGATTTATCTTCTGCTTCAGTGGATAATAGCTAATAATCCCCACTTCTCTAGTCTGGAGTGTCATCTTGGTTAATTGTGGCAGATCGATTTAATATTTTAACAAGTTTCTACCCACGCAGCAGAAGTTTGATGAAATCTTGTTGTAGACCAGATTGAAGGGCAGGTACAGAAGGGTCAGTGGAAACTTGAAGAAACAATGAAGCAATATAGCATTGTAACTGATTCAAAAAGATGTAGAGTAGAATCCAATGAAAACACAATTTAGCACATTTATCTGGAGATGTATACTTAGAATAATTATAGGGCTTACTATAACAATTGCTACCTATATAGTGTTTCATATAAGAAATTAAATACAATACATGGCTGAGGTTGTTAATAATGGGAGTTCACCACCAAACTCCCCAGGTGCCAGGCTGGAAATTGACTGCTTAGTTCCTCAATATTTTTCTTAAACAAATAAGTTTTCCCTTGCAACATCTGACATCCTAGTGATGAAATTTGTAAAATTGGTAGCAAGACAGTGAAAGGGTCCCTGAAGTTCAGTTGTGCATTAAGAAATATTCTCAGTAGGAAAAAATAAAGAATGTGCTCTCTCCTGGGAGGAAAGCAAGGTATGAAAGACCTCCCTTATTGTAACAGGCAATAAAATAGTTCTTAAAATGTCAGGGAAAAAATGTTAAGAATATGTTAATAGACTTCAGACAGGAAAGAAGAAACTTGTTTTACCCGTTACTGAACAGCAGAATTGAAAATGGATGCGCTGCAAAGTTCTATATATACCCCAAACATGAAGTATTGTGTAATTGTATAATTATGTAATTTGATACTAGAATGTAAGTAATGGGAAGCAGTGGTTAATGACTGAGTATGTATTTTATATTGAATACACAGGAACAAATTAGAGCTGTGCATGTGTGCGCATACATACACGGGAAGAATGATGTTCAGTGTAACCTTCTGTTTTGATAGGATTTTGGTTTTCTTTCTTGAATGTACTTGCTATGCTGTGTTTCTGCTGAAAAAAGAAGGTTGAGGTATGTGCCTTGCACTTGGAATGGAAAGTGGTAAGATTTGTGATGTACCATAGTCCCTGCTGGAGTTAATTCCACAGTTTCAGATCAGCCCCCAGCAAATCTGTTGCCTGCACAGATAAACTTCACCTTGGTGGGTAGAAAGTTCGATTGTGCCTTAGGAGCCGAGTTGTTGCCTGAGGTCTTCATCTCAGACCTTTAGGTGATTCTTTTACATGGGCTAGGCCTGGGCTGCTAAGCACCCTGAAGATAAGGACCAATGCTTTGAACGTGACTCAATATTGGTAAGGGCAGGAACTCCCTCTCGGCTGATAAGGAAAGAAAGTCATGATTCAGACTAAAATAGTTACTGATTTCTTCTTATGATAAGATGCAATAGTAAAAGATTCCTCGAACCATATCATTTTATAGTAGAATTTATGAATTTCTAAGAGTAATATAATTTGAAGTAAAAAATTATGAATTTCTGTCTTTTACTATTCTAGTCTATAGTGGTGGAGATAATAGGGCTGCTTCTAATGGCAGTGGTGAAATATCAAAATATTTTTTAACCTGAATTTGTAGTAAAAAGCAACTGTCTTGACATGTCAGGCCATAAGTGTTGTTATAATTATATGAGTTGTTTAATTCTGCTCCATTGCACCCAGTTCTGCGTTACTCTCTGTTCCTAATTTACTGTATCCTATTAAACGTTTTTTTAGATCATTTGTTGTTACTACTACTAAGATGTTAAAATGCCTTGAAGCTATGAAAAATAATAAATGTAATGTTGCCAGTATAATTCCACCAAGACTTGCCACCAGTAGATCATAACTGATAGCTTCTACTTATATTGTATTATAAATCTTGGTGTTGTTTATTCTGAGAAACAATTTCTATCTTCATAGTAATTTAAAATAATGCATTTTTCAAACATTTCATTATTAAACTTTTTTCAAATTACTTCTTGCATACATAGATGTATAGTTTGAACTCTTACTTTTTGTAAGAACATTATTCAGGATTTGAATGAATAAACATGTTCTTTCCCTGTACTGCTCCACTTTGAGAAAACAAAAGCCTTGAAATTGAGCAGTCTGAACACCAGAGACTTGATTCTCCACCGCCTTACACCTTAAGACAGTGGAGAAGCAGGCCCAAAGCATTCAGACTGCTCAGTTTCAATGCTTTTGTTTTCTCAAATCAGAGAAGTGTACCAATTCCTACCCATGTAGAGTCATAATCTATGGCTGCCAAATCATAATGGTAGTGTGCTATATTTACTTGACCATGCAAGATGGTCCCTTAGCACTGAATTTAGCCCTATTTTAGGTTTGGTCTTCGATGGTCACAACCTAAAATGTACATGGGGCAATGCACATCTGGGTATATGCAGTTGTCTTCAGCCTGGGCAAACTGATTTCAGATAATTTTATACTACATATTGACTTTGGTCAATATGGCTAATATTGGGGTTCTTGAGTGACTACTTCTGGGTTGGATGGTTGGTTCCTCTGATAAAGAAAACATTCATCTGACTTGCTTCTATCTAAATCTATTTCTTCTAATTTGTCAGGGCGGTCCTACATTGCTGATCACTGTGGTATCTGAGCATATTGTTTGTAGACATATATATTAGGTCTAAAGGTGATACCCTGTTTTGCAAGGTTTTGAAATCTTAATTAAAGCACCTTATTGTAGACTCAGCACAGAAATCCTGCTGGGTCCTCTGAAATAGATGGTCAGGCATCCGTTAACATCTCATTTACCTGAAACCACCAGAAAAATATTACTGTCATGAAAAAAAAAGTTTCTGATAACCAAAGGTCACATAAACAGTGGCTCTTTTTGATCATTTCACTGGTCATTATATTTTTAATTTAATAATATCTTTATATATAAATAGATCCTTTCCCAGAGGATCCTAAAACATTTCACATGCTATAGTCAGTATATATAATATTTCTTAAGTGCTGTCTCCTTTTGGACAGCATCCGTACAGATATGCAGTGCAAAGTGTGCAGTACAACAAAGAAAAGAAGGTATGTTTGGCTAAGGACAGCAGGTTAGAACTATACTGTTAAGAAAAGTGTTATAGGATCTTTATTGTCCACACAGAGCAGAGGCACCACAATTTTTTTTTTTAAAGATTCATCCAAAAGACCCATCCACAGAAACACTCAGTTTATCTGGATTTTCCAGTTACCTTTTCTTGCAAGTCTCTGTTTCTATCATGCTATTATGAGTTGAGTGTTCTAGCTCATGCAATAGGTGATTTTTAGCTACAGCAGTTATCCAGACTACTAAAATAGCTTTACATTGAAAATGCATGATAGCAGTATCTGTGAATCATATTAAGCTTTTAAATGTTTTTAATTAATATTGAGCTAGTATGAGAGTTTGGAAACTAATGGGTGAAAGTTATCTTCTCAAAGAGCTATTCTAGTGGTCATACGATGTCTAAATCTCACTCATTACAGACTGATTTATTCAGATCATTTCATTTACATAAGGTACAGTACTGTGTATGGTAATGGACTATGGATGGGGATATGAATAGTGAAAATCTGTTTTCCCCTTTGTAATTATTTCTTAAAATAAATACTGTGGTACAGATGTGAGCTGTAAAAATAAGTAAAATGTGTGTTTTCCCCTTCAAATAAACGTGCATCACACATCACTCCCACTCAGCCTATGCACTTTATAAAGACTTTTGGTGCATTAGTATAACTCTTACAGCAAAAGTGAAATCCCAAGTTTTTAAAATGTTTTGTTTTATTTTTAGGCGAGATGGGTAAATATGGCAAAATTAAAACCTTATCTAAAAACTAAAACATTATCACAAATTTGAGAATGTATTCTTTTCATCTGTGTTCATCTTCACTCAAGTTCAGTTTCCCCGGACATGTCAGTGCTCAGGTTTGCTCACATAAGTGTTGCTGTAAAATGCATTCCAAGCTGATGTATTCACAATGGAAAGGCTATATTGCATATGGGATGGGACATTTCTTAACACAGCTCAGGGACACAGTTGTCCAAAAACCTTGCTAGAGACATGGCACAGAGTTACTTAAATGAACCAGGCAAAGATATGACTGCACTTTTTGCAATCAGGACTGTATATGCATGCACAATTACTTTATGGGAATATGACAATACCCAACTAAAGCTAAAGTCTGCAGCCAGCCAACAAATCTTTCTTTAACCTATTTTTTTTTCTAGGAGCACCTTGTGTAAGTCTCATGTGGCCAGAAAGGAAAAGATATAATAATTTCTTAAATGCATTAGTTAGCTTTACATAAAATATTTCCTCTCTCTGAAAGCTTGAAAGCCCCAGTAACTTCTTAATGCACTCATTTTTGTTATTTTAGTTACAGATATTCAAACAAGGCACAGAACTGATAGCATGCCACCAGTGACAATTGACAACTAATCAACATAACTTGAATATTTCATAAATACAGATAGCTATTCATAATCCATTGAAAAAGTTTACAAAAGCAGCAAAACTTCTGTAAAATAGATGCAAAAATTCAATTACTGTGACTAAACTTGAATACATCAAGTTAAGGATGTGCATGTTTATAGGATCAAGGCCTTGATGATATTTTTCAATACCTTACAGTATTTCTGATTGATTGAAAAGAATTTGTTTGTTTTATAACTTCACTAGTTATTGGTATCTTCAGAAAAAAAAATAGCTTTTATAAAGAATAAAAGCATTTTATAGGCCTTTTTAAAAAGTAATTATTACAGACTTATTTTTAGATAATTTTTTAATGTTATTACAGATAATTAATTTCCAAAACTCCCTCTGAGAAAAAGTTAGTAGACTCTACTTCTTTCTGTGTTCTTTTCTGAGCTCTCCTGAACCGTTTTCTTTTTCAGAAAATAAAGCTGACTTTGTATTGGCATGCAATTTGAGGTATACAGAAATTTTAAATTCTCTTTCCAAAGTTAAAATAACATATTATTTCAGTCAAACTTTTGGTAACATTTTACAGCAAACATATATTTACAGTATGATTATGTTTGATTTTAATATGTAATATGTCAAGATTTTTTCCCACGTTACATTCCACTTCCCTTCTAAAGCAACCAAAGTTTTAATGGTAACTAGTGGTGAACTTGCAGTGGTGTAGCTGTTGGAAGTGTTGGCCTCAGGATCTGAGAGAAACAAGGTAGGTGAGGTAATATCTTTTATTGGATGAACTTGTACTGGTGAAAAAAATATTATGTCACCCATTTTGTCTCTCTCAGTAGTAACTAGTTCAGTTTATGAAAAGTGAATGAACTGGAGTACACTTTTGTTACTCAGACCGCTTTTGAGGAGATCAAGTTGGCAGGAACAGATAGATATGTAATAATTATGCAACTTGTCATATTATCCTTTTTGACTCATCACATTAACAAGAAAACCTGATATAGAAAACATTATGTGATTTTAGTAGGTGTAAGCATTTCAACATTTCCAAGATCCTCTCTTCTATCACATCTCCAAAATGAATAGTTCTCCTTTGCTTCTGTTTGAAAAGGAAAACAAAAATACATTATTGTGCATTTGCTTCTTGCCATTGTAACTGTTTAACAGCTTAGTTACTGAACAGTCTAACAAAGTATAAAGAATCATAGGGTGAGACAAATTCCAGCTTATACAGAAAAGCTAATAGTGACAGCTTAAGAGACAAATGTGTTTTGCAGTAGGGAATGAACACTGAATGCATACAATGACTGACGTAAATTAGTATTGACTTGTGTGAGCTCTCTTTTTCCACCTATTGGTCTCTTTATTGTCGTTTTTGAATGTATCTGTCTCTTTCCATTTATCCACTAGGGCACCCAGACATATCTTAAAGGGAGACATTAGTGTCATATGTGCTTAATGCTTTATTGAACCCAGGACTAGTCCTCAGGGGTGTAATCTTGAACCCATTTAAATCAATAGCAACATTTTCATTGACTTGAATAGAACTAGTATTCCAACCCTGAAGGTTTTCCTAGATTAAGGCCAGAAGTGACCATTGTGATCATCTAGACTGGTCACCTGAATAACACAGGTTATAGGACTTTCCTGAATTAATTTTTGTTTGAACTAGAGCATATATTTTAGAAAAATAGCTAATCTTGATTTGAAAATTTCCAGTAATGGGGAATCCATAAGGATACTTGGTAAATTATTTCAATGGTTAATTATGCTCACTGAGTATGAATTTGTCTAACTTCTATTTCCAGCCATTAGATCTTGTTATACATTTGTCTATTCGACTGAAGAGCCCTCTGTTACCAGAGTTATCTATGCCAGGTGGCTACTTGTAGACTGTGGTTAAATCATACTTTAACCTTCTCTTTTGTAAGCTAAATTGTTCGAACTCCTTGGTTCTTTCACTATATAAGATATGTTTTCCAGACTTTAATGATTCCCTTGGCTCTTCTCAGAATCCTCTTCCAATTTTTAAACATCCTTTTTCAATTGTGGACACCAAAACTGGACATGGTATTCTAGCTGCAGTCACATGAAGGCCAGATATTCCAACTTAATATCCCCCTGCTTATACATCCAAGAATTGCATTAGCCCTTTTGGCCACAGAATCGGACTGGGAGCTCAAGTTCAGGTAATTGACCACCAGGACTCTCAAGTCTTTTTCAGTTCACTGCTTCCCAGGATAGAGTTACCCATCCTGTAAATATGGCTTTTGTTCCTAGATGCATGATTTCACATTTGGCTGTATTGAAATATAGATTGTTTGCTTGAGCCCAGCTTGCTAAGTGTTCCAGATCAATTTGATTAGTTACCAGTCTCCTTCATTATTTACCACACCTACAATCTTTTTCTCATCAGCAGATGTTGTCAGTACAGATTATATATTTTCTTCCATGTCATTGGTAAAAGTGATAAATAGCATAAGGCCAAGAATCAATCCCTAGAGGAACCCAATAGAAATACCCTCCGGATACATTTTTGAGACTTATCAGCCATTTTAATCCATTTAATGTATGTCACTTTGATTCTGTGACTTTTATAATATTGATTTTTTCCCCACGTTGGTTTCAATGAAATGATCAAGTTCTGTGGACAAAACACAGGGATGTAAAAATTTGTAATAAAAACAGATTAGGATTTCTATGGTATCTATGGATTGATGGTTATTATGCATAGCCCTGAAAATCAGAGGAGTGCTTTGATGGGTGAAAATAATAGCTGGGTGGAGAATGGTGATTCCATTTCTTTAAGGATTTTGATATTTCTACATTTGGTTTTATTCTGATTTAGAACATAAACCAAAACATTCAGAGTTCTTAGAGAAAGAGAATGGAGCCCTGGCTCCAAGTTAGTCCACCTTCTGGGGCTGCCCCAAAGCTGTGAACGATGTAACTGAAAGAGTCCCGCATGTTGGATGCTGAGTAGCTGGGCAGGTGAGCTGACAGGAAACCAGGTGGGTATCTGATGGAAACCTGCATTGTGGACAGGTTTCAAAACCCACCCTCATTATCCCAGAGCCCTGATCAATCCCTCAAGTCCTTTTTTCACTGCCTTCCCCACACTCCCACTCACATAGCCTCATCCTTTCCCCCCAGAATCCACATTCAAGACACAATCAGACAGGCTCTCTGGCTCACCAAGGGGGGTACCTACAGAGCACAGCTGGGGTTCAAGATAGAGCTGGGAAGGTTATTTAAACAAAAACAGAATATGAGCTGACAGTAAAAACAAATATTTTTTGATTTGTTTGTTTGTTTAAATAGCTGAAGGCCATGAGCAGTTCCATTGACAAATCTTTTTGGTTCTCAGAATGTTAACTAGCCAAAGGGAATCTTTTTGTGCTATCAGAGTATGAATGCATGTGTGAAGTTTGGTGTTTGTAGGGGACTGTTGTGGGGTTTTTTTAACTATATTAGGAAAACAAGGCAAAATTTCTAAATGAGAGGTTTTAAAATATTTTCCAGACAAATGTTAATAAATATTCTATTTAAAAATCATGAAGAAACCTTTTGTTCTCTAACGGTATGTCTACATAGCAATTAGACACCCATGGTTGGCCCATACCAGCTGACTCAGGCTCAAGCTAAGAGTCAGTTTAATTGCAGTGTAGATGTTCAGGTTTGGGCTACAGCCCAAGCCCCGGACCCTCCCACTTTGCAGGGTCCTAGAGCCTGGGCCCCCGACCAAACCCAAACATCCACACAGCAATGAAACAGCCTCTTAGCCTGAGCCCCACAAGCCCAAGTCAGCTGTCACAGGCCAGCCAGAGATGTCTAATTGCTGTGTAGAACATAGCCTAGGATTAGTGAGCCAGATATGGCGCCTGAATGCAATCATTAAAGCCTGGGCTCTATATATGACACTACACAATGGAACTAAACCCACGGAAACCATCCAAATTCCATAGCAGTGTTAATATATCTATTGCTAAGTTCCTTTCTCTGCCTCACACACCCCTACACAAGTGCCCACAGCAATGTCTTGTTGTGCAAATACTCACTGATGTAAAATTCACCATTAATTATACTCTAGGGTGGGTGTTTCTCTTTGCCCTCCAAGTGGCCCAACTTTACTCTCTGTGTCTTGACTCCCACAAAGTTGTGCAGGTGGCTTCACTCAGAACCTTCTTCTTCCTATGTGTGCCAGAAAAGGGGGGCAGGATAACTATGTCATCAGCTTCAGCAGCTCATCTCCCCAATTGCCTAAGCTTCAGGTTCTACTTTGTTCTCCAGCCTACACTTCTTTCCCTCCCCTCCCTGGCTCCAAACTGGACTCCTCAGTTGCCTACAGTCTGATTCAGTTTAGGAGATGTGCACAGTAATCCAATGAACTTCCCCTTGTGAGGAAATTGGAGAGCAAGAGGTAGATGCAGCCAGGTCCTGGTGGGGCAGGCAATAAAAAAATTAAATGTCAGGCATTTTGCATTCTATGGCAGAAATGCTAAATTCCATAGCATCTTAGAAAAATACTAAGCTTCGTGGCTGTGGAATCCCAAGTCTAGGTGAGGAATGGGGCTGGTCACATCTTTTTAAAGTTATTGTTTCAGGCTTTCTGCAAACACAGGAAGACATCACTTCATTGGTTATTTTAGTTCATGTTTTCAAGGCTATTGTTGTGACTTTGTGGGTTAGACATAGAATTTAAAACTAAGAAAAAACCCACACAAAATTGAAATTATAGAGGACAGAAATAGAGCCCTGATTGTAGTGAGGAACTGAGGGCTTTTTTTGTGCTTTAAATTCAAATCTGAACACAATTTTAACTGAGGAATCACTACCAATATCTCCATAATATGTTGGTATCTCTCTGTATATATAATTATGTGATGACAAATATCATGATTTACTATTGGGAAACTGACTCAGCCTGGCGAGTGCACAAAAGCAGATAGTGGATTAATCCACATGTTCAGATTTGACATTCTTTGCTTTCAGAAAAAATAAATGGTCATATGCTGGATCTCTCCATCCATTCTACATTGTAGGATTCTCAAGGGATGATTTGCCCTTGTTTGTTTTTGAATATAAAAAGTATAATAAACAAAATAGTTAGCAGGCTGCTTTTGAGCAGTACATATTCCCTGAAGATATCAGCATTTCCCCCCAGCTGTATGAGAATTTCTGAAGTCCATTAAGCATCAGCCAGCATACAAGTAATTTGTAATGATCTTATATAGTCTTTGTTTTTTCCTTTTCACTAAGACTTTTGGGGAATATGGAACATAAACTGACAACATTAAGAACTGAATGTTTCATAAAGTTGTTGTTAAAATAAATATGCAGCAATATAATTCCATTATGGTGTTCAGGTACACTGTGGAGTAATACCTTTTCATTGTATAATTGGTCTTGCTAATTGCAATGAGAATATTAAGCATGGTCGATATTTTTCAATCAACATCTACAATGTGTCTCTATGCACAGATGTGAGCAAGCAGTGTTACATAAATTGCATTGCCCCAGAAGCAGCCCCAGGACACATTGTGCCTCAGAGACAATCCAACGAGTCATAATTCCTTCCCTCTTTTTCTTTTGCTAGTTGTTTGGCCTATATTAGCCATGACTGCTGTATTTTATTGGGTGGAGTGGAGCTAAGTCTTTGTCTCTTCCCCACACCTCCCTGTCACTCCCATCCAACAACTCCTGAGGGTGCAGGGAGTAAACAGATTCTGACCTTTTTACACCCACGTGGCATTAGTTGTAGCTAATGCTTGCTGCTTTGAGGAAAGGACTTCAAGATTCTTAAGCTTTCCAAATTCTGCCCCATGTACACTCCTCTTCTGCTTCTTATAGACTAGTAGAAAGGTGTAGATAAGGCTGCTGGACCTGGTGCCTCCTTGGATGATTGAGCTCCCTACATCTGATGTGGAGCAGAGGGAGCTAGAAGGCCATGATGTCTGAATACACAGGCCACTATAAATAGAATGCAACATATATGCAGTTAGACATACTGGTATATAGCACAACAATATCAAATGAGAGACGGTTACGTTTTATACGGTTGACTTTCCTAAACTATCCAATTATAGGATGTCAGATCTCATGAAAAACGTAGATGAAAAACCTGATTTTACCTATGGAAAAATGAGATATCAGTTGCCTTTTCCCAATGGAAGCACATAGTTTAAATTATTGAGTGTGAGCATGGAAGCCAACTCAGCAGAAGAAAGTGATAAAATCAGCAGCAATGGTCCTAGGCAGCCAAGATAAGCATTGCAAGGAAAAAATTGGAGAAAAGAAAGCTGGATAAATCCGAATCTGAGTCTGTAGATGAATGAAGGGCAACAAAAATGAACAAAACCACAGATTAAGCCCTGTACCAAACAAGTAACAAAAATCATAGCTCATACAAGGATTCTAATTTAAGAAGCCATATTTTCTTTTACTGTGCAGGGGAAAAATGTATATTAAAAATGAGAAGAAATGTAAGGTGGAATTATAGCTGTACCATGGAAGTGGTGAAGTGGTTGTTGGAATGAGAATGGAGGTAATCCGCCTTATGTCCCCTTCCCCAAATGTGCCTATTCAAGGGCAAGTTGTAAGGCAGCCATAATTCCATTATATGTGTCTGGGTGCACAAGGGACGCATGTGTGGTTAGCACTGACAACAGTGCTAGTCAGATTCTAGAGCCGTGGACCATGGTCCTATCTGTCATTTGATGCAGAAGGGCTGAGCTGGACGGAGCACTGAAGTTCTCCATGATTTGTTGTTCCCCATTGTGCTCTCCTTTGCTGTACAAAGGCTTTATGCATTTTAAAGGCATTATGCCTTCAGGCAGCACTGTTAGAACTGTGTACCTCGTTCTCTGTGCGTTTCCAGCTTTTAGCAGTCATAACTGAGTTCTTAGACTGTTATTGTGCAATTGCAGAGAACATACATAAGAGCAGTTACAGGTGGACCTATTGACTTAAGTAAAAATCTCAAAGGGTGCTAGCTATAGAGTGATCAAGAAGAAGGAAATAATGTAAGCATCAGATGAATAAATTAGAAGTTTGGACAAAATGTTTTAAAAAAAACAGATACTCTCCCTTGGCTAACAAAAACAAAAAACCTTACATTCTGAAATATTTCTATTTGCAATAAAATTGCTAGAGATTTAGGCTGGAGGAAAAAGCCAGGCCTTTAGAAAACCAAAGATACCTAGAAGAGAAGCTTTAATTAGAGGTAATGATCTCATTAGTTTTTGGCTTAGATGGGCTGGTTTTTTTTAACCACTTCCTAGACTTCTTGACTCTCATATTGATCTCTGTATTTGAAAAAGTCATTTGCTTCCTGGCAGTTAGGATTGATTTATTGAGCACATAACAGCGGGAGAAAAAGCAAAGAGAAGCATAGTGAAGATCCCATCAATGTAAGTGCTGAGACTAAACTATACAACTTTTGTTATTGAACTAATGGGGAGAAACTTGGTGCAGTAATGTACAGATTGAGCTTGTAAAAAAATAACTAGAAGATGATGCAAAGGCCATTCAAAAAAACCAGATTCAGAAAAACACTTAAGCAGGTGCTTAACTGTAAGCACATGGCTAATGCCATTCTATCAACAAACTTCAGAAAAAAGTGCTGCTGCCATTACAGTCAAGCATGTGTGTGCTAGTGCTTTGTTGAACAGGAGTGGGATTAGTCACATTCTCTCAATTAAGCACATGCTTAAGTGCATTGTTCAACTGGGATCTATATTTGAAGCAGAATATTTGAAACTGTTTGTAATAAATAGATCACATCATATTTTTCATATTGTTTTTCTGCAATGGCTCTCCCACTTAAAAACAACAAAAAATGTTACAGCACATACTTTGAGGTATGTGTGCGTAGCTCATAATACACACTTTTGTATGCTCCTATGCATTGGTAACATAAAGCAAAACACCAGTTGTAAGATAATATTTGCAAATTCTGTTGTCTGCTCCAGCCAGATATTTGTTCGTATTTTATCATTTCTAAATAAAAAAGAGCACGGTACAATAATATACTATGTAAGATTTCTTCATATATCGTACTCTCTTAAATCCATTAGGGTGGCTTCTAGAGATGTGTTAGACATTTTACCAGTCGTTTCACATCTGAGTTCCTTGGCTCAGGACACTGAGCCTTCTTGAGTCTCTCTCTGTATGTAGTCAACATGGCGAGAACAAATCTTTGGTTTCGATTTGATTTTATACTACTGGAAGTTAGCCTTCATTATCCATATCTGTATTTTCTAAACCCCCTTGTTATCATGAAACAAGACCATGTCATCTGACTTAAGATGGGCTGCTATGACACTATTTCAGGTAATGATGTTCAGAAAAATGAGACAAAAATATTTGTGGGAAGAACCTGGGAAAGAATCCAAGAGTTGAAAAGGGAAATGGAATAATCATAAAATCAGAAGATAAGTCCCTGACTTGCCAGTGATTTTCAGCATACAGCTCTTAGGCAGACAGAAAAAAAGAGACTAGGACAGACAACAGTGCACTCATACAGCCAATTGCTTCAGTCTCAAATTACCCAGCAACATAACTGCAGTTATGTCAACGGTCCCTTCAGGTCTCATTTGCAGTGGGGCAGGCTTATGTGGGTTTGTACCTGTACCAAGGGAAGTTATGTGCTGACATGCTCTTGAATATTGCATGCCAGTTCATAGAAAAATGAACCATCAGGGAAGATACTGAGCAAGGGTGTAGCACACAAGAGCTAACATTCACAGCCCAGTTAATAGATTGTGAATTCATGCAGTCTTAACTCAGCTATGGACGGCACTTTTTCATGTGGAATGATTACCCAAAATCTTGTTCCATTTGTTAGTGTAAACATGATCAAAGACCATAACCGTTCTTTTCTGTGTTTCATTGCTGTTGTGGTAATTTAGAAAGATGAAATATAAGACCTGTTGAGACAGCTCATCTGCCTTCCCTTTTCTGTTCCTCTCCAGCCCATTAGGGCTGCCACTCCAAATACGTTGGATCCCAGTAACCACCACAGTTGTAACATCATCTGTGTAGCATCCTATTAAAGATTAAAGTGCCTGAACAAAGGCCTTCAATCCATCATAGGCTCGAGGGTGCGGGGGGAGGGACTTGACAGCAGCGGCCTCATAGCTCACCTTACTGTTATTCAGGGTCAACAAAATTTTCAAACCAGATGGAAATCACCTGGTATCAGGTCTGAGGCCTAACCTGGAACTCCCAGAAGTTAACAGATGCGTTCAATTAACCTGTTTTTCGGTATATCTCATATCACCTAAAATTATTTTTCTCAGTAAAAACTCAACAGTCCTTCATTTGTTAAACTGAATGATGACTAGGGCAGCATATTTAAATAGGACTGAAGGAAAGAAATCACTGGGGTGAGGTAGGTTCAGTAACCTGTGTTCCAAAGGAGTAAGGTCACCAATGCCAGGATGAGGGTAAAGTCAGTGATTGGGAATGTGGTAGTAGTGTCATGTACTGCAGCTGATACAGGTGGGGGAATTAGTGGGGAGCAGCATTTGTTTGGGAACTAGTGCAATAGTGTTATGTGGGGACTGTATTCAACTGTTGTCTACACTGATGACAGCAGAGTTGCTGCTGTCAGATCGACCTATCTGGATCGACTGAGCAGTCAGTGAAGACCCGCTTAGTCGATCCACAAGTCAACGCAGCAAAACCACCCCCTCAAGTGGCGTAGTGCTGCTTCAAAGGGAAGCACAGCAGTCGAATCATCCGGTCAATGTAGACCAGGGCTTTAATGTGCATGTGGGGCTGCAGGTATATGTGTGGATGTGTTTTGAAGGGGAGGGAATGCACAGCAATGTGAGGAAGATGTGATGGGTGCTACACCACTGGGTGGGGTTCATCCTGCATTCTAACGGGGGGAGAAGCAACAACATTGTTAAACAGCAAAATTGATATAAAATTAAAGTTATAAACTGGAATATTAATAATTTAAGGATTTTAAAATATGCAAATTTGTGGGGGGCAAAATTTCTGTACTTCCAGCACCTCTTCAAGAATTTTAGCCTGGAGTCATTATAAGCATCTAACTAAACCCATGAAAGATTTTCTAGCCATTGTATATGATTAGGATAAAAAAAAATAATCCTAGTTTTATTAGGGTACTTGCTACTTTTGGAATACAGGAAAAGTCTTAATGCTCACTCGTAAATATGGATTTAAGCAAAGGACTTGCACATATAGGGTAATACTATTCATTTGTTTCTCTCCCGAATATGATTCTGCTTAATTGAGAGCTGAGCAACATCTGGTTCGGTGTTCTTTTGTTTGTATCCTAAAAGTTTTAAATTGACTGTTAGAAACAAGCAGATTTTCATCAATCCTGTGAGACTTGATACAAAATAGATCTTTAATTCAGAAACAGTATATTATGATTAAATATCCCAGCGAGGTTCATATTTCTGTTTTCATTTATGACTCCAGACAGAACAATATTGTGGTATAATTTTCACATACAAATGGAACACTTTTTATATCTTGTGTAAATCATTCTTTAAAGAAAGTTTCTCTCAACTGGTTTTGAATAAAAAGCTGTACAAGACACAGGTCATAACAGCATAATTCAGAAATCACAAAGTCCATTTATACAATGCAATATCGGGTAAAAGATCAGAAATGAAGGACAAGTTCATTATTACTTCAAGACCCATAAAATGATGTAGCATTAGTTGGTTTATTGGAATATCTCTACAATAATATACTTAGTCTGCCCATTTATCTTTTCCCACAATGTACGTGTCACAAACTGCCCTCTGTAAAACAGAACAACGCATCTCCTCACATGTATCATCTTGTCTTCTAATTGATTGATATTGTTACACAAACTACAGAACTGATGTGTGTGATAGTTTCTCTATCATGGCTGCAGCCAGAAGAACAAACAAACCCTAATATGCATTAATGTTTCACTAGTTGCCACTAGTTTTATACAAAATCTGTCTCATGGTTTCATTTTCTGACATAAATAATTCCAAATAATAAAACTGGGACCATCAATGCAGGATGGGTTGGAGATGATGTCTGTGGGAGGCCTGGGGTATAATGTGTGTAGCATCTGCATTAAGATCCTCCTCCTTCATACTAAGGTACACAAATCCATTGCAGCAGATACCTCAGCCTGCTTGCAGCTTGGGGGCAGAACCAGACCTGCCAGTCACTGTCAGAAGGGGAATGCACTGCTGCTTGACATTCACTCCAGTTTTTCTCCCCCACAGTGGCCATTGGCTCAACCAGGCCTCTGTGCTGCCAAGCTTTTCTGGGGAAATTTCTAATTATTTCAAAAATGAAAGCTAACAATTCAGTTCAGTAATATGTCTGCCCAACTCACAGCTGTGTCCCAGGACTGCATGTGACTTTAGAGACGACTGTCCTCATTGCAGGGTCCCCTTCTGGTGCATCGGCATAGGCCGGTGAGAGAGCTAGGCTGAGAAAGGCCCTTCCTTTTACCTCTGGCCTGTCTCTTGGTCCACCCTGATTGAGTGTCTCATTGTAAGTGGAGAGCAGTTTGCCTTACAGGCTCTGAGATGGGGGCCTTGGCCCCCCTCCCCGACAGCAAGGGAGCCAGGCACATTGTAGAGACCGACTCTGCTGGGTTCAGTGCAGAGAGTGGTAACCTCTATTGCCCTAGGCAGGAGAGAAGACAGGAAGGTTTGAAAAGAAATGGCTCCAGAGCAAGCACCACCCCCATCTCAATAAAAGGAGTGAAGCCAGATGGATATACTCCAGATGGATGATCACGTGAGTCCGTACAGCCCTTACCACCAGCAGCGTCTTTGATTGTGGAGCTCAGCCACATTCTTCCCTTATGCCTCACTCAAAGTCATGGATGGAAGGCACCAGGAATAGCACAGATGATGCCAATGCCAGAGAATGTGGTGAGAACCCATTGTGCCTACCTCCTTACCCCTGCTGCCACCTCTCAGACAAGACCACGTAGGATCCTACTCTTATCCCAGGCGGAGACCTCCAGGGGAAATTCTGATCTCCATATATGGACATGCTTCACATGACACATGCTTCCAGAGTTCACATGACACCTATCCACTAAATGTGGGTATCTCTCATTGTAAGTCAATTGGGGCAGGCGATCAACCTACTTACATCTGGAACCAATAAATAATTGGCTCTGAAGCCTCACTGTGTGTTAGGACCTGTGACTTGAGGTGGTAAATGACTGCTATGGCTTTTATCTTTTCTACTGCTCCCCAGGACAATACAAAAGATAGAAATGAGGATGAGCAGTGATACTTTTCATGTCTTTCTGGCTGAAGAGGTTTTGGCTGCCAGGCTTGATTAACCTAGCATTAGATCTTCAGATGTGTCTCTCACACAATGAAGGCCTGCTATTGCAAGACAAATCCTCCAACCGGGACCAGGCAGGTTTAAAATGAATACCTACATGAAGTGATTATTGTTTTCATGGACCCCAAAGAGAAATCAACAAACAGAATGTATTCTACAGGCTGGTGCAAACTCCATTGCATAACTACTATGTTAAACCAGTGGAATGTAGCCTTGAGTTCCCCCAGGACAGCTTTATTGTGAGTGTATGAGTGTCCAAGAAAAAGGTCAGGCATAATGTTCGCAGCATATTCAAGAAAAGGAAGTTTTGCACATATTTCAAATTTAAATGCTTTGTTAGTCTGAAAGAACATAGAGCAACACCATGAAACCTTATTCTGCTCCTTATAGCACTATCCAGATTGAACCTCTGTAAACTGCGTCATTGTATTTTTTATATATTAAAGTAGGCCTCCAGATTGCTATTATCTCCTATCCTACATAAGATTTTTATTTGAAGTTGAGACCCTATATTGTACATATAATTCAGACAGATAGTTTTCACAACTGTCACGGCTTTCATTCCCTAAGTAAATTCAAGAAACAGTCCTTTAATTAAGCATCCTAGTCTAGCGTTAGGAGCACCGACAGTCTCAGGGCAGAGTAGTCATGTTTCCTGTATTGAGCTAGGTTGCCATTACTTCACCAAATTCTGCACAGTGGTCATACAGTCTTGACCAATGCATTTCTTTTCTTTTGGCAGCTGTCTTCTTCACACCTTAGTGTCCAAGGAAAGTTGGAGATGACATTTATATATAATGTACCTTTGATTTAGATGTCTGTTTAAAATTTGATCCTGGTTCCCACCCTGCAGACATACTGGTATGAAAATTTCATTGTAATGGATCAATGAACCATAACATTAAGAAGAATTGGGAAATGTATCCAGGCCTATCTGAAGATTTCCTTTTTCCGAATAGTAATGTCTGCAGATCCACAATGAATTATTTAGAATAAAGATGGAAAATAACATCAAAGGCTTTTTAGCTTGATGTTATTAGTTTGAATTTACCATGCTCTGCAGTAGGAGAAATTGTTGTATTTTTTTCCTCAAAGTATATTTAACCGAAGCTGTAATTTAAGAGAGTAGATTTGAATTACCCTGACTATAAAAGTTATCTCAACTAGAGGGAACTTCAAGAAGCTAGGCCTTCCCCTGCTGCCAGTGACCGATAGATCTGGGTCTGTTCCCAAACTTCAAGCAGGCTGAAGTACCCATTAGAGCATATTTATAACTTGACAAAAGGAAATGTTCAGGTAACTATGAAAGGAATATGCCCCCACACATGTAACTGTTTTGCCTTAAGTAGTCTAAATGATAAAATGTAAGCCACAGGAAACAGTAACAATGGTTTTTTAAAAAACCCAGCTTCATTCTGCTTTAATATTAGCACCTTAAAAACTTTTTAAAAATGATATTTTTGTGGAATGGTTCTTTAGGTATAATATGCAATAGTGCCAGCCTTGAGCAGTAAAAAATCATGAGATAGCTTTAAAAATGATAAAAAATCACATTGTTTTTTGCCTGCCTTCTGATTTTTTAAAATCTCTTTAGGGGGAAGCTGCAGGCAAGTGTAATGTGTTCAGGCCCTAATGTGGCCAAAAAGGCTACCATTTTCTCTGTAGGCAGCCTGACATCATTGTTGTGGGACTCAGTGGGGGCTCGTGGCTATTTTTTGCTGGATGAGCCTCACTTTAACCTGCAAGTATTAAAAGGATGTGACTGCCATCTTGCTTGCAGCTTGTGGTTTCAGTTCTATTGAATGTAATGGGAGATGGGTGGCCAGTTTGGGTAAGGGTGAAAGCTTCATGGGATTGAAGGAAGAAATCAGAAATTAATGAGAAGCCATAGAAAATCCAAATATGATGAGATTTACAATAAAATCATTAGAGCTAGCAACTGCAATCTTTTCTTTGCTGACATATATGGCTGAAAAAAATGACTGCAGCTACTTAAAGCATAGTGGCAAATATCACATGGCATTGCTTAACCAGGAAGAATTTCAGAGTTTGTCCCATGTGAATAGGAAAGAATATTTAAAATGTAAAATGGAATGGTGCAGTGCATCCCATCACAGAAATATCCCACAGATTGTTGAGAGCGTTAATTTATTAAAATTTCAATGCATTTTGTGAGTCTCAAATGCTGTTTAGCGTAAATGAAAATAGCCAGTCTGTAGTGGGAGACATAAATAGAATGAGTCACATATTTCTTTTTGGCCACTTTGGATTACATTTTGTATTAATCAGCTGGTAGCAGTCACTCAAACACAAACTTTGTTCAGAGGAGCCTTTATCAGCAATTTATCTCCATCAGATGATATACAGTTTTAGTACCTTGGTGGTAGTGCATTCTTGTCATGGTTATTTCTCTTTGCTTAAATAATATCACCCTAGATTACTCAGAACTTACTCAAATCTACACTGCTGTAAAGAAGAAGGATGTTGCTTAGCAGTTATCAGCAGCTGTGGTTTCTTCCTCCTTTCATTGTACTATAGATGTAAAATACAGTCCTCTAGCTAATACTGTAAAATAAAACATGATCTCTCTGAAAGTAGCAGTTTTTGAAGGAAAACGTTACATAACAAAGTGATCCTTTCTGGTCATCCATGGATTTTTTGTTTGTTTGTTCTGTATCACAAAGGCAAACTGTCTAAATTTTGTAGCTAAATTTCTGCTAAATTGGCTTCATTGTTATTATTATATCTGCCAGTAGTGGGAGCTAAATGCATAAAATGCACACTGTACTGTTAAGTATGAAGATTCATAGAAAAATCCTTCTCCCTCGTGTGTGTGTGTGTGTATATGATATACTGTGTTGTGCATATAGAAATAGTGGTGCTTAAGGGAGGCAGAGAAAGAACATAAAAGGTATATGTTTATGGATGAGGCTGTGTTACAAAGTGAGTTAAGAGTTTACAGTGTATTTCCAAGCTAGTTGTGTCCTCCCTTGTGATTTGTTATGACCAAGGCTTTCGTTTACTCCCTTGGGCTTGTTCTGCAGCTAGGATACTTTGAAAGATACAAAAGGTAAACTGAATGAGTTAAATGCCTCGTTAATTTATTTACTTATTTAATCTGAATGTTAATCCATGAGACTAGTTCAGACAACAGCAGAATCTGTACCCACTCCGTTTGCAAGGGAAAGGATCTGAGGCTTTAGGAACTAGAAATGACATTTAAGAAGCCAATATCAGAAATTATTTAATGTCAAAGTTTGAAACATGTTTTCTGAAAAATTCAGGTGGTGGTGGTGTGTTCTGGGATTTTGTTTTTGCAAACAAATTGTGGGGAGGACAGGGGACAGAGGTTCCCTTTCTTTATGATTTCTAGCATTTATTCATGTCACTGCTGGCTTCCATAAACCACCTCTCCTTACCAACTTAACATACCAGTCTCATTCTTTTCATGTACAAAAATTAATTAAACGTTTCTTAAATTTAAATGAAACAAAATAGTAGAAGAGAAAAAAATAGGTTGGGGGAGATGCAATGCATCTCTTTTTTCATTTTTTTTATAATAGTGATCTATAGAGAGAGCAGCTCATGGATTCATAGACATTAAGACAAGAAGGGACCATCTAATCTGACCTTCTGCACATTGCAGGCCACAGTACCTCACTTACCTATTCCTTTAGTAGGCCCATAAACTCTGACTGAGTTACTGAAGTCCTTAAATCTTGGTTTAAAGATTTAAGTTACAGAGAATCTATGTCATCTAGGTCAAACGAGTAAGAGATCTGTACTCCATGCTGCAAAGGAATACCAAAAATAATCCACAAAACAAAAACAAAATCCCAGAATCTCTGCTAATTCTACCAACCCCAAATATGGTGATCAATTAAACCCTGACCATATGGGCAAGACTCACCATTCAGGCACCTGGGAAAGAATTCAGAGCCCTCTAGTGTGTCATCTCTGGCCATTGGAGATATTTGCTAATAGTAGTCATGGATGGGTCCTATGACTTTCTAGGCAATTTCATCATATTATTCCCACCATAAATATATCAATAGAGCCCTGTGCAGATACACAAGTGTGGATCCGCATCCAATCTGCATTTGGCCTAATCAGTTTACCCCCGACCACCATCCGCAGTCTAGTTATCCGCACCCACACTCATCCGCAGCTCTGGGGCTCCCAATCAATTTCCCCTGTGGACCTGTATCAAATGTTTTGCTGAAATCCAGGCAGATTAGATCTACTGCATTTTCTTTCTCTAGAAAATCGGTTATCTTCTCAAAAAAAGAGATCAGGTTGATTTTGCGCACAATCTGCCTTTTCTAAAACCATGTTGTACTTTATCCTGATCACCATTTACTTCTATATCTTTAAATATTGTCTTTCAGAATTTGTTCTAAGAATATGCATATAATTTAGGTCAAACTAATAGTCCTATAGTTTCCCAGATCACGTTTGATTTTGCTCTTTCTTAAATACAGGTACTATGTTTGCAATCCTCTAGTTGTAGGGTGCAACTCCCAAGTTTACAGATTGATTAAAAACATTTGTAATTTCACATGCCAATTCCTTTAATATTTTTGATTGGAGATTGTTTACCACCACCACTCCTTTCCATGCCCCATAAATGTGGTCCCATTAAACTCTTTGAGTTTGGCTTCCACTCCGGATGTGTTAATTTTTTCTTCCATATCATTGTTGCCAGTAGCCAATCTACCCTTGTCCCCAAGTTCCTCATTACTCCTAACTGAAGCACAGTATTTGTTTGGTGTTGGGACATACCTAGATCATCTATAATCTCCATTTAATCCTCAGCGTTTAGCGATCCCACTTCTTTTCTTGTTTTCTTTTCACGTATATGGCTAAAAGAACCTTTTACTACTGGTTTTAAGTTTCTTTGCAAGGTTCAATGCTGCTTGGCCTTTTGGCAATTCTCTTTTCCCCTACACTTGGTGACCTCTAAGAGGTAGCTTTCCATGCTGGTCTCTCTCTTCTTCCATTCCATATAGGCTTCCTGTTTTTTCTTAATAACATGTTTGAGATGCTTGTTTATCCAGTTTGGTCTGAAGCTCTTCCCTATGCATTTTTCTCCTTGCTTCAGATGCAGGCTTCAGATAGTTTCTGTAACTCTGACTTAAAGCAATTCCAAAGCAATTCAGTTCTTTGAATTTGAACTTGAGTTCTTCAGTCCAGTCCACTTCCCTAATTAACTCCCTTAATTTTTTAAAGTTTGCCCTTATGAAATCAAGGACCCTTGTGCAAGACCTATTTTATTTATACTTTCATTTAGTTTAAACTGAATTAAATCATGATCACTCCAACCAAGGTTGTCCTCTACAACCAGTTCTCCCTATGCATCAAAACTAAATCTAAAATGGCATTACTTCTTGTTGGTTTGGTGACTATTTGGAGAAGAAATCTATTGGCTATTACATCCAGGAATATCTGGGGCCGTATCATTATTAATAGCATTTGTCCTCCAATCTGTGCCTGGGAAATTAGTCTCCCATAATCACACAATTCCCAGTAGTATTTATTTCATTAAAAATAGCTGAGGTCTCTATCCATATCTAAATCAGATCGTGGGGGTCTGTAACAGACCGCAAGGACTACCCCCAGGGAAGCCTCTGTTACTTTTCTTCCCCAAAGTGATTTTGACCTAAACAGATTCTATTTTATCCATTCCATTATTTCTAATTTCTTTACCATCTACCTTGTCATTAATATCCAGTGATACTCCATTACCTTCATTTTATTCCTGTCTTTCCTGAACAACACATACTCTTCAATACCTGTTTTCCTGTCAAGACCATTATTCCATCATGTTTCTATTATCCCTGTAATATCTGTTTTAACCTCCTGCACCAGTAATTATGATTCCTTCATTTTGTTACTCAGGTTCCTTGCATTGATGTACAACAACTTAGTTGTTTCTTCTTGGCCTCCCCCAGATTCCTTTTGCAATTAGGTAAAGTTATTTTACTACCAATATCACACACCTGACTGTTAGTGTCCATGGTTTTGGTGCTGCCTTTCCTCTTGTTGTCCATTCTTCTACCTTTGCTGTTCCTTTCTCCATTGCTCCATCTTTTTCTTGATTTTCTTCTCTCTCAACATTAAAATCAGGCTGAGAGAGAATATGAGCATCTCCCAGCTGTCTCCCCCTAATTCCTAATTTAAAACTGATGTGTCATCCTCCACCCCAGAGGTTCTAATCCTTCCCTGCTCAAGAGATGTCCATCCTGTGAGAACAGTCCTCTGTCCATGAATGCTTCCCAGTCATTGAACATCTCAAAGCCCTCCTTCCACCTGATCTATCCGAGCATTTCATATTTTTCAGGTACCCACTCCAGTTAATGTACATCCCTCAGCTGCCACATCCAGTCATCTTCATTATTTCTTACGTTCCTCTGGTCTCCACTACTACTGCCCCTGTAACTATCATAGCCTTCCTTCCTGATCTCCTGTCAGGAAGGAAAAAACCAAAAACAAACAGAACAACCCACCTTCCCTTCCCAAAACTCATACTCAAACTCCTCCATTTTCAGCTCTGTTCACTGGCTCCTGTGCCACAGCTAAATCTCTTAACATAAAAAAACCAAAAAAGGTCTTAGTCACTTTTTCAGAGTAGAACTGCACTTTAAAGTGTGTTGTATGGAAAAGTTAAGGAGCAGAATAACTAAAAGATTTTATCCCTTTTTTCTGTTTCTGGAACTATATTGCAATGCTGCTCAAGGCAATCTGCCACTCCAGGCAAAACCCTTAGCTAGAGCAGGGGTTCTAAACTCAGGATGGGGAGGAGTGGCATCAGATTTCTGGGACCATTTTATGGTTCAGTGGTTATAGTAGAAGGGGGATGTGGGCAGGCACCAGGTCACAGTGCTGCTCACATTTGGCCTGGCCACCCTACACAGAATTTGCTGCCTAGGTAGCTTCCTGATTTCCTTATAGCTAGAGCAATTAACTGTGGCAACTGGGTGATAGCTGGGATGACTTTCTTCCTGACAGTATATTGAAAGTGCTTGTGTAAGCATAATAATGGAAAGTTGGAATGTGAGTATCTTTTCCACTAATCCTTGTTTATTTCTTTAAAAGTGTTCAGTTTTACTCTCCTTTTCTCTTTCTATACCCTACAGTCTCAACCACATCTTCCTGACATTTTACAGCATTTACAAGGTCATTGTTATTTTCCAGGGCTTCAGCAAGAAAAGATATAGTCTTAATTTAGTGTATGCCATTGATTACCACTTTGCATTATGTTGTAAGTTAGTGATTTGATAGATTTTTGCGTCCTTACACCTTTGATATATTTGGCCTGCAGTCTGTTTGCCTTTGTCTTCTTTTCACTTTATATTTCAAGGCAATCCCAGTACTTTGCCAATCTGTAAAACTGTGATAATAATACTTAAGTACCCCACCGGGGTGTTGTGAGGATTAATTAGTTAACGTTTGTATAGTGCTTTGAACATGTAAAGCACCAAACAAGGGTTTATTATTGTTGTTAACAAATTTATAGCTGTGATGTGTCATTTGCTGATGCTGCTGTACTAATGATATGATGTCAAGTTTCTGTTTGACCTTGAAGATGCTTAATGACTCTTTTTTGCAACTGTTCTAATACCAAAAAAAACAAAACAAAAAAATTTGGAGTCCATTATCTGTAACTGTAGTAGCTAGCCAAACTGTGGCAGCATTCTATTCCCATTATGATTGCTGGACAGTTTGTAACAATGAATTTATTCAGTTCACATGTTTATTCACCTTCATAATGTTAGTATAAAATCATAAAAATACATGTAGCTCAGCTGATGTATGAATCTTAGTGTTCTGAATAAAATAACAAAGGAATTAGCTGACTATACATTAATCAAGTGCTCAGCTAAAGAGATGGATCTTGAGTTTTTCTTTAAATACAGAGTGATTCTTTTTATAATATCAGGAGTCAAAAATTCCACAAATGTGGGCACAAGAGGAAATATTCAGGTTCCCGCTCCTCCCTCCCACTTGCTGAAACCCAAACCAAATAAAAAACCCCGTCTAGTGGGTAGACACTGTCTGCATGCTACTAAGAGTGCCTTGAATTATCCTTCAGCAACATGTATTTGTGAATGTGGCATGTCTCTCTTAACATTTTTCTCCATGACGTAAAACGTCACTTTTCACTCATTAACATTTCAACTTGTCACATCAGCTCACAAATGTTATATTCATGGAGCATGATAGTACTTACTGCTGCTGAAAATGTGAAAATGCGAGTGCTGTTTCTCACATGTTATAGCTGCTGTTGTCAGGTGCCTGAACCACAAAAGAAGTTGCAGGATGGAAGCAGAGCAAGAACAAAAGAATTTGCTTTCAGTAGGGTTGACTATCTGTAATTTAAAACTATGTCACTTCATTGTAATAATATAAGGGAATATATTCCTCTCCATTTTTTGCAACTGAATAGAAGGAAGGAGCAGAAACATTTTAATAAAATTTTCTTAGAAGGTAGAGATTTGAGCTATCACTGCGTTATCCCTCACTCTAACCTTCTGTTTGCCATTTAGCATGTTCTTGAGTTTTTGAGGTTTTTGAGAAGACCTTTTACCTCAGCATCTTCCAGCAAACTCACGTGCATTTTCTCACACAAGATAATGCTGATAAAGTAATTATATCTTATTTAATAGATGAATAAATTGAGGCAAAAGGCTGGGATTTTCAAAGTCACTTAAGAGAGCAAAGTACTCAAATTCCATTCATTACAATAGAATTTGGATGCTTAACTGTTTTTGATTCCATGGAAAATTCCAGACAGGGAGGTTAAGTGATTTTGCTGAGAGTCACAGAGCAAATCAATTGAAGAACAAGGAATAGCCCATCAGAGTCCTTTTCCACTAAACTGCCTTTGTAATGCAATGTGCTTAGAAAGAGCCAAAATGAATGCTGAGAAGGACCAAGATTTACAAACTACTGAATACCAATGCCAGCTAAGTTCTATTTATCTCCCCTCATTATCCTTCAGATGATATGACCACTGAGTTCTCTAGACACATACACTTGCTACATTACAAATGTACTCAGTCAAACACTGGTACCCTAGTGTCTTTTCATTTGCTGTAGGCACGTCTGATATTATCTCCATGTTGTCATATAATTCATGGATTCCTTTTCATGATTAAATTGTATTTTTTCAAGAAAAAATCATTTTTAGTGTGAGATTAAAAGGGACCTAATTTTCTTTCTTAATTAACAATTTGGATGTAGAAATTTGGTACAGCACAAAGAGATAAGATGTATGTTACAGTTTAAATATATCCATTGAAGTTGATCACATTACTATAGGAATGAATTACTGAATGAATAAATCAGCAAAATAATACATAATCAAAATGAATATTTAAGATCCAAGGCCAGTGTGATAAAATTTAATTCTAAATAGAACATGCATTTCTTTTAAGTAGAATTATTTCTCCTTTCTGATTGATGCATGCACTCTCCAAGAGACTCTCTAATATATCGGAAAATGATTTTTCATGCTAAATTGTAACTTGGATGGAAGCTCAAGAGCTGCAGAAGAGGCAAAATCAAAATGAGTTTAAAATATGCTTTTGAGTTGTATTTTAGAGCTAACAGAGCTATTCATTGTGGATAATATTGCTAACAAATGTTGGCATTTTTTCACTGGATATATTTGTTTTTTTTTCTTAGACCAACAGCTAAGATGAAAAATATTCAGCAAAATATATTCACTGTCAATTGTCAAATCTTGTGATTTTTTAATTATTATTATTAATCAGCTACTCTCTGTCTCTTCCTCACACAGAGTGGCTACTGTAAAAATATAATTACCATTTACACATAAAGGTAACTTTTCTGAGTCATTCCTGTCCTCAATATGTTGAAATTTATTAATAAAGCAGTTATTACCATAGTAATTATCACATTCTAATGGCTAATATTCCAAAAAGAAATAGACTCATAAAATGTAATTAAGATGTCCTTGCACTGCCAAACACAATCTAGCTGGTAGAGATTTGATCATATGATCTAGGAGATGATCTAGTTTTGCATTAATTCTTTGCTAGCTAATATATAGTTCATGGTTTTGGAAGTGATTGGCTTAATAGCCATCGACTGCGACAGGATTGCATGACCTGGATACCTGTAGTGGAAGTCCTTTAGCATAGAAAGACTCTGTGGAGCTCTGCTTAGTGGTTTGCACAGGGCTGTGTAAGCTTTCCTTGGGTGTAGCCCACTCACGTGAGAGGACAGAAAGAACATTGTGAATATTTCTTGTTCTGTTTGTCAGATACATAGTATGAAACAAAAATTGGGGATAAAATCAAATAACAATGGCATGAAAATAAGTGTAATAAAAAATTTGTGACCTCTTCCATGGGATCAAGACATGGGTTGACAATCACAATTGCAGTGGTATAATGGAAAAAGTGCCTGGAAGGCATGATAGCACAATGGAAGTTGTAGTTCAGGCCAATGGTATATGATGCAATTAAGGTAGATTTGTAGCACTTACTGCACCACCTTCTCACTTTCCAATGTCTAAACTTCTCCTATTTTATTGATATATTAGGGTAACTAGATATGTTACCTCTGAAATTGCATGCTGTTATCTGGTTAAAACCATATGCTTTACTATTCCTGAATCGTGACATGCAGGGCTTCAGCAAAACTGTACATGAACATGTATACACAAGGACAGAGCAATGAAAAAACTGCAAGCATGGTTATATGTAGGAGAGACAAGATCATGCATGACCATTTTAGGCTGTTGTATCCTTGCTTTGCTCTGTTTACATTTTTCACATAAAATGTTAATGAACTTCAAAGCAGTTAATGATGATGTAACAAATCAGTTACCACCTTGCTTTGTTGTGGACTGTTGCTTCCCAGTTGCTGGGTTCAACTTCACATGTTTTCACATATGAAATCATTGTGTTTTTTTATAGTTTGGCACTTTATATCATTTGTAATTGAGATGGGTTCCTTGCTTTAGCTGACCATAAAATATGTCCTTTGGTATTTTCAAGTTGGCCGTATGAACGAGATGCCCAGACCAACGTAGCTGAGCTTTTATGTGCAGGCAATAAACTAATATTAATGTTAAGCTATTCTCACTTGCCAATAACAAAGACTCCCTAAAGTGAGAGCTCTGCAGTTATGCAAAAAAGCTAAACAAGAAAAAGTTGATCTGCAGTGTGGTCAAACACAGGTTGTGACTGAAAGAAGCTAGTTCTAGTGCCGAAGGCATTTCCCCTGCTACCTATGCACACAATGAACACCAGCTGTGTCAAGAGAACAACACTGGGGACAGACAGGAACAGTGTAACTGCACAGCAATAGGAAGAAAGATGGCCACCAAAGTCCATGTTTATGTGGTAAATTCCCCAATGGCTTTCACATGGTTCAATGGAAAGGAAAAGGGACTGGGAAGAGGGCCTCTCCCTCTGAGCAACACAGAACAATATGTGGGTTTCAACACTATTCTCAATTAATTTTGTTAACAAAAAAATTCAGTGTTAATTTTTAGAGTTCTAAATTAGCTGCTTAATCGTTTTTGCACTTCTGTATGTTACATACACATAAAACTACACATCTGATGCCACTACTTGGCTGGCCTAGTACTGAAAGAGAGAAGTTGTAGGCAAAAAATAGCTGTCTTATGCTCAACCCAACACTTTAAGAAACTGACAGGTGCTAATAATATCACTTTCTACTGAGGGCATTTGCTCTCTGATGGACAAGGCAGTGCACGATCTTGGGGTCCTATGAAACAATCTCTCATCCTATATTCCTAAATACGATTTGTCATGGTTACAGACTAGCTGCATCTCTGCCCCATTTCTGGTCTCTCTGAATGCACCTCTCAGGTGTTACACCTTATGTCTTTATCTGTCTCAGGATGGATTTCACATTTCTCCAACTCCTGTGTATTCACCATTCTTAACCTGCAGGTCCAATGGCGTTCAGTCATCCGTAGTTCTTCCCTTCAGGAGTTATACAGTGATCAGACAGCCTTCTTCAAACCAAAGTATTGTTTATTTTAGTAGTCGGAACAAAGCACTAGAGAAAAAGAATTTTAAACGAACAATCTACACACGTCCATCTTACCTAATGCCCTACCATTCCCTGATGGTAGCCTTGGCAGAGCTAACTTCTTCAGACACCTTCACCATGGTCATGCGTACCAGCCTGCCTTCCACGAGCAACTATTGGTGCTCTTTTGAGAGATCATCCCTTCTAATCCTTCCAGGAGGACTTTGTTCTTTTCTGTTCCTGATCTTTGATACTTCTGGTCAAAAATAGTTCTATTGACTCATTAGGAGATTGAGCCAGAATCATCAAAGCTAATAGTTTGGGCATTGCCCCTTAAAAGCTCTTAAGTGTTGGCTGAGAGGTGACTTATCTTCAGTCATTTGTTTTCTTTGCCTGTTTTTCCAAACAGGTTCCTGTTCAGTTAAGCCAACATAGTCCTACAGAAAACATTCCAAAACCAGGCCACCATACAGTAATCATCCATTACTATGAAGCAGCTACAAATCCATCTCACAAGCAGTGGCCAGAAACTCCTCCTCTAATCTTTGGCAAGCCAGAATGCTTTCTGAGGTGGACCTATGCACAGTGGTCCATGTTTTTGTCACATCCAAGGTAGACTTCTCCAGCATTATCTGGAATTTGTTATGAGGCTACAGCTAGTTAAACAAGCAGAGATCCATCTGCATGATGGGACAGACCATTGAGAGCAAATTGCAGCGCAGTACTCAGCTCTACATTTACTACCTAGCCAATTCCTGATCCATTTCAAGATCTTCATTCTCAATAGACTAGAGCTCAGCTATCTTAGAGACCATTCGCTCCATGCATCACCATGACAACTGCCGTCAACAGGGATGTTAGCCCTAACAGTCCCCTTGGTGATCTTCCTAGCATGTAGGCTTTCTCAGGCAAAGGTGTTTGGCTGTGGAACTTGGGTTGTGCCACATTTAGACACATTTATTTTTCTCAGGAAAAAGCTGCACAGTGTCATGGACAAGGTGAATCCCATTTTAGAAAATGGAAATAAAACAAAGTTGGGGTGGAGAGTATTCTGAAAAGATGATGAACTAAGAGCCATAAATATGAACATCTTTTATCCCCTCAACTTGCACCACATGGGTAGCTGAGTGTGAGCACTTGTGTATTTCCCTGCCAATATTTTTCAACTCTTACCTGGAGATTAATATAATTAACTGTTTAGTATAATATTTCTTGCTATAAGATGGGGACACATCAATTGAAAGTGACAGAGGAGGAGAAGGACCTGGGCATATTGGTTGATCACAGGATGACTATGAGCCGCCAGTGTGATGTGCTAGGATGCATCAGATGAGGTATTTCCAGTAGACATAGGGAGTTGTTAATACCATTATACAAGGCACTGGCGACCTCATCTAGAATACTGTGTCCAGTTCTGGTCTCCCATGTTTAAGAAAGATTAATTCAAATTGGAACAGGTGCAGAGGATAATCAGAGGATTGGAAAACCTGCTTTATGAAAGGAGATTCAAAGTGCTTGGCTTATTTAGCCTAACCAAAAGAAGGCTGAGGGGGGATATGATTGCTCTCTATAAATACATCACAGGTATAAATACGTGAGGGGGAGAGGAATTATTTAAGTTCAGCACCAATGTTGACTCAAGAACAAATGGATATAAACTGGCCATCAGGAAGTTTAGACTTGAATTAGTCATAGTTTTCTAGCCATCAGAGAAGTGAAGTTCTCGGACAGCCTCTCAAGGGGAGCAGTGGGGACAAAAAAACCTAGCTGGCTTCAAGACTGAGCTTGATAAGTATATGGAGGAGATGGTCTGATGGGACAGCCTAATTTTCAATTAACTGCTCTTTGACTATTAGCAGTAAATATGCCCAATGGCTTGTAAAGGGATGTTAGATAGAGTGGGTTTTGAGTTACTACAGAGAATTTTTTCTGGGTGTGTGGCTGGTGAGTCTTGCCCTGATGCTTAGGGTTTAGCTGATTGCCATATTTGCGGTTGGGAGGGAATTTTCCCTAGGGTGGAATGGCAGAGGCCCTGGGGGTTTTTCGTCTTCCTCTGCAGTATGGGGCACAGGTCACTTGCTGGTGAATTCTCTGTATCTTGAGGTCTTTAAACCAGGATTTGAGGACTTCAATAACTCAGTCATATATTAGTGATCTATTACAGGAGTGTATGCGTGTGTTGGTCAAGAGGTCAGACTAGATGATCATAATGGTCCCTTCTGATCTTAAAATCTATGAGTCTAACTTTTAAAACAAATATCCAGCAACAGCCCACACTTTAAATATATTTGTTTACCTATGATGTCTAACTGATGAATTTTCCAGCACTGCAATTAATAACTACATAATATATCTGAGCTATTGCTCTGAGGTCATCTTTTTATTAAATATACAGATTTTACTTTTCTAAATTTGCAATATAGTTTTTAGTACATTACAGATGTTTTCATTTGAATACAATGAAAGGAGACAAGACTGAAAGGCAGATAAAGTATTTTCAAGCATTCTAGCTAGTTTTCCAAAGCTTCTCACAGGAATGTGTTAGAGTGCTGATAAGGCATTGACTATATTAAAAAGACATAGAGTGTAAGTAGAATTTATTGTTTTTTCTTTTTCAGTCACCAGAGGATGACTCTCTGCATGTGTTAGCAAACAATTAGTACTGATTGTATCTTTTCTAAGCATACTGAAGTTCGCATTTTCAAGTGACACATCTTAGAATATTCATTTAAAAAAAAAAAAAACTAAAATGATGTATCTGCCTTTTCAACCTGTGTTATTGTTTGTGAGCTCATTAGAGACTGGTTGCTTGCAAATTACTGCTATTTGATGAGGTCAAATCTGAGCCAAAAAACTATATAGGAATTTAATGGAGTACAACTGACCATGGAAGCTTTGCTATCATTAAGCAGAGTTGTCTTTCTTATACAGAAAACACATAACTGGATAATTGTGAAAGTTGACTTTTGTTGTGATTTCTTGCCAGTTTTTATTATGATTATTCTCCTCTGTTCCATATTGTCTTACTTGTCCTAATTGCTAAAAATATGGACACTATAGCTAGTGATCAGACATGTCCCTTCTCCCAGCCCTCACCACTGCAGACTAAGTGCTATTCTGGTTCTCTGGCAATGAGATATACTGTTCAAACAATGTGTCCACAGCATATCTTGCCAAGTGAAGTCATCACCTATGTGACATATACAAACTTCTACCATTCTGGCCCCTGGAATCCAGTTTCTATCCTCAAATTTCTGTCCTAATGCCAACTCAATAGCTACAAGCAAGCAGTGTTTTTACCACCTTGAATTCACAGTCATTAAGTGTAAATAATACTGCACACTACTTTGTCAAAAGATATATGATAGAGGATGCACTTTTATTCTATTGTTATTAAATTTTCCTGTGTTAAATTAATGGGAAAATCTAATCTATAGAGTTAATATAAATCAAAATTTAGCATCCATCAATTGAATATTCTAGTAATTCCATAAACTTAATACATAGATGGGCAATTCCAACCTTTTTAGGAATGAATGAATATGCTAAACAGTATTACACTGGGGAATACTTAATGCCATATTGATGATGGTAATAAACACCACATACTTAGTAACTTGTATTCTTCTTTGAATGGTGGTCCCTATATGCATTGCAAAGATGGGTGCGCTTCCAAAGAAGGTTTTCATCGGCAGTGCCCACTGGCCTACACGGCTGCCTTATATCACCATGAGAGAATATAAGAGGCCATGCAGAGCAACGCCCCCTCAGTTCCCTTTTACCACTTGGTTGGAGTCAGAATTTTCTCTTCACACTCAGGCTGGGTCTACACTAATGGCGGCAAATTCGCCACCATCACATCGATTGCTCTGGATCGACTGAGCGGTCTGTATAGACCCGCTCAGTTGATCCAGGAAGCGACGCAGGAAAACCACCTCGGTAAGTGGAGTAGCGCTGCGTTGAAGGAAGAGCTGTTTCCTTCGACGCAGCGCAGTATGGACACCGCACAGAGGAGATGCTGCAAAGTCGACGGGAGATATGCAAGTGATTTACGTCACTTATGTATCTCCCGTCGACTGCCGCCGAATCGCCAAGGTAAGTGTAGACTGGGCCTCAGACATGCTATGAGAATGACGGTCCATTGTAGACAGTTAGCTCTGTTTCCTTTTTTCTTCTTACTTTTGTAAATATGTTCGTTAGTGTATATAGTAGCCCCATATGGGGCCTCTCCTGACTCCTTCAGGGGATTATGCCCCGTTTTCTGAGGGTTCAAGAGCTGTGCGTCATGCCCTCGCTCATTCCCCATGAACAACGAGCACACACATTGTCTCTCCTGCCTGAGCGAGACACACCTTGCATCCCACTGCGACATCTGCAAGTCCTTCCCGTAAGGACCCACATTGCTCAACTTCTGTGCCTCTGCAAGTTCCTCATGGTAGAGGCATTCCAAACTCATGCAGAGTCCGATCCTGGACTGTCAGTGCCAACGGTGCGCTGGCCATCAATGGCAGTGAACACTCCAGCCTTAACTTCACATCCAGATCCATGAGCACCACTGAGAAGTGTGAAAGAGCACAAGGAGAGTCACAAGCGCTGTTGTGAACACTGCAGCAGGTCCCCATTGTGGAACACTGCAGTGCACAAAATTTCTTCCCCAAGTCAGGCTCAGTTGTATAATGACCCTGACGGGCCAACCCCTAAAGCAGGGGGAAAGGCAAAGCGGAAGCGAGACCCACCAGCACTGCTGGTTCCTGCGATGTCCAAGGGTCCTGCAACCCGCAATGGCATAATTCTCTGGGCTCCACTCTGCATACCCAGCCATTGAGCAGCAGGCAGTGGGATGTGCCCTCGATGCTGGGCTGGATGGACCTGCTGATCCCCAGATCCCACCTCGAGCTGCTGTACCCACCCTCGCTGTTTCTTTTGGCACTCCAGCCACCTACACTGGTGGATGAGCCACTCCTCCACCACATCAACAGCTGTGCCACTTCCAGAAGCTTCTTTGGACTTGGAGGGCTTCTCAGAAGAAGAGCTGTGTTTCCCTGGTGTAGTGTGAACTCCTGAGCACCCACCTTTCCAGCCCACTAGGCTCTGGGCCCGCATGGGTGGTACCCATATCTGTGGTGTCTTGTGGCACCATTGGCTCATGTGGGACCCTTATTGCCACCCATACCCACCAATAGAGGCTTCGTACCTGGAGGAAGATCCAGAGCTTGATCAAGTACCACTTGGCCTACCGGTGGCCTTCTTCTCTCCAGACAAGGCCCTGATCCCACCGACCTTCTTATTGCCTTAGGATCACCATCAGTACCAGGAGCTGCTACAGAGATGGCCCTCAGCTTGGATATTCCCCTGGAGGAGGTCCAGAAACAACTAGACTAGCTGTTGGACATTCTTCAGCTCCGGTCCCTGACAAGTGTAGCTCTGCCCATTCATGATGCTATTCTATAACCCACACAAGCAGTGTGGCACACACTTCTGTCATGTGCTCCACACCCAAGAGGTTGGAATGCAGGTACTTCATGGCAGCTAAGGGGCCTGACATTCTGTTCTCTCACCCCCACCCCAGCCTCGCTGGTCATGCACATGTCCACGAATGGGCACGCTAGCATTCCACTATTTCTGCACCCTGGATAAAGGCAACAAAATGCCTGGACTTCATGGTCTGCAAACTCTACTTTCTGTGTCCCTTCAATGCCACATTTCTAATGATCACTTTCTGCTGGAGAAATATGTTTTCAATAGTTATACCAAGCTGGTGGAGTACTTGGAGAACATCTCACAGAACAAGTGCCAGTGGTTTCAGGCCCTGTTGGATGAGGGCTGCCTGATGGCCAAGGTCAGCCTCCAGGCCACAGGGGATGCAGCAGATACATCCTACCATTCCTGGGCCACAGGGACAGTGATGAGACGTGACATGTGGCTCCAGCCATCTGGCTTTCCCCAAGTGGTCCAATCTACCATTCAGGACTTCCTTTTTGAGGAGGACAAGCTGTTTTGCACAAAAACAGATGAGGCCCTGCATTCACTGAAGGACTTGTGGATGACCCGTCAGTCCCTCGGGATCTACACCCCTGCTGTCAGCAATCTAAGCCACAGTTCCAGCAGTGCCCATACCTGCCATACCAACCCACCTATAATAAGTACCAAGAGCCAGCCAGGTCTTCATATCAGAGGACTATGAACCATGCCCCCTACAGGAGGGAGGGAATGATGGAAACAAGTGTCACTATATGGAACTTGGTCTTCATGTTGAAATTTTTGAGTAAATGGAGATTGAGGATAGAATGGAGGTCATGTCCTTTTTCAGGAGGAGAAAGTATGGGGAATAGAAGCTAATACCAATTAAGGGGATGAGCACAGGTTTGATAGTCCTTTCCAGAGGAGGGAGTCTGCCTTCTTTTGAAGAATGGCGTTGTGGGTGGAGCTCCCTAGAGGAAGTCGGGAGGGGCGGAGGGCAGTGAGGTGGAAAAGTGGGAAATTCAATTGAATAGCCATGTCATACAATCTCCAATACCCATCGATCCATGGTGATCTTGCCTCAATGGTGGGTAAATAGGGTAAGACAGCCTCCAAAGATGGCACAGGAGGCTGCAGGCAGTGACAGTGGGATTCACATTTCTCAACCATCACATTAAAATTGAGCCTTCTGCTGGTGGTGAGGCATGGCAGCGGAGGTGGCTGAAGGCCATGGGTGCTAGGAGCGTGGGCACCAGGGCACTATACTGCAAACTGTGCTTGATTGTGCATCACTGTCTCTGTCTCTTCAGTGACATGGCAGCCTGCACCTATGTGACGCCAAACTCATGCCTCCATATGCACTGCCTTCAACTGTGGTTCCTCTGGATCTGCAGGCCCCATATTGACCACCTTGAATGTTCCAATCTGGGCCTCTCATCACTTATCTGGTAGACTAATCCTATCAGCTAAATACATGCGCACTCTGACCAGTCACCCGTAAATTCCCAGTCCCACCCTTGTCCCCAGGAATGTACATCTTGTATTGCTCAGTACCCTTCTGAACAGTACAAGCTCATAGGAAGTCCATCATTGCACTAAAGGAAAATGTAAATGCACCAGCCTTGTTATCCCAAATAGAGTTTTCCACACACTCTAATCCAAACACACTGGTTAAGATAAAACAATAAGATAACTTTATTAACTACAGAAAGATAGATTTTAAGTGATTACAAGTAATAATGCATGAAAGTCAGGATTGGTTAAAAAAAAAGAGAGTAAAATGCAAGCTAATGCCTAACTTAACAAGATAAGTGAATTTCAAAGCAAAAGTTTTCTCACCATATGCTGCAGTAAATTTCACAGGGTGGGTCCACCTTCAGCCTGGGACCCTCACCCTTAGTTCAGTGTCCTTCAGGTATTCATTGATTTCATAAGCAGAGAGATGAGAAGATAGGTGAGGTGTAGGCCAGTGTCTCAAATTTCTACATCCAACTCCCCTCGTGAGATTACCCCATCTGAGATGCAGGCGACAGTGTGTTCTGGACAGCAGGTTTGAACCATTCCTATGATGAAATGTAAATTTCTTATTTTCTTCTTCCCGCTGCTGGAGGATGACTGCCTAAGCAGTTGATAGCCTTTTCACACCTGGCTGGGCCAGTGTGTGTCTGTCTCTGAAAAACTGGTTTATGGGTGTTACTCACAACTGGAGCATATTTCAGTAACAAATCACGCAGTAGACACTCAAAACATCACATATGGTGTTGCTAAACATATTTCAAAAGGATAATAATATTCAGCAGATTATGACTTTTCAAATGATACCTCTCAAGGCATACTTTGTACAAAATTTTCTATTGTCTTGTAAAAGTGGTGAACTTGATAGTATAGACAATCACAACATTATGTATTCCTTTTCTGATTACACCATGAAAACTGAAATTTTCAAGTCATTCAGTTATGTATTCCCATACAAACAGTTCATATACTCCATATTTAAATATTTGCTATTTCTCTGACAGCATGTTATAGCAACACTATGCAATCAAAATATTTTAGATCAATAGTTCTGAAATTATTTGGTAAAATCAGAGGCTGATTTTGTATTTTGCAGGAAAGCTTAATCAAAAATGATTTTCTATTTTTAAATTATTGTTCTGTCACACAGTTGCTGTGTGCAGTAAAATCCAATCCACAATCCAATATAATTTCAGTCCAGATTTTCCATAGAGCCTTTGCTACACACAAAGTTGGCTGATGTGCCATTCAGCATCCCAGCAGCTCTTTCTCTTCACACTAGCAATGGCAAAGCTTTGTGCGGATGCACTGCTGGATGCTCTGAACTAAAATCAGTCGTGGGAACTTAGCTGATTTTGTACACCTTATGAAAGGTAAGAGAGCGAGCATGTGTATGCATGAGAGAATCTGTTGGTCAAGTGAATGGAGCTTTAATGCTACACAGGCTACATTTTAAGTCTTCTATTCTGATGCAGGAGTCTGTGAGCAATAGGTGGGAGGGGATGCTTTTCTACTTGAAATCAGAAGGCTAGAATAAGTGTTATCATCATAATGACTAGTTTAGAGCTTGTGACAAATGATATGATTGTCAAAGAGCTCCAGAAATATATCCTTCAATTATTTCTCTGCTGCCAAATTAAACCTAATTGTATTAAAAACAGCAGTAAAGGCCAGCAGCCCAAAGATGCAAGGTGCTTTGAGCATCTCTAGTGTTACTGCTTTTGAAGTCTCCCTCTTCTAGCTAATTTGGCTGAATACTCTGTAGGGGGTATTTCATGCACAGTTATCTCTATTGGAGTGTTTTCTTTTTCTACAATCCATCAGGGAGCACTAGGTTTTAACAGTAACAGGCCATTTTAAAAGCTTGAATCTTTTACTGCACTTAAAGGTGTTGTTTTAAAAGACTTCTTTTACAGCCATTTAGATGCATATGATTTATGTCTGTAATTAACTTTTTAGTTTTAATATTAGATTGCTTATGTTGCAATGAGTTCACTGTGAAAGAAATTCAAACTTTGTCTTAAAAAACCCTGAATTAGTAATGCTGTCTTGACTTTTGTGTGCGCTGCATTACCCATTTATATATTTTGCTACTTCATCTGTGCTTTAATGTAAAAACAAATATTGTGGTGCCACAACATAGAAGAATACAAATGTTGATGCTCCAAAGTGCATTTGAATTCTGAGGAAGAAGCTAAAGAGAGAGGTATTGTTTAGCATTTGAATTATTATCTAACTTTATTTTTTCTTCTTACAGTACAATATGAAATTACAATGTCTTCTGATCATTATGTGATGATTAAAGGGAGCTTACTTTCCAAATGTGTCTAGGTAACATCAAGAAAATTCTGTCTTTGTAGTATCATGCAGTTTTTGTAAAGTTTCTGACTCACAAATAAGTCAAAAGAGTTTCTTTTAAAGTTAGCAAGTAGTGATTTTCATTTCTTTGCTTTCCAATAAACTTTACTTTAGAGTTTACTTTTTAATGGAACTTCTGTCTTTATGTAATTGTATTTTTGACATTAGCCTAATACTTCCTCCTACAATTATTTTAAAAAGCATTTCATAAAGTTATTCACCTGAATTTTCTTACTTGGTTATTTACTCAGTTAAAACCTGAATTCATATCTTTTGAGGTTTATATTTCAAATGAGGCATGTCAGGTAACAATATGAATAGCTGGAAGCATGTATATATTATTTTTTCATACTACTCATGTTGTTTTCATGATTATGGAAAATGTGAAGAGAGATTCTAAATTTTAGTATTTAAATGACTTGTAGAATTGCAGACTGATATTTTCAATGGCTTTTCATTATAGTTTCTGCCATTGAGGCAGTGTGAGGGCTTTCAGAAAGATGGAGTAGTGTAATTACCAGGTGCACATGTTCATTAATCCTTCCTGGCTAGAAAGAGCTTCAATTTCTTCTCCAGTGGCCCATTCGTAAAGCTATAAATATCTAAAATGTGTCAGCCAAGAAGTCACACGGAATGCTGGCTCTTTTTGAGTTCAATTTCATGCACGGTTGCTTTGGTCTTGTGAAGGAGTGCTTTGCATTCCTCATGATGGGTATTTGTTTTCTTCCTTGTAAAAGTTCAGAAAACAAACTGTTAGATAATTGATTATTTAGTTTAAAACATACAGAGATTCTACCCAGTATTTAAAAAAAAAAAAAAGGCAGCAAATAACCTGTTTAAGCAATGACCTACAGCTATACCAGAAAAGAGTTACCAGGGTATTTTGAGGCTCTGCCACAACATTTTAGTAAACAAATTAAAAAAATATATTTGCTAAACTGTAGCAAAGGGAGCTGAAACGTCCAACTGAATACATCAACGTAATTTCTGGCCTTTCATTTGGATGCACACTGGCAACTGATTAACATGTTGTTGAATGTTTGCATTTTTATGCTCTTAGCTTTTTATAAAGTTTCCTTTGTCTCTACCAGTCTAACTCTTTTTAAAAATATTTTAAAGTCACAGTGGCTAAATAATTTATTTATAGAGCTCCTAGGTGTCAACTGCATGAGAGTCTGGAACCTTTATGTATTAAAATATGTAAAGGTATACTTACACTTTCTGTGTATAATTTTGGTATGCCTAATTTCTTTTGATGTAGGAGTTATGTGCCTTTCTGAAAATAAGATTGCTAACATTAATTGAACTGCAGTGAGCTGTTCCTGTTTTACAGTGAAGGAGGCACAAGCCCTTCAAAGCTCAGAAGCTGTCATTCACCTTGTAAGACTCTCTCTTGACTGCAAACCTGAATTACGTTCCTATTAGTTTTGCAGTCAGGAAAAAGCCTAAAACAAGTAAAGAAAAAAAAATCACCCCCTGATTTGCAGTGACTTCCAATTATCTAGCAAGCACAGGAATAAATGATGATTGCTCACTTGTTTTCTTCATTGGGAATGTTTTTACGGATTTTGTATGTTTGGGGTGAGCTCAGAGCCAGAACTGGTGACTGTGTAAGAAAGACAGAGAGAAGAGGAAAGGCAGGATACGTGGCTAGAACACCAAAATGGTTACTTCTTTTTAAAAAGAAACACCAGGGAGAGGGTATAGATTTTGCCCCTGTCATTCTGCAAAATTGCTCAGGAGAGTCCAAGAGTTAAAGCTCCAAAACAGCATATCCTCACCCCCACTCCCAATCTCTCCAAAAAGGAGATAGAGATAAAGTAGATGGTGGCAGTGGTGGTGGTGTGTGGGTGTTGTTTTGTTTTTTTAATCGAAGATATACTTGGTGTATTTCTAAGCAGCTTAAGAGAATGAATGCAAAAGGTGAAATGCCAAAAGAGGTTGGATACTTCCACTGTCTCCGCAGATTTTCTGAAGTCAAGGTACCTCTGTTATCACTGCTGCTGTTTCCAGTTACACTAGGAAACTCCAGCAGAAGATCAGACCCCAAATGATTTATAGTTCCTTTTATCAGATATTCTCAAAGCACTTACAAACATGAAATAATTAAGCCATACAACATTCCTTTTAGGAAGTTAAAGATTATGTAGAGATCACTTCACCTACACTGAAATGTTCTCTAAGGTGGAACATAGCAACTACCTAAAAGGACAAAGTACTTGGAACATGTATAACAACACTGCATGAAATTGAAACTGCCTGGGGTAATTTAATCAGAATGCAGTTATCTGAGTTAGGATTTGGCATGGGCAGTGGACTACCACCCCGCCTTTATTTTAAATACCATGATTTTTAAGAACTGCATGTAGTCGGGAGCATGTTTTACGTGTGGTACTAACTACGGCATCTTTGTCATTTTTATGTTAACAACTCTGAAAGAACATTTGCATTTGGTGGCAGAAGTCTCCCAGTCTATCTGATATTTGGAACTTTCTTCGTGACAAATGTTTAAATCAGTAGCTTTGCAGGAATAAACAAGTAAATTCTGGCAAGCCTACAACCTCTTTTGACATAGCTACACTCAGGTGCATCAATTGCTATGACTACCAAAACTCAGGAAGCCTTCTTTGTCCTCAGATCGTTTAGCTGTTCAGTCCTTGATCCTGACTAAGATCTTTCAAAGAACAAACAATAGCTAATGAATTTGTAATATGTGGTTCCTCATATAGTTATCTAATCTCTTCCAATGCATTCTTCAGAGAGAAAATCTCACAAAAATTAACGGCTATATTTCGATTTTAGATTTGTGCTGTGTCTTGAATAGCCTCTCTCTACTTGTGTCTGCAATAGTTGATATGTGTCCCTCATATCTAAAAGCACAACCATGTCTTTAAGAAAAGAAGATATTGAGACTGTCATCTCAGGATCAAGCACCGAGTTTGTTGTGATAGATTGGTCATATCACTGAACAGCTCTCTCTCACACACATCCTTGTCTCTCAGATAATAATTGTATTACCAATAGAAAACGTATGACTAGTAAATGCAGTTCACTGTGCATCATTGCTAGTCTCGGTATCAAAACAAACAATCCCCCTCCCCCGCTCCAACAGCTATGTTAGCAGTTACCTTTCTAAACCTATACAATGTATATTTTTCCTCCAACTTTTAAATTTTTCACTAGAATTTACATTTTTATTTTGTAAAGTTTAAAATGTTCCTTGATGTAGGAAGTACAGAAATGAAATGTAGTGGTCAATTGTTTCCCCAAGATCACCCACTCTTATTTTAAACACACTTTTTTTTTTCTTCCTATTACGTTTTTTCTTTGTATATATTTGTTATATTAGATAAGTGAAAACATATCTTGTGACAGCAGAATAAAAAGAATTAATTAGAGTTCTGAAACATAAACTGGGAGAGATAAGGGTGTTAACCAGCATTTCACTAGATGGCTGTGGCTGCTGGCACTGATAAGCTAGATGTCTTCTCAGCCTTGGTTCATCAGAAGAAAACTTACTAAGACATTTCTGCTAGCCTCAGCATCCTTTTAATGAAGATTAATGGTGTCTTACTCAAAATGTAGTCAACCATGGCCACCTTTTGCTAATTTCTTGGTTTATGTAGTTCTTTTTAGAAACTTACTAAGGGAGGAGAGTTCACGTTTATGTAAAGCTCTATTATTTTATAACCAGGATAAATGTAATATGTCAAATCACTAATGGAATAAGATAGACTTCTTGACATTATTTTCCAAAGGTTCTTATTTGTTGGCTTTATCCTTCAAAATGCTGAGTACTTCATTTTCAAGTCTTTTGTTAAGGCAGAATGTGAAGATACCCCAACTGGGAATATTTAGAAAAAAATAGTTGCAGAAATGGTAAAATATCTTTGTTTTTAACATGTCTGCTGTGGAACGTACTGTTTTTGAGGTCAGATATAAGTGAAACTGTTCCAAATTGTTTCTCACACTGAAGTTATGCACATTGCAATTCCATTTATCTGCACATCACTTTATCGACATTGTTATTTAATGTTTATGTTGCAACAGTTCCCAAAAGCATTGACCAAGCCGGGACTCCATTTTGCTATGCACTGTACAGTCTTACAGTAGGTGGCCATATCCTTTGGTAAGGAAAGGTTTTTATTGTTACAGACACACACACAAAAGCATGAGAATAAGCAAAAAAGTGAGATGGGGAAAGCGTAGCAAAACTAATAGGATGTTTTAGCATGTGTACAAAACTCTTAGCAAAGAGCAGTAGCAAAAATCGTAACTCACTGTTGTTTGTTGAAGGCAGTTTTTTCTGTCTACCTTAGGTTCTTCAGTGGCACCCATTACCCATAATATTAAAGTGACTCACAAACTTTTCTATGCATTTAGCCTGACAAGATCCTTGTGAGATAAGGAAGTATAATTACCCACTTTTGTAGATAGTGAACTGAAGCACAGAGACTGAGTGACTTGCCCAAGGTCACCCAGGAAGTCTGTGGGACAGGGACTTGAACTTGAGCTTCCCAAATCCTACACTACTAGTTCCTAGTTCCCCAACTATTGGACAACCCTCCTCCTCACATATCTTTGAATGCCTTACAACAGAACCCAGCTTTCAGAAGGCACTTGCAGGAGGAAAAGGTGGATTTTTGCTTGGGAATATTTCCCACCTTAAAATGGAGGTTCCATAGTACGATAATTCATTTTAGATCTTTTTGAAGAGACGTTTCCAGAACATCCAAAGTGATTAAAAGTTGCTGTAGTTTTTTGTAATTGGAGTAGTTAATTTGTTTTAATTCAGTTAGACACTTAGACAACTAAATGTAATTGTTCTGTCAACAAATCAGATCTAATTCTGGTTTATATCTGACTGTTCATTCCTTCTAAATGACTCAAGGAATCCTACAATATTCTGGTTTTTATAGAAGAGTATATCTTTATTTTCTTTCATTACTGACCTCAAAAAAGAATGTGATCGCAGATATGCACATAATTAAAAAGAAGTGTTGTGCACAATTGTATATGTTAATAGTTTCACAATAGTTTCAAAAATGGATTGGCCAGAAAAAGATGGAGAAGAAGAGGACTGGTGTACTTTTCGGCTTTTCCCATAATTTTGCCTCTAATTGAGTAATATTCTTCTCTGTAGCTCCTGCAGTCTGTAACTCTTTGCCTAGTCGATTTTGCTTCTGTTTTCAAATTGCATTTTAAAACAGATTTTGTTCCCTATCTATGCCTTTTAGCTTCTCTCTGCACCTTGACTTTGGCTTTTGATTTCATCATAAATAGTCTTTGTGTATCCCTCTTCTATTGAAGTAGTTAAGGGAAATAGCCTTCATGAGCCGGTAGAGCCTGGGCAGCCTGCTTTCAGGTACAACAGAAAACTCTCCCTTGGCTCCTTACTTGGCAAAGACTCTGATTCAGCAAAGCATTTAAGCATGTTTGAAACTTTAAGAAGAATCTGGAAGTCAATGGGACATTTAAAGTTAAATGTGTGCTTAAATGTGTGACCTTACTTGCTTTGTGGGTTGTCTTCTCCATTCTGCCGCAGACCTCAACCACTACAGGGTTGGTCCTACCTATCCCACTCCCCATGTCTCCAAAAACGTTCTTTCCCACTCTCCTTCCTCTCACACTACACCTTCAGCAGTGCATAATACCTGCCTCAGTTTTTGGGAAACTGACTATTTGTTTTTTTTCCAAAGCTCATTTAGAAAGTGCTATTTAGAGTAGTTCCTTTACCATGCTGGCCCAGGCCTTCACACTGACTTTCCTGAACACCTCAGATTTCCAACTTGCCACTAAAAACCACACTCCCAGCTCCCTGCCAACCATGCACCACACACACTCATTCCCATCCTGACCCTAAAGCCCACCTCACAAACCTTCTGTCTGCACCAACAGAACTGGATTTGAAGGAGCGTGAGATGCAGTCACCCTTGAACTTTGACCCAGACTCAGTCCCTGACCCAGGGACAGGACCCAATGTGTCCTCACTTGGAGTCTAACATATTCCATGCTGCCACTCTGGGCATAGATGTGCCTAAAATACAAGAAAGTGACTCAGCCTTCTCAGTGAACAGCCCTTCTTCTAAGATCCCTGTTTTGCTTTTTCCCTTGTCATTTGCTATTGTCCATATTTCTGGAAACAAGCAAACAATGTCCTTAGCAGCTGAGCCACACTGAAGTCATAGTGGAATGGAAAAGACTTACCAATTGACGCTGAGCCAAGAAGGAGTCTTGCAGAAATGTCTCTGTTAGCCCTTTAGCTACTCTGGAAAATCTACTGGTTGTTTAGAGACCATACAGTCTTTGTGGTAGAATGGAAAAAGCTGAGACTATGCTGAAAGGAATTAATTATCAGTAATTTTCCCTTATAAACCATTATCTTCCATACTTTGTGCCATATGCTGTGCTATACTCTGTGATGATAGTTTTTTCCAGAGGAAGAATTTTCTTTATATATATTGACTTACATATTCCATACAATCACACTAACAGTAATAGTAACATATATCAAGATTAGTTTTTTAAAAATTCCATTCTGGAATACTAGAGTTATGAGGTCCATAGAGGTACTGAGATGGATGAGCCCTTTAATTCCTGTAATGATGCTTCAATACTTCAGTGATTAGCACCTGATAGATATAATACAGCTCATTATCTTAAATTATTTTATTATGTAGTGTTTTAGGATACCATTTTGAAAGACACTGCTCAAAATAAAATTGTGTTATACATGAGGAAAGAGATAAGGGAGGAGGATGACAAAAGAGAAGCGGCAGATCTGAGAAACGGAACATGTCAGACTGGAGCAATAGAGTTCTTTTTACTATACATTATATTACATGTACATAAATTAAGGTTATAATTCTTTCCTGCAGTTTCTCATGACCTGAAAAAACTACTGGAGTTTCACCCTTGATGGAATTACAGCATAGTAGAGGGCTGAGGGAATGAATACACTGTATTTTTTCCTTATATTGCCTTCTTACACAATATGCTGGCAAAAATGCTTCTGGTAAAACTGCAGTTTGTCCTCTTTTGTGTTCAATTTGTGGAAACTAAAAATTTGTTTATTAGATTTTATTTTATTTTTTTTGTGATGGGAGAAAAACAGGAATCAAAAGGACTAAGAATAAATGCCAAACAATTTAAAGGCAGCCTGATTTATCAAATATCCTTATGCTCTGCAGTTTATCACATTACAAACATCACTGGCAAAAGGGAAGCAATGGATAAGTACAGTGTTAATACCAAAGAGGAGACTTTTTTTTTTTTAAATTGCTCTCATAACAATATAATATTGTACTGCAATAGTTTAAAAATGTTTTAAAGTTGATGAATTCTTCCCAGTTCAGGTCAATTAGCCTGACAGATTGAGAAACCTGTAGGGTTTACACTTGGTACAGCAACTGAATCTCTAGATATTCATTGAAGAACTGTGCATACATTTTCCATTAAGTGTTTTCAGAATGGGATCCTGAAAGAAAATTATAAGCTAGAATGTTTGAGTTGCCATATTTACATTTCACTGGAATTTTTACCAATCATATGCATGACACCAAGAGACCACAGAAGTTACAGAAAGGCAATTTCATGGTCTCATAGTCTTTTCACCAACACCAGCATATTTTAACATTGTTTGTTCACATTACAGCCTTCCAGAGAATCAACAGTGCCGTTCAGTATTGCTAGTAGCATACTCTGCTGAACTTAAAACACCTCTACTTTCTAGCTCCATGAGAACCAACTGGTTCAATGCCAAATAAGTTCAATTGATACTAAATTTAGCATCAGTTGGAGGGCATATTTAGTAACATTACAGTGAGCTTCCTAACTACTGAAAGTGTTACCATCATTCATAATGTTTTCTGTGTGCTTAGTCTATTATGACTTGCAAATTCTGGCAGACATGCTCTTATTATTCATGGCAACAAATCCCACCGCCAGCAAATTTTTAACAATGACCTAGTTTTAATAATGAGAACATGAGTCATTGGTCTTAATGTGTATACAGACTAAACCCTTTATTATTATAATATTCCATGTAGTACTGCTTTAACAAGCAAATATATATATATATATATATTTACTCTGATGATTTTGTGCTTTAAAAATGAATGAATGATAAAAGCAGGGAGTAGATTCACCCAAACATATGTTGTCTTTCTGTGTCTAACTGTGTCCAGTGCGGAAATGCTGTTGTGTATGGAGCTTCAATATGTGAGGTGTGACTGTTACCAGTCATTTCAATTTTTCCCCATGAAAGATTATGATCAATTTACTATCCCAGCTTTAGCTTCACACTGGAACATCATAAACTCAGAGATGGTATATGGAATATTGTAAATGGTTTTTCTATAAATATAAAATTGCATTTTTTAAAATGGAATTCTTTACTAAATGGTGGTTTCTGATGGATGTCTTCTTTAAGATTTTAATGAGTGATTTCATTCACGACTCCAAAGGAAGCATATTGACTGGCTTTGTTCAGATGCTGTATGAATTTCTATATTACCAAAAAAGTTTTATATACTGAAATTTTTTAGGCATCTACCTTGACTTTCTTTTGTTGGAATGATTGAATGTTGAAATATAAATACGATGAGCTGGGACCTGAAGTACCAGTCTTATGCTGTGATTGATTAAACAGTTACTTGAATTTTTGGTGTGTGGGGGGGATTTAAAGCATCCTCAAAGTCAGGAAATTATACTTAACCATTATGTGCTTTGATTTCCAATTTTATTCCATTTGATGTTGCAAAAAAATCCTAGATCAGCAAAATTAATAATTGCTCAAAGTCTAGGACTATTTTTCTATTTAGTCCATAAATGCCTGGAGACCAAAGTTCTGAGTCCTTTATGTTCCCCTCCTTCTCCTCCTCTGTGTGTGTCTTATCCCAGCTCTCACACAGTTACTCAACTACTGCCTCTCTGTCAGTGTTTGTATTCAAATTGCTATTTCAAGAATCCTGTTATATTAATTTAGATGGAATAAATAGGCCAAAGGTGTTTAATGTAATCCAATTACTCTCTAGCATTAAATGGGTTAAACAACGTTGAGAGTTGGGTATACAGGGACCTCAGTCTGCTTAGGACCATGGTGCAAACACCATTAAAAATTCTTAATCTTTTATTAAAGATACAGAAAAGAAGGAAAAATAGTTTAAGTACTTGAAATGTAAAGTGTGAAGTAAGACTTTCAGTTTAATATTTCTTGGTTTCCTTTTCCTTTCACTGAAGAAAGTCTTAGAAGGAAAACATCCCTTTTTAACAGTCAGTTAGATGGCAATTGAAGATGGCAATAACTGCTGTCTTGTGGAAAAGAGTTAGCTGAGATGCACTGGAGCTGTTGTTGCTGATATTGTTAAAGTCCAATCCTGTTTCATCTCAGGTGGTGTGTGCAATTCAGCGAGAGCTGGTAGGGGTGGCAATGTCATCTGGCCCTATCTGGTCAGGACATTTCTCAAGATCAGGATGAAGAAAATCTGGGATTCCAGAAATAAATCAGATGGTAGCCCTTACGGTGAAGCTCGCTCCTATAAACTCCATTTGTTCTTCTCTCTTTTTCCCCCAAAGTCTCTGTCCTTAAGGACCCAAAAAGGGAGTGATGGGTGGAATAGCCCACCCCCTCATTATTTAGTCCATACATTAGGCCTAATATTTATTAGGCCTAAAATAGTCTATAAATTAGGCCTAACATCAAATTCAGTTAGTTAATTTCCAGTTCCACATCTATATTTACCAAGTGTGATTTTGACATAGTTCTTGGGTCCTATCAGAAGCCATTTCGTTTAGACTAATTCAGTTTTATTGCCTCCTTTTTGTACCTTTTCCCATCAACATTTGTTGTTATAGATTACTGTGACATCTTATAAATGTGTAGGTGGACATTCTAATTGTTCTGTATCCCCTGTAAGTATGTCAAATGCTTTCCTGTCTATTTTTGAATTATTTATCTCAAATATAAATAATATGCATAAGGGGAAAGAGTATGAGTGTGGCTAATGCAGGAATAAGAAAATGATATTAAGTTAAAAAAATCCTGTTCAATCAAGCAAGGGGTAGTAAATTCAATTTGCTGCTGGACTCTGGAAGCCTTAGGTTGAGGACAGGGTAGGAATGGCGGTCTGAAGCTCCAGGAATCTTGAGGACAGGGTGGGAATGACTGTCTGAAGCTCGAGGAATCTTGGTCTTTGGAAAGCTGGAGACGGCAGGTCCTGTGCTAGGTGAGAAGGCTTATCATCCCTCCAGAAAGTTGGTCAGGAGTTGACCCTGGACCTTGGTGCCCTAGTCTGAGAATGTTGAGAAAGCTATAAGGTTAATTTTTCCTTTCTCCCAGTGGGGATGGGGCTTTTCTGAGAGTTTTAAAAAATGCTGACCCTGGGAAATGACATGCTAGTGGTGGTCCACATATGGGCAGGCAGGGCCATAGAATCATAGAACATTAGAGCTGGAAGGGACCTCAGGAGGTCATCTAGTTCAACCCCCTTCTCAAAGAAGGACTAGCCTCAGCTAAATCATCCCAGCCAGGGCTTTGTCAAGCCGCAGCTTAACAACCTCTAAAGATGGAGATTCCACCACCTCCCTAGGTAACCCATTCCAGTGTTTCACTACCCTCCTAGTGAAAAACTTTTTCTTAATATCCAACGTAGACCACCCCACTGAAACTTGAGACCATTGCTCCTTGTTCTGTCATCTAGTACCAGTGAGAACAGCCTAGCTCCATCCTCCCTGGAACCCCCTTTCAGGTAGTTAAAGGCTGCTATCAAATCCCCCCTCAATCTTCTCCTTTGCAGACTAAACAAGCCTCATTCCCTCAGCCTCTCCTCATAAGTCTTGAGTTCTAGCTCCCTAATCATTTTTTTTGCCCTCCGCTGGACTCTCCAACTTGTCCACAACCTTTTTGTAGTGGAGGGGCAAAACTGGACACAATACTCCAAATGTGGCCTCACCAATGTCAAATAAAGGGGAATAATCAATTCCCTTCATCTTCTGGCAATGCTTCTACTAATGCTATTAGCCTTCTTGGCAACCAGGGCGAACTGCTGACTCATATCCAGCTTCCTATCCACTGTAACCCCCAGGTCCTTTTCTGCAGAACTGCTGCCTAGCCCATCGGTTCGCAGTTTGTAGCTGTGCATGGGATTCTTCCGTCCTAAGTGCACTTGTCCTTGTTGAACCTCATCAGATTTCTTTTGGCCCAATCCTCCAATTTGTCTAGATCACTCTGTATCCTATCCCGACCTTCCAGGGTATCTACACCCCCCTAGCTTAGTGTCCTCTGCAAACTTGCAGGGGGTGCAAACTACCCCATCTTCCAGATCATTAATGAAGATGTTGAATAAAAGTGGGGCCAGGACCGACCCCTGGGGCACTCCACCTGTGACCGGCTGCCAGCTAAACATTGAGCCACTGATCACTACCTGTTAAGCCTGATGATCTAGCCAGCTTTCTATCTGTTTTATAGTCGATTCCTCCAATCTATACTTATTTAACTTGCTGACAAGAATACTGTGGAAGACTGTATCAAAAGCTTTGCTAAAGTCAAGGTATATCATGTCCACCACCTGCCCCACATCCACAGAGCCAGTCACCTCTTTATAGAAGGCAATCAGGTTGATCAGGCATGACTTGCCCTTAGTGAATCCATACTGACTGCTCACCTTCCTCTCTTTCACGTGTCTTAAAATGGATTCCTTGAAGACCTGCTCCGTGATTTTTCCAGGGACTGAGGTGATCCCTGGATCATTTTTCTTCCCTTTCTTGAAGATGGCACTATATTTGCCTTTTTCCAATCATCAGTGACCTCCCACAATTGACACAGAGCTTTCAATGGCTCTGAAATCACATCAGCCACCTCCCTCAGCACCCTTCGATGCATTGCATCTGGCCCCATAGACTTGTCCAACCTTTATACATAGTCCTGAAGCAGTTCCTTTAGCACTGAGGGATGTTTAACTCCTCCCCATACTGTGCTGCCCAGTGCAGTAGTCTGGGAGCTGACCTTGTCTGTGAAAACAGGCAAAAAAGGCATTGAGTACCTCAGCTTTCACAACATCCTCTGTCACTAGGTTGCCTCCCCCATTCTGTAAGTGGCCCACACTTTCCCTAATCTTCCTCTTGTTGGTAACATACCTGCAGAAACCCCTCTTATTCTCTTTCATATCCCTTGCTAGCTGTAACTCCAATTGCTGTTTGGCCTTCCTGATTTCATTCTTGCATGCTCGAACAGTATTTTTATAATCCTCCCTAGTCATCTGACCAAGCTTCCACTTGCTGTAAGCTTCTTTTTTGTGTTTAAGCTCACCAAAGATTTCTTTGTTAAGCCAAGCTGGGCGCCTACCATATTTGCTATTTTTTCTGCACATTGGGATGGTTTGTTCCTGCGCCCTCAATAAGGTTTCTTTAAAATACAGCCAGCTCTCTTGGATTCCTTTCCCTCTCATATTAGCCCCCAAGGGGATCCTGTCCATCAGCTCCCTGACAGCACCCAGTGTCCATGGAGCAACTTCCTTATGTAGTGTGGTGGGGGCAGGGAGGGGAGATGGACAGAGGAAGAGGAATGTTGATTTTTGTTTAAAGCTATATGTAGTAATAGCTTTGCGTAAAGCGAGCATAGTTTGATACTGACTCAGAGCGTGCAGACACAGGAAATAGAATATGTGTATTTCATTTAAAATTGTTTATTGTTGTACACAAGAGAGGCTCTAAAGGACTCCTGATGAGGAACTGGGGGGTTCATGTTTCATCTAGAGAGAATATCGTTGAGCTTTTTGACTGCAAGCTCTACTTGTCAAGAATGTAAACAGGATTGTGCTGCAGCTGTAGCTTACATCTGCCCTGTATAAGCAATATTTAGTCAAATTGTGCACCATTTGCATGTTTTCATTTGAAACCCATACAATCCGTTAGACAATATTTCCTTGTATACCAGGCTTGTAGCTCGTCAAACAGAATGAGGGAGCTATGGAGAGGTGACAAGAAATGTAAAACTGAGGAATCCTCCTTTGGAAATTTGAAATTCCAGAATTGATGTAGATTTGAAATTCCTGAATTGATGTAGATAGAGGGGTGGGGAAGAGGAGATATGGATGTAAAGAGTAGGTGACGAATGGAGAGAAAGCATAAATGGGTGTGTGCACTCGCTCTCCATCCATCAGATGCATATGCACTCACCTTCGCTTGCTGCATCTACCCACTCACAAGGAAGGAGCAGCATCTGGAAAGAGAGGGTCTTGGAGTAGAGAATGGGGGAGGGAGGGAAAATGGTGAGGGAGATTGAATGGAAGGAGAAGCAAATGGGTGGGAGTAAGGAGTGGGAGGGTGTCCAACGTCATCAATAGGTCAGGAAAGAGAGATGAAGCATCATTGGGGGTGAGAAGGGAAGAAATATGGAGCAGTTTAATAGGGGCAGAGGAATAAAGGCAAACTCATAGATATGTGGTGTGTATCTGCTGTGGGAGAAGCAGGAGCTGAGTGATGGATTGGTAGGAGGCACTGTTGGAGGGGACAGAGTTGTGAGATGTGAAGACAGGAGATGCTGGTTTCTGTAGGGGCAAAGGTCACTTTCAGTGATTGGGAATGGTGTGAAATCCCTGTCATAAGGCAGGGGAAAGGAAGAGTGCAGGAGGCATTAGGGTCAGGGAAGGAAAGGTGCTGGGAGTGGCAAAGGAGAGGCACTGGTAGCTATTGTTGGTAGCTATTGTTGGTAGAATTGGGTGCTTCAGCAATAGCAAGGAGGAGATGCTGGGAGTAGCTCCAGGCAGATTTAGAATTTGAGGTTGGCCAAGAAAACTTCTCTTCTTGTCAACTGGATGTTATCCATGGGAGATTAACACACCAGAAACTGTAAGTGGCTCTTGATCGTTCAAACCTTACTGTAGCACTGTAGCTGGCCCTTTAAGTGAAATTGGACCCAGCTCTCCTGTTCCAATCAAGGGATACCCTAGTGGGGTATAATGAGGAGGGTGTGGTGGCCCTAGGAGTTACAAATGAGACAGCCCAAAGGCAAGAGAGAGTTCAGAACCCAGAGTTTTTCAGTGGTGAAAAATGCTAAAGCTGTACTTCGTGTGTTGATGGACTGGCAGTACTTGAAAAATTGAATGTAGTATTTGACCATGCTGGGGGAGTCTGGATTCTGGTTGTTGGGCTTTTATAATAAATTAAACCTGCAAAGGACTATTTAATTATGGAAAACTTGAATGGAGTTATTAGGGCTTCTGGAACAAAGAGGAAACTGAGGAAGATGCACCTGTTATGCCACAGTCTGATACTTGAAGGGCCCAACCAGGGGCATGACATTTCCCAGAGCCAAGTTATTCTCAATTCTCTACCTCCTTGCAGTTCAGGAGCCTGTTTCAGAAAAGAAATCATGCACCTTCAGCGGGAGGATCCTGGGCACCCCTGAGGGCCCTGCCCAAGTTCAGAGAAATCTCCAGAGGTGGAGGGAAGCTGAGGAATGTGCAAACAGAATAAAGTCCAGAGCGAGTGTGTGTGTGTAGAGAGGTGCTTTAAAAGGGCCAATTTCACAAAGCTGAAAACAGTTATGGCCAAAATCAACTAGGAGGCAGAATTTACTAAGAAAAATGTGAATGATAATTGAGAATTGTTGAAATATGCTTTACTAGATGCCCAAAAAGCCAAATCCCACAATCAAGGAAGAAAGCCGAATTGATTAAAAAAACCTGAATGGCTTAGAGAAGTGAAGGTGGCTATAAAAATAAATATATACCTAATGGAAGAAAGAGGAAGTTGATAGTATTGAATATAAATCAGAAGCTAGGAATTGTAGAAATTGTTTTAAAAGGAACATAACTAAAGAAGAGCAAAAGAAAAAAAAAGGCTTATTCCCATATTAATATCACCAAAATATTTGCCTTTCCTTGTAGGACTAGATAATCCCAATTTAGCCTTGATACTTGCCCCCATCCCCGTTACAGCCTGCTTCTCTGCATATCCTCTGTCTCTGCACAGGCTGAAGCTTTTAACAACTTTCAAACTTTTCATTTTAGGAATTCCTGTTTTACCCCTCATGTGGGAAAATCCACAGCCCTCATTCCAAACTGGCAAGGTAAACTTCAAAGGAATTAATACCTGCACAGTCTGTTTGAGTACCTGCAATTGGGGCTGTCTTCAGATGTTATCTCTGGACTCCTGTAGGCCAAAACTAATTGATGGATTTAACCCTTTTGTCTGCAACAACATAATCACCAAGCCCACAGAAAGAGAGAGAGAGAGCATTCATAAAATTAATGCAGTGATCTCCCATATTCTTTACGAACTCTCTTTGAAGTGAAAGGCCAGTCCAATTCTGGCTTAGACAATTTCACTTGCCTGGTGCCCTTACATTGAAAAATGCAGGTCTACAATGGCCATTTTCTCTTTTAATGAGAGATCTCTCACTCTAATGACAGCCGGTAAAAGGGAAACTCCCACACAGAGCTATGTAAGGCAGCTATGTGGGTATCCTCACATATCTCTGTACACTACTACACACTTGATACAGCAACCAGTGCAGAAGATGTCTCTGGGTATGTGGATCTTCCACATTGTAATCTTGCTTTTTTAAAAGATTTTCTGCTATCCAAATGCTACTTTTGATGTTCAGTTTGAAAATACACTGAATGACAGCAGCAGAAATAGTAATAAAAATAGGCTCTGTGGAGGAGATTTTCAGAAGTGCCTGTGGGAGGCATCCAACACTCCTCTGGGAGTCAGTGGGATGGACAGACAGGCTTATTTTGTTGCTATTTCCCTTCCCTCCCCAAGCCTTTGATTCCCAATCAGACACTGCACCCTATTTTTTGCTGTTCTTGGTATTAGACTGGTTTTTTATTTATTTTCCCTCAAAACATTTTTATTAATACATTTTAATTATTGACCAGAAATTTAATAAACTAAAAGTAGCCATTTATCCATGGCGGTGATATCACATGAATCTTTGATTTGTTCTGTATTCTAATAGAAGGAATTGTATTATTGTCAAATTCACAGACAGATATGAAGAAATCAAATGGTTAGGTTAAGAAATTTGCATATACGTCATGTATCCCCCCTTGCATTTTACCACTGTGTAGCAAAAATAATGTAAATTATGGAGGCTCAAAGTAGTCTGTTCCTGAAAACATCAAATATTTGCTGTAACATTTACAGGTGTGGAAAAAGCTGAGCGTTTTTCAGACTTGCTACTGTCTGATTTCCTTTACAATCTAGCCTCATAAGCAATGGAATGCTCAGGCTGCTTAATAGTTGAAGGGTGGCTATAAGTGGTGCACCTATAGTCCTGAAATCAAATAGAAATAACAATATTCATAGACTTGTCATTTCACATAGAACAGAAAAGATTCATAGGCTTAATTATCTGGCTTATCATCAATTATTTGTGCTCATCTTTCAGATTGTTATATATATATACATATTACAATATATATACATATATACTGTAACAGAGTGGGGGGGGAGGAACAGATGTACTCCGCCCTCGTGGGTCTTGCGCTCTTCCGGCCCGGCCAGTGGGGCAGCTGGGGAAAGGTTTAGGGAGGGGATGGGGCCCGCTCTGCCCCTGAGTACTGCTACCTTCCCTTGGGGTAGTCTGTGGACCACTTCCTGCTTCCCCAGCTGGTGGCCTGCCTCCAGTGCTGTGGCAGGAACTGTGGCAGCTCCCAAACTTCTGCAGACTGCAGGCTGCCAGGCTGCAGTCTCCTAGCTCCAGGCTGCCAGCACCAAGCTGCAGGCTTTTAAACTGCAAGCTCCAAACTCTCAACTCCAAAACTGTAACCTGTAAACTCCTCACTCCAAACTCCACACCTCCTCACTCCAAACTCCACAGCTGCCTGCCTGAACTGAAGGCTTTTAAGTGTTTGGGGCGGGGCTCCTTGATTGGCCCCAGGTGGCCTAATTAGCTAAGCAGCTCCAGGTGGCCTAATTAGCTTAAAGCAGCCCCAGCTGGATCACCCAGGGAATAAGGCTTTGCTAAGCCTGGGGCTAATATACATGCCTTCTAGCACCCTTGCATAGCCATCTGGCCTGGCCCTGTCACAATACATATATACATATATATATATACACATATATACATACATATGCATATATACATACATATACATATATATTACAATATATGTATATGTACAATATATATAAGTATATATGTTACAATATAACGTCTCAGGCACGTTATATTGTAAAAGTAAAGTATCACAAAGCAAGACATAGCAGGCATCACTACATTGTATATGAAAGATGAACAAATTAATTTAAGGAATCACATTTTGAGCTCATTTTCTACTGGTCTTTTTGTTTGTATCGATAAAATCCATTGATACATTTTCCGAGTTCGTAGTGGACATTTAAGAAAAGAATAAGATTAATGTATAATTTCGGCCCATAAATAAGCAAATCCTCATCATGCTGGCTAAAAGAAATGCAAAGTACTCAATATGTAATTCTTTAGCACAATGTTTTTCTTGAATAATATGATGAGTTCATATTGGATAATGCGTCATATACTGTCATGCGGTGGATGAAAAGCAGACTGGTTTTCAAGTGGTTGTGAATTCACCATTTTCTCTTCTGGATTTTTTAGCAGAGAGATGTAGATAAGTTCAGGAGATGATAAAAGAGATAGAAACAATAGGCATAACCAGTGTTTTAACATGGGGCACTGTGATGGCATAGGCAGTGCATTTCTTTTCTTTATGGGATAGTTAAACATTATTGTGCAAATTCTTTTTACATTTTTGTGTTATTTTCAAAACTAGGAAAAAATAGTAATAAATGTATAGAAGCAATGCTCTTTAATATTAGTAGCAGCCATAAGGAAAAGGAGGATTAAAAATAGCTAACACATATGCTTTAACATAGGGCGCTTGACGTCTAGAATATGTTCTCGCTAGATTTTCTTATATTTATTTATTTTCAAAGGTAGAATATTTAAACTTTCCTCCTACACCCAATTCCAATAATGAATACCCAGAATTTCTTGGGTGAACCAATCTAGACTATAGACAAGTAACCTTAACATTAAGATTTCACCAGCATAGAGCAAGAGAGTCACCATCACTGAGATCCTCGCATTATGGAAATAGATACCTGCCCTGAACAACAGGTAAAATGCAGTGAGGCAGAAATTAACCTCAGTTTTCAGAGTTTTTCTGGAGCTTAAATTTCCAATGGAGATTTGTCAGCCTGACATACAGTATTTCCTACATTGTTCTTAAGAAGGGATGCTAGAAGTTTGAGCCTGAAGTCAGCCCTTTATAGCTGTTAGGCTGAGATTGATCCTTACGAGCATTTTCTGTGTCATGTTTTACCAAATCAGTTAGTTTCCCTCAGTTTTCACCTCTTCAGCCTTTTTTGTTGATGTTATTTATCTCTAGCTCCACCATGTTTGTCAGATGGTACTTTGCAGGGAAAAATAAAGGGGTATGCGACTGTGCTCGCTAACAACATAAGGTAAGGCACAGAAATGTCTTCCAAAACCTGCAGTGCAGCTTCTCTCTCTCTACAAACTATAAATTTTTGAAAATTCAAATGTGAAGGATGGGAAAGTCATCTTGTGCAATATAAAATGAGCTCTGTTTAACATATTTTAGTGTATATTAGGTATTCTAGAATTCACCTAGGAACAATTATATTAAATAAAATTACTTTGGAATTTCACTGTGGGTTGTGGCAGTACAAGGGTGGTTTACATACAAATCTGTAATTGGCAGCAACCAAGCATATATGATTCTAAGTAAGTTGTAATAAGAGATGTAACTAAATATGAGGTAATTCTGAAATTTAAAAACCAGTAAGATGTACAATTGATATACTTTTAAAAAATCATTTATAGAGCTAGTTTCATTGAAATGGGAAAAATGTGTTTTTATATTGAAAAGGGTTTGGCATATTCTAACCAGTTAATATAATGTTCTTAAAAGTTTTTGCAAAGATCAAAGATTTAGCCTATGGCATTACATGCATATGTCAAAACCTCTCAAGAAAAATTAGAAAAGATCAGCAAACATTTATATGGCAACAGCAGTAGTTTGGTATTATTCTGTGCTTTAGTATGAAATACATGTTGCATTTTGTAACTTCTTTTAAAAATGACATGGATCTTTCTTTGTTTTATGCTTCGTTCCCCAGTGTATGTGTTTTCCAGCTTCAGAAGAAATACTGTATATATGATCAGGAGTTAAGTATTAAAGTGTAGCCAGTCTGCTTGGTTGAAGTTTTGTGGTTAACAATACTGATTCTAATTAACAACTTTCACGCTGCTATTCAGATATTTACAGCACTATTTTAGGCTTCATTCAAATTTATATAATGTATTTCTCCCTTTCAGTTGGTGTGTCTGTACTGATCTCTGTTTTCATCAGCAGATATGAGAATTTTCAAACAGTTCATTTTTACCATGTTTGTAAGTGAATGAATACCTGACATTTTACCAATACAGGCACAGTCAGATTATCTGAACTACTACAATTATCTTTAACTGATTAACCACAAGCCTTGGAAATTTAAAAAATGGCCAATCTCAAATGGGTGTAGCTGATTTTTAGCCAGAATCACTCTGAAGAGGATATAGCTGCGATCAAGCAGACTATGAATAGTGGGCATGAACAACTCAGGATTGATTTGATTATGAGTGGGTTATTTGCTGCTTGAAGGAAGTTTCCTATCTCTTCTCTAGAATTGATTCATGACTGTGTTGTGGCTGAGGAGAATATAAGTATAAACATAGTTTATATAACTGCAATTTTTTCCTATCTCCCATAGCTATGTGTTCCTTTTATCCTTATCGCCAAGTCCATGGCTCAGTCCTCTTTTCCCTGTGCTAGACCTTCTGCCCGGCTAATGTAGTCCAACAGCCAGATATCCTAGCTCTCCTGAGTCAAGCTTATTTTAGATTCCTGTCCTTTTTAAGAAGTCTGGGGGCGTTTTTTCTTCTTGCGGCTGGTTGCTGCTCCCCTGCTATACTTATTTTTTAACTATCTCCTCCCTCTGTTGTGGATTTTCTATTCTTTGCCCATTTGTAGCTCAAACTGTCTCTAGAGCACTTGATTTACAACTCACTCTGGCCTAGCACATGTCCCTTTTCCCGCTCCTGGGCCCCCTTGTCAGCCTCGTGGCAGCTTCTTCCAGTCTCTAGGCCCGCTCCACTTTTTGGCCCTTCTGCTGTGTGATTGGTGGGCTTCTCATAAGAACACTCCACTCAGCAACTTCATTTTCTTAGTCTCAGAATTCCACGTCTCTCCCTGACTGTATAGTTGCTTCTCGGATATCTTCTCTGTATCTATGATTCTCTTCATCCTGAACTCCTGTTCCAGTGGCTTCACACTTCTGCTCTCCTTGCCCAGGAGATCAAACTGGGGGACACTTCTTTGAGTTCTGACCAAAAAAATACATTCCACTCCTGTGCATCATGAAAATGAAATTCTGTTCTTAGTAGATTGTGCAAATGTTCAGAATTCGCTGAGCTCCACTGGGCTCTTTAAACTTGGCTTCCTCTTGGTGAGACTTGAATATGCCCAGGGCCCACTGTGACACTAAAATGAGACATCAGTCATTGTAGACTGTCCAGGTCTGTTTGCCATCTAGGCCATGTCTACATTAGAGAGTTTACCATGATACAGCTGTACTGTTGCAGCTGTGTCGCTGTAAGATCTCATGTATGCGGATGGGAGAAAGCTCTCCTGTCAACATAATTAAACCACCCCCAATGAGCAGCAGTAGCTATGTCAGCGGGCGTTACTCTGCTGCTGACATAGTGCTGTCCACACTGGCGCATCTGTTGGTTTTTCACACCCTCTGAGAGACATAAGCTATACAGACAAAAGTGGTAGTGTAGCCAGCTTATTTCTCCTTCCTTACTTGATGAATGAAATATTTAATGATGATGACATTTAAACAATGTATGTGAGTTAACAAGAATGAATAGGCAGTTCACACTTCTCAAAGGTGCTGTTCTGTGTAGACTCAAATAGTCTTCTCTGCATCAATCTCATTAGGTTCACATTGTTGAGGTTTGCTTTGCAACCACAACAGTTAAAGATTTTTTAGGAAAAGAAAGAAAGAAGATAGCTGAGCTGAGATATCAGAAAACAAAATATCATCTTTTTATGCTGCTGGTATGCCATACTGCCATGTGCTGGTTGAATCCAAGCCTATCTCAGCCCCTATTGTACTGGGTCCCTACTTCCATCTGCTTTCTTGCCTGCTAGGCCATAAATGTGATCCAGGGAAAGGACACTTTGTTCTGACCTGTTTCCTGGCTCTGCTTCCCAGACAGTTGGTCTCCCCTGGTACCATCTGCTTAAGGGCTTTCAAAGTGTCTGTTTACCTACCACACAACTGAGTGAGATTACTAGGCCTGTTCCTCTCCACCCTTCCTTTAGGGCATTTACTTGTGGTGTGGAGTCCCTGAAGGTACTTTACACTAGTTTCCACTTACCCAGTTATGTTTCAAGTTCAGTAGATGGCTAATCAACAATTAAACAATATCCCTTGACAGGAAACGACATAGCATTTTTCTGATTGGATAGCATTTACCAATTTTTCTTGTTCTGTAAAATTAATATAGCTCCAAGCCTACAATTACACTTGAAGCTAGGGGTCTAAGTCACAGCTTGCATAAATATACATGCTCAACAACAGCGAGTAGCAGCAGGGGCTATCTATCCCAATACTTACCCATAGGATTGGAGCAGATTTGTATTTGGGGAAGCAAGCCTGTGCTACTGTTGCCATTTCTACTATGGCTGTGTTACTAGTTTTAGTGCACTAGCTTGAGGAGAACTAGTGAGCTCCAAAAATGGAAAAGCCTGAATTTGCACCTTACCAGCTCTGACTGTAAATACAAAATCCCAGTAATCTTTTGTTGCGTTAAGCAGACATGTAGGAAGGAATTAGACAAGCTGTTTTAAACAGAAAATTTCTCCCAGGCTTTGCTTGCCTAGTCTTTGCTTGCCTTGTCTTCTAAATTATGGACTCTTTTTCAATATATGCTTGAACAGTGCTTAGCAAAATGGACTTTTAATCTCATTTGGGGCATCTAAATGCTACCATAATTCAAATAATAATACTACTGGTTATAAGAATAATGTAGATGGTGAGAAATAAGTATATAGTTTGGATTTTATTTTTTTTAAATCTATAAGTCTCTGTTGTTGGTAATACACTCAGAACAATAACTAAATTTTCACTCAAATTTAGAACTGACATTTTCTTCCAATGTTCTCCTCTTTCTTTTCAGTGAACATTCTTTAGACTTTTCCTACCAATAAGCTTTATAGTTTGTTGAGAACAATTACAACTGTAAATTGTAAATTGCACCTCGTAATGCTTGGGGAAAAAATACCATGAACAAATAGAGCTAGTTGGAATCACAAATTTCTTTTCTATGAGAAATTCCAGCATTTCAATATTTTTGTTCCAAATTCAAATGAAAAATTGAAATTTCAAAATTTTCCGCACAACAGAAATTCTGAAAATGTTTAATATGGAACCATCAAATCAGCTCATATCAATGTGTAAACAGTATGATAAAAATCTTAAACATTTTATTAGTTAAATATTAAAATATGACCAGATTAAAATTAATATGTTAATATATGTCTAAACTAAATTAATCAAAACATTTTTACTGCAACTACATACAAAGTTTTGCCGTTTTGCCATCAAAAATTTAATTGAAAGTGACACATCCTCCCAAAACATTTTGATTTTGATGAAATTCCATTTTCTGATGGCAAAATTGTTCCATCAACCTTTTTTTGACCAACTGTACAAACTGATGCTTTGCATATTGTACATTCCGTATTGTTTGCTACTCTGCTCATATACAGTCAGATGGGAAAGCAGTTGAACTAAATAGATGTCTTTCCTGGATAAGAACTGAGTTAAAACTCAGTGGATTTTTAGATTTTATACTTTTTGGTCCAATAGTACTGTTCCAGATTCCTCTTTTAGGCCCCAGTTTGGCAAAACACTTAAGCATGTATGTGAGTCCTAGTGATTTTGCTGAGCTGAGGCCTTAAATTTTAACAAACAAATGTGGAATTTTAAAACTAGGTGTTATATAAGTTTAAAGCATGTTATATATTTATACTTAAAAACTTTCCTTGTGTCTTTTTAAAAATAGCCTTAAATTGGTAGGAGTTCTGATTGGATAGCATAGGACATCCTTGTCAGATTTGCAAGATCTCTTCTAGATGTGAAAATAAAATTCCAGTGTTGATTGCATTCAAGTCAGTGTGAATTCATATATTTAAATAGTGTTAAATTCCCCTTTTTTGCAACAGTAGGTCTGTAACAAAATTGAGATCAGCTCCTTCAAAATGTCATGCTTATTGCTAGAAACTTATTATTATTCAAGGTGTACTTTTTTTCAAGATACCTTTATGAACAATGAAGTTAGGGGCTGTGAAAACCTATTTTTATTTCAATTAAAAAGAAAATTGTAGGAGCCCCAACTGCTGTCTTTTGATTCCTTCATAATCAGTGTCTTATAGACTATTTAATAGTAACCAGAATTTAGAAGAACAAAGACAGACTAGTTGGCCTTGTCTATGTCCACAGATTCCAAAATAGTGCACAAAGTTAGGTGAAAACTAATTATTATGTGATTTTTCTTTTCCTTTTTATTCCTTTTTAGTGAAAGTACTGCAACTCTGATTCTCTGAAGTCTGCCTGTATTTGTCACAACACTGCATACTATATCTATAAAACAAAAATCAGTATCTCTTTCATTTACATTGTACATTTCTATCATTAGCTCTTTTTCTAAAAGTATATTACTGCATAATTCACCATCAGTAGGTAATAGTGGAGGGATGAGGAAACTGATGGGATAATGACCATGACAGAGATCTCCCTCTTTTAGTCAACTCTTATGAAACACTTGGAGGTGGTAGAAGGCAAACCTCAGGAAGAAAAAAGATTTGCTTGTTAGCTTGCCAGAAGTCATATACCTTTTCCATCACTTCATTGTTCTATTTTTTTCTGTAATAAGAGGAATGATGATGCTGTTCAGGTGGAAAATAAATAGAAATAAATTGATCCCACACACGATTAAATATTCTGTGAAAACCTACAATTTTGCTACTATGGTTATATAATGTAATAGTTACATTAAATCACTGTACCACTCATTCTCTTCACCCACCCAAATACATCTTTGAGGAATTAAATCCAATAATGAAAGGTGCTGAGAACAGAAACTTGCCCACACGACCGAATGATAGATATGTGAGTGAAGGGGTCTTATTTTTATAGTCACTTTCCCTTCTATAACAACACTAATTCTATGCAATATAATTTTATTTTTTCACAACTTTAAATTAAATTAGTGTTAAAATTGTGACTGTTTGCAACTGTACTCTTATTGTATTAATCACTTGGTATAAATTTTACATGAATTTTGTGCATATAGCAAGCACACATTTACATACAAAGACCAATAACCTGATTACGTGATATACATGAAAATGCCTTCCTCCACACACACTCGGGGGTTTTGAGGGGAGTGAGGGAAAGGGAGGGAGATATGCTAGATTGGATCAGCAGATCTGGTTCCTGTAGATTCCTGAGAAGGGAAGGGAAGACTTGACTCCTTTGGAGCCTTCCTGACCTTCAGTGCAGAACATGTGGAGATCACGCCTGGCCAGGGAAGAGGGGCTGGGGAGGAGGAGTGGTTTTTCCACTTCCCCCTGCAATCCATTGGTCAGGCTATGGGGAAAATGGAGAGCTTCATTGGTTTGGGTCCCTTCCCACTCTCTCTGCCCTATAATGGAGGAATCATTTCAAATGTGTTTCCAAGATGCCCTGCGTCTGACCAATTTCTAGCACTGGAAATCAAGAAGAGATCTTTCCCTTTATCCAAGACTGATATATTCTGGTGGTATGTTGTTTTTTCATTTCCTGGCAGCACCCTATAGGCGTATGTTAGTTTAATAAGGAATAAGGACAGCAATTTGAAAGCTGCTGGATTTCTAGAAGAGTTTTGTACTTTTGCCAAAATTTGTGCCCTCTGTCTAGTACAAGTGAGAGGCTCAGAAGTGCCAATTCACAGAGCTAAATATCAGTATCTGGGAAATAACTGGGTACACCCTATTAGTTTAGAGGAAGAAGGGGGAATCCTTACATTTTCAGAGGCATCCCTCTTGTAACCTCATTTCCTCTTGTGAGAGGAAGCAGGGAGGATGAATCCTAGGGATTAAGCTAAAGGAGGCAGTCTTGAATATGGTTTCTAGTTAACATTGAGCCATAATGTGTGTGTGTTTTCATGGAACTTTTGTAGCTTTCTAGTTCTGTTCTGCCTTTAATAATTTGGGGAAAAACATACCAAGAATTGTTGCTCTCGATATGTTTGAATTTGCTAAAGTACTTTTGGAGTCCTAAATTGTTTTAAAGTTATAGTTTCCAAAAATTATAGTGTGTTCACTAGGTATCTTTTAATTCACATCGGCACGATCTACATGGGACAGTTAGAAAACTACACATTAGAGCACTTTGCAGTTCTCACCCCTGTAGACCAGTCTTCGGTGCCATGTAGACAAGCCTAAGTGATTTTTATGTTTCGATACGTTATATATGCATGGTGTTGTTTTTATCACTTAAATGGCTATCATGTAGCCATTTATTTTCTGTATTGTTTATGAATTAGAGGGTAGTTACTAAAAAAAATAGTGGTTGTTTGCAAAAAGTAGTAACTTACATTGTGCTCGACTAAGGCCTTGTCTACACTAGACCTATGTTAGGTCGACTTACAGCCATCGCATTCATTACGGCTGATGTCCACACTACCCCCCTTGGGTCGGTTGAGTGCATCCTCACCACAGGCACTTCAGCCAACCTAAGAGGGACAGTGTGGACAGCTGAGAGCCCAGTCTTTCAGCTTTGCTGGTAGCTCCCTGCTTGGCTTCCAAGTTTCCAGGGGGCTACCCCCATACACTCCCCTTGCAGTCATGAACCAGGGGAAACTGCCTGGGGCTTCTCCTCCGACTCCAGGCCAAGAGTAGGATCCAGCTGCTCAGCTCTACCGGGAAGCAGGGAGAAGCTGGGCTTTAGCTGCCTGGAAATGGAGAAGAATGACAGTGAACAGCTGACGTACAGAACGCCGTGTCTACACTGACACTGTGTCACTCTAACTACACCGACATAAACCCCATACTTTGTGTTGGGGTGGTTTTATGATGTTGGCATAGGAGGGGAGTTATATCAGCTGGAGCAGCATTTCAGTGTGTACACCTTTACTGTTTTGTTGACAAAAGCTGTCTTTTGTTGACAAAACTGTCATGTAGACCCACCCTACTATTTGCATTCCCACATCCTTCCTCTTAAAAAGTGCAAGCAAAAGGAAGTTGTGGAATAACGCCTTCAGCCATGTGGTACAGATATCAGATCAACTTATTTTACATCAGTTGCCTCTAAAATAGTATCTCTGCACTAAAAATAGATAGACACAATAATTGGTAATAACTTCAGTATGTACATTCTTTCACGTTTATTAATATAGCTACATTTTTGCCAACACTAACATTTTTAATCACTTTTTAAAAAAATCTCCCATTAGGCTAATTGCAACTATTTTTAAATTTTCTTGTAATAGTAACTTTGAATAAACTATTTTCTCCCCATTGAAGCTGTTGTATTAATTTTAATGGGATACATGGACCCAATGAGTTAAAGGTGTTAACATTACCCTGAAACTGTCCAACATTAAACAGTTTTAGACAAAGTATGAGGTTTTGTATACAGTTGGCTTAGTTATATGGCAAAAATACACTGAGAAATTAATGCTAAAGTTTAGAGATTTATTAGTTAGGATGTACAAGAGAAAAGGAATTCAAGAAACTTAGGAGTTCAAACACTTTAGAATTGAAATTGAATGATTACATAAAACAAACTTAACCAACATCTGTCAAAATCCCTTTTAAAAGAGAAGATATCAGTTTTATCTGACAATCCTCCTTTGTGGGGAGGAAAGGGTTAATTTTTTTGGGCTAAATTCCAAGATATGAAGGATGGCTACATTTCCTGCTTTTGACAAGCAGACTGACCTAAGGGGGGAGAAGAGACAGGATAGCGAAGGTGGGGGAAAATAGGGCTTTTGTTGATGTTCTCAGGGTTTTGAGTGTCACATCAGTCAAAGACACCTGCTCTAAATTGGCAGGTCAGCCATGACAGAAATTACCCTGGATTCATCTCCCGGTCTGTGACATCATCTGGTTGGTCTGGTCACTCTTCCTTTATCAGTCTCTCAGGCTGGTTAGAACTGGATAGGCTTGTGCTTGTGCTTGACCTCAGGATCAAATGAAAAGGCAAGAGAAGACAGGACAAGAGGAATAATAGTGAGGTAGAAAGGAACATACATGAAAGGAGGGACAGAGCAGGTTCTCATGTATCTGCATCTGGAGTCTTGATTGACGCAGGAGTGATGGCTCTGTGTCCCTGCCGGTGTGATGAGGATTGGGCTCCACAACAATGCAGTGACTTCAGGACAAAATTCCTGAAGTGGAGCAGAGGCCTGATAAGCACATGCACACTGACCCTCAAAGTCTTTTTTGTAAGGGCCCCAAAAGGGGAGGTGAGTGTAGTTGTCTATTCTCTCGTTATTTTGTCCGCCAGTTAGGCCTAACTCCTTGCTTGCTAGGTGTGGTCTCATCACAATGTGTGAGTTATATTAGTAAAGGCTTTTTGTTTAGACTAACTCGGTCTTTCAGTTTTTTCACTTTTACTAATTTTTATAAACAATCTTATGTAACAGCCTGAGCTGAACTTTTGTTACTTTTTCCCATCAATATTTCTTATTACAGGTGATTGAACAGTTTCCCAAAGTTACACTCACACCTGCAATAAGCCTGCTAGGCCCCAATGATTACAACATAATGTAATACAAAATAGCTGCGATTATTGGTAATAATTAAGTATGTACACTGTTTCATTAAGTTGATTAGTATAAATTTCTACTAACACAAACGTTTGAATCACTTTTTAAAAAATCGCTTCTCATACTAATTGGAACTATTTTTAAATTACCTGTAATATTATCTTTCAATAAATTGTTTGTACCACATTAATACATAACTCAATTTTAAACGAATAATTTAAACGAATACATAGCATACCTAATCTTTAATTTTGGCATCTTTCCTTTACAAATAAAAAATGTAGGACCAAATCCTGGCCTGATTTTGAGTGGGTCTAGGATTCGTCACTTAAGTTGATTATCATGTGTTTTTTCCTCCCTGTCTCTCTCTCTCACATGCACACACACTACTCCTTTCAAAACTGTGACAAACAATCTGATAACACATCCAAATAAATTACACCCTATAACTGTTACCTAGGTAACTATCAAACAGCTGCAGAAATATATTGGGCAAAGGAAGTGAAGGAAAAATTGATGTACTTACACATTTTTTTAATATTTGTGAATTTTCTAGGAACGTTACAAAATCTCAATTATTGAAAGACTTAGCATGAACTGCGCATAATAGTGATATAGTACTTTTTGTTACAGATTCATTTGTGAGGTGAAGGAATACAGAATTCACTTAAGACTTCATCTCTCATGTGTTGTGGTCCCTTCTCTCACTTGTGAATCATTGCAGATAAAAATAGTATTCCACTCTGAGTGATGTACACTCTATTTTTCTCTCCTCTCTCTCTCCTATATATATTTATATATATATACACACACATTACTATATTATTATTTCCATATATATATACACACACACACACTTGAATGAACATGTACATACATTTGTATTTTCTGGCACTAACTGATAACTTCTGCTCAGCAAGTATCAGTTTGTTATAAAAAAATTAAAAACATTCTTAAAAACAGCAACATTTTTCTTATCAGTAGTGGGAAGGAGAGCTCACAACTTTAAAATTTCTGTTTGGGATAGCAGAAATGATCCTCTCCTCTCCCTAGGGCATGTATGCACTAGAGTGCAAGAAGCATGCCTCAGAACCACGTCAAACTGAAAGATCATGCATCACCAACATTGAGAGCTCACTTAACCGTGGTAGTCTTGGAGCCAGAAAAAGCAAAACATTCTGCAGTGATCTGCTATGCAGTTAGGTAATAGTAGTAGTTATAAAGTAATTTAAGTGGTTATCAGAGACCATGCCTCCTTTTATGTTAGTATAGCACTCAGCACATTGCAGGCATGACCAAATTCAAATAAGTACAAATAATAATCACAGAAAAAATCTCAATTGTTCTCAATAAAAATCTTCTAGAGTGGGTGAGGGAGTATGTAGGACAGTAGCTCAGCTACCAACATATTTTTTTGCCACCTAAAATGCTAGAATTTTTGGAAAGCTGCTTCTTGTTACATGCATTTATATATTACATCACATCACTGAAAGTTCGATGGTCTGGAATCAGGACTTGAAGAGAAACTTGAAAAGAATGAAGAAAAAAAGTCAGTCACAAAAAGGAGCTTGCCTGGTGAAACGATCCTTGTGACTTACGGAACTAGTAAAAACATGTTCCCCTTTATTCACAATAATGAGTTGCCTTACATTGTATACAGCAGCCTTCCTAGTATCAGCAGAGTGGATGGGATGTAACATCCTTCACTTCCTCAAAAACCCTGTTCAAAGGAGAACCACAGCAATTTCTACTGACATGTAGTCTATTGCTTAGTCATTAGGATGCAGGCACATCTAAGCTGTCAGCCAGCTGAATGCTTATAAGGAACCTGGCACAAAAATTGTTCTCAAATACATCTCCCTTCCTGCAACAAATATTTTAAAGTATCTGTAACATTTCCAGTACAATTTTGTTCAACTTTTAATTAGAAACTGCCCTGAACTAAAAATTCCTCGTAACTACTCTATAACTTTATAGGATAATTGGAATCCTTGTGCTGGATCCACATTTTGTAGCTGGACTCCATGTCTATAAGGGGCTGAACCACAATGCATGACATAAATATCCCCATATTTGGGGACAGTAAAAGATCCATATCCAGCACTTGGGTAACATGGCAACGGGCACAAAAATAAAATATTAGGGCAAGATTCACAATGTGTTCAGTTGCTTTGTGGCATTCAGAAGGATAGCTGTGTAGAGCTGAATTTTGGGAATCTGGCCTTTCTCTACCCTTGATATTGCCTCTTTTGGGTAATTCATTTTTGGTGGTTGCTTAAGGACATGTTTATATCTTCATTATCTGAAAGACTGAACTTTGAAATAGTTCTTCCCTATTATTTTCACTTGGTTTCACTAAAAGCTGGCTATTTAAGAATAATTGGACATCAGTAAATTCGGTCTGAGCCGCTCTCTGGTACATCTCTTTGTAATTAAAAAAAACGTAGAGAAGTTCCTTTTATAGCGTGTCCCCTTCATTCATGATGTGTTTGAAGGTGGGCCAATGTGTTTAAGTGCTCAGTTTTCAGTGAGACACAAAAGCCACCACATCTGATTGGGAACTTCTTGACAAAGACAACAGGTCTACAGACATCTTTATACCATCCTCTAATGGCCATGACCCAAAGTGTTAAAGACATAGAGAATCAAGCTCAATTATTTTAGTGAGAGGTCTAAAATAATAGAACATACATATTTTCTATTTTGAAATATCCTTTCCTTTGCTTGGTGAATTAACTGGCTGATTCAGAACCATGGGGCAGATTTCAAAAGCAACACATATCTCCTTTTTTTCAATAGAGTAAAACAAATGATGATTACATAGGTTATTGGAACAAACTAACCTAGAATCTAGTTGTATGTAAAAGCTCCAAAATATGCTGAAATGTATCATTCAGGTTAAGTTCTAATGGCATCTTTATGGTTAAAACTTGTAAAGTCATTGCCATTATTACCATCAGTTTAATAAATCATTTATGAGTGATGGATCATGCTTAGTTAAATACTTCATCCTCCTTATACTGTGAACATGTATGCTAAGGGATGATAAATATTACCTGCAGGCATGAGTATCCTGTACAGCCACCATTTTCATTGACTTTCAGCTGACCTTGTAATTATTTTTGTTCTTGTTCAAGGGTTCTTCTTGGTATACTACATCATAACTTTAGTGACGTGTTTGTACCACAGGGACAATAAGTTCTAAAATGTAATTTAGACTTCACCATGAAAAGACCTGAGCTTTGACTGTGCATTCAATATGAATATTTTTGGTAGGGAATGAAACATGCACACCATAACTGAGTTTGGCTTACAAAAAAAAATCTAATTTCCAGTGAAGTTGGTATTAAATTGTTATGGTCTTTTTCTGATGGCTTAAAAATGTTTATTTCACAAACAAAAGAAAAATGTATAGTAATAACTATACAGACACATATATTTTAAAATACTAAACGTTGAAATCTGCAATTAGATACAAATCAGTCTAGGTAACAATAGACTCATTCATTTATATAATTTCTCATTTCAAAATATTTATATTCATATGACAAGTAATACAGGTATTTTAAATGAAACTATTATTTTAAAATAGAGAGAGAGAGAATAGAAATCCTAACACTTGGTAGTGGGATGATAAATACAAATTCTTCATTTTCTACAAACAAATGTTCTTTTGGGAAAGTACGGATAAACATTGTTTTATATTTGAAAGTCAAAGGAATACTAAAATATAATTTACATACCATTACTACAGAGCTATATTGGCAATCTGTATGCCTCAAGTGAATGTTGAAACAGGAAAAGAGCCAAAGGCTAAGAGCAAATTGTGGATGTCCTGCTTTGTTGGTACATTCAGTTTTCTTTGTTACATTTGTGGAATGATTATCTGAGTCCCTTCTCATGCCAATGAAATGGGTACTTTCACAGTTGTACATTTCATCATGCAAAGTTATATTTTTATCTCATTGAGAGATGAGGTATTTACCATTGACTTCACCCTCCCCGCCTACCTCCTGGAGAGATAGACCAGAGCCAGGTTCCAGCCCAAACCCAAACATCTACACTGCAATTTTATAGCCCTGCAGCTTGAGCCCTGCGAGCCCTAGTCAGTTGACACAGTCAGCTGCATGTGTTTTATTAGAGTGTAAACATACCCTAAGTGTGATTCTGTTGCTCTTAATAATTGGCCATTTATTTTTGTAAAGTGAATTGCCTAAAAGTCATTTGGTGGAAGGGTGGGGGTTACTCCAAATGTTGTTACAAAGTGTAATAGCCATAGCTCTGCATTAAATAGTCTGCCATTTGTGACTCCATGTAAAATTATTGTTTTAGGCCAGACAAACCATTTTTTGCTTCTAACATTCTTTACAATTCCCATTTCCAGCCCATATGCACTAAGGCCTTGATCCTACAAACACTTACATACAGATCTAACTTTAATCCTCCCTCCACAACATGTTTATGTCTGTAGCTGTTCCTTCTTACTCTTTTAGGGCTTGATGCTGCAACTATTTACACATATGAATCACTTTAATAACATGAATTACTCACTTGGGCCCTGAACTGAATGACTGGCAATGACCTAAATTGACATTCTTGATAAGAAGTCGGCTACTAGGGCAATAATTATCCTACACCTCCCACTAAAACTAAAGGATAATGCTGGGTGATGAACAAATGGATATAAGCTGGCTATAAACAAATTCAAGCTGGAAATTAGAAGGTTTCTACTATCAGAGTGGAGAGCTTCTGGAACAGTTTGCCAACTGGAGTTGTGGGGGCAAACAACTTAATTAATTTTAAGATAGATAGACAAATTTGAGGGCAATTGTATGATGTAGTTTTGTGTGATGGTCGGGGGCAGGGCTCAATGGATCTGGGGCACATTTCCAGTTTGTCTCATGTTCCTAAAGCTCATGATTCAGTATTTCAGCCAGCCACTTGACTTTAGAAGAGTTTCCCCCCACCCAGTGTATTCTGGGAGGTGGTATTTTATCTCCTTCCTCTGAAGCATCAGGGATGGCCATGGAATGAGCTGGGACATGGGGTAGGGAGGGTTAGGGCTCCGAGGTTACATGGAGCATTCTCTCTCTCAGGTGCTTGGCTGGTTGGTTCTTGCTCACATACTGAGGGTTTAGCTGATTGTCAAATGTGTGGGGTTCATATGATGCACCTCATTCCCTCCTATTCTCTTCCTATGGCACATAATAGGCTAATCTCCTGTGGGCTGTAGTACTTTGGTTTAATTTTGATGGTTGGGTTTAGCATGTGGGTGCTGGGTAGTGTTGATGGCCTGTGGTATACAGGAGGTCAGATTAGAAGATCTGATGTCCCTTAAACTGAAGGCCTTAAACTCAGACCTTTCAGAAGAGACCTTTTTTCTTAGCTATGTTTTCTAAAGGTTTTATTTTAATTTAGCTGAAACTACCTACAATGGAAAAGTGCCCTGAATATGGCTATCTTCATCCTCTCCATCTTTGTACAGATAATGAAGGCAATTTTTCACTGTAATGGTCTTACAGTGGGAAATGCAACATTGGCGGACAACAGTACAGGCAACTGCAGTGAAAACTACGTCCTTGTTTAATGCCATTAAATGTTCAGTACACTTGGAGACTGAAGTTGACACAAACTGCTTGAATAACAGAACAATAATGTTTAAACTATACTGGGCATGGTGAGCACATATTTAGGCAAACAAATTGGCAGGCATAAAAATAAGCAAGAAACATTTTTATTTGGTACAGGTCCTAAATCACAACTCTTTTGGTGACAATTAGCCTGTGATACAAGATAAATTTCTAGTCTGTATATCTCGCTGAAATGGAAGGATGAGTAAACTAGAGATTAGAGCAGGAACTGTGAATAAAAAGATCTGAAGCCATATTCCATGTTGGCTAGATCTGAGAACAGTTTTCCCAGCCTGTGAGAACTGCTGAAATTTTGAAAATTTCTACCATCCTAAATCAAAATTTCAAATTTTCAGAAACCTTAAACCTGAAAAAGATCTTGATCATGTTGATCAAAATGTCGAATTTCTATAATATAGAAATGTTTCCTTTTAATTTAGACCCCTTTTGTATTTTTTACTATATATTAACTTAAATTTAAACACTTCCATTTCAATTTTTTTTTCAAAACAAGACATTCATCAAAATCAACCTTTTCCCTCTAAAAGTTTGTTTCAATTAATCAGCATTTTCTGAGGGGAAAAAGATGAAAAACTCTCGATCACTTCTACCAGTGGCATGAAGTCAGTTCAATTTTGCTGGACTGTGTGACCTTGGACAAGTCATTTTACTTCTCCATGTCTCAGTTTCTGTACATCTAAAATGGGAATAATAATACTTAATTTTTAAAGAGTGCTGTCATGTTTTTGGATGAAAAGTGTTCAGCAAATATAAGACATTATAGTACAAGATATGGATCATAGTGCAAAATCGAACCCCACATTTGTTTCTTTGATTTTTAGAAAGGATCTGTTCATTTCTTTGGAGTTTCCCCACTTCTTTGTTATAATATGTCTTGTAGTTCAAAGGCAGGTTACTGACAATTCATATGCTGAACAGCAGAATTAAATTGTAGTTGGAAATTGTATTCAGTAATGCCAGTTTTAAAACATGTGGAAGCAACCAAAAGAAAAACAACAGCCTACAATAGAAAAGAGCGGCTAGGCTTTTTAAAATAATTTCACTAGTCTAAGTACTTTTAAGAAATAGATTTTAACATGATTATGTTAACGGATGTTTGTAATGCAAAGGACATGATCTTGATAAAGGATCCCTGGATGTGAAAGGATCTGTTTGGGCTGATCCCTTTGCAGAACTGGAGCTTAAAATAGGATTGAGTGGTTCCACGAATTTATAATACAAAATGAGATTAGTGCAGCCTTAATGTGAAATACATTTTTAAACTAAAATAAGAACATTATATTTAATTGCTGTAAATAGGCAGGGAATAGTCATAATTTTCATACATTGTTAGACTTTTGTGTGTATGTGCTGCCAGCATCACACAGAGAAGCATCACACTGCCTTTTATTGTAGGGTCACTCAGCTATGGTTATGTTAACTTTGAAATGCAAATTTATCAAAGAGGCAATCATTTATGGGACTGGATTAGGGAATATATCCCTTTGTAATAATAGTTGACCGAAACCCTTGATCCAAACACTTCCACACTTTTGGTGAGGTTTGGATGTGAATTGCGTCGGTCAGGATCATTTCCACTTTGACTTAGAAATGTGTTTCAAGCCTTCTTGTGTTTAACTGAAATATTGGAATCAGCTACATGATAACGTGTGGAAGGAAAATTTAAAATAATTCTTTTCATGAAAAATATTTAAGTGGCTGTTTCATATGCAAATTAACCTTTTTCTCTTAAACATTTCATTGGGATTTTTAGTAAGTGGATTTAACAGACAAATGGCAGCTCAACTGCCATGATAGGGTTTAGGAGCTCCTTTGAAGCATTTATGTGCTATGTCAATAATCCATACAGTACGTAACAATACAAGAACCATTATAATCTGTCATGTCAAGAATCAAAGTATTAAGTAACTCCCAAGTAGACTTGCATAATGCATATGCTAGTTCCAATGCAGCCATTAAAGTCTATTGTGTTAATCAGAGTGCTAAGTAATAACAACAAAGTTTAAACTAGTTTAGTTTAATGCCAACTAAACTTATAAAGCAACTTAAAATAATATAAAAGGCTTGATTCACCACCATTTTTACACTGGTGTAACTCCACTGATTTCACTTTTACTCTAGCTTATAAGTGGAGTAACAAAATTGTGAAATGAAGCCCTGAACACAAAATTGAGGATGTTTGTTTACAGATGAAACTTTATTCATCATTCCATTATGACTAATGATTCCTGTGGTTTTAAATATGTCTTCATGATGTAGCATAATGACCTGAATGGATGAATGATGAATGATAGCTGGAGTCAAGCTGTGACCTAGGATTCAAACCCTATTGCTTTGCAGTGTAGACACAGCCCCACTGGACTCATGCTGAGTGTCTGCCAAAAAGTATCGCACAATCCCAAAGGGCTGACATCCTTTGTTCTCTGGACAGTCAAGTCAGGGGACAATCAAGATTTCCCACACTGCACCATTAACAAAAGGCAAAACGCAGCCACATTTTGGGAGGACGCTAGTAAGTCTGGGATATGGATGCCTGGACTCAGGCCCACATAATGCAGTGTAGACACTTGAGCATCAGGTTGGTGCCCATGGTTCAACAATTCCTAACTTGGGGTTACAAATGACTGTAGACTCTCAAGCACTAGGTTAATAAACCCAGGGTCTTTAATTTGAGTTCTAATAAACCCTGGATTTACATTACCCTGAAGTTCTGTTCTGGCAGCTAATATGTGTTTCTTAGAAGCCATGCTTTTCTTGCATTATGCTGTACCTGTACAGGAGAAGTCTTGGAGAAGACTTCTTGTTGCTTTTATCAGCATTAATTCCCACCCAGAGTTTTGCTTCAAAATCCATGTGCTCCTGAGAAAGATATGCAACTTAATATGCTTGTTTGCCCATCCTGGCTTAAAACTACAGAGCTCTAGTTGTGCAAAGTAGGACAGAAGGTTTGGAAAAAGTATACTGCATTGGAAAACTCCTTTCCTTCTGTGGATTCCTTCTAATTTTCTCTTCTCTTCTTCCCAGGCCACATATTTAAAGAGAACACAGGGCTGTCAGTTTTAACTCTTAATTTTGTTGGTATTTTAAGCTCAAGAAAGAATTTTTTTTAATGGCTTTTGTGGTTTTTGGTTTAGTAGTATTCAGCTGGGATAGTGTTTGTACCAAGCATCCACCAGTGAATGATGAAAGGAAATAATGGAATGTTTTTAGTCTAGAAATATATTTTCTTCCATTAGCTGTTTCTATGAACTATAATGGTTTTGTAGTACTCTACCTTCAGATACTCTGTTTAGCCTTATTTTTCAACCAGTTTCCATAGGCAGTCTGGTTTAAAATATCCTCTGCTGCAACATTCATCCCAACACACACACACACACACACTTTTATCATCCTGCCTTTATCATTCTGCCTTTGGCTTCCCCACACTCCTTGCCGCTTTTCAGCAGATAGTTAGAGTCATAAATTTTGTTGGCAGCCTACAGAAATGTCAATAGCAGGCAGGAATCAATAATTAGAACTCTATGAAGTACTAATTCCGTGTGGCTACATTTTAATTTTTGCTGCTTTGTGGCAGCCCTTCAGAAAGAGTGGGTGTATAAATCCAGTAATTTATTATTCTGATAGCCTATTCTGTGTTTAAATCTGAATACTTATTACCAATGATCTCCCAGTTTAGTGCTGTAAATCCACATATGATCCAGTTGAAAGTTCGATACAAACAAACAGGCATGAGAGTCTTTGGTGCTCTTTTAAGCTTTCTTTGTGTCCTCCATACCCTGGACTGTTAGGGAGCTGCAAAGGGCCCTGGCATACTTTAGGCATCCCTGGGAAGCTATCTAAGTTATGCCAACCTCTCTAGGCTGACCTATGGGCCGCTGAGCTGCTGGAATCCCCTCAGCATGGCATGCTGTGGTCCTGCCCTGGCATACCCCCTATTGCTTACAAGGGGTCCTCAGGAGGTAGCCTTATCATTGTCTTCTACCACATCTGCAACAGGAAAGACCTTTCTTTTCTAGATATATGGCTTCGTGGGCCTGTTTTATACTATTCTTGTACTTTGACATGCCAGAGTGGCCTCACCCCAACTCTTTTTTATGTTCTCCTTTCTCTCTCTCTTTTGGAGAGGTTAGACTTTTTAAAAGCAGCCAATTCCTGAGTTAATACAGATGGACATTTTCCAGCAAAGTTGAAAACTATTAGAATTTGTGGGACTTTAATATTCTGGGAGCGTCCTGCTCAAGGAGCACCAGATAAGGGAACACTCTCTAATAGGAGAAAAAACAAATCTTGGCGATAAATCATATATTATTTAAAAAAATGAGAACACAGTCCTGTTTTTCTAGATATTTGTTTAAGCCACACCTCTGAGCAAGAGAGGAAAGCTCTGCCTTTTCATAAAATTGATTGTATATGGTTATTCATTTAGAATAAGCAATTGCTTAGTGCACAGCATACAAGTAAGAGCAATATATATTGCATCCAATTTTACGTCACTGGATATATTATTAGCTCTATTGTAAGTTAACTTTTTACCCTCAGTAAGTAAGAGTTTTTAATCTGTTCCAATATAACCAAGTCTAGATTCCTGACCTGTGTGTGCTTAATAGCATGTTCTCTTCCTTTTTAATTTTTTTCTTTTAGAAACTGTGTATACAAATAATTTATGCAAGTCAGTAAAATACAATTAATTTAGACATGTTTCAAACTTTACCAAAAAGTAAATCTAGGCAGTTAGAGCAAAGCTAGATTGTAGGGCTGCTGGGCCTCCCCCAACCCGGGAAAGAGCACTATACCCACAACTCATTCAGGCCTTTCACTAAGGGCATGGTTTAGCAATTCAAACACAAAACTCACAAAATAACATGCAGTATAGCCATTTCCCTGAAAATGATGTTTACATTTCAAAATATTTTTTTCCCCTAATTTTTAGCTCTTTATGTATTGGCAGTACTTGGATTAGCTTCGTTATTCTGGCAGGTTAGACTATAATACAATTATTGTGTTGTTCAGATTGTGACCTCTGTCACGTGGCAATACCACCTCCTGTTTTCTACCCATCAAAAGAGTTACGATATGATCATCTGCTTTCAAAGCAATTTCTAAAATGTCATTAAAAATATATTTACTTTGTTTAACTTGGGCAGAGGAAAGTTAAAAGTTTGTTTTTGATTGACTTCCGGTATTCTAGTGCTTCAAATAAGACTGGATTTTTGTGTCTTATGTTGTACTAGTAAGTAGAGAAATTAAAACCACTTCATGTGCATGCAGTTAAGTCATTCTGGAATCTTTAGTCATCCTTTCCTTTTTATTTCAGTGGCCTTATACTGAGTAGTTTGTTGACTATCTTTATAGATGTTTTGTTAACTGATGGTAGCATGTTTTGAATTCAGCATTTAGGATTGCTTATACTGTTTTGAATGTAAACTGACTTCTGTTCTTCCAAAAGAACACCTTCAATTCAAGTCTTCCATAGCCATTGACTCCAATCCTGCTGTATTATTCCATTACAAAAGTCATGTATAGTTATGCTTTATATCAAGTATACTAAAAAGGAGTACTGTGTAAGCAGTTTAGCAGACTTCACTGAAATTATAGTCTGGCAGTATGTCATTGGAAGTAATTCAGGCATGTAATTCTAATTTTACTCAAAATAGCTATTATAAAATATGATGGAATATTTTCTTAAAGAATGAAAATTGTCATAGTCCTAGGCAGTACCTCAAAATATGTACAGTTGACTCTGGACTATTATTTATCAGAAGAATGCAAGTGGAATCACCTTCTAAATCTGTTTAAGGTATTGATGTAATCAGTGGAAAAGGAACATTATGCTGACATGCTTATGTTCATTCTTCCAATATTCTAGCTTCAGTTTAATGTTCAGGGTTCACTTGTTGTAAAGATGATCTATTTCACATTGGATGCTTTAATCTGTGAACTAAGAAAGTATTTAGTTATTTATCATGAATAGTCTCTCTCTGTTTCTTTCTTATTTTTTTGTATCTATATCTATCTATGTATATCCAAAGACATAAAAAATGTCAATCTCCACTCCATTTTGGTGTAAATCCTGCCATGGCTGGAGACAATAGCATATTTGCCGTTAACTTCAATAGCCAGGATTTCACCCTTCGTATCACTTACCTAACAGCCATGGCAACTGTTCGATCCACCAAATCCAAAAGCCATACTACAAGTGTTCATAAGATCTGGTTGTAGGGGAAATATATGATGATATTGGCTAGGTCCTCAGTTGGTGTAAATCAGCATAGCTTGAGTAAATTCAGTTGAGTTATGCTGATTTACGCAATATGAGAATCTACTCCTTTATTGTACTATTTTTTTTAAAATAGTATGTAATCATTCTAATGATTATTATAATGTGTATGATCTGGGGGCATGTGATAGAATGTACCCCTGTAATCACATCCAACACACTAGTGTAATAATCTTGCCTTGTGAGATATCAATCAAAAACTAACACATTAGTCGATAATATCATGATTAAATGTGTGTACTAACATTATATGTAGTTATAAACATTAGCTGAAATCATGACTGAGGTGTGTTTACCAGACAAATCTAGGGAGTGGATAAACCTGTTTCTTAAAGATAAAGGACAAGCTGATGCCTCTAGCCAGGTGTCATCAAAGCTGATGGGCAATCACCTATCACGTGGCCTTGCCTTGGGAAAGAAGAGGGGAGCAGGAACAAATTAATATTTTTCTTAGCAAACAACAGCATGGAAACTACCACCAGATGTGTTGACTCCAACCTTACAGTGGGAATGAACTTTAACTAGGGTAACCCTCAGGAAAATGTATTTCAAAGGGTGACTGACCTATAAAAGTGAGGGGCAAAACCACCCAAGTAATAGCTCCCCATCCATCTCTCTCCTTTTCTCCTAAAAAGAGAAAAGAAACAGCCATTGGACTTTGGGAGTAGATCCTGGCCTGAGAATTTGGTCAGCAATGTTAACTTAACAAACTAGATTTGGTTTAAGTTAGTACTAGGAAGCACTTTATCTTTATTTCTCTTATAACAATTTCTGGCCTTCATGCCTTAGATTTAAGTAAGTACAAGTATATCTCCTTATGGTTAAATAAACTTGTATTATTGTTTAATTTAAATGAATTCAGTGTTCTGAATTGTTTGAGTAACTTCATTTAAGGTAGCAGACGTTCTATATTGATCCCCGTAGTGGGGACTGGGCAGGAGAGGAGTGGATAGTGTAGAACATGCATTTTGGGTGAAAATTCGAGACTGGGAGAGTGTTGCGGTGACCCTGCAAATGATATCCAAGGCTGCTAGAAGCCAGAATGTGGCTGGTGTTTGCTGACAAGTTGCTGGGGTTAGAGTGGCTGAGCCAGGGTTATAGCTCTACACAGACACTCAGGATGTAAGCTGCATGCTGGCAGGCTGTTTGCGAGTGGCCCACGTGGGAGCTACAGCTGCAAAGCATTTCGAGGCACCGCAGGTTACAGGACAAGGGTAACACAGCCCCTCACTGATCCGGATTGCACCCTGGAAGGTGGCTCTTGATGGCTTCTGATGTCTTAACTGTGAAACTTTAATGTGCTATTAACAATTTAAGTGATTATTGGGTTTGTCTGGAAGTTATAAGTGCCTCTTGCTTTCACCTTCCTATAAAATAATTATATTTTCACATGCTCGTGGGTTATATACCCATGACAGCATAATACTGATGAATTTGGGTGTTCAGTTAAAGCATGGAGTAAGCTCTCGCAGATTCTGAGCCAATAGTATTTCTGTGTATGTTCTGTTTCAGCCCAGTGTAACAGATGACTGTACCACATACATTTGAAATGGAGAGCTACATTATAATGTGAACTTTCATGACGTTCACCTTATTGATTCACTGGACAACAGTTTTTTTAAAAAGTGTTGCTTCCTCAGAAATTTTTTTAGATTATGCTAGACCGCTTGAAGCTGAACACAAATATAATTTCAGACTACTTGTATCACACAGGAATTTGGAGAAACAAGAAATTGACTTTTATTGAATGTAATGTGTTTAATCACATAATGGTGCTGATGTTTTGCAATAGTTCAACTGAGCTAAAAATGTTTTTTTGATGATTTTCGTTTGTACTCAGTGTCTAAGGCTTCTCGTTTAAGTGTCCAACAATAATCGTCCAGCATTGATGGATTCCAATTGCCCTAATACCATTTTTCCATGATCACAATGTCCTGGTGAAACCTTTCACCATGCTCGTCACTGACTGCACCAAGATTTGCAGGGAGGAGGTCTAAATGCGAATGCAGAAGATGAATCTTTAGTGACATGTTGCACTTCATGGTTTTGTATGCTTGAATCATGTTGTCAACCAGCTGCACGTGGTTTGGTGCTCTGTAGTTGCCAAGAAACGTATCGTGGCTGTTGCAACATTGGCGAAACATTTTGCTATCACGAATCCTCCTGAAAATGCAATGGCTTTATTATTGTGAGTACACACAATATGCTATGTGCATAGAGCATGCACATCAACATGAATGCAAACTGATATAAACACAATGAATAGAATGGTGTGTGCAAAATGCTTTTATAGCCTTTCGAAAACCTGCCCTGCCAGCATCCACCCTGCCTAAGCCTTAGCATTCCCACTGCATGTTGTAGGTGCAGTGTCACTGCATGCCCAGGCATGCTTGGACACAAGATACAAAACTTTTCAGCTTACATTGTGGGCAACATTTTAATAGACTCTTAAATTATTAATTAAAATAACAAATATAGGCGATTTCAAAAAATGATACGTGATAAGGAAATTTCATGGTGATTTTCGTAATCAGCAGCCCAAAATCTATAAGATACACCCAGAAGTATTCAGGAAGAAAAATCTTTGTTGTCCAGTGTTATCCAGTGTCAAAACTTGATCCATGCCCAGAAGTGGATGTCTAGTGGTTTATATAATGGAGATGCATTGTACAACGGAAAGGACAATAGATCTGTGCTTTCTTATTTATATAGGTTTGCTTCCATATTTGGAGAAAAATAGAAGCTATATTGCTTGCCCATATACATGATATATACTGGGATTTTTCAGGGACGTTGAGTTTAGAGAGAGTCATAAAATCCCAGTGTCATTTTCAAAGCCCTTTCTGCTGCTTCTTCCTAGCTTACAATTTTTCTTTGTGCTTTCTAATAATTTAAATTGCCAGCATTTTCCAATCACCATAATCAGCTATTGCCAAATTGCCAAAAGCTGTTGAGAAAAGCTGACTCCGAGAATCAGCTTTTAAATGAAAGTGGTGAAGAGAGAAAGAAAGGGAAAGGAGATAATATTATCCATAATTCCAGCTATTTGCATTTTCATGTACTAGCATTCTTACAATTGCCCCAAATCTAAGCCTAAATTTACTTCAGCTTTTTCCCTTGAATAAGTAAATGCTTCTGCTATCCCCTATCGTCCAGTGCCTAAGCACCTTGGATGGCTGATGTCTTTAGGACACAGAAATGTTATCTTTCTAAAACTGAATGAAAGAGCTTTAGGACTAGTGCAATAACTGTTTCCAGGTTTTGCATTTTTGAGCCCTAGAAATCCAGGGAGGCTTTCAGGTCTGAAAGCTATCAAAAGTCATTCTACTTGGCTTGTGTCAGCTTCCTAGCAGACTATAAAGCAGCATTGCATTGAGGAAGTTGTAAAACCACTGAAAGACCTACAGCAAAGCCTATACGAAATAACAATCCCTGTATAGTTATTTTTGGAAACATACGTCTGGAAGTTTTGTGTTCAGCTTTTAGTGTGACAGACAGTTGTTAGTCTTTTCGTTTTATGCATTGCTGAGATGCACTTGGATACCATGTTGAGTGTAATAAAAGATACTAGACAAATACACAAGTAGAGAAGCTGCCTGTGCTCAGTTTCTGGTGCTTTCTCTTTCACAACATATACACACACTCACTCAGCATGCCATATGTAATTAATGTCTACCTTACATTCTAAATCACATGCAGGATGTATATGTGTAGATCTTCAGATACTCTGCATAACCTACAATTTTCAAATGTAAACCAAATTTTTTTAAATGTGCACACTTTTTTATTCAAATGATACATAACAAAATCTTAAAAGAAAAGTAATTGCATGTGGAATGTTGTAGGTCCTTTAATATTGTGAATATAATTTTTCTAAATTGCTTTTGCATGACAGTGTGTACATAGTTGCATGCCTAATTTTTCATGCACAATTTTGGTGCTTGCACATGTAAATGTCTAGTGACTTTAGGTACATAACTGCTGATATAGACAAACATTTAAATTAGACAGACAGTTGTCTACAGGAAGTTTAGACTCTTAAGTCCAGAATATATACAGTCAGTAGGGCTGTATTGTCTTGCGGTGAAATCTGGCCCCATTAAAATCAGTGGGAGTTTTGCCATTCACTTCAGTGGAGCCAGGACATCACCCTGGTGTTTTGCACAATATCATGGGCATGCATCATATCAGAAGCATAAAGTAAATATTGTGATTTAGAAATAACCACTAATAACAGTTACAAAACTTAGTTTTAAAATGCAAAGTTCAATTAAATAAAATTGTGTATATTATTAAACCCATATGTTGCTGCAGAATAAAATATTGTGTACCCAGTTGTGCAATATGACTTTGCTTCATTTTAACTTTCTGGTGACAACATAATTTGCAATATAAGAATGCATCTTTCTCTTCAATTTAATTTTCTCTGGTGAAAATCTCTTATAAGAACTTGTCATAGGTGAATCAGTGTTTCCATGAATGTGATGTGCCCTAAGGAAGCAGTGGTGATATGGGAGTTTAGGGTTGAAGTTTTCAGTGTCCCTAAGGAGAAATAAGAGTTAACAAGATCAACTGATAAGATCACTAGTAACATTTATAACTCTTGCTAGAAGCAAAGTCTGCTACAAGGTTTTATTTTTTAATCAGTTTCCTTTTTTTAAGAATGGCAATGGTACTGAAAATAAAACAATAAAAATGTCACTCTTGAAATACGAATAAACGAATAAATCTTTAAATGGAGATAGTGGAATTAAAAATGATATTTTAAAAATGGAAACTACCTTACTTATGTTCAAATTAAAATTTAAGGTTATTGCCACTGAAATATTTTCTTAATTCTATTTTATTTTTTCACTCTTTTTGTGCAGGTTGTTTTCTTTCTGCATGCCTCTTAGAACGGAAAATTAAAATAGGCTATTCAGTTTCTCTTTTGTTTATATTCTGTTTTCCCTTCATTTCACTTTGTCATGCACTATAGAATTATTATGAATGATTTTTAATAACATAACATGTCTAATTTGTATGGTGAGTTACAAATATAAATAAAGACACAGTACAATGCCACAAAGAGTTTACAATCTACTTTCCTATTCCTGTAAGGAGAATCTCATGGATGGACACTGTTAGTGGGATTGGGACTAAATAGTACAAGAAAACAGAGCAACATTTCAGTCAAGGATAGATGAAACAGTACTGCTGAACGTAAGAAAAAACAAGAGATTACTTAAATACGTAGCTTGTGTGGAAGCATTTGAAGGAAAGAGGATACTAGGTGTGTACAAGAGTCAGTCTGAAGGCGTGACGTGATCAGAATTGAGGGAGAAAGTTGCATGAATGGGGAGATAGGAGCAAGTTACATGCCTTGACTAAGCAATGTACTTGGGAACAAGTGCAGCTTCAAGCACGTGAGCAGCCCCATTGACTCAATGGTACTACTCATGTACCTACTATTAAACAGATGCTTACGCACCTTTTGGAATCAGGGCCACGGACATCAAGTTAAGACATGACAAGTACACTGACAAAAGGGCTTTTAGTAGTGGAAGTTCAGGTGAAAGAGTAGACGTTTAAGATTGAGAAGTGATGGGATTCAGCAAGAGACTGAGGGAGATGGGTCAAACATTACACCTAGATCACAGGCTTGAGAAATAAGAATTGAACATTTGTCAATGGAGATTGAAAATGAAATAAGGGGAGAGAATTTAGGATTAAAAAATAGAAATTCAGATTCTAGAGAATAAATTTGACATGGTGTCAGGACTCCCAAGAATATATGCAAGGCAGCTAGAAACATAAAACTGGATGAGAGATTGGGGTTAAAGGAAAAAAATTGGAGCGCTATCAGTTTAGAGGTGGTATTTATAGCTTTTTTTTATAGCTATAGAAAGAGAAAAGAAGGTAGGGTGAGCAGATGTCAAGATTTCATAGGGACAATCCCAATATATTTTCTTATATAAGCACCTATTACCTCTCATCCTCTTTCGTGATTTTTCACACTTGCTATCTGGTCACCTAAGAGAAAGTGACCGAAAACAGAATCTTGAGGGAAACCAAAAATAAGGGAGAAAAGAGGGAAGAGCCTTTTTTAAAAATGCTGGTATAATGGGTGCCAAGGCAAGAAGAAAGCTAGGAAAACAAAGGCAACATATGAATAAAGAAAGATGAGGACAGAGATGTACCCCTTAGATCTAGCTAGAAGGTAGCATTGCTCAGCTCTCTATTTTGTAGCATGAGGAGGGCATGGGATATATGGAATATATATGGAAGCACATCTATTGGTTTTAGTTTATGTAACAGCTTATTTTTACAATTTTTTATTTTGAAATTTGTAAGCTGCATTTTACTTTTTTTTGTTTAATCAATCTAAAAACACAACAGTAAAAACATAAATATGTTTCCTCATTTGAAAAGCGTGGTAAAGTGAGCATTTCTTTATAAATCATATCTCTGAACTTCCCTTTAGGATTAACAGATATTCAAATTCACATCAGGCAGCTTCTAATTTAATGCACATTCAGAAAAGATGCACTTACAGTTCAAATCTTAAGAACACTTAAGAGAAATAAGAAACCCTTGATCATCTAAAAAAGTCATTAAAATAAGATTCTTAAATTCTCCTAAAATAACACATAACACATGCATAGAAAACATAATTATATATTTTCATTTTACTAGAAGTTAGGATTTTTTTTTCAGAGTAAAGTGAAAAACAAGTTGATAGGATAGAGAATTCAAAGCTCTCTAGCAAAATTATCTGAAATATTCTTTGGCAATCTCAGCTTTCTTCATCTCTTTCTTGTATTAAGCTATTTCGATGGAGATGCTATCTATTAAAAATGGAAATATTGATGAAAATATTAGAAAACAATTAAATATTAATGGAAATATGAGAAACTGATGATTGATTATAGGCTGTTATGTAAGCACTGTGGGCCCAGTCCTGTAAACTCTTATTCACGGGGGTAAGCCATAAGCATAAACTAAACCATTCTGGGTATATATTTTATTTATTTATTTACACAAAGAAAATGTTCAATTGGTTCAGGGTAACAGGAAAAAAAACACAAAAAGATATTTTGTGCATGTATGTAGTATAAACCTTTGATAAATATAACGTGATCAACAACACTCTCAAAAGACAGAACAAAGAATTGGTGAACAAGTATATATAACCATCTTAACAAACTTGTGGCCGCTATTATGGTACTGGATCTCCTGAGCGTTTGTAAGGCTTTGTATATCATAGTTATAGACCAAAGGGAACTAATGCGCTTATTCTTACTGATAGCCTTACTTATTCCCTGATAGCCATGTCAAGAACTATTTGTAGTGACATTTATAACACACTGTCTGGAGAATTGTTTTTGATGTACAATCAACCTGTGGAACTCATTGCCAGGGGATGTTCTGAGGTCCAAAACTGTAACTAGGTTCAACAAATAAATAGATAAGTTCATGAAGGATATTAGCCAAGATGGTCAGGAGGTAACCCCATGCTCGGGATGTCCCTCTGACCGTCAGAAGCTGGGACTGGATAACAGTATGGATCACTCAGGAATTGTCCTGTTCTGTTCGTTCCCTCGGAAGCATCTGGCAGCGCCAACTGTTGGAAGACAGGATACTAAGCTAGATAGACCATTGATCTGACCTGTATGAACATTCTTATATTCTTATGACATTATTTTTGTTAGTGTTTTAAGGTCATGATATGTGTAGCCACTTTTAATGACCATTTAATAGAGGAAACATAACGTGAAGAGGTATTTTAAATACTGATTCTGTACACCTAATTCAATACTACTGCCTGACACTGTGACGTTACTGATGTTGAAAACATGACAGAAAAAATCTTGGTGTCTTTCATCAGCAACTGGTATCAAAACCCATGTAACTGGAAAGACAAAACAATCTTTTTTACATACCCAGAACTACACGCTGTGATATGCCTCATACTATACACTTTCCTTTAAATATGCTTCTGGAAGAAGCCAACATCAGCCTCATTAAATTTGCATTGCCTGATTAAAAAACAGACCAAAATGGCGATGATGGATACCTGAAACCTGTCAATTGTTTTTTATAAAATCACTCAGTACTATTTTTGCTTGATATTTAACTGCAATACCTAAATATAGGAAGCATAGGGTGAAAATGAATTAGATGAATTTATTAATAACCATGTTTTTGTAGTTTGGGAACATGTAAAGACATTACTGGAAATAAATTCACCATTCTGTAAGTGTTATATGTCCATTAAAAACTCCATTCTGTATCTTTCATTCTCTGCTTATGTTTTGTTGCCGAGGTGTTGTATTACTTTATTACAATAATACAATTTCATACTAAGTTTTTATTCACGTATTCATGCAAATAATGGACCAAATAATTAAAGGCCTAATACCTGGTTAGATAGGATAGTCTTGTCAATTCAATGATGGAAGATGATGTCTTACAAAAAGGTTTCTTACTTACACAATTAATGCTTTAATAGCAGGACATTTTTCTTGATAATATTTTACAATTTCAGAAAATGCATTTTTAGCTTGGTGTCCCAATTCTCTTTGAGTCCTCAGCAAGGGCACTTGCTTATTTGTGTTTTCTGAATTAAAAATCTGAGGTACTGAGTGCTGTGGAAGAACAGTGCTAAATGTAGGAGAAGGAGTTCAGCCTCACAGAGCAAGCATCACAGGTGGGATGGGGCAAATCTCAGGAGGTTAAGTGTTGATAATTGACACTCAGTGTTCAGTATGAATACTAGTGAGACATAGTATGCCAGATTTGCAGTTCAATAAAGTTTATTTTGCAAGGCTTTTCTATAAATATACTAGTTAAATACAAAGCCTAAAATAAACTATAGTATATCATATTCACTAAGCCTAGAGAGCTAAGCAGTTACTCAGAAGGCTGTATACAGACAAGGCTTTCTTCAGGGACCCTACCAGGGAGTCAGTGACCTCTGGTCCGACTGGCAGCACCTTCCATGGAGTCAGTTGTTGATGGAGTGGGCCCCTTTGTTTAAGTAGTGACTTCTTAAATCCTTTCATAAATGGCATTCACCTAATTACCTCTCTACTCATTACCTACATTCGGTTACCACCCTTAACTACATTCCATTCTCACCATAATTGGGGTCATCAAAACAACATCTGGTGATAGGAGGGGCGGTGTAAAAATATGCCCCTTGGCAATGAAAAAGTGTACCCCCAGACATTCAAGGATAACTTCTTGTTCCCATCACCATTATCTACATGCATCTGCAAGTATACATGTTGTGTATTTTGTCTTGTTGTGTGTGCAGAAACTGAGACATCTGCAAGGTTACTCAGTAGTCCTATTCATCTCTGCCAACTGGAAGATGTCATGATACAGGGGTCAGAATAGCCAAGCAAGCAACTGAAGCTATGCTAGGCCTGTCGGACAGTGGTCAGACGACTCAGATAGTACTGAACTGCCAACATTGAGTAGGAGAGAGAGGAAAGGGAGTTGGAGGGAAGGTCTCTCTGATAGAATTTGGGAATTCTATGGGAAAAAGGAACATACCTTCCCTTTCCTTTCACCACGCAAACCCCACATTAAATAGTATCAAATGGAAATAGCTAGTGACCTGCTAGATGACTTGTCAAGATTTGGTCTCATTCATTTATCAGTAATGCTTCTGAAATATTTTTTTTCCCATAGGTTTTTGACCTGGTGGTAACTTTATTGAAGGGAGAAGGGGGAAATAAGCCAATGTGCCAATTTAGAATGCTAAGGCTTGCCATGTTTTTCGACTTTGGGAACATTAGATTCAAAACTTGATCTTCATGCAAACCATGAAATTCTCATTAACTTCAGAGGAACAGATAAAGCAAATTTAGGGAAATAATTTGGTCCCAAGTCCCTTAGTTATCAGATTTGTTGTAAATAAGGTTGTTTGGTAGCAGCCCTGCATACTCTAACCAAGCAGGCTTTGATTGTTTCTAATTTAATTTGGCAGTTAAAGTTAAATTTTAGTGTTCTTTGTTTGAAAGAATGGATTATTTGACAGACTCTTCTGTGAATGTTAACATGTATAATTTAGTGCAAGAGAAAGGCCACACAGATGCTATCAGAAGTCAGAATAAGATATTTATTTTGTTCCTGAAATCAAGTGCCTCGGCCTACCAAATTCATGGTCCATTTTCATAAATTTTATGGTCATAGCATTTTAGAAATCTTGAATTTCATGGTTTCAGATATTTAAATCTTAAATTTCACGGAGTTGTAAGAAAGCATGAATATGCATTTAAAAACAGCAAAATATAAACATGTAAAGCCCATGAAAACCCCCCAAAAATGATGAAGCCCCCTCTCTTCCGCCCATATCACGCCACCCTTACTTCTGTAGCACTGCCTTCAGAGATGAGTGGACAGAAAGCACTGGATGCTGATTGGGCACCCAGCTCTCAAGGCAGCGCAGAAGTAAGGGTGGCAATACTGCGACTCCCCCCCACAATAGCCTTGTGACCTCCTTTTGGGTCAGGTCCCCCACTTTGAGGAACACTGCTATAGGGTAAAAAACCCACAAAAGACCAGATTTCACAGGGGAGACTAGATTTCATGATCTGTGATATGTTTTCATGGCTGAAAATTTGATGGGGCCTATTCATAGCAAGACAATATCTTTCATCCAAAGTTTTGACATTTATCATTAGCTAAATTTTTGGCTATCCAGTGCAATATTTATAATATTTGCACTGAGACAGCATAACCTGAGGTCTGAGGAACTTTGTATACACTACTTCATTGATTCCATTTGAATAATACAGAAACTTGATTTATTTGGTCTATTTCAAGAAGGAAAGCAGTTCAGTATGCTGTAGCATCTTCAAAATATAACCATATCACACATGCTGATTTTGCACTCCACCTTCCCAAAGGACTTTCAGTACTGTTAGCTCCTCATTAAAAAATCCAATAGAATATGAACATCCCTAAACTCCTTTTTCTTTGGAATAATAGTTATATTCAAATTAGCTGCCTTGAAAACCAAAATATTCAGAGCATGATACATAGATTGTTAGAGTAGTAATCTGAAGAAAAGGCTTACATTTGAATGTCAGTAGTTGACAGCCACTGTTGTAACATTTCAAAAGGGACCTACATTTCATGTTGGACCTAATTGGTAATATACCTATGAAGTCTGTTGCAGATATTCTTTGTAGATATTCTCTTGGACTTGAGCAGTAATTAGGTGGTGTCGTGATAAACTTCTGTCACTGAGACATTTTATGAGGCAAGACATGATCAGAATACAACATGCAACTGAAGAAATTTCAGGCTCCCTCTACTCTATCCTGTATGCTTGCAACTTCAGTTGTTTCCTTAAAACAACAGGGAATGCTGTCATTTTGATCATGATCAAGAAATGTGGAATAAATATGATATTTTGGATAGTGCTAGGCAAATCTTGAAATCAATCCTTAGCTGGAATGATTTAGTTGGGGTTGGTCCTGCTGTGATGTCCCTTCCATCCCTAATCTATGATTCTGTGATAGATGTGTGTCTTGAGAAGATATATGCAGGAGGAAAGGAAGGAAGGCTGCTGCTATACATACAGAAGAAGAAAGGCTGTACCACGCATGTGAGGCATCACTGAAACAAGAAACGGCTGTAAGTAGTAGTAGGAGACAAAAGGAGCATGGACATGGGTAGTTAGCAAAGTGCAGGATGCCAAGTAATAGACTGGGGCCTGGACACTAATGCATGTTTTACCGAAGATCACTTCCAGTTGTTAAGTTTTAGTAACAAAAAGACCTTGGGTTTGTATTATTTATCATGTGTAATAACATGCAGTACAGAAGCTCACTGTCTCAGAAGCTGAGTAGACGTTTCAGTGCTGACACTGTTGCTGTCCTTTCAAAAGCTTAAGGGGACAAATAATTGTTCACTGGATTGATAGAAGGGTAACTGACAATACATATAATCAGTTTAAACCACTTACTATCTCATTATTAGTTGAGTTGCCACGCACTTGCCCTGAAGCTTTTGGCACAGAGCAGTAAGACAGAACATTTTGCTTCTGAACAAGCAGCAGATGCGAACACCTTTTCCCAGCACATATGATTCTGTATTAATCTTGTTAAGCATTCTTAGTAAATTCTACCTTTGTTTCCCCTATTCCAAGTTCCCTTTAGTTCAGTTCAGTTTGTCACAGATCTAGTTCAGCCCCCACATTGGACACTTTCGCCTTCTAGATGTGACGGGATCCAAATACTGAATGTCATGTGCCTTTAGCTTGCTGGACTAGGCAGAGTTGATGCACTGTTCCTGACAGGGACTTCTAGGCACACACTCCAGGTGTAGACAACTCGGGACTCCACAGTCCAGTTGCCTAGGCCCTGAAAGTAGTGCTGTCTCTTCTAATCCTCTACAGCAGCTCTTGCACATCCCCAGAATTGCACCATACTGGTGATAGCCTTCTGGTTTACAGTTTACCTCTTCAGGGGACACCAGCAGACTTTATGGTAAAATACCATTACTATTTAATTTACAACACAAGAAATGAACAGTTGTACAAAATAATATATACACTGATATGCCTTTCCCTGTCTCTGGAAAGTTATTTTGGGCTTGGGAAAAGTCCTTGTTGATGTCCAGGATCTGTCACCTGCAGCTCATGACTTCTGTTGAGAATCATGGAGCCTTTTCGAAACCAATGAACTTTCTTTGACCTTGTCTGTAGTTAAACAAAACTGCTACAGAAGAATGTTTTTTTCTCATGGATGCCCAAAACTTTCTGTCACTCTAAAAGCCTTCCTCCTCTGTTCCTTCTGGGAGTCCAAATCTCTACTTTGTTGCCTCTGACTTTTTGACTTGTTTGGGGATTTCCCATTCTCCCCATTTCCCCTTTCCTGCAGATAAGTTAGAAAAAGTCACTTCTCCCAACTCCAGGCAACCTCCTCAGCATACCAATAGTTCAGTCAGAGTACAGTCATTAAGGTTAACCGCTGTCAATTTTCCCTGGACTGGCAGTTATGTGTTGTAGTCCATATAAGCATTCCATGATGCAGCGAGTTCATAATTCCTTCATAAAATCAACCAGAAGTCATAAGTGCTCCAAATTGTCACATCTTATATCACTGTCAATTAAAAAAAATAGTGTTTCCACAGCAAGAATTACTGGTGAAAGAAAACCGAGTAACTTATAAGGTACTTAATTGGCACAATTTACAGATGCACTTTCTGTTCAGTTTTTCTAGGTACACTCTAATTAAGAAGTTACTTTCCTTCCTTTTTTCTTTCACTTGTGTGGTTTTGGTTTTTCTAAATTCTCTTGTCACAGAGCAGTGACTTTGGCCAGCCTAAGCATGGGGTAGCCAGAGAACTATTTTTGAACTGTGGAAGAATCAATGGCTTTGTAACACTACTTCGCCCTTGATATTGTATCAAAGCTCAAACTGACCCGGTAGAGTAGTTTCTAAATATGTAGGATTAAATTGTTTCAGCTAAAAATTAATCAAGAGGAAGGATGCCTAATTAGTTAAATCATGTGAATGAGAATCAGGAGTGACGGGTTATATTCCTGGCTTCCTGTGGGACCTTGGACAAGTAACTTTAACCCCTGTATCACAAGTTTTTTCTGTGTATAAAAAAGTAATAATCATTTATTTATATGTCTCTCATCACTGAAGTAAACAAGTGCATCATAATATTAAATATCTCTCAGAAAGGGAAGTTAAATATTTAATTTATTAATAGTGGTAAGTCACTTTGTGATTCTTGCATTAAAGCCTCTTTTGAAATACAAATTATTTATCATCATCACTTGTTAATATAAAATAAGCCTCCTCCCTTTAACCCGTAGAAACCTTCACTTATTTTGAAAGGCTCTGAATTGAACAGTTGTTTCACTTCCTGTTTCTGTCCCTATCCTCAAGTGCTGAAAAGTGAGAGGTAGGCTTCCCAAAGAATTTCTGGCTGCAACTGTAAAATAAACTGGATTTCACAAGACAGTCTGCATTTTTGAAAATGTGTAGCTCAAAATGCCAGACTTCAGGATATCAGGTAATTATATAAGCATTCAAGCCCATTGTGAAACCTTTAAGTAAATATTATGGAGTCCATTCTCCTTGCTGTGCATTCACGTATCTCTCAGCAAGAATAATGGGAATTGCATGCTTTGTGGTTAGTTTGAAGTTAACCTCACATTCTGACCTTCCCAATTTGAAAGATGCTCTGGAAACATAAACATCATTGAATGCGTCTATGTATTTAAAGTGGCAGAGACTCAGATTTAGAAAAAAAAATTCAGGAATGTGTAAGGAGAAATGCTTTATTTCACATACCTTTGGCTCTTTTATATTGCAGAAGTATATACAGGTTTTAATGGCTTTTTGTAGTTCTTATTGCTGTTGTTGAAACTGCCTCTCTGATTTGCATATTTGTGGGGGAGAGAGTGGGACATTGTGAAACTGCAACATTGTGGGAGCTTTTTTGTTCTTTCTGCATCCCCATCTCCTACCCTGGCCCTTAGGCTGTAGTAAACAGAAGAGATGATCTGTGTAGCAATTTGAAATAATTTGAATTTATCCTTTATTCTAATACTGTGACTAGGCCAACCATCCTTCCTTCTCCAGCCTATTTAAAGCTACAATAAGTGCTTCAATAGCTATATCAGTTTCAGCCCTGCAGTCATTTTCATTTAACTCCAGCAGTCAGTGTTCTAAATGCTTTTCCCTTTAGCAGTTGGAGTAAAATTTTGAGCTAAACCACCTTCATGCTAACCAACATTGTCTCATTGTTTCTGTGTACTCGCCATTAGTCTGTATCCATCTGTTGTCTTGTCTTAGGTAATAAGCTTTTGGGGACAAGGACTTTGTTTATATAACACCTAACAAAACGGAGTCCTGCTCAATAGCCGGGCAGTACAGTAATACAAATAATAAATAATAGTAATTTTAAAAGACCGTGTCCCTGTATGTTCCTTGCTTAATATGAGGTTCACTGTACAAGTAAATGCATTAAATATATGTTATATATTTTAGTCAAACTAAAATATGACTCATTGCCAATAATGTATGTAGAATAATATGGTGAAGGATTTAAAGGTAGAAGACCCTCTTTTTAAAAGAAGATCTTCATCTGAAGGTCCATTGGAAGTGAACAACTCATAAGACATGCTTCCACTTTTCCTGCTAAATTGACATTTTGTGGAAATAAGGGAAATCTATTATTAGTATTATTACTCATTATTTGCTTTGTTCGTATCCACAGTGTGTTTTCAAGACATTCGTGGATCGTTCATGCCCCTAGTCTAAGGACAGAGACAAGAAGGCAGAGGTTCAGAGAAGGGGCATGCCAAATAGTAATTTTTTGTTGGTAGCACTGCGGAAATGAGTCTTTGAGGTATTTCAATGTAAGCAGAGTAAGAGCGTTGAAGATAAGAGCATGCAGAAGGTCACAACAGGCAAAGGGGTTCACATTTAAGAAGGCACAGAGATGATTGTGGAGGAAGCAGCAAATTGTTCACTAAGGTTGGGAACATTGCAGAGATTGGGCAACACAAAGCTCAAAGAGGTTGGATGGAGATGGGTAGAATTATATAAAGCTTTGAAGTTGCCAATAAGTACAAATAGCTTCAGTCCAGCTGATAACTGATGGGGGGTGGAGGGATTGAAACAGAAGGGTGACTTTGCGTGGACTGAAGGGGCAATGTGCATACTTTGGAGGTCAAAAAGGAAGATATTTTCATGGCTGATATGGAATATCATGAAGTCCTGAAAGAGAGATTTGATTAGCATGATGGAAAGAAAAGGACAAATCTTAGAAATATAGAGGAGGAATAAGCTACATGATTTGAAGTTTGCCCTGAGGCAAGTGAGGAGGAGTCATCAAAAATTTGAGTTTAAGTGAGAGGAAATCATAGCTGAAATGAAGGAGAAGGTTTGGGAGGGAAGATAAGGAACTTAGTTTTAGCCATGTTAAGTTTAAGCTGAAAACAGAAATATACAGAAATAAATGTCCGAGAAATGTCAGAGACTGGTGAAAGGAGGACTGATATGTCTTCTACGATGTGCATGTTTAATGCTCAGGACTAGGTTGCAAATTAGCTTAATCTTGTAATACAGGATAAATTATATGTTATACTGAAGCTGCCATTTGAAACAGTTACATTTAGATCTGAGCTTGAAGTTCAGATCTGGGTCCAGGTCTGAATCCAAACTTATTGTTATCCCCATGTCTATCATCAGCTAAAATAAAAATCTGAATCCAAACACACTTTGAAACTTTCAGGAAATGTGTAAGCAGGTACAATATCTGCTACTAAGGCCTATCTCTAGTTAATTAAGTTTTATTTTAAATGGGATTCTGCAGTTGCAGGCAATGTTTAGTTTTCAGCTTCAGAAAAAGTTATTTGTGGTAACAAAAGGTGACACCACTTTCAATTCTGGCTGAAGTAAAAGTGAATTGCCATTTAAATAGATTACTTTTAATTATATGAGAAAATGTTGTTTTGTGTACATGTGCGCGCGTGTGGCTATGTCTACACTTCACACTATTTTTGGCAGCGCATAGTGTACATACAGCTACATGCCACAGTGAAAAGCACACAGCATCCACACTGCTGTGAGGAAAGGCTTCGGAAGTGGGGAAGGAGTGGAGAAAGGCTCATCTCTTCCTTTTTGTCTCCTCCTGCCAGAGGCTTTCCTCGCTGCCTAAGGGGAAGGATTCCGGCCGCAGGGAGAGGCCCTGCTGCCACTATGGGGAACAGTTCCAGCTACAGGGAATTGCCAGAGTCTTTCTCTGCTGTGGGGCAATGGCAGCTTCCTGCTGCTGGAACTTTTCACACTGCTTCCCTCACACCAAAGCCTTTCTCCGCTGCAGGACTCTTCCAGGGAAAGGCTCCAGCAGCAAGGAGGGAGCAGGACATTACATTGCTAAAAATATCAGTGTAGACAGAGACATGGATTGGGTGAGTAAAGAGATGTGTAGGATATGTGCTTGAGTACATAACCATACTCTTCAGGTGTATCTTTACTTACCTAAGCTGTGCCTCACCGTCTACCCTGCTGTTTATACCTTTGCTGTGTGTGGGAGCGGGGGCTACCACTGCTTGAAGCATTCAATATATAGAGAGAGATGTACACATTATTTCTTTCTCTGATTGTATTACTCTAGGAAAGATCTTCTATGGCAAAGGATGCAGTTTCTTCCCACAGTCTTTTCATTTGTGTGTTTGGCTGGAGGGGAGGGATGTGGTGGTTGTTTTTCCAGGAGGTGGCTGGAGAGAGGGGTTCTGGAAGAATTGTATTAGAATTGAACAGACAGGATGTGAGTTCTCTTCCACTCCCACCACAACATGGGAATGTTCCTGTTTACACCATTTGAATACAGTGGCCTCTCTTATTGTTGAAACTTTTTTTTCGGACAAAAGTACGAGTATGAGATACAAATTGAGATTTTGAAATTTCATAATTTGGTTTCACTCCAATTTGGAACACAGCTCCAAAATTTCAAATTTCTCTGCAAAAGGAGATGGAGTGCTGTTTTGGGGGCAGACATCCTGGCAGTCTACCATAGAGCCACAGTCCCTGGAATTCCTGGAGTCCCCCACACTGAGGCAGTCCTCATACCTGGCTGCTTGGGCTGCTGAAGAGCCACAAGCTGGGGTTCCCAGCAACCCCTGAGGGCAGGCTGCCAAAGAACCAGGCATGAGTTGGCAGGAGACCAAGCAGGTTTTGAAACCTTCCCAGTTTCCATTAGGACTTGGTCAAAATTGAACCATCTCTGTGAAACGTTTTGATTTCAGCAAACTGGCAAATTATAACAAAAAATGTTTCATCTGATTTTTCCAACCAGTTTTAAAATTATAATTCTATAATCCTGAAATAGTGACAAAAATTAGGTGAATGGGCAACAATAGGAGGTTAAATTTAATGAATTAAATTTAAAATAATTTGATAAGAATGAAAAATGGAATGAAGGGAACAGAAAGCACAAAGTCATTCTATGCAGCTATGTGAACTCTACTAAGGGAACATAAAAGGAGATTAATTCTTCCATAACTACTAATTAATAAGGTGTATGAAACAACTTAAAAAAGGGAAAAATATATTCTATTGTGCCAAATAAATATAGTTTACACAGTATGTTTTCGTAACTGCGAGGCCTGATGTTATTAGGAATCCCCTATGATAAAACTGCTTTTGAGAACCCCTTTCTGATTTCTTTTAGGAGCTGAATATGTAATCCTGGTAGATTCAATTACTTTTGTGCCTTGTAGCGGTTGTGTAGCTTGTTTTACCTTGAATTTGACATCCTAGTTTTACTTCAGTTAAGTGTCCAGATCCTTGCCTTTTTCATTGATGTAATCTTTTCATTTTCATTGATGCAGAACACTGATAAGTCATATTCTGCTACTGTATGTAGATGGGTAAATCTAAAACATTTTTTTAATCCTCTTTATTCATCAACAGTGAGATGTAGGGTTGTGAATTCATTTGTATTGTGATTCTTGCATGAATTTTCTGAGGAAATTTGCTTTTTTTTGCAATGTGTGTGTGTGTGTGTGTGTGTGTTTGCTTGTTTTGGGGAGAGATTCAGGACTGACCCAAAGCTGGCTGTTGAAGCCAGTGGATGGCTGAAGGCCTTGATGGCTTTTGGATCAGGCTCTGAGAGACCTTACATATGAGCAATGAGCACCTTAGATAGTAACATGTATTATTGTGACGTTTGGTAGGAGTTAGGTTTTACAGTGGTACTCTTTTCAGCTTCCCATCATAAATATTTACATTCCCAAGGTTAAGTAAGCTTTCTTTCTTTGCTCAGTTAGAATACTGCTGGAGCGTTCTATCCAGTTTATATTTTGCAATTAAAATAGAGAATTGATGGATAAAATGGAAGTGAAAAGCCCCCTATTTTCAATATCCTCATGTTGCTTATTCCCTTTATAAACTGACTTCTTCTCCAGAATGTACAGATGTCCTAATACTCCTCGCCCCACCCTAAACAGAGATTATCCTTATAAATTAGTACATTTAAAATAGTAAACATTTCCTTCTATCTGAGAACACCTGCACCAGCAGCTTAACTCTACCATTATATAAAATGTACTGAAATAGCTGAGCTCATTTGTTAGAACAGCAGTAATTATTTTCTCTTATGTAGCGCAATTCATCTGCAGTCTTTTTTCCTGGATACATTTACATTACAAAGCATAACAGCCTTGGAAGATGAGAACTCCCACTTTATAACATAGTATTAAGCACCTTTAGTAACTCAAAAAGCCATGTTTCTCTTTAGTCAACGAATAACATGTCCACTTATTCGTGGACAAGGTGGGTGAGGTTGTATCTTTTATTGAACCAACTTCTGTTGATGAAAGCAGAAAGCTTTTGAACTCACAGAGATCTTTTTTATGCCTGGGAAACATACTCAGTGTGTCACAGCTAAATCAAGGTGGAACAGATTGTTTAGCATAAGTGGTTAACACCATTAAAGGTGAAGTGGCCAGGTAACACAGCTCCAGTCATTGGGAGAGGGTGTGGAGGGAGGAAAAAAAGGAAGCTGGGCAGGTAGGGGTTAGTGGGTGATAGATCATTGTAATAAGCTATAAATCCAGTACCTATATTCAGTCCCTGATTTTTAGTGTACAGCAAATTTAAGCTCCCAGGCACTTCTTTGAAGGTGTTGTCCAGGTTTTCTTTGCGAATGAGGACTGAGAGGTCATGTATAGAGTGAGCACTTTGTGAAAAGTATTCACCCGCAGGTGATGTGGTATTTTTGTCTTTTATCATTTTTCTGAGAGTGTCATTTCAGAGTACAGTGATTGTTTCATTTCACCTACATCGTTGCTATTGGGACATGCATGCACTGGATGAGATACACCACATGTTGTGATAGGCGTGAATAGGACCCAAGGATCTTGAAAAGTGAATTCTAGAAGGTGTTGATCATCATAGCAGTGGAGATATGTCTACAAGTTTTACATCTGGAGTTCTGGCAGGGTCTGGTGCCACTTTGAATTGGTGTGTCTTGGTCTGTAGGGAGCTTCCTTCTGACGATGAGGTTGGAGTGTTGTTTGAAGACCAGAAGAGTGGATTTGGGAAAGATTTCTGTCAAGATGTGGACCCTCATCAAGTATGGATTATACTTATTTAATGATACCTGTATGTGTTCCAGTGTGGGGTGGTAGGTGACAACTAGTGGTATGCTGTCAGAGGTATTGAAGTAGATTCTCATGGAGTATTTGGGTGGCCTGTTCTCTGATGCAATCTACTTTCCTAGTGGAATGTTTTTCTTTGGTGAATGTGTTTTGAGTGTGTTAAGGTGTGTGTCCCTGACATTCTTCTTGGAGCTTACTCTGTGGTATGTGAGTTCTTAGCTGTAGATAACAGATTTCTTGGTGTGTTTAAGGTGGTTACTGGATCTTTGAAGGTAAGTGCAGTGATCCATGTATTTCTTGCATATAGTTGTCTGTAGGCCACTGGTGAAGCTGATCATGGTGTCCAGAAAGTTGATGCCAGTGTGGGAGTGTTCTAGAGAGAGTTTAATGGATAGGTGGGGCTTGTTGAAGTTGTGGTGGAAATCTGTGAGGGAGTTTGAGTTGTCTGTCCAGAGGATAAAAATATCAATGTATCTCAGGTATATCATTGTTTTCATGGTGCATTTGTCCAGAAATTCTTCCTGCAGGTGGCCAAGAAGAGGTTTGCATACTTGGGAGCCATCCTAGGACTCATGGCCATTTCCGTGGTTTGGACAAAATGTTTGCTGTTGAATGTAAAGTTGTTATAGGTGAGGATGAAATAGATGAGTTTGGTAATGTGTTTGTGTGAATATCTGAGTGTTGTCCATTGTCTTGTAGATATTTGAGGCAGGCAGCAATGCCTTGTGAGGAATGTTGGTGCATAGGGAGGTGACATCCAGGGTGGTAATGATGGTGTTCTGAGGAAGGTTTTAATGTAGTGGGTTTTCTGGAGGAAGGTGGTTGTGTCCTGGAGGAAGCTGCCCTTTGTGTAGTGGATGGTTTCTGTGGAGCATTTTTTGTGAGCAATCAAATTTGTAGGTTTGTAGGTTTATCTCCTACCATGAGGTGAAAATCAATTGTTAAAGATTGTATTTTTAAAAAGCATTATCCTCTGTGAATGCAAAAAAACATTGTTTTGGGTGATTAGAGATAAAGGCCGATTTTTTTCAAATGTTAATTCCTAAAGTTAGGTATTTGTATCTAAATTTAAACTCCCAACATAAATGGTCTGATTTTCAGTCATCTGTGCAATTCAAATTAAGGAACTCTGTGTTAATTATTTAAATATAGAAAACATATTTTTAAGGATTGAAAAATATAGATAACTCAGGTTTGTTTCTAGAGGTTATTACTTAAAACCATTAGCACAGGAGGAAGAAAATTCACTGCACAGATAATTTAGAAGTCTGAATACCTGAGGTTAGGGGAAGCTGAACCCAGCCGAGAGAAAAAACCTAAACTTTATATGCAGATATAAAGGTGAATTTGTTCTGATTTAAAGACCTGATTCTGGGATGGGACTTGAGCTTCCAAAAAGCCTCTGATTGCTAACTGAATAGTCAGAGATCTTGTTTATTGCAGCAGGAGGCTAGGTTTACTCTTCTTGTCATGGAGTTTTGCCATTAACTTCAATGAGAACTGGCTTATGCACTGTTGATGCTTGAGCTAGTTGCCACTCAGATTGCTTGCCAGGCATTCAGTTCTCATGTTGATTATGCTAATAAAACTGTGGATATTTGTTTTATCATAAGCCTTTGTGTGTCTGTGTGCATGTGTCTTCATTTTGCACCTGGGAGCCATGGCACTGGCAGTGTTTTGTCCTAAGAGAAAATGAGAATTCCTGTTTAAATCAATTTGTTAGGAAATTCAACTCTGTAGGCTTTACATTTAACCCTGCTGTGAGGTTTGTCACTAATATTTTGAGCAGATTATTGCTGTTGCAAGATTAGACGGTTTTTTATTCAATACATATAAAATCTCTAGTGGTAAGAACAATTAAATCATGTAGATGTCTTTTTCAAATGTTAGTATTTCGTCAAGGGAAAATCCACCTTGAAAAAAAATTAATCTAATTTGTTACTGCACCACTGGTCAGCCAAGAATAAATGGTTCTACAGCACTAGGATGTGTTCTGGATTGAAAAATGTACTTAATCTCTTCACATCTTGATATTTTGCCACAAAACCTGAAGGGAAAATAACCAAGTGAGGATGCTTTTGGAGGTTTCTTTACTTGGCTCTGTGTCAAGCATAGATTTTTTTTTTTTAAATTTAACACACAAAACATTGCAAATCAGGATGCAGGTCTTCTCAGCCCACAGATCTCTGTGTTTGTGCAGCATCCATTTATTCTTTTGGCTTGATCTTGTGTAGTGTTAATTACTTTCAGCTCCATTCCATTAACAATCAACACGTTGCAGGGGAGGGTCTCTTAAGAACACATCTACATTATGGATAACATGTAAAAGCTTTAGAGCTCACCTGGGCTGGTGGCATTGCCTGTTGTTAAAGTTGCATGACACTTCCCATTGAAAGAGCCAGTTTTCAGTGTCTGTTGTATATTTTAAAACAGAATTCCAATTTCCATCCAACTGCAACTTCATACAAATCATGAGTAAAAAATTAATCGTAATATAATAAATAATGAAATTAAAAAAAAAATACAAATAAATGTGAATAGCTATAGTGAATTCTCTTGGTTAGCAAATAGAAATACTAAATTGTACTAGCCAAAGAGAATCAACCTTGCTTTAGAAAAATAACTAAAAAGTACAGATGCAAAACAAAATTAAAACTGATGATTTAAATAAAGTTTTCTGCTTGCTATCTGAAATCATGATTAAAATCAGTGATTTAAATTGCATTGATGGTAATCAATTCACTCTACACGCTTTATAATTATGTGGCCAAATTCAGGCTTGAATTAGTTTTGTGGTGGTGAATGCAATGTCCAATATGCTAATGCTGCAAAAGCATTGTCAATGTGAGTTCATGCTCTGATCCCCCTTGGCTAGATCAGGCAGTATGGTCAGAAAAGATCCAATAACACAATCATCTGTGGTTCTGGTTATGAAGGGCCTGAACTCTGGATTTTGGGGATGCTATAGTGTGAAGTAGCAGCTGATGCACCCAGCCTCCTTGTTTCCCCTGTAGTCATCCATTCAATAAGCAACATAAATTTGACTCAAGATGTAGTCTAGTAATTCTGTCCAAATGTGTAGGAAAAAATAGAACATTTTAAATGTGTAGGAATCATTCAAATTATTCTGAGTTCACTTGACTCATATTCAAAAGTCATTCTTAAGAAAAAAGATCCATGTCTGCTCATTTCCAATACTGTGCTAATAAAAGCAAAAGTAATGACTTTGAAAATGAGAAAAATGTTGACTCAGCTCTCAAAATGTCAAATATTTCCGTAATATGGTGTCAAGGTCCATTTTATACCCTCTGCTGACTGCTCTATTTGCAAACTATTGAATTTGCATGTAGGTATAATGAGAGTGGCTGAGTTCAGAAGAAAACTAGACTAATATTGATTTTTCATATTATGAACTGTTGAAGCTGCAGATTTGATTTATTTTTTCCTGATAAACTGTATTGTGTGTCCTGACGATCAAAGGAGAAAAATTCATTATGCCCAAGAAACATTATAATGGCTTCATAATTTTCCTTCGAGTTTTAATATAATTAACAATCATCTTGGTTTACGGAACTTAGTTGGGTTGTGCTGGCAAAATGGGGGAGATGAAAGAGATTGTTCCTACAATCCTTGACTCTCAGGAATCCTAATGATAGCCAAAATACTGAATATGCTATGTGTATAAGAGAAAGAGAGAGAGAAGGCCATGTTGAAAACTTCTTTCTGTTTAATAACTTCCTATTTTATCTGTTTGTATATCCAATTTAAATATATAATAGGTATACAAGTGGTTTCTTTTTTTTCCCCATCCTTAACCTTAACCTTAACCTTAACCTTAACCTCCTGTCCATTTCCTTGTTAATTTAGATTACTCTCCTTTTCAAATCCACCTTTACTAGAAAATGTGGAGAGCCACATGATTATGGGTGTCCCTGCCCTTATTTGTATCCACAGTGATATTTCTCATCTCGAGATTATTACCAGCAGAGAAGAGGTAGTGACAAACTGTTTTAATTAACCATAACAGGACAAGAGTATTAGATTTGAGCAAAGTTGAATTTGAGGAATATGAGCTCTAAGAAACCCTGCATTCATAAAAATCTAATAGGACGGGGAAAGCACAGGTAACTTGATGTGACTGTAGAGTGGACAGGAGGACCAAAGAGAATTTCCTTAATTGTATCACTGACCTTAGCCCAAGTTTTGTATCTGAACCCCTTTGAGGATATACTCAGGAAGCTTGATAACAGCAAAGGTAAGATGTATTCCCCTCACTCTTTCTCAGAGCTCTCATTTCTCTGTTAGTTCTTCTCTTCCTCTTTTCTTTTCTTGGAGTATCCTGGGAATTGTAGTTCCTGGACTCAAGTTACAGGAACCACCTAGGAACAAAATTACACACACACACGTGGGGGAGGAGAGGGTGGCTGTCTGCATCTAGTTAGATTCAACACCAAGGTTCTGATATGACAAATGTGGATAGTGGTACTGGATTCCACAAAGATGGTGAAGTCAGTGCCATGCCTTCTTCTTTCTGCACACCAACTAGCAGAGTTGCTCTGGCTCAGGGAAAGTGCACATTGTATGCTAGGTGAGGGGCTGCTCAGGCCTACACTCCCTCAGCAATACAGGAGGCTGTTGAACTTATTTTAGGCACAACGCAACTGGTGTTCAGTCCCTCTTTATCTAATGGTCAATAGCTTTACAGCGCCATCTTCTCTCGAAATGTCTTAGTGAAAATAATCTAAAACAACTATTCAGTGATGAGGAGAAATATGGAGAGCAGAAATGCACTTATGTGCTCTCTCTTGTCATTTCAGTTTCTGCTTAATATCACTACTTTCTGATTGAATAGAATACTCCCTTTATGGGTCTTCCTGGACAAACACCAACCAGAGAGCATCATATACACTGCAGCCAGATCTCACTGTATTATTCAGTACATTGACATTTAATAACAGCAATACTATATAGTTTAAAAATAAGTGTAATTACACCTTAACTTTGATCTGCTGTTACAAATTTCCTCTTCCCTTTTAAATTGGCTCAGTCAAGCACAGTTATTGGATGGTTATTGTGTTTTATTTCTTCAACACCAGGTTATACAAATCAGGTATTATTTATGAACATTAAACCAAGTCACTATGTCCAAAATATTACTGTTAACTTCACCGACGGACCTTATCCATCAGAGAATAACAACCTTCTTTAGCCTGGGGGGGAAGGGGAGGTATAACAGGCATACCTATTTAATCAGGTCCCTTCAGTCTGACAACTAAATCTAAAGCTATAAAATAGTCTGAAAATTGAAGTTGAAATGCTAGAAAAATCTAGGAGGGATAGAAAAACCTTTAGCCAACTGCTTTCTACTTATACTTAGCCAATAGAACGATAGTGCTACCATGTAGGAGATACCATCTTTCAAATGAGAGTGAAAGCTATGGTCCCGATTACTTGTCATTAAAGATCCTATGGTTTGATCTTTTGGCAAGCATAGCAATTTTGGATCCAAAACGAGAACAAATCTTATTTAAGGTAATTATATTTGCCCTGTGTTTGTGTATATACATCTATATAGATTTAAAACCACATATTTAAAGATAGATATATAGAATGTGGTAGTGTGGTATAAAGGTTTTATCAGAATGAGTTTGGGACAGCCACATTACAATGTGCTAAGCCATCAGTGAGTTATGAAGGTCATCCTGAAATTATAATGGTTCCGTAAAACTACAGAGACCTAACAATTTGATGTTTCATACTCCTAAAATTGTAAAATCAGCATGCATGGCTTCAACTGTCCAGGCCCTGGAGGAGGAAAAGAAAAATAATAATAATCTTAAAAAGTAAAAAAAATTAAAATACATCTAAATAGCTGTTCTAGTCATACTGCTGTCCAAATATTAATTTCTGATATCTTATGATCATCCAAGGCTGGAAAGCAGTGCTCCATATTTCTTTGGAAAGCTAGCAATCTTTCCCATTTTACTGGTACTACATATTGTTCTGGTTTTTAGCCTTGAAGTGTTGAGAGTTATTGGACTTTAAAATCTGTCACTTGACTACAAATGAGTATTTTCCATACTGTGTTCAGGCTATTATAATTTTGAGGAAAATTAAATATTTGGTCTCTAATCCAGCAAACACCTACACATGAGTAATTTACACATGTGAATTGCCCTTTTGATCTTAAGGAGGTAGATTTTTGTGGGATCAGTGGAAAGGTTTCTTAAGCTAATCTGAATGAACTGAATGAGCCATTTTTTCTACTTTTTTTTTCCTTAAATTGCTCTAATATTTGGAATATTAGAGGTAGCATTGGCGGTGATGGATCAGTGGGTACTCTACAGGTGAAATACTCAAAGCGATAGTGCTAAACACAGTTTGTAGTAGTTCTACAGTTTACCTCCATGAATATGTCCAAATTTTACATACATCTGTGTGTCTTTATGTATATATAAAAATAATAAAGTGGTACAGGAGTGAAGTTAAATCCTATTGAGGAAAATAGAAAGGAGCATAAACTTGGGCAAGTGAAGTGTAAAAATATAATTAAGAAGGCCAAAAAAGAATTTGAAGAAGAGCTAGCCAAAGATTGCAAAAGTAATTGCAAAAAAAAAAAAAAAAATTAAGTATACCAGAAGCAGGAAGCCTGCTAAACAACCATTGGGGCCACGGGTCAATCAAGATTCCAAAGGACCACTCAAGGAACATAAGGTTATTGCAGAGAAACTAAATGAATTCTTAGGATTGGTCTTCACGTATAAAGGAGATTCCCAAACCTGAGCCATTCTTTTTAAGTGACAAATCTGAGGAACTGCCCCAGATTGAGATGACATTAGAGGAGGTTTAGGAAAAAATGTATAAATTAAACAGTAATAAGTCACCATCAGAGAGGGGCCAGCCCTATGGCATGCACGTGGCCTACTTCAGTGCCCTTTCACCATAAAATGAAAGCTGCTTTAGCATTCCTTATTAGTACTACACTTCATTTAGCATTTGACTGAATACAGTTATTCAGGTTCAAATTCAAATTTGGCCCATGTTCACTACATGGCTGTCTCTGGATCCAAGACCTGTCCCTCTTGTGCAGCAATGCCAATGGAGATGGGTGTGTTTGGGAGAGGGCCATGTTCTGGAACGCTGCTTTTTATGCATGTCCTGCTCTAAAAAGACACAAAAGGTGAGGCAGCCAAGACTAAAAGCATCCTCCTCAAATCATCAAATTCTGGCAGACCCTCTGAGCAGCCTTAGCTATTGGGTTAGTCCCATGCATTCAGGGCCCCAGTGAGTCAAGGTGACACTTTGAGATCTCAGGGTACTTCCAACAAGCCCCGCTTGCCAGCCACATTGGTAACATCCTCTGAAAGGGGATGAAAGGAGCATCGCTCCCAGCACTAGGACAGGCACTGATCCCCTTCTCAGACTGGAGAACAGAAAATCTCCTCTGAGTTTCTTGCATATGAAAGCAAGGAGCGAGTGCCATTCTGGTGCTTCCATATCAAAATCCGAGCTGGCACCAACAGTTTCTTTTTGCAGTAAGGACCAGGGTGCTTCTGGTAACAACAGTGTGGCCCTGATACCAACCATCTCAGTTAGCACAGAGTGCTCCCACACCAAAACCCTCTCTATGGCACCGTCTACCTTTTCAGCACTGCGTGACATGACGCTTGATGCCCAGAGACTCAGAATATCAGCACAAGAGCAATTCTCAACACCAAGGGAGTTTGCTGTGGGCACGATACTGGGCTTATCTCTTATTGAGAAACTTAGCCCTCTTCTGCCCACAGCAGTGACTGAAATACAGAGCACAACTAGTAGAACTGCTGTACCGCTTGAGTAGGTGTATTCCTTTTTGTCTTCCTCAGAGGAAAATAGTGGGCTTCCACCCCTGAGCATGCCCCTTCCCCTCAGTAGGTAGCAGTCTGGCTCAGACTTTAAGGACGACTCTGAGTGGTGCCAGGTAGTCAGTGGGGTCCACCAGCGAGCACCCCCACAGGTACCCATTAATGTGTATTCCTCCTTACTAGTCACTGGCACCTGGGATATGAATCTACAGTCTACATCATTAGCATCACCAGTAATTCCCAGACTGAGATCTTCACCTCCAAAAAAACATCTCCAGGCCTCAGAGTTCCATCTGTTCCAGCCACAATGAATAGGGTGAGGGGTGACCATTCTTCTGAACAACCACCACCACCACTTCTGGCCATCTCATGTCTTTTCCAGGTAAGGCAATTAATCCCCTATTGGGTGCCTTCAACCGATGAGCTGAAATCAGATTTCTTGTTATGGGACATATGTACTCATTTTTTGGTCAACCTGCTAAAATATCAACGCCAATAGTTGAAATCCCTCACGTTGGAAGGTCACTTCATGGCCCAGACAGCTCTTCTAATAGCCTTAGATGCATATGATACAGGATCCAGGACAACTGGCCATGGCCACTGCCATAAGTAACTATGAGAAAGCCCTTTTGGCTGCAGGCATCAGGAATATTGTTATAAAATTGGTGGATGGTGTCACACTGTTTAGAGTGGCTCATGACTGTGAGTGCCTACCTCAGGGCACACTGTCAAAAACAGGCCAGACACCCCAAACTGGTGTTCTATATCTATTTTACCAAACCAATAACAACCAGTAACAACAAACCAGTAACAACCAGTAACAAATGTGAAGTCCTGGACCACTATAACGGTCTTACCATGGAGTCACAAACAGTCCCCTTAGACTCTCCAGTGTATCTTCCCACTCAGACAAACTGGACTTAATGATAAATAGTCACACCAAAAATCACACCACATTCAGGTTGCTTCCCGTCCCAAGAGACCAGTCACTTATCCCAGATCAATCGGTATGGAGATCCTACACCAAAGACTACACCTGTAGCCAATCCTGTAATAAACTATTTAAAGGTTTATTAACTAGGAAAAAGGAATAAGAGAGTTTTTTACAGGTTAAAGCAAGTAAACATATACACAGAAGTGAGTTACCATCTAAATCCTAAGAGTGACAGAGTTGTAGTGACCTATCTTTGTAAAGTGTCTTTCAGGGAAGACCCAGATCTCGGGTTTTAGGGTCTCTGGCTCTTTAAAGTTCAAACAACCAAAAAGATGCAGTTTATTCTTGTCAGGGATTTTTATTCCCTTCCCCCAGAATTCAGGATGATGAGGTGATTTCATGTGTACATCTCTTCTTTATGAGGTTAGGAGGCAGCCTTTTGTTCTCTGATGTTCCACAATGGTTTGTCTGGTGCCTATGCATCTTCTGTGGTGAATGAGTATTTCACACTTGGGAATGTTTCTCTCCTGACTGGGAGTTTAAAGTTTCAGAGCAAACACTTTTACAGTTTTAGAGCAAATGTTTAAATATTGCTTTATAACGTGGGATACAGATATTATAAGTGAGATTAATACATGCAGCAACATACAAGCATATCATAGAGTCTAAACAGTAAATACATTCTTATAAGTCTAATACCTATTTTGAGTAAAACTAACCTACAGGTGACATGGTCTGGGCTCCAGCTTGTCAGTTCTTAGCTAATTCCTGGAGCCTGGGCAACAATTGGCATCTGGCCTGCTAGCTTCACAGGTGGAGCCAGCCTGATTAACAACAAAAATTCTAGTTTCCTGGAATATAATTAATGGGGTGATGGCCACTGCAGGTGATTGTCATGCATGTAAATCTAGAGCTCAGCTATTTGACTGCAGTGCTAGGCTTTTCTGCCTCTCATTCAGGGCTTGTTTTCCCACTGCAAAGGGAACCCTTTCCTTCCTGGCACCTTAATGTGGTATTAACTGGGTTGATGGATCCTACCATTTGCATCTATGGCTACCTGCTTCCTTTACCACCTATCAATGAAGATGGCCTTTCTGGTAGCCTTTATATGAGCTAGGACCAAGCACTTGTTGCAGGTCCCACATACACCTTCTTTCACAAAGACAGAGTCACTCTTAGGCCTCATCCAAAATTTCTGCCCAAAGGAGTTTCAGACTTAAACATCAATCAGCCAGTTCAACTCCCAGTTTTTTTCCGTAAACCACACTCTGACGTAGGTGAAACAAAACTTCACACACAGGACATGCAGAGAACACTGTCATTTTGAATTAAATAATTTACGTGTGCTCCTAGACTGTTTGTGACCTGAATAGGGTAAGAGACAATCCATAGCATCCCAGAGACAAAGCAGGTCTCAGATTATATCAAGGTTTGCCATGATGGGACTAAGAAAGAGTCCCTGGATTATATTAGCACTTGTTCCACTGTGGCTCAAGCAGCCTCTGAAGTCTTTTAGGGCAGCATCCTCAGATCAGAGATATGTAAAGCAGCAGCATGACGCTCAATCCACACATTTACCACTTACTATTCCCTTATGTGTGCTTCCAGATCAGAAGCTACTTTTGGTAGGGCTATCCTGCAGTCATTGTTCAAGCAGGCCTCCTCTCGCCCATCTCCAAGTACAAAGGCTACTGCTTGTTAGTCACCAAGCATGGAATTTGTATGGGTAATTTCTCAAAGAAGAAAGAATGCTTATATACTTTACAGTAACTGTGATTCCTCAAGATGTGTTAGCCACACTGATTCCCCACTAGCTGAACTCCTGCTACTTGGGATTCGTATTGGCAAAGGCACTGAGTAGTTGTTGAGACCACCTCATCCTTTATTCCCTTCCTTGCAGGTTGCATATGGACCAATTGCTTTGCAAATTGTTTGCCAATAAGGAAAGCTTATCAGTTCAGGATGTTTCTGTCTACTTTGTTTACTATAAATATGTCCACAATAGTTAGTTTCTGCCTCCTTTATTTACTATAAACAGATTCACAATCATTAATTCTTTCATTGGTTACTTGTTCAGGCATATCTTGTCTTGGGTCTGCTAATGTCAGCTGAGACAGCCTAAAACTGGGGTTGGGGGCAACAGGGCACTTGGGATGCTGGTAGGTGACAAGCTTTTCTTATTTCTGAAAATTGTAGCCCCTGCGTCCCATCTCTTCCACTGTCGTCCCTCCCCCTTCCTCTGCCTCTTCCCTCGAGGCTCTGCCTCTTCACCAAGGCCCTGCCTCTGCTTGCTCCTCTCCTCCCCTCCCCCATCACTTTTCCCTCCCATTTCTCATTGCTCAGTCCTCTCCATCTCCCTCCCTGTTCCCACCCCAGCTAGTTTCCTTCTGCCTCAGGGCTGTGACGGGAGCTGCTGCCTGACGTGGAGACTGCTGCCTTGCCTGCCCATGAGATACAGGTAGGAAACAGCTCCAGCTGATCCAGAGCTGGTGCAGGTTGATGACTTCCTCCTTCCCTCCTGCCTGCGGTAACTGGACTTTTGGCATACAGTCAGTACCAGACATTCCAGTCAAAAACCAGACAACTGGCAACCACAAGTGCACCCTGTGGTTACTCTAGTGCTCTACATTATAAACAGTGAGACTCCCTGAATCTTTCTGAAGTGTCACTATGTAGTCACTCCATAGTGTAACTGGAATTTGATACAAAAACTGTCTAGTTGGGTTCCTTGAAAGCAGGCTAGTTACTTCGGTGATATTTTATGATATGTGGATTTGGGAATCAGGACAAAGTTTTATCACCTAATATTATCTATTAGAAGACAGTCAACAGAATGTAAGTTATACCTATTTGTTTGTTTATCATTTATCTTGCTGAATGCTGTATCTGTAACAAATGAGAAAAGGGAAAATAATGTATATCACACTGAATTAGGTTTTTGGGTATGATTTTTAAGGTAAAGTTAATGCTCCTCAATTGCTTTTTAAAATGTCCCTCGGCCGGTTTTGGGGATAGGGAGGCTTTGTCTGCACCAGCAAAAGAAAGCAAACATTGGATCCCTTTAAGGATTGCACAACCCGCTTCTCAACCTCCTTATGAGCTTCAGCACGGATGGATGCGCTGGTTGGCTGGACTGAAGGGTGCAGCATGTAAGCCTATTGCCTTCTGGGCACACCAAGAGAGATACCCATTTGCCCCAGGTGCCATGCTACGCTGGGAAGAAAAGCTCCCCCTTGGGATCAGAGTAGGGCTAGGTTTTTGTCCCTTGCTGTTGGGATTGTGCTAGTTGCCTTTTTGGGGCTTGGAAAGAATTTTCTACTTGTTGCCAGATTGACCTAGGCAGTGTGGATTTTCTGACCTTTCTCCTAGCAGCCCAAGGACACAGTGCGTAGGATGGATTGTAAAATTAATTTTATCACAACTTGGCAGATGACCAGTGCAGATACTCCATCTGTGTGGGGTCTGGCTTCCTGAGAAACTAGAATTGGAAGTGGATTAGAAGGCATCTTTTCAAGAAGGTGGGAATGAGATTGGAACACTTAATGTCTGGTACAGCAAGGAGACGAGACCCTTTTCTCCACTCCCTTAACACTTGTACGATGGGAGGGTATTGGAGTCTCAGCAATGGTGCGAAGTTCTGTTTAATGAGATGGGGAGGTTGATGTCAGCCCTCCACTAGATGGTATGGATTACAATAGAAATAATGATCTGCACTGGATGAGTTATTGCCAGATAGTTCCAGATAAAGTTTTGGCCAAGTTAAACCACATTCCTGGTGTCTTGTCTGTATTCCTTCAGTGTTGGGGACTATGATACATGCGCATTTAAGTAACTTAGACACTTTTGAAAGTAGTACTATCTAACTATTTTGACAGTTACAGTTATGGGAGGGATTCATTTGTAAGAAGGAAGGAAATACATTTGTATATGCATGTACTGCTACATTGAGATCCTTGTGTATGGCCAAAATGAATAAATAGCAGATGTGTTTTTTTAAATTCATAAAGGGCCTTTAATTTCAGCTCTCATTGCAAAAGTAGCAAACATTAATTCATAACTTAAAAATCCATGCAGGTAAGGTGGTTAGTTGAGATCTAAAATTCAAAGGCAGTGAAAGGTAAGCTTAAATGGTGTTAGATATGAAAATTGCTTTCTCCTCTAATGGTGCAATTTAAAATCCTCTGGTAAATTCAATTCAGTTACCAGTGAGAAACTCATCAATTCCCTGGTTAAGATAAAAAGCTGCTTCTTATCCTGAGAAAAAGGGGAAAAAATGTCAGGCCTTGGGGGTCACACATAAATGATTCTTCACTGATTCCATTTACAAAGCTGCCCAGAAATCTGTTCATTCATAACAGTTCACTAATACAGTCTTGCACTACTCGCCCAACGGGACTGCCGCAAAAATGTTATAATATGACTTGAAAGGCCAACAGTTTTATCTGCCAAGAGTACAAATAAATTAATTGCTCATGTCACTTGTTCATATTTTTCCCTTTCTTTAAAAAAAGGATAACATCTGTTTTAAGTATATTATGGCAATTAAATTTAATAAACTATTTTGATCTTGCTTGTGTCTCTAAATTTCAAATTACATTAATACATTAGTAGCAAAGTACTGGTTGCTAAGCAGCTACAAGTCCCATGTATACATGCACATGCTAGTGTTCTGACATCCCTTAAATAAGTCTTAGTTAAGTGTATTTAATTTTAAAAAGGACTGTGGAAGTCTGTAGGATTTGCTTAGGACTATAGGTGCCCTGATAAACAGGAAATGATCTTGGTTATGCTTCATTAAAGTAACATTGTATTTGTAAGTAAAAAACATATTTTATGTTATATATTTGTTTTCTCTATGGGAAATATTACTTAATAAAATGACATGTAATACATGATTTCTTAACCTATATCATAGTACCTTTAATTGCTTAATACACTGTCAGAAAAAGGGAGTTAATACCTTTTGCCACCTGTGATAGTTGGAGTAATATGCAGCAGGTGGTTTGTTTGATTATTTAAAGCCACTCCAATATTTTAAAATGCTAGCCTGTGTGCCATACATCAAATGGATATGTAAGGATAACTAAACTAAACTGATGAAGGATACAAATATGTAGAAGTAGAAACGTTAGATAAAGAAAAATATCTGGTAATATTTAAAATACTAAATAAAATTATTTAAAGTAATTTTTCCAGTGCAAATTTTAAGTCCAGAAACAGATATTTATTGTTAAGTAGGAATTGTGATAGCTTCATGTATATTTCATAGCATTGCCGATATCAACATTAAAAAATAATGAGTTAGGCCCCCCAAAATTGTGAGTTTAGATTAAAAGTAATGAGATATTTAAAATATATATATTGTTTAGCTTTTTTTTATTTGCCTTCTACTTTTTGTGTTTCAGTTATGCTTATTTCACATTTTTAAAAAATTTTCTCCACAACCATGTGGGATAGAAACTTTTTTCCCAATGAAATTTCTCATGACTACAGGATCTGGGGCTTTAAGAAAAAACTCCAGATATGGCAAGACACATGATGAAATCATGGGGACTAGCAACATTGCTTCCAGCAAAAATAAATAAATAAAATGGTGCACTGAACGGAACATTAAAAGAGACTTAGATATATCCTGGATATTCCAATTCAGAGTGCAGACAGTAAAATAAAAAATTGCTGCTTTGGAACTGCAGTGTAATCTTTATTGTTTAAAATTATTAGCATCCTCTAAATCTTTTCTAATGATTACTTAAATTCTGTGTATTGTTGTTTGGTGTAAAATTATTGAAACGTTTTTACAGCCGTTTATGCTACCATCTGTTTGGCTGAACGCAGTGACATCAATCAGCACCCTTCTTTCACTACAGCAATAACATGAATATCTACAAAGGGAACAAAATCTCAGTCACCAGGGTGATACTTTCAGTCACATGTTGCCTTCTCTGCCATCTCAGAAGGTTTGCAGAAAGTGTCTCTGCTGCTGGCTTCCTAGTCAAAACTTAAGTACAGTCTATTGTTTTCTATCCTCTTGTTTGCTTTTCTAGTATTTTGTCCACTGATCTGTTTAATTATCTTTTTCTAATTGATCACAAAACCATTTCAGTTACTCCTAGTTTATGTAGTTGAAAAATAATGGGGAGGGGGAAGAGAACTGTGTCAGGGGACAATTGTGTAACCTTTAAGGATGATCTGTCCTGCTAGAAACTGGTTGTATTTATACCATATCTACATAAAGTGGTATGAATGATTTTAGCCACAAATAAGCTTTCTGAAATTAACGTGTAACTCAGACTTTACTCACACATCACTATATATAGTACTGTTTTGCGTTACAGTTTAGGGACAGCTTGCAAGCATGTTACTTGCTCAAGTAGTCCCTGCTAAAGTAACTGGCTAAATCACCAGTTCTAAAGCTGCCCATTTAATTTTACTAAGTTCTGGTCCCTTCTACTATTTTAAAAAATGAACTGCTTTGTTTTGTTTTAAAAATTTGCATTTAAAAATAAAAGAAAAAGAATGCAACCCAATCTGAGTCATGGTTTAGCCTAAATGGCTTTAGCTACAGTTTATAAAAATGTTGCTAGTGCCACTGTATAAACAAATCTATTATTTATTAATACACAGACTATTTAAATACTGTTGACACAGCCACTAAAAGCAAAAAAATCCTAGTCAAGGCTTATGTTCTGTGTGTCTTCAGCATCTATTGTAACAGCCATAGCATACACTAACATAGAACAAGGTCCAAGTTTAGGAAAATGTACCACTCTCAGGTATGATCATAATTGCAGTCTAAGAGGTTTGGGATTATATTATCTTCAATTTATTTCAATATATATTCTATATAGCAAATCGGGCAATTGGCAAATTTAGATTTTCATTTTAAAAAACAAAAGCGCCCTCCTTCTCTCTCCAAAAATGGAAACAAATACAAATATAGAATAATCCAAGCAAACACTGAGCTGATTGGCTCAGTGGCAATGGTCTATAGAACTTTCCATGTCTAAGTAGATGGTGAAAATCTACTCCAGTTCATCAGTGTCAATGAAAAATTACTATTTGGTAGCTTCTAGATGTGGGGTACTCAAAACAATTCGAGGGGCAAATGTCTACCACCAAAGTGTATAGTTGGCAGACTTGGCTGAGGTCAAGGATATGGAGACTGCTCTTCCCTAGGGATGATACTGCAAAGATAAGGGGTTATATATTTTGACCAGGAAATGTGGGGGTGCTTGCTCTGGCACTTTCCTTGTGTGTGTAAACAAAGGAGTTGGTTCTCAAAGCTGTATCTCATTACCTTTCCTGAGCAATACATTCACATCAACAGAAAATTGTTTTAGTGCCCCTCACTTAAAAAAACAAAATTCTAAATATCTGCTCCAGATGGTTATTCTTTCAGAATCCTCCATGGGACATTATGGGTTAGATCCTCAGCTGGTGTAAATCCCTGTAGCTCCATCAAAGTCAGTGGAGCTACGTCAATTTACACCAAATAAGGCTTTGGCCACGTACATAGAATAATCATCTGGATAACCAATTGTAGTGTCACTAAGAACTCATTTGAGCAGAGTTCTAAGTGTTTTGTGTTCCTGTTGACTTCCCTGGGAATTGAATATGTTCAGTATGTTGTTGTGGGGGTGCTTAGCAACATTCAGAATCTGGTCCAAGAGAGCAGTAGGATATCAGATGAGAAATAAGCTATAGAAACAGATGAAAGACCAAATTCCTCCCCATGAATGGAGAGGATGCAAGTTGCACTGAATGGGAAATTTCCTGGGGTTTGTGGTGGGATGACCACTTCACACAGGATTGGAAGAGGTTAAGGTAGCCGGGCAGACCAATTAACTCCAAAGACTGCACCTGGAGGAGAAGCCAAGGAGCAGGGAACTAATTGAAAGCAGGATCACCTGTGCAAGAACAGGCAGGGCCTGCATAAAGCCAGATAGCTTGCAGCAGATAGGGGTGTGTAGAAAGAGGCTGTAGAAAGGTAAGCTGTGTTTATTTCCTGGGAACAGAGCTTGAGTTTTGGGACTTGTACATGAGAAGGTGAAGTGGGTGTGGTAGGAAGCAGTCCAGGGAAGGAGCAGTGAGGTCTGAGAGGGGAAGGCCAGAACTTTTGAGCTGGGAGTCCCTTGACTGAAGTCTGGAGTAGAGGGCAGGTCCAAGTTTCTGTACCAGCCACAGGGAAAGACCCTGGAAGGGAAGACTGCCTAGAACTGCTATGAAGAAGTGACTTTGCTACCCCAGAAGTGGGGAACACTGTGTGACCTGGCCAGAGGGCTGAGTTATGCAGAGGACACTGTGGTTCCTGGGGCTGAGAGAGAAGGGCTGCAGACCAGAGGAAGATACAAAGGTGAATGAGAGTGTCAACCTCAAGAGCTAGTGACCAGGAGGCAGCACCAGACAGCAGTGCGTGGTGCACCCCGTGACAGAGCTCCACCTGGGGAGAGTACCTTTGAACTCTGATATATGCTTCAGGGAGCTCTGTCTGACAGAGACTGCTAAAAGATGCACTGAAACATTAGTGGCCTGGTCTGCGCTTTCATCTTTCCCCAGCGAAGCAATGGTTGGGGGCTTTTTGCAATTCTACTCCCTCCCTATCTTCTCCTTTCTTTTTTTCCACATGACGGACTGCCTGTCTGTCTGTTGGCCTTTTCTCTAGGCCAGTGGCTTTCGATCTGTGGACTCATGGTGGTCTGCAGACTACATTTAAGACTTCTAAAGGAGTCTATACCTCCCTCTGAAATCTTTTAGTGGTCTGCAAATGGAAAAAAGGTTGAAAACTGCTGGTCTAGGCAGGCTTGCTGAAGCTTGAGGCTGTCTGATACTGTCAGATGTATCCAGCCCCATGTTTCAAACAGAAATATTGTTTCCCAACAGATATGGGAAGAAACTTATGAAATATAAGGCTAGAGTCTCAGCTGCTGTAGGCCGGTGCAGCTCTGTTGAAGATAATGCAGCTATACCAATTTTCACTAGCTGGTAATCTGGTCCGTAATGTGTACAAACAAACAGAAAACCTTGCATGTGTAATCTTAAACTCTGGGTGTGTCTTCATATCTCTCTATCTGGATCGACTGAGCGGTGAGTGAAGACCAGCACAATCGATCCAGAAGTTGATGCAATAAAACTACCCCCTCAAATGGCGTGGCACTGCGTCAATGGGAATGCATTTCCATTCAGCGCAGTGCAATGAAGACGCCATGTAGGAAAGGAGTTACAAAGTTGATGGGAGTTACGCAAGCTACTCTGCGTAGCTTGCATAACTGCCACGGAAATTCCAAGTAAGTATAGATCTGACCATGGACTCTTCTACCTGGTAACTCTTGAATGCTACAGTGATGAACGTAATAGAAAATGCTAAGATAGACATGCAGTTGTTTCCAAATTAAAATTGTTTTATACGTTTTCAATGCAGTATAAGTTATTTTTTAATTATTTTTCTTTGAGATTCTCAGGTGTTTTTATTATACTTTCATTCAAGAAGCAGAGAACTCTAATTTTATTTAGAAAAGGAAGCTATGTGTAAAGGTAATTTTAATTGAAGCTTTGGTAGAACTCTGGTCAGAGAAAGCTGTAAAACTCATGAGGCATAAACTGGGTTGTTTTATTATTTTAATCTTAATGACATTTATAATCAGTAACTCAGTACGTGAGGATATTAAGATTTAACACTTTTTAAACATCTTCACCTGAAGTCTGTGCCTTCATTACAGAAGTTTATAAGCAACTTTTCTTAGAACTTAATCTCCTTTCTTCAAAGCCTCTCTTTCTTCTGGCTTTTTATTGATTTTTAACTGATGTGTTTTAGACTTCTGTTCTCTCCACTGTAAAGTCCTCTGAAGTGCTTGCATTAAGGATGCAATATAAAATAAAGAATTTTGATTCTTGAGGTGCAATTTTCAGGCCAATTCCTATTGTTTTTAGTAAAAGCTGAGTAAGGACCTCCAGATTTAGCGCAGAAAGTGGAAGTGAGTCATGGATATTATCAATTTTTAAAAAAAAGACGGTATGCTAAGTTAACCACACACTCCAAATACAAATCAAATAGAGAAAGCTCATGTGAGCCCCTTATTAAAAACATCCTTGAGGATCTATAGACTATCTTAGGAGCTTCTTTTTTTTTAAAGAAGTGTCTAGCCCTTTTTCTTTTGAGAACAATCTTGAAAATGTAAACCAATATAAACCATCTGCTAAGACTGAAAGAAATATGCACCTGTGCTCCACTACTGCAACAGGAGGTTGCCAGGAATGTTTCTCAGTCTGCCCCAAAATGTTCTACACTTGGTTACACTAGCAAAACACTGATGTAGCCAAGTGACTTTTTAATATCAATGGAATTACACTTCAGTAAAAATGCTGTAATAGTGGAGAATGGGACCTTGGGCAAGCTCTTCTTGTAAAGGAATTTCAGTCCTATCTGAGGGCATTCACTGCTGCAACTATATGGTTGTGGTAGACCACATGTTTAGCATGTAAATCTATGGCTTTTACAAACATGTAGGTGGGAAGAGAAATAAAACAGACATTATACTTAAGGAAGTGTTGACTATCAATAGTGGTTCTAAAATTACTAGACTTTCGTCTTTTCCACAAGTTAGCAAATTGAAGAAGATCTGTGTAGCTGAAAAGCTTGTCTCTTTCACCAACAGAAGTTGGTCCAGTAAAAGTTATTATTTCACCCACCTTGTGTCTAAATTAAAATAGGTTATAGACAGTTAAGAGCTATTGAAAACCTTGCTGGTATACATTAGCTCTGAAAATACATCAAGTCAGTTGCTGATAACTGTTGTTCTCAACCCCAGAACACACAATCACAACGGATGTCAATTCACATGGCACGGAAAAGGGAAGTGTGTGTCACTCTTGAGGTGGGGGAACTGCTTTCTGTAATATCTTCCCCTCCCATCAGAAAATGCATGTAATTTTAGTTGTTTGATCCTATGGAACTTCCTCATGGCCCTACACATGCAAAAAGAAAGACAAGATCAATGGATGTGGTTTAATGAGGCGTCAATGTTACTCACATAACATAGCTGGGAATACCTGGTAATAAATAGTACAATGCAGGCCATCATTCTTTCCCTATTGTTTCTATCTATTTGAGAGGGCTACTGTTAGCCCTCTCCGACCTTAAGCAGGTCCCAGCCCATTGCTGGAACCCCACCGTCCTCTCATATGGGGATGAAGGAAGGCTGGAATAAAGAGGGCGTGTCTCCCAACTGTACCAAATATTAGGAGCCCTAATCCCCTGTTTTCCAACTTTCTTAGGTGCTGTTTTCCCCCTAAATCCACTTTCAACTGCTGTTTATCAGGAAATCCTATCCCCTCTGTAACAAGTACCTGCACTGCCAACTACTACATTTCTACATCTTGATCCAGCTCCTTTCCTACCTCACCAGGACTCTGACCAGCTCTGAAAAACCCCACCCTACTTTGACCAATGTGGAAATGAGGGAAAAGTTTCTCCCCAAAGGAACTAGCACAACACTCACCTCGGAACATAAGACCTGGTCCTGGGTGGCAGAGTGGTTTTTGCTGATCAGTGATTGCCTTGGCGTGCCCCGGGTGTAATTACTTCCCCCAGTGTTCATGGTGGGTCAGTGCCCCTTTCTCCTGTCTTGTAATCCAAATGCACACCCAGACAAGACTCACCACATCTATTTGCAATGAGCACATCTCAGTTCTCACTGAGGACAGGTTCTGTGAGCGGTTGAAATAGACAGATTCTTTAGGAGCAGAATTCCTGCAGATGGTGCTGCCAAAAAGCTAGGGAGGGTTGAGGGAAAAGGGAGGGATTGCACGAGAACCGGACCTTTGTGTGGACTGCCCTAAAATCGATCATGTTGGGTAGTCTTGTGGGGAAAAATAGTCTTTAATTACATGTTATCATCATACATACGATGGGGGGTGAAATAAACTTACATGGACAACTTTCATTTTGGCATTTGCTAAACATTTGAGCACTTGACCTGGCAACCATAATGTTCCTTTAGCAGATGGTTTTTAATATAATTGGAGATTAGTTTGTGCTTGGATGGACAACAGCAGCATTAATGGATAGTAGATATTTAATTTAAAAAAATAAAGGAAATTCAGAGGCATCTTGGTTAAGAGTCTAATATTTAACTGAGTAGCTTCTTATTTCTAAACTTTGCATATGTATATTGTTTTGAAAAATCAGCTGCCTACTGTGCAATGTTCAGAATGTTAAGGACATTTCCTTTAATTCTACTGCAGTTCAGAGTAAATATGATCAAGTATTTAACCTAATTCCAGGAGATTGCTTTGGTAATGTACTCTCAGTTCTTATGCCCTCGTGTTACAAGTTCAGGAGACTTAAAAACCCGTCATGATTAGTGTGAATTTCTTGTATTTACTGTTACATTTTATTTGTGGTTGCCAGAAAATATGGCTCAATTATCATTTATAGGGTGGAAAATCTGAAGAAAATTTGCTAATTATTCCAATTAGCAAACATTTTCATGACCAATTTTTCTTGTTTAAGGCATCAACTGTTTCCCTATTTTGTCTGATTAATTTTTTCATCCTACTTCAAAATTGTCAATAGTATGTAATGTTAAAACAGTTCATTGGAAGAAGGCTTTTTGAAAGCACAGCTGTCAGTTTTTTGAACAGGTATAATTTAAAACTCAGTCATATAGCACTAAAATGTATTGATCTTAAGGAAGTTACCTAGAACTTTTTTTGAAGTGCGCTTCTGTTCTGTATAGGTTCTTACTACAGCGATTAGCATGGCATCTGATCACCGCCAATATTACATTAAGTGACAAACATCTGTCACATGTTTGTTCTCTCATCCTGACTTTGGGGACAGGTGTGTGTGCAGTGGAGTGACTTGCTTTGGTAGGGTGGCTTTCTTTTGTTGCTATGTATTTGTTTGAGAACTCAAAGCCAAAGAAATGAGCCTTGCACTTGGAGCAGAAGGTAAGGAGGTTTGTGATGGTCTCGGTTCCTGGGGGAGTTCATTCCACAGTTTTGGACCAGCCCCAATAAAGATCTGTCGCCTGCACAGATGAGCTTTATCCTTGCTGAGCACCCTCACTCCAGCTGAAGTTAGTTCAGACCTATGGGAGCTTGGCCATCTGAGCATTAAGCCCTTCATCTACCTATCTTCATTTTCCCCACTTATAATGTGGGAATAAATAATACCTCACACAGATGTTTCAGGGCTGAACTCCTAGTATTTGTTAAAGAGCTCTAATATCCTGGGGTGGATGATAGAAACTTTATTACCATAAAAATATGGCTACTCTGATAGAAACACTGATGGGACTGCTTGAGTGAATAAGTGCTACATCACACCAGTAAAAGTGGTGAAATCTGGAGTGAATAAGCCGATCCAAATTATTTTGTGATGCCTGGTGCAGTTCTCAACCTGATTACCAGGAGAGCACACCCTGCTTCCTCCCTTAGCAAGTAAGAACAGAGGAACTTCACCTGCTATGCTGGGGTTGTTCTAGAGTGGGTGTAATGAACCGAGCACTGGTCCTTTGACTGCCTTAGAATTGCAATAAGCACACTCAAAATTGGAGATAGTGATTTTAAGGAGCAGGATGAAGCCATGGGTCACTCCCTAAAATCCTGAGACTCCTTCTCAAGTAAGAAGGGTTAGCAAGTCTGAGTCTATGCATATGAATTTAAAAAAAAAATTGGTGTAACTAAAATCAAGCATGACAGTCTTATTCAATCAATTATATTACTTCTTTCTGTCATGTTACATTTCTATAGTGTTTTGCATCCAAGCATCTCCAGTATGATTTACACACTTATCTCACACTCTCTAGAAGTTGGCTATATTTTATTAAGCCAATATTGCAGATGGATAAATTGAGGAATAGAGAAACTTAATGTTAAGGGCTAGAGTCTCAACTAGTGTAAGTTAGTGTAGTTTTACTGACTTCCATTCTAGTATAGCTATGCTAATTTACACCAGTTGAGAATCTGACCTTTATAATTTGCCTATGGCTATCTAGTAAGAAAGTGGGACAGCCAGAAATTAGAGCTGGTTGGAATTTTTTTTAAATGGTAAGAAAAAGAACTGGATAAAGTTAAAACATTCCATATCAACATTTTTGGTACAGTGTTTTGATTTTTCATCTCAAAACAATTTTTTTTATAAATTGTTAAACTGAAATGAAAAATTGCAATTGACCACAAACATTTGTGTGGGGGAAGAGGGAAGGAGAGTTTGTTTGTGCAGGAAACTTGGTAATTATTTCCTTGTTCATGTTTGGAACAAAACAAATTTTCCTCAAAATGAAACTGCAGTTCCAGCACTACCAAGAACCCAATCCACAAGTCTCCTTTTAGATCGCTCCCTCTTCTTGTGAACCAACTGTTACCCTTTCTAATGTTTGTGTTCCAAGCACTGGATAAGCATTTTTAAAACTGGATCTAGATGGAAAATTACCAAATTTCACAGGGTGGGAACTCTACTGAGTGGGGACCTAATAAAATAGCAGATTGCAAATGCACAAAATCAAAACGAGCGACAAAACCATTTGTGGACTAGCTAATTCATTTAATGAATTAAAGCGAAAACAAAAGAGACCCTGACTTTTGTTTTTTTGTCATGTAACATGCACTGCATGTTAACTTAGAGTGAGAAGGGAGTTTATATACTGTGCTCAAAAACCCATCAGGCTTATTCATGATTCAATTACATAGTGTTCCCTTAAGAGATGACAGAAGGAATAATTACTGAAGAAAACAAAAGTAACATCATTTCTGACCATTCCCCATTTCAGGGCTATTTATGGTTATAAACCCCAAAATGGAAACTAATTAGTGGAATCTCACTATGTCCCTGATCGGTGATGCAGCCAAAAAATAGAAAATACAGCTGAGATATATTTATCTTGCAGTGACAATGGAACCAGACATGACCCTATGGGATGAGAAGATAGCACTAATAAGAGAGAACCAGCTGCTCAGCACAATATGAAGACACATGAACAAGAAAACACCAAAATTGGGAAAACATGTAGAGTTAAAATATGATATAGAGGACAAAATTTGTTGTCTGAAATGAACCCAGAGGAGCTTGAAAATTATACACAGAGGAAGGCTAAGATATGCATTCACCAAACTATGAGAGGGGGAAAATCAAGCCACATATTAGAAACAAATTAAAATATATAGGACTCCCCCCAAAAAAACAATTATTGGAGTAACTAACAAACAGAGAAACCAAGTAAGATAACGGTATGCAACTAATGAATTTTTTTTAAAACCCTGTCTAAAACTGTACACAAGGATTTAGAGAGACCCTAATAAATTAAACATAAAATACATGTATACTCTTAAACAATTAGAAGAAACTGAAGAAATCATCAATGCTTATAGCAAATGGAAGTATATCATACAATAAAAATATTTAACCTAGGAAGAAATAAACTAGGAAAAAGCACATTTGCTACTCAATGTCACAAACTTTTTACAGTAAAACTATTTCTTCCTAACTATAATATTGAATAAAGCTATACACTATGTTAAGGATATGTCCAGGAATCGCTCCCCCCTGAAGACATCATGC
>ML675610.1:46744952-46820795 GCA_007922155.1 Mesoclemmys tuberculata
AAAAAAAAAAAAAAAGCCCTCTATCAACGGCTGTAGAACAAACGTATTTTCTGGTATTCCTCACTTCAGGTTCTATAGTTCTTACAAAAATACTGGCCCATAAACTAGAAATATATTTAGTCAAGAAGGTGGAAGTGGATAGCTAGGGACAAATGCAAAGTACTATATTAATGAAGGAATAATCAACTTCAAAATGGAAAATGACAGAACAGTGTAGCAGAAAATGGTTGCGAGGGGGGGGTGTTATAATGGATCTCAGACTAAATATGGGTCAGCGATATAATACTATTGCCAAAAAAAACCCAAACACTATGGGATATATTAGTTTGAGTGTTGAAAGCAAGACCCAAGAAGTAATTCTCCCATTCTACTCAACCCCAATAAGGCATAAACTGGAGTTCTGTGTCCAGTTCTGGGCACCACACTTCAGGAAAGATGTGGACAAACTGAAGACAGTCTAGAGGAGAGCAATACAATTTTAGTACAGCTCTAGAAAACATGGCCTATGAGGAAAGCTTGAAAAAAATGGGTTTGTTTAGGCTGGAGAGAAGAAAAGATAATCGCCTTAAAGTACACATAAGGTTGCTCTAAAGAGGAGGGTGATCAAATTATTGTTGTTAACGGCTGAGGCCAGGACAAGAAGTAATGGGCTTTAATTGAAGCCGGGAAGATTTGGGTTAAACATTAATTGTAAGGGTAATTAAGCACTGGAACATATTACCTTGGGAAGTTGTAGAATCTCCGTCACTGGAGATTTTTAAGAACAGATTATACAAACACTTGCACGTATGGTCTAGATAATACTTAGTGCCTCCTCAGTGGAGGGGACTGTATTAGATGACCTACCAAGGTCTCTTCTAGGCCTAGATTTCTATAATCTGAAGGAATTGTAAATGTTCTATCAAGATATGCTGAAAAGCTGTGTATTTGTAGAGCTTGATGAGCTTGATGTCGCATGGGGCCGAGTACTCCTTTGGGTTGCTGAGGGCACTCAGCCACTCACAGAAGTGTTCCATAGCTTGGACAGATCCTGAATTGGCTCACGATTTTTTAATGGGGATTGTATATACATACAGAGTTCAGTACTAACAAATAAATTGTTACCTGGTAATAGGGAGAGTGGGAGTAGCTTAGATACCTATTCATGAGTTCAGTTACTGAAAGCCATGAAACAGTGATATCTCTTTACTTTTTTTCTGTTTGTAGCACTAGTAGAGCCCTTGCAATATAGCCTTGCTCAACCGACGTATAGGGCAAATTCTCTACCAGTATACTGCTGGCTCATTTACTTTATCCTCTACCAAATGCTGTGTTTTTTTTAAATGTAATTTGAGTTGTAAGTAGCTTTCTAGATTAAAAAAGAAACTAAAGTGGACAGATAAAAAGACCAAAAAATATCTGAGGACACTTAACTACAAATATGACAGCTATAGAAGACACCTTCAATACAATAGTAAAATATATCAAGTATTTTCAGAAATATTTTCCTAACTCAGCAATAGTAGTGTAGAATCTAAATTATGCCAGTGAAATAACCAACGTTTTGAAAGGTTTAATTTTTGTTTTATTTTGGGGCCTTATATGGCCTTTGTTGATGCAGTGTGGTCAAATAACCATACTTCTATACCAGTAAACTGTTATATACATCACAGCTGTTGTGCCTTTCACAAGACTGATGCAGCTTTAAAAAGCCATTGTTTTTGACTTAATCAAAGAGAACCGAATTCACTAGAGCAGTTGACCCATTAACTTTACTGAAGACGGACCTGATACTCCATGGCACAGTGAGACCAACTTCTGCAGCAAGAACTGAAAACGTTTTACTCCAGTGTTAACATGTTTTGTGTTTTAGGACATCCTGTTATCTCCATATTCCCATCTCTATACATCCCCATGCCTGTTGAAAATAAGTCAGACCACCAAAAAGCCTATCACACAGTACTGACAGTGCTGCTTCAAATGCTAGCATGGCAGAAGGAGGAAAAACCCTGCAAGACTTGTGTCCTTCTCTCCTTGGTGAAGAACACTTTTTACCACTGTAGCTCCAAAATTGAAAAACCAGTTCAGTTCTATTCTGCATTCATTTTTAGAAACAAAAACATAAATCCCAATCAAGCAGTATAACTCTTCACTTGAAATGAAAGTGTCTTTCTTTCCCATCACATTTTACATTAAATCATAAAGATACTTGTTTGCTGAACCACAAAGTGGAAATATGGTGTTGATGATGGGAAGACCCATAAATAATTCATGACAAATAATGTCCTACTCACCTTATAATTTATTAGATGTACAATTATAACAAATAAATTAATGAAATATGAAAATAAATAGGGAAGAAAAATAATGGGAAGAATGTTAAAAATAAAGCACGCAAAAAGAAAAAAACAAGCCCAAGAAGAAGAAGAAAAAGCAATTGCTTAAGCCACTAAAAATGTTAACAGAATAATTGTACTGAATTTTTAAGTTGCCGCTGCAGGTAATTAAGTCAATTATGCTTCTAGAAGTCTTCTCCGCAGATGCAGTGCATGGAAAATCCTAATGCTGGTTCACAGAATATATAATTGTAGCAAGAAAAGCAATAGGACAGCTGTCTCCCCAATGAGTCAACTGAATTTTCATAGCTGGTCTGTGGGTTTGGAAAGCTAATTTGAGGAAGCAAAATTAAATGAATGAAAATTGCATGCAATAACATTAATCTATAATCATAGCTAAAATGTTTAATCAGAAATTTCTTTTTTCAGATTCTTGTTTTTTAGGTGAGTTGTGAATTTAAGTGGACAAATTTTTGCCTTGAAAAATAAAGCGTAGCATTACAGATTAATGCTAGAGGGGGGAAAAAACGTTTAGTACTTTCGGGTAATATTTTCACAGTTTATTACTATTTTTAGTCATCATGTACCCACAGTAGTCCCCCTAGTGGTAAATATAGGGAATTACTGCAGTATCTCAGATGATATTTTAACAGGACGATTGTATTTAAGGGAGGAATTTTTTTTCTTAGTCTTCATAGAAAGTGATTAGAGAATCACAAAAACATCATGCTGGAAAATACTGTAATAGTTTGGAGAATATAACTGTGTCCATTTATGAATGCCATTTGATTTTATGAATACTGTATTATTTGCACTTGTAACAGCCTTGATTAGAACTTTCATTTTTTGGTAGGAAACAGACTGTCTAAGAAGCTGAAACAGGGCCCTTGACTTTGTGTAGTTCTGGCAGGAAAGTGGGAGCTACTGGCTGAGACACTGACTTTTAACTAACAGAAGTGCCACTTGCGCTCTGGAGCGGAGTGTGCAAAGGCTGGTGGGGATTTAAGAGTTTCAGCACTTGTCTCAGGGCTGAGGGCAGTTGGACTGTGAGGTCCCACATCCCAAGGATGCGTGCCAAAGGGGAAGCCTGCATCCTGGGAGTGTGCCTGAGAGGCCAGAACTAGAGACAGTCTGGATGCTGCTCAGACCCAGTTGCCTTAGGTCAACTGAAGACAGACAGAATTTGCAAGAGGGGATCAGCCAGGGATATCACACGTTACCAGTAATGAGTATTTTCACCCTTGTTGTGTCCACTGTTGACCCATAATTTGCCCCTTGTGTAATGTCATGCTTTCATAATTCACCCCAAGTAACGTCATGCTTTCAGCCACAATAGGATGCAGTCAGCATGGTACAGATCACTATGCCAAGAAAATGTTCAACATCACCACTAGTGATTGTTCATGTGGAAAGTCTTTTGAGCTATTTCTGTTTTAGGGTAATGCTTTGGTAATGTCATCTGCTCTCATTAACCAGTGTTACTCTTGGTAATGTTGTAAGTAATGATTAACAGTTAAATGTTAGTAGAGAGTTCTGCTTTGAAAGTAGAACAGTGTAATTAGATGTGTGAATATCAAATATTGATAAGTTAATGAGATGTACAAATGAGAAATTTTTATTTTAATAATAAAAAAATGCCAAATTTATCATGCTAATATCTTACCCTTAGTGGCCATTCATGAATAGAAGTGTACAGAGATTTCTGTCCAACATTAGGATAGAAATGCCCAAATCCTGGAAGTAGTAACCTAATATTATCTATTTTAAGAATAAATGAATACTTTTGAAGGCTAGCTATAGTCAAGGCATGGAGGTATATTAAAGAAGGCTGCTTGTATGATATTATTTGCCCCCAAGCTCCACAAGAAAAGAGGAGAAAGAATCAAGCCGTGCATTACTGCAGAATGAGAGGCATATAGCTAGCACATATAATCTGTCACAACCTGCTCCAGACCACCTCTCTGAACAGACACCAGTCTGTTGTGATGGATCCAACTGCTAAATCTTATGTGCTTATAAGACCCTGGGTCTCGGTAGCAACTGGTCACCATTCCAGGTCTCAGTGTACTCTCAGGTGCAAATCCCATGTCTGACACCCTTCTTGGGCAGTGGACTCTTGCAGTCAGGTTTCCTAGTCCCAGAAATCAGTGCCTCAGCCCTCCTGAGTCCCCAGTTGCTTGGACATACTCCTCCTCCACTTCTTTCCAAGCTCCCTCCATCTGTCTGTGGGAGCCCTGGTTTTTAGTTACAGCATTCAGGGACATTATGGCAGCAAGGCAAGAAAACAAAGATTTAGCAAAGGAATTATTAAACACGGTCACTGTCCTGTTTAAAAGCACAAGAAAATTATATATCTATGGGAAACACACTCCTGACGGCAGTCAGCCTGACCTCACCAGCACTGGTGTTGGTCTGAGTCCTTAGGTCTGGCAGCTTTTCCTGCTTCTTGCTTTTCTTGGTTGTCTGGCTTGCAGCAGTGGAATGAACCTCCCTTGTTTAAAGAACGTTCCTCTTTTAAAACAGCCTCTGACAACTTTTTTCACCATGCACTTCCCTTAGGGAATTTCCAAGCTGCAGCCACTCGAGGACTCCTGGTTACAGAGTCGTGCCCAGTCAATGCTCTTGCTGGTACGCGCTGTTCCTCCAGTGTAGAGAGATTCAGGCCCGGTCTACACTTACCTTCCAGATTTGGCGGCAGTCAACGGAGATATGCAAGTGACATAAATCACTTGCGTATCTCCCATCGACTTCGCGGCGTCTCCTCTGCACACCGTCCACACTGCGCTGAGTCGAAGGGGCTACACAGACCGCTCAGTCGATCCAGAGCAATCGATCTGATGGCAGCGAATTTGCCGCCATCAGCGTAGACCCAGCCTCAGTGTTGATGGCCCTTGATTGCTCTGTCATGGTCTGTCCACTAGGTGTCAAGTCTCTGCTAGGACATGGATGCCTTACACCATACTTTAGATTTAATTCAAAATGGAGGTTGAAACACTGCATGGTAGTCACAAAAAAACCAAAGAATTCATAAGTTGACACAGCCATATCCCCTTCAATCTTTCTCACTATCCACTATGAACACCAAAGGGTTTTCACAGAGTTTAGAGAATCTTTTGGCGTTTGTATACTGTGACCTCAGATTTTCTTTGTGGTTTAGACTGTTTTCTACATTGTGTTTTGAAAGAAATTTGTATATAAAATTATAGACCAGATTGTGGTTTTCTTTTGCATGGGTGAGCAGTATGGAACCTTCCCCTTTGCACAACTCATGCAACGGATGATCACAATAACAGTTCCTGAGAGTCCTTGCTCCGCCCTGCAAATGGTGCAGCATTCTCATTCCCCACTCTTGGCATGCACACAACATACCAAGAAGAGACTATTTGATAAGACATAATCTTTCCTATGGCTGTGCAGTTGGCCACCTGTCCCCATCTGGGACACGTTTTAGCCCCTACTCAGTGAATAAAAGGTAGAATGTGAGTTTGTTCATTACTCTTTAGAACTGGGACTCCATTTGCCCTAGTCTATCGTCAGACACTGTAGGCATGTCTACACTGCAATTAAACACCCGCAGGTGGCCCATGTCAGCTGACTTGGGCTGACAAGCTCCAGCCTGAGCCTGAACATCTATACTGCAATTAAACTGGCCTACAGCCTGAGCTTTGCAAGCCCAAGGCAGCTGACATGGGCCAGCCGTGTGTCTTTATTGCAATACAGAGACCCTGTGAGTTTAGGATCAAGACATTGACTGACTGAACTGCTCTCATAGCTGCTGAAGGTATTCTTTCTCAAATGAGGTGAGTCAGACTGTTTGTCTCTGTCCTTCAGTGATGGGAGAAGGGTTGCAGGTTGTCACTATAACCTGATGACTGAAAGTAAGTCCAGTGTACAGTGACACCCATAGACTCATCAGTTCAACAATTGGTTTGTATGTCAGCAATGATATATCTCTGATTATCTCCAGCCCTCCCGTTCTGAGCACACAGTTTCATACAACTTTGCCACTGAGACACTCACTCCTAAAGATTCTTAGATAAAACTTAATATTTGAATAATATTAATAAATTATAAACTTATTATAAAATATATTAATAAAATTCTACATTTTCAAGCAGCTTGACTTGAAACTGGGCTGTGTCCTTGTGACATGAGTGTGTGTACATTTTGCATTTCTTGCTTCAGTCTCCTTCATGAGTTCATACTGCTTTCTACAATACATTTAGGGAATTGTTTTGGCTTTTCTCTTAATTTTGAAAAGCACTGTATCTGAGTGGCAGGGGTGAAGTGGGGAAATCTTATGCCTTAATGGCTTGTTATCTAGTTCTCAGAGAACTGGTAGAAGACTGTGACAAATATGTATCAATAGCAGATGTGGTTGTGCTTTCTGTTCATCACAGGTACTCCCTGTTACTTAATTTTTCAGAGATGATATGCCCAGCTATATGAGTTTTCCACACCTGATTTGCTGTGCACAAAAAATGAGAAATCCCATACGGTTTTTCTGTATTCTTAGATTCCATCACAATTTCAACTGCTGCTTCTGCAATAGCTGTGCTGTCTTATCTCTACCACCAAAACCTTCATCTCTCTTCCATAGCTGTAGCTCGACATATTTTATACCACTTTATTATTCTGTTTAATGATTTGGCATGTTTCATTAGATAAATTCTGTTACTTGCGATTATAACCTCCAAAATATATTGCTATAAATCATTAGAGAATGATGGAATCAGGGGATTAAAAAAAGTCCACTTGTTTCTCTTCTGTACAAACTATGCAAATAGGTTTAAATTGAAGTAACTGCAGTGAGCTTTTGTTTTAAAATTCACACGATATTCAATTATCAGAGCAAACCTCTTAAGTAAACTAGGGCAAGTCTCAGAAGGGGCCATGCAATTATTATTTGACAAATTCTAACCAGGCAAAAGGAGGGTATTCTGGTAATAGTGGATCTTTAGCTACGAATGCTGAGGGAAATAAGGAGCAGTTAATGCATTCAAAAGAAGTAACAATGAGAGATAATTTAGAATGACAAATAACTTGCTTAAGTCTTTGTGGTTTGTGTCTGTAGTGTGATTTATTATACAGACGATAAGTCCAGCTTCTCAAGTTTGATATCCTTGTGATCATTTGAAATTTAAATTTTAATGAAAATTCATTAAAACCAGGCCAAAAGAAGTGATTCTAATTGCTTTTGAGAATCAGACTATGAAAGAATTCATCGGCAGACTTGTACAGTCTTTTCTCTTGTTTACCATTGGTTGCCTTGTAGGTACTTAATTGAAGGTCCTCTGATTACCAGCATGGGTTGGCATCACTGCACTCTATGAATTTTAAACAGTGGGCCAGATGTTTTAAGGATCAAGAGAGGCATCAATAGCATGCTAGTGAGAATAGTAAAATTTTAATTATCTACAAAAAGCACATAAAATGAGCAGCTCTCCTTCTCTTTATTCTGAAGCAGAAGATTAATGCCTAGACACACGGTGTGTTTAAAGTGTTGGCAGATAGCAAGAGATTTCTGGTTAACTAGCCCATTTTTATTTGGCTCATCAGGTGACAGCATATACAAACTCTAGCACTGTCCATATTAAAGAAATTAAAAGTTCTTTTAAAAATCTTTTAGTAAGTATAAATGTAGCTTAATCTTAGATAATTGTTCATCCAGACTTTGTCTTTTTTTTTTGTCAGTAAGGATATGCTTCATTTTAAAACCTTAAATATGACACTGGCAGACTTTCATTTGTGAAAGAGAGAAGAAGAATGTATATTGGCTTATACAAGAGAGGTAATTTTTTTAACCAATCAGGAAAAAAAGTAATTTCAGAGCATCAGCTTTTTATAAAGCAGGAGAAAACCAGGGAGAGAGAGCTTTAATTAAGGATTTAGGAAATATTTTTTTCTATTTTAAAAAAAAAGTGCCTTTTTGAAGATTCTTAGGATGCTGTACAGTTAACTAAATCTTTTACAATGAAATAGAATAGAAAAGGGCTATTAGAGTAGGGCCACTGTAAAAACAGTTTATTCCCTAATCTATCCTTCACAGAAAGGAGGGGAGAAAATAGCCTGTGAATGCTAATATAAACCAATTTATTGTCATGTTCAGCTACAATGATGGTAGTGCCTCCTATTAATAAGGTTGACTGACACTTTACCCTTCTGAGGCCCTGTTGTCAGATGCTTATAACTTTGCTAAACTTTAAGTGTTTGGGCTGAAATTTTCCATGCCAGATGTTGGTCTGATAATTAATAATAAAGAAGAAGAATATTTCAAACAAAAACAGGAAAATGTATTTTCCCCAGGTTAAAAACTCTGGATAACTGATTTCTTTGAAAAGCTGTAGCAAGTTCATTCTGTGCAGTAGTGAGTTGAAATTTGGTAGAGGGATATGCCGTGTGCCACCCCCATAAAAATCTGACCACATTTAGACAAGTTATACACCTTTTGAAAAATCTCCCATGTGCAATAGACTTGCTAGAACTTCCCAGCTAAGTATCCCAAAGATTCCAACCACACTAAGCATGCTCCAGCTTCAGGATTAGCAGGACTTTTCTTGCAACTGCGGCAGTAGTATATGGCAGCTCAGGGCTGCTGCAGGGTCCATGTCAGGGAATTTGAACTTAGAGTAGGGAGCCTGTCACTCTGCACTCATTAACCCTCCACTTCCCCCACTGGGCCTATGCAGCATGGAGTTGGAAGCTGCCTAATTCCACACAGAAGGGACAAGAACTGGACAAACAGAGAAAAGAAGACAGATACTGAAGGCTGTGGGGCAGGGGGAGGGGCAGAAACAGAGGAGAATGGGTTTGGGGAAATATGGGACTGACTGGGATGAGGAGCCACCGTGGGGAACAGACAGGACTAGAGTAGGGACAGGTTTAAGGGGATGGATCAGAAGGAGTTAGGTTTAGGTGAATGGCAGAAGAGTCTGTGCTCACTAGGACCTGGAACAGAATCCTAGATCCTTGAGTCTCTCTCTTGCTCTGCTGACCTCAAATATCTGTGAAAGTTATTAGCAAAGTATTTATCGCCTTATAGTTCTGGTCCAACATGATCACATACTTTTCCTCCCCTCCCACAGGACCCTGTGCCAGGGACCTATTCTGGATATGACTTGGGGTTGTGTAGTGAAGGACACTCTTGTCTGTAGGACCGGTCCTTCATTTGTTGCAACAGTTGGAAGCTGTGTAGTGAATGAGCCAGGGGATTGAGGGAAGAGAAAGGATTGTCTCATGATTGAATGCTACCCTGAAGAACTGGATTCTCTCTCTGCCTCTGCCACAGGTTTCTTATCTAATGCTGGGCAAGTCACTTACATCAAACTTTTCACAGCTGGTCACTAATTGTGTTTTCCTCATTTTCCGGATGCCTGACTTGAGACCCTTGGTCTCATTGATTGAAGTACTGAGCACTGATAGCTGCAGCTAAACTCAGAGACCTGCCCTTTGAACATATGAAGTACTATATAATGCTACGTATTCTCAAAAATAGGTTGCAGGTGGTTCAAATTGGAACCCAAAATTAGTGGATCCTTTTGCCCTTTATCTCTCACTGCCTTAGTTCCCCATCTGTAAAATGGGGGTAATGCCCCTCCCACATCACAAGGTATTGTGATAATGTTATTAATATTCATGAAGTACTCAGATACTGTAATGAGGAGGACCTTAGAGGAAATCAATAGTTCTGTCTTCTGAGCAGTGTTTGAATAGTATGCAGTATCTAAGGCCTTGGGCCACACATTAAGCAATAAGGAGAAAACAAAGTATTGAATAGCTACTCATTATGTCAGCAACATTTATCCTGTGCACCGAAAAGGCTGGGGTCCTGTGGAAAAAAGAGTATGTGGTTATATAACTGAAGGCTGTATCAAAATGCATATGAATAAAAGGGCTGAATTAAGGTGGCACGGGACTCTTAATTCTCGCATTTCCTGACTTGTGTGTGTGTACCTTTGCTATCTTAAGAGTTCTATTAATGTAGGGTTTTTTATGGTATAATAAACAGTCAGTCTGGTTAACAACTGAGTTACTTGAGGTCTATGCTGGTATAAATCTATTGATATTTTAATGGAGCAACACCAGTGTGAAAGTGGAGCAATGCAGTGGTAAGTAAGGTCATCAGTGTGCATTCCACATATGTTGGAGTTGGGTGTGGGAGGCTTGAGAGAGGGTGCTTTCAAGGCAGAGGGGCAATGTTCGCTCCACTTACTTTGGTGGTGTTACACCACTCACTAGCCCCAGATTTGGGACAAATATCAAAGATTTTTGGTATGGCCCTACCATTAAATTTAAAATTTTATCTTTAGGGAAGGTTCTTTTATTAATTTTATTTGTCTGCACATTTCCTTTCAAGGATTTAATCAAATTTAAAAGCAGAAAAGCTTACAATGTTTATGGACATTTAATGTATAACAACCAAACCCACTAACCAAACAAAGAAAAGTCCCTGGCATAGCTCTTGTTGAGCCATTAAACCTGCAGCCACCGGGGACTCAGGAATGTCATGAGGAGAGTTTTGCACTAATCAGTTGGTTTAATTATCAAATAGCTTGTAGGAAGGGATTTGGGGCTAATAGATGCAGAATTTGGGGCTTCTGCCAAATCATAGGTGACATCCAATCATTGGTGACATCTCAAATTGAGGGTCATGATCCCACAGTGGGTCACAAGGTGGTTATGTGAGCTCCGAGCCCTGCCATGCACGGGGTTGTCAGCCCCGAATCCCATCAGTGCAGCTGGGATCCCTAAGTCTGGCCAAAAGCAGTAAGAAGGTAAGGTACACTTGTTTTAAGCAACAGGGTTTATATTTAGCATTGAACATAGTGCTAAATATAAAAAATATGTTTTAAATTTCTAAGGGAGGGTCACACTCCGAAGCTTGCTGAGTGAAAGGGGTCACCAAAAGTTTAAAATTGGATGTTATGAATATATTTTTTTATTTCTCATTCATGCTGTAAAAAGTGCTGTTATCTTTAGATGGATGCCCCGAAATCCGAAAAAAGGATTAGACTGTCTCACAAGTTGTATACTAGTTAAACATGAGAGGATGGATAACCTGTTTTTACAATTATGTGTGCATTTTATTTCTGAAGAGATTGGTGGCAAAGAAAATGGGAAAGCGTGGAATTGTTACAGTCAGGATGGATTTTTTAATATATTTTTTAGATCCTTTAATCTCCCACAATTGATGGGTAGATGACTGTGCAAATGAGGAGTTACTTGTGTGACAGGAATAATATGAGGGAGCAGTCCTCTCTTACCACTGAAGAGAGGCAATATTGGCTCCCTTTCTGGTCTCCAACTTCCAGCTCCCAATGGTGCCTGGCTGCTGTACTCTGAGGGAGTTTGGGCAGAAGCAAGAAGTGAGGATTCCTGGGAAGGAGGCAGGAAGAAGGGTGGGGGTATGCCCATGAAGATGGAATAGGGTCCCTCCCTTGAAAATATATAGATTTTTATCAAGGTAGGAGGGCTCTAATATCTGGGATTGTATGTGTTTTGCAGTATATAGTATTTCATGTCTGCATCATCAGCCTCTAGTATTTATATCTCTAATTTTAATTTTCAAAAATGGGATAGTGGTGTGACTGTTTATGCAATCTAACAACCCGACCCACTGTTTTGGACAGATCACCTGCTCTCCACCTATTTCACCATTTCCAACCTGGTGTCTCCTGAGGCTTCGAATTTAGCAGCCACTCTCAGTTACTTCTGGGTTTGGCACAGCTAATGGATTTGGTGCAAATGCTGAATCTGCATGTGCCATCTTCCAGATCTGGGAGATGTTTTAGTTGTGTTGGCAACTGACATGCCTTATAACTCTGGAACCTTACAAGAAATACCTGTGTAAAGGTAGTTAGTCCTGGCCTGGGGTGTGAAGTAGCTGTTTCACTCCCAGATGGTCATGTAATGTGCAATACAATGCAATACCTGAACAGTAGTTTAAACAAAGATACAAGATTCATAGAAAATTGAGACTTGCGAGATATTAAAATATAAGACAGATAATATTTAATTTGTTCTGCATGGGGTGTTTCTGTGTCATAGGTGGGAAGTAAGAGCACAGAAAAGCACCCTGCACTTAGCCAGAGTCACAAAATCTTGTGATGTCTATTGGCAGAGCTCTGACGGGCAATAAGTGAAAACTTGTGTTTCCCTTTAAATCTGTGAAGGTGATTGATTCTAGTGCTCTTGGCACTAATTTCTGCTAGCTTTCACATATGTGTGAATGGCTGCAAATGCTTGCCCGCATATGGGCCTAAGGGTAAAAAAAAATTCATGTTTTGTAGTAGTCCTGGAAGACTGGGACAAGTTAAATTGTCAGTCAAAGATAAATCCTAGCTCTGCCAGCCATGCAAACTAAATCATTTGATCTTTCAATAAGAACTAGCTTTTGCAAAAGCACTGTGCTCTACATTGTTGTTGAAGACAGTCCTTATTAACCAGAACAATAAAGGAAAAAATGCTGTTGATGATGAAACAGGTGATAGAACATGGCTTTGAAATTGAAAAAGGGGGACCATTTCTTATGTTCTTTTGTCAACATGAAGTTCTCACTACTCCAAGTAGTTTAAGTTTAAAAATTTAAGATAATCAGTGCTGCAAGTATTAAATAATTTTTAAAAAAGGAGAGATTCCTGTAAATGAAATAATTACATCTTCAAGGGGTCGACTTTTTTTAGGATTGGAAGTTTACATACCTGTAGACGGTTAGGAATAATCAAACAGGCTGTCCCAGAGCTGGATTGGGGAGACAGAACCCTTTATTGCCTGCTTGTTCCACTCCACACTGGGAGTGAGGAACGAGGGGTTACTTTACAATTCTTTTATCCATAACAGTATGTAAATGTATACATTTATAGCAACTCCCCATAGATCCTTATTTGGTTACATTGACACCTATAAAATGTATATTAATAACTATATTACACTTATGAAATAAACAGTAGGATCTTATTCAGGAGATAAGGCAGTATGCCGTATTTATTATGAATACAGAAAATATCTGAAAAAGCAATTGCCTAAAACTCTCATGAGGGTGGGCTTGGGGTTTGCAGAGCAAGTTCAAAGTCCAGGTTTCTTCTCCCCATTTTTATCCATCCCCATTCAGGTCTATAGATTTTATCATGTCAGAGAGTCTCCATGTTTGATGTAACTGTCAATTGCGTTTAATAATGCAAGTGTGACAGCTTTCCCGTTATTCTTTCATTCCTATTACACACTTTGTCTTGTTCCTGTCCTTGGGTGTTAACTCCTCTGTTTTTCGGGGTTATCTTGATCTTTGGCCATCTGGGTTGTAAAAGTTCTTTAAACAAAAGCATTTTCTCTCCCTCCTGCCCTTGGAGGCTGAGAACGTTATCTCAGCAGACACAGACTACATTCACTCTTCATTCATACTTGGGAAAAACCATTACATTCTTATCCCATTACATGGGTACATTATTTTATACTTACTAACATAATAAATCCTTATACCTACACAAATTTTATCAATATTATTTTACTAAATGAATATAAAAGGAATCTCATTTGCCCTTTCATTGCTCCATGATTTACACATCAACCACATTTCTGATATGCATTGGGCACGTTATTTCACTTGTGAATTATCACAAGTAGATTTCAGGATGTTCCCAAACATTCATACTTAGATGTTCGCAAACAGGGCCCCAATGTGTCATAAATGTTAAATCACAAAAAGTTTAGGCAGGATGTTCCCACTCATATGTTCAAGCAGTCAATTATAATAGTGGAGCCTGGGGTGGTATGAACAAACAATCAATGTGTCTGGAACATCCCTATCTATAATGCCTAGTTTTATTCTTTCTCAGTGTGAGAATTAACCCTTAAGCTTCAGATATGTATCTGTGGTCCGGGCCTGCTCTGATTCAGCCTACATCACAGTGCTGGGCCCTACGACTACATAATGAATATAATTATACCCGACCCTGTTTGTTGATTACAGGGGAGGTCAGGCACACCACCTTAAAACCTATACACTTTACATGAAAATTTTTTGAAGTAAAGGCATACCAGGGGGAGAAGAAAAACAAAGTTTTCTTCCCACCAAGGCCTTATGCAGTAAGTCATGATGATTTTATTAGTCCTATTCCCAGCAGATGGCCAGGAAGGGAGGAAAGAAGAGCGATAACAGACTCTAAGATTTGCCCCAATTAGCACAAGCAATGTTTGCCTTTGTCTTGAACCCATTCCCTGTAGTTTAGGCCTTATCCAGCTTTTAACTCTTTACACTCCTACATAGACTTATTTTGTGAAGTTAGCCAAGCATTCAAAAGACAATAATCTGATCATATTCTATCATAACATTTACTGTAGTCCTGAGATGGTTGAGAGAGAGCGAGACCTTCAGTGAAGAGGGTCCTTGTGTTTTAAAAACAAAAAACACCTGATAAGTGTTATGGGTATGATAACATAAAGCCTGGTGTGCACAACTGATATTCTTGTCTGGCAAGTACAGTTGTGGGAATGAAATAAGGTTTAATTTATGGAAGGATGTTGTTAATCATTTAACAGTTTGCAGAACAATTAATTACTATGCTCTGCAGTTTATTTTGTTACTGTGCTGAATAAGTGCATATTTTTACCAGCTGAGATGAGAAACAGGCACTCACTATGTAGGTGCAAAGTGTAAGCAGGAGCCAGTGTAAATTTTGAAAGTAGGGGAGCATCTGTCAAAATAGATCCAGCATAGGAAGTAAACAAAGATTGATGTGATACATCTGTCTACTTGTTTTGAAGCTGTTTGGAAATATCATTCTCATTTCAAAGACTGAAAACAAATCACAAGTCTTTAATTATTCTGACACCAGTATTATCATCATAATTTATTATTTGTATCACAGTAGCACCTAGGAACTCTAATTATGAACCAGAACCCCATTGTGTGAAGCACTGTAGAAACATAGAAGATACGAGTTGACTTCATGAGATTGTGTTGCAGTCTGAGAAGTTGTAAATAAGAGCTGGGATTGCTCTTTTACTACCTATTCCTTAGAATCTCACATACGGTATAACTTGACACAATGGTAACTCTTGGTGTGTTATATTTATGTACCTGTGCCAGGTTTGTGCTTGAATGAGAGCTGAAATCAGAAATGCTAGTTAACATTTAGCTGCTCACTTGAAAAAAGTAATATGATCAGAAAATAAATGTTTCTGTGTAAAAGTTCAATGACAACAAAATATCATGTCCATCAAAAATTTCTGTTGAAGATTTAGACATTTCAGAGAAAACAGATAGAAAACTGAAAGCTTATAGCCAAAAATTTCTGTTCAGAAATGCTGCCTTTGTGCTTCATGGGAGTTGTAATTTGAATATCTAATGTTCAAGTATCTCTCATGGGCTAGGCTCTCCAGTTGATCTACATCTGCATCATGGCCTCCCCTCTTGCTAAGCTGTAGTGGCGCCTATGGCCGCAGTACATCAAAGAAAAATATATTCCTCTTTGAGTACTTGTTCATGTTGATTCCAAGTTGGTGTGTATGCGCACCACATTCGCAGTCATCAGAAAGCTTTCCCCAGTGGTATCTGTAGGGTTGGATCTGGTGCCTCCTGGAGTCACACCCTCTTGGCGCTGTATATAGGGCCCTACAAGCCCCCCTGACTCTTCAATGCTCTAGTGACCATCTTGGACAGTAAGAAGGAACTGATCTTCTCTTGCTCAGCAAGCTCTTTCCCAGTGGTTTTGTTCATATGTACCTGTAAAGAATTGAGATTTAGTGCTAGTAGTATTAATTCATAGATTAGTATAGTTAGAGTAGTTATATTCTGCTTATGAGGGTGTTTTCCCCTCTTCCTCCTCCCCCCCTTGGAGCTGAGGCATGTCTCGATCCCTTGGCTTTAATTCATGCAGGGCCTGTCAGAAACCTATTCAATGACATTCGATCTGTCTCAAGCACCTGGGAGAGACCCATCAGAGGGATTGCTGTAAGATGTGCAGAGGTTTCTGCCCAGAAACCCAAAAGGAAAGAAGCGAGAGTCTGAAAGGTATCCCAATGGAGGCAGCTCTATGACCCCAAAGGAAAGGCCAGTGAAGCCAAGACCTAGTGTGAGGAAGGAGAGCAGTGAGGAGGAGTTTCATCTCCCCTCTACACTGAAGACCTTTGAGGCAGCGAGGGAGGTCATACAGGACGTGGCACTGACATCCCCTCCTAGGCAAGATCAAGACCAGGACCCCAAATCACCAAGTTTAAAAAAAGCTCCCAGTGCCACGCAGGGGCAAGCTATCCATGATGCCAAGATCACCCGCCCCGTGACACTGCTTCCTGGTCACCTAGAAGTGACTCTGAGGCAGAGTCATACAGGTCAAGAAGGAGCCAGCATCATTTGGGCAGACAGCACCAGCGGGTTGAGGTGGCACCACCCATCCCCATACCTTGGCCTCCCCTTAACAAATTCATGAAGAAGCTGAGATTCTTCATTGTCTTTTTGGCCTCCATTATCCTCTCTGGATCTGGAGGATCAGTATGCTGCCCTTGACTTGAAGGACACGTACTTCCATATGGCCATCTTCCCAAGTCACAGGAGGTTCCTCCGATTCATAATCAATCAGACCCATAGTTCATGGTCCCACCTATCGGCCTAACTGCAGCCCCTTGCTTATTCACCAAGTGTTAAGTGTATGGCAGTAGTTGACATGTTCTTGAGGAAATGAAGGTAGAAGTCTCTCCTTATCTTGACACTTGGCTAGTCAAGGGAGGCACTAGGGAGTAGCTGGAGGAGTATCAGATGTGAACCTGATAAGGTTGATGTTTGACGGTCTGGGATTCTTGGTCAACGAGCAGAAGTCGACTGTCATGCCCACTTAGAGGATAGAATTAATTGGGGTGGTGTCAGACTTGGTTCAGGTCAGGGCATTTCTCTTGGACTTTTGTTTCCTGTCCCTGTGGCATGATAGAGGACTTTGAGCTGTGGTGGTTAGATAGCGCTTTAAGTTGCCTGAAGTTGTTGGGGCACATGGCAGCATGCACATACGTAGTTCAGCATGCAAGATTATGCCTCAGGCCACTTCAGGTGTGGCTAGCCTTTATATCATCTGGTTCAAGACAGAGTAGTCTCACTTTGCCCCTCAGTGATCAAGACCCTAGATTGGTGGCTCAGTCTGTGCAGGGTATGTAGCTTTCTCCACACCTCACCACTCACTGTGCCTAGTGATGGACACCAATGATGGACTGCGAGCTCTTCTGGGGGGGGGGTGTGCAGAACCCAAAGTCTTTGGTCTCACACAGAACTCTTACTCCACATCAATGTAAGGGAACTGAGAGTGGCATGGCTGGCCTGTCAGGTCTTCCAAGTCCATCTACATAAGTGTGTATCGGTCATGACAGACAATACAACAGCGATGTTTTATAAATAAGACTGCATGGAGAACGCTCCTGTCCCCTATGCCAGGAAGTCCTCAGACTATGGGACTTTTCCATCACTCAGTCGATACACCTGGAGGCATCCTACTTTCCTGGAGCTTAGAATGAGTTGGCAGACAGCATCAGCAGATCCTTTCTCAGTCACGAGTGGGCTATTTGCCCGGATGTGGCAAGCAACATCTTCCAAATGTGAGGAGTTCCTTGCATAGACTTGTTCACAACAAAGCTCAACAGGAAGTGCCTGCAGTTCTCCTTCCAGGATCATAGTCTGGGATCAATCGCAGATGCATTTCTTATCCTGTGGATGAGTCAGCAGTTCTATGCATTCCCACCTATCCTGCTCATTCACAAGGTTATGCTGAAGATCAGGGAGGAGGGATCCTCTTTGAGTCTGATAGCCCAGCCTGACCTCATTACCACCGGTACATGCTTCTCAACCTTTCAGTGGAAGCCCCAATTACTCTGCTTCTATTTCCAGACCAGATAACTCTGGACCATGGCAACCTTCAGCACCCCAACCCGAAACTCTTCACCTCATATCGTGGAAGCTCCATGGCTGGAATTAGTGTGCTCAGAACCAGTTAGAGAGGTCCTTCTTGGCAGTAAGAAACTTTCCACAAGGGCCACTTATCTAGCTAAGTGGAAGAGATTTTCAATTTGGACAGCTCAGAAGGACATCCCACCTATGCTGTCAATACCCTCTATCTTGGACTATCTGTTACATCTGAAGCAACAGGGTCTGTTGGTGTCATCAGTTAAGGTCCACCTGACTGTCATCTTGGCTTTTCAGCCACATGTTGAAGGTCATTTGGTCTTCGCTAACCCCATGGTCAGGAGTTTCCTTAAGGGTATAGACAGATTATACTTTCATGTGTGTCAACCAATTCCCCAGAGGGACCTTAGCCTCATGCTTTCAAGGCTGATGGGATCACCATTTGTGACCCCAGCAACATGCTTGCTCCTCTATGTATCCTGCAAGATAACTTTTCTGGTGGCCATATTGTCAGTCAAGAGGGTGTCTGAACTCAAGGGTGTCACACTAGAGCCTCCTTACACAACTTCCGTAAAGGACAAGGTTCAACTTTGCCCTCACCCAGCCTTCCTTCCAAAGGTGGTTTCCCAATTCCATACAAACCAGAACATATTCCTCCCAGTCTTCTATCCAAAACCACATGCCAATAGTTGGCAGTTCAGACAGCATTCTCTGGATGTCAGGCAGGCCTTGGCCTTCTATATCAGACAAAACCATTCAGGAAAACAACACAGTTCTTCATGGCAATAGCAGATAGGGTGAAAGGTTTCCCTGTTTCTTCCCACAGAATTTCTTCATGGATTACATTGTGTATCTGGATGTGTTACAACTTGGCGAGAGTGCCTGCCCCTGCATTAATGGCTCATTTCACATGGGAACAGGCATCTGTGGTGGCATTCCTGGCCCAAGTCCCTTTTGTAGAGCTGTAACATGCTCATCTATTCATACCTTCACTGCACACTATGCTATTACACAGCATGCCAGAGACAACGGTGCTTTTGGCAGGATAGTACAACAGTCTGCAGGGCTTTGATCACCAAGCCCTCCAATGGATCAGTTTGGGAGTCACCTACTTTGAACTGATATAGGCGAGCACTCATGACGAAAAACCGGTTACTAACCTTCCGTAACTGTTGTTCTTCGAGATGTGATGCTCATGTCTATTCCAAGACCCAACCCGCCCGCCTACCCCTCTGTCGGAGTCAGCTTGCAAGAAGGAACTGAAGAGGTGGTGGGTTGGCAGGGCCCTATATACAGCACCATGAAGGCACAATTCCAGGGGCCACCAGAACCAACCCTACAGATACCACTAGGGGAAAAACTTTCCAGCAACTGTGCATGCGCCGTGTACGCACCTACTTGGAATGGACATGACCAAACACATCTCGAAGAACAACAGTTACAGAAGGTTAATAACTGTTTTGTATGGGGATCGTGACCGTGGAGGACAATGAGGGCACAAGGAACCCAAACTTCACCTTCCATGAAGCATCAAAGGGTTTTTGTTTCTGATCTGATATACTAATTTTTGACTAAAAGTTTTGTTTTGAGATGTTCAGTTTTTCAATGAAAAGTATCAATATTCATAAGAAAGGAGACAACTTTTGCAAAATATTTTAGTTCAAAATTCAATTTTCTATTAAACAAGTTTTTACAGAAAATTGCTAATCAGCTCTATCTATGATTGTATACGTAAATTTTGAATTTAATATGTCTGGCAACTGCAGCATTACAATTGTTTTCTTTTTCAAATTATCTTTTTTTTGGTAAAGAAAAACATACTGACAATGTAAGTTATTTTCTTACGCAAGCCGTAAGTAGAAGCATGTCTGAAAATGCAAGTTGGGGGAATGCAGCAGAATTGAGGCAATGTAGGCTATGACTTACAGTAAGTGTACACTGCTATTCCAAAAGTTAACCAATTATTTATTCTTAATCCATTCATCGCACTTAGTCCAATTTTACTTCAAATCATTACTTAATACCTAATATTTGTATCTGACATGAAAAGAATTAACTAACATACCTACAAAAGCTATTTTCAAAATTGGCTCCCTTTGGGAGATTTGTCCTTCAACAGTGTAGAATGATGGATATATTGGTTATATTCTGTATTCAGTAAGTTAATTATAATATTGCTGTACTGTAATGTGGGGAGAGAGAAAAGGAGATGATATTAAGCAGACAACCAAGAAGTAAATAAGGATAGAGATGAGGAAAAAACAATGAAGCATTAGCTCCACTCTTCTATGCAAAGAATATTGCTATACATGTTGAATTGAGTAGATAAATGGCAGCAGCTTTGCACATATTTGGTGGTAAATTCTGTTTTAAAACAAACAAACAAGGACAACTATCTAAAGAAAAGAGAACATAAGGTGAGTGGGGGGAAGGAAATGAGTCACTCTGTAAGAACTTTGTAAGTGATAACATTTATTGTATATAGTAGTATCATTTCACATACTACTTATGCAGAGGTGTTTCTGTCAGTTACTCTGGTGAGAAATGTGCCTAAAGCATTCAGCTGTAGAAAGGAACTGAAGAGCTCCATGCATGATAGATCAGCGATTTTATAGCTGTTATCACTACTATTCAAAGAGCTGATTGGCTCATTTACTTTGCGACAACACATAGTAAAAATTAACAGGAGAGTTTGATCCATAGAATAACACTGGTGGTGGGCTTTCTTCTTATTACTAATGCCAGTGAGTTCTGCACTGGTGCCCTCTGAGAAAGGGAGAATTTGTTTCTCCTGGTAATTATCTGCAGAACCACACAAATGATGATTTAATTTAGCTATGAATGTGTGGTTTGTGTCATGTTCACTGCGCTCTTTGTTTTCAATCTGACTGGGACTTTGAGGAAAGAACAAAAATAAGTATTAATTAATTCAAAAGCTTGAGGGACAGATGCTGGGAAATAAACCATCATACATCACAGAGGAACTAAAAAAGGAGTGTTCAAAGCAAAATTATATTTGCATTTAAAAATGTAAAATAAAGTTAATTTTCATTTGCATAACTGAATTATTAAACTAGGGTGGGACATTAAACTAGGGTGATCCGAAATACTTTCTGGTTGATTTCATTTTGTCAAAATGTCTGGTGGCCTAGGGGCTAAGAGAAAGAAGTGGAACAGAAGAACAGCTGAAGTTTAAGCACTGAAATAGGTCACTTCCCAAATCCCAAAGTATGTATACATATTATTTTATTTAGAGAAAAAGGACGGGTAAAGTATTGGTCTGTGGCTCAGGAGATGAGTTCTGTTCCTGACTTTACCACAGATTTAATGTTTGACCTTTGGCAAATCACTTAATCTCTCTTTGCTTCGATCCTGCATTGCAAAATGGGAGTTATAACACCCCTGAGAAGTATGAAAGCATTATTATGCTTACTTCATTAATGTTTGTAAAGGGTTCAGCTACTACAATAAGTATCACAGAAAAGCCTACAAATCACACCACTCTATAAAGTAAATAAAATTCATTTTGCTCAAGGATATTGCATTTGGGGCCAGGAATTTAAGCTGTCATGCAGTTTTCATTTAGTCGGATGAACTGCTGCATAAAGAGATTATGGCAAAACTTGAGGTTTTTGCTTCTCATACAACAGCCATGGTCCTTGAACTCAAGAAATAGGTTGTTTTTCACCGGTACCTTAAAAATTTTCTAAGCAGCTGTTGCAGTGCAGGTTAACTTGAGTCTGTGTTAATCACTGAAAGAGAAACTCTGAATACATACGGGAGATTTTCTCCAATGGATTAAAATAGTATGTAAATTTCTGAAAGCTACATAGGTCTGATTCCCTACCCTAAGACAAGACTTCAAGAACTGTTAACTCCTGATAGTATTCCAAGTGGATATCTATTGAGTTGGCGGAAGACAGCACTGGAGAGAGTAGTTGGTCCATTGTTCTATTCAGTCAGCTTTGGCTTCTATCCCAAATCTCAAGAGAGACCATTTCCTTGTCAAGATCTAGATGAAATATTTCTGAAGAGTCATGTGGAAGGCCCCAGGGGGATCAGAGCTGTATATTTCCAAAGCGAGATGTTAGGTCTTAGTTCTCTGAAAGAAGAAACAAAGGGGGGCAATATATGCCAGAGAGAACCATTATTTCTGAGGCAAGAAAAACAGCTAATGTAAAGATGAGCTACGTGGGAGCAATACTCAGTGAACGAAGAATAAGAACAAAAAAATCCATCAGCTTTGTGTCCTAATGATAAGGCAAAACTAAAACTTGCTGTGATATTTTTTTCTTGTGGCCCTTTATAACAGCTGATCCACTACTCTTTCTGTAACATTCATTAAAGAGGTCAGAACTTGCTAAAAATTTATTTAAGGGGTACCTTTCTGATACTCTAAGGAAGCTTTCCGCAGGAAACCTTTTAGTTTTGAATTTGAACCAGAAACAACTGAGCAAATAACATGGTACTGATGATTCCATAAAGAGGAGCACTACTTAGTAAATTTCAGGAAATGTAAATGACTTCTGAAGCAGAGATTGAGGTATAAATATAGGCTAGAGCTTACATTTTTTCCTGTAATGTCTAGAGAACTTTAATTAGGTATGTTGACATTTAAACTGAAGCAGCAGTCTACTACAACATAATTTTACACTGTAATATTTGCCTCAATTTACTGGCAAGGATTCAGCCAAAAATTCATCAGAAAATGCATTTTTCAGTTTGTTTTAATCTCCTAAAATGTATGTTCCAAGACGTTGTTTAATATGACACAGTTGCACGTGACATTCTTATCAGCAAACTAGGAAAATGTGGTCTAAATGAAATTACTATCAGGTCAGTTCACAACTGGTTGAAAGACTCCATACTCAGAGTAGTTATCAGTAGTTCACTCTGATTGGGAGGCTATATCTCTAGTAGGGTCCCACAGAGGTCAGTCCTGGAGCTGGTACTGTTCCGTATTTTTATTAATGACTTGGAATTGGAGTGGAGAGTGTGCTTATAAAATTTCCAGATGACACCAAACTGGAAGGAGTTTGGAGGACAGGATTAGAATTCAAAACACCCTTGAGAGATTGGAGAATTGGTCTGAATTCAACAAAATGAAATTTAAGAAAAAATAAGTGCAAAATTCTTCACTTAGGAAGGAAAAATCAAATGCACAGCTATAAAATGGGGATAACTGATCAATTGGTGTTACTGCTGAAACGAATCTGGGAATTACAGTGGATCACAAATTAAATATGAATCAACAATATGATACAGCTGTAAAAAAGACTAGTATCATTCTGGGGTGTATTGACGGGAGTGTCCTATGTAAGACACAGGAAGTAATTGTCTCGCTCTCCTCAGCACTGGTGAGGCCTCAGCTAGAGTACTATGTCCAATTCCAGGCACCATACTTTAGGAAAGATATTGACAAATTGGAGAGAGTCCAGAGGAAAGCAACATAAATGATAAAAGGTTTAAAAATCCTGACATAGGAGGAAAGGTTTAAAAAAAAAAAAAAACCAACCCAATACAGGCATGTTTAGTTATGAGAAAAGAAGATGGATGTGGGACCTAAGTCTTCAGATATGTTAAAGGTTGCTTATAAAGAGTACAAGGATTGTTCTCCATGTCCAATGAAAGTAGGACAAGAAGTAATGGGCTTAATCTTCAGCAAGAGCGATTTAGGTTAGATATTAGGAAAATCATTGTAACTAAAAGAGTAGTTAATCTATTTCAAGGGTGGTTGTGGAATCCCCATCGCTTGGAGGTTTTAAAGAATGGTTGGACACACACATGTCAGGGTTGGTCTAGGTTTACTTGGTCCTGCCTCAGTGCACGGGGTTGGACTTGATGATCTCTCAAAGTTCTTTTCAGCCCTACATTTCTATGACTCTAACATCTATACTTATTGAAGTATACTCAGTCTGATTTGGAGTGTCAATGTCAATTAACTTTTATATTCTTAGAATAGTTCAGTAATAATATCATGACTCTACAGATTGTGGGTGTCACGCGGGCTGCATTAGGAGGGGGGGGCATTGGTGTTGTTTGACCTTGATATGTCAAAATCATAATAATTCATGTAAGACATGCCATGTCAGGTACTGTTAGAAAGGTTATGATATGCTGAATAAGATGATAATATTTGTGTTCATGTGTAATATGTGTAAGGAAAGTTATGGAGATCTTTGATATCCCTGTATTTCAAACTGTGCTGTGGAAGACACACCCCAGACAGAGAGGCGGCAGGACAATAGCTTGCTTAATAGCCCATTCAAGGCCTTATCAGAAGCCAGAGGCCCAGGAAGAAACTAAAGGCATACCTGAAGAGTTACCAGGATTGGCCCATGTGACTATGGACTTCATTTTGGTTCCAGTAAAGTTCCACAAGCCCCATGGCCAGAAACAGAGGGTATATAAGATCAAACCACAGAAACCATTTTGTCTTCGTCTTGGTCTTTGCCTTGTGTCCTTGTTCCTATCCAGCTGCGGACACACCTCTGGATTAACACACTTTGCAACTGAACTAAAGGACTTAGACCCATCCAGGTACTGGATGTACACCAGAGGAACTATACAAGCCTGCAACTCCACAATTGTTCTAGAAACCTGATGTATATGGACTTTTAAATCATCTGTATGTGTCTGATTGCTTTAAGCCTTTAACACTTCTCTTATTGTTTGTTTTTCTTTTACTAATAAACCTTTAGTTTTAGTTACTAAAGGATTGGCTGGCAGCGTGGTATTTTGGGTAAGATCCAAACTTATAGTGAACTGGTACTGTGGCTGATCCTTTGGGATCAGAGGGAATCTTTTAGTAAAGAGCATAGAGTTAAAGCAACTGGTCTCTTTACTGGACCCAGTGTCGGTTTTGGGAGCCAGAGACTGAAATGCAGTAAAGGGGGCTGTGTGTATTTGCACAGTGGCTTCTTGATAACCAGTGTGGGGGAATCAGAAGCACTGTTTGTGGCTGGTTGGGAAGTCTGACTGTGGTGTCACCCACCAGTGTTGGGAGAATTTGCTCTCCTTTTGCAGCCTGCCCTGACCCTGGCATTATCAGTAGGCTACCCTGGGCACGGACGGGTCACAGTGGGTATTTTGTGTGTAATTTGGTACCTTCTAAAATACATACCTCTTATCAGCAGAGGTTACTGTATGGACTAAAAGTCCTATTTTCTTATGGAAAATTTCACATGAGGATAAAACCATATCTCCAAAGCTTTGTGAGCTTGTGCTGTTGGAATTTATAGTGTGTCTTTTCCTCAGTGAGGGAGTTTGCATGGAGGGTGTAATAATAGGAAGGAGTGGAGTCGGGGGATCCACTGGAAACACTACACTATAACATGCAAATCTGGGCAGAAGGCCACATCCCTGAGGCAGATTACAGTGCCCCCCTCAAAAGCTCAATAATGCATGTGCGTGTGTGTGTATAATGTACTGTTAAACTACAGGTATAGCGGTTTAGCAGTTACTAGGGCTCGTATCTCCAGTTTTCATTATAAATCAATGAAGATAATAATTTATAACTTACCCTAAAAAATTCTGCAGGCCAGAATTTAGCAGACAAGATGCCAACCATTGAGTAAACGAGGAGGTTTAAAAAAAAAAAAAAAAAAAAAAGCGGGGCGAGAGGGTGGAGGCATGAAGTGGAAAAGAAAAAACAACTTTGTTCTCAGGTCTTACAATTTCAGGTCCTTTTTTAAAGCCACACTTCTACCATGGTTTTGTTTTTCCTGTGGAAGTTTTGCAGGTCATTAGTCAGTAATTGATGCTTCTTGTGCCTTAGGATAGGCTGGGAAATAAAATTTTCATTTAACAATTCAGCTATTGTACACATACAGTAGCTTTATTAAAAAATACTAAATGTTTTGCATGCAAGTGTGGGGTAAAAAAGTGTCTGCATAACTTTCATTAATGCTAATCAAGCAATAACTATCAAGGTGCAAAGCATTTTATGGGGATTAAAGAGCAGGTGAGAGGAGATCATAGCCTATGGTGTAGCTGCCAGCTATTAACCCAAGACAGTTGTTAATCTCTGAGAAATGCCCTGAACTGAGGTCATTGTTGCTATTATAAGATGAAAAGGTGTTAGGGTGTGTGTGTGTGTGTGTGTGTGTGTGTGTGTGCATACATATAGGATATACAGGCAAATGAAAGTTTTTATTGGCGATACAGTTTCACTTTGAATATACAAGGCCCTTCTAGAATACTAATGCTCTGTCTATTATCCACCAAGGTTATTTCACGCATGTCTCAATATTCTTCTGATTATACTGAAGTGAGGAGGCCTATCATAGTGGTTGTGTACGTGTCTTATAAGAATTGGTATGGGAGGCATTATTGCTAGTTAGAAATGGTAAATTCTAAAAAGTAACACAGTAAAGCATTTTGGTTGTACAGTTTGAGAATTTTTACATTTTGGGGTCAGGCTTGTGGCATTGATATCAGCTGTGTGACAGTCTCCCATTGGGTTTCCATAGTACAATTTATAAAGAATAAAAACGAGAGTTCTGTAGCACTTTAAAGACGAATAAATTTAATTTTTGCAGGCATAAGCTTTCGTGGTCCCCCTTCATCAGATAGGTGGTTGTGTGTGTGTGTTTGCTGTATATAGACTAGCACGGCTACCCCTCTGGAACTTTATAAAGGGTAAGGATACTCAACATGAAGTTATGAGCATCTTCTCAGGTGGCTAATGGCAGTTCATAGTATTGCCAACTCCAGCTATTCAAAAGTCAGGACCCAAAAAATCCTAATTTTTTTTTTTAATTGTGGTTCTTTTTTTATACCTTCTAATTTCTGAGCTCTTAGGCCTTGCTTGCTTCACATTTTCAAATATTGGGGGGAGGGGGGGGGAGAGGCTAAGATTCTTCTGCAATTGCCTGATTGTTGCACTGAAGCTTTAATAAAATAGTGTTGGCAAATCTCATGATTTATTTTGAGTGTTGTGATGTTTGTTTTTCCTGAAGGCCCCAGCTCCTGTATTTGGGTGATTGTGTGAAGACCTAATATTTTTTAAAAGTGTGCTTCTAGCCCTCAGGGTTCTGGAGAAAAGTTGGAAACATGACCTGAGTGCACTATAAAGGCTCAGAAAACGAATAAAACAGAGCAAAATGTGTGGCTTTTTTTCATGGTTTCTAAACCAATCACATGATTTTTTGATGCCTAGCTCATGATTTTTGAATACTTCAGGTTATTTGCTTACCATACATACTTGCATGTATGGTAAGACTCGTGATAAAAGCACAAGAGTTAGCAACACTGAGTGAATTCCCAAAAGTGACAGGGATAAATGTTTTCATTTCAAGGATGAGCTGCTATTGGCAGGAGTGTTGTGAAGAAAAGATACAAATGCTAGAGAAACCCCACGGATTCTGTGGGTTCCCCTGCAGCCCAGTTATGGGTGAGGTAAACAAGGGCAGAAATGACAGCACTTTTATGATGCACACAACTATCCAGCTTGAATTAATAAAAAACCTTCTGCACATTTACATCTGTTTTTAAAGGCCCCGACAGTCATTAACACAAATAGATTGCACATATGCGTGTGTGCACACATTCTTCGCTATTTATCCTATGCAAATAGACATTAATTCCAAGATAAGGTTCAAACACTCCAACTTTCTCTTTTCTCTGAATACCAGGATCTCAGATAAATGCGTTATTTTTTGTACCATTTACTGCTTTAATACTAAGGCACTAAAGGAAGTGTTTTGGATGGAGCATCAGCCTTGACTTGGATTTTCCTTGCTTTTATCAGCTGATGTCTCAACCTCTGTTTCTCAACATATGGTGGGAGATTGTGCTAGGTGTGTTAAATTAAGGTCTTTAAGCATGCTAAATTCTGCAAAAGAAACAAAAAGAATCCATGTTCAACATGTTAGACTAGCTCTGGAAAAGCAGGACTACCACCTCAAAAGGCTTTCATACTTTGCTGATAGAAATCTTTTGTAGCATTGACTAGAGTATAAAATCTTGTCATACTTCTACTTTCAACAAAAATCCCTGTTCATTAAACTTTTACTTTATGCTTTATCTGAAGGAAAAAGAAATTGGCAAACTGAAAAATGAGTGAGTCACCCAACCCAATACATGCATGATTTATAGCCTAAGCAATGTAATGTTCAGTAATTTGGGGAAATGTAAGGCAAACAAGAAGGTAATCAGTTCATCCCAAATCGAGCAAGCACTTTTTACTTTTGCGCAAATTTCTTAAAAGATCAAACAATGTCCAAAAATGATAGGGCAGTGGTGCACAGGCAGAATTACTGATGAGAGGACTTTAGATATACTTAAAAATCCACAAATGGGAACATAAATCCTTTGAGATAGAATACAGCACTGAAGCTTACTACTGTTAAACATTTAAAAATTGTAAAACATTGATTTCATATTTACAGCTGTTCAGAAATCAAACCTTTGAAGGGAATGCAATTTTATGATGGGAAATTTCAAAGTTTGAGACTTTTCTCTCAGTTGATCCCCTCCCTTCCAAACTAGATGTTTTCTCAGTCCATTTAAAAACAAATTGCAACCAGCACACTCACATATATTAAAATCAGGAAAACATAGTGTGACCTGTCTGTGCCCAGGGTAGCCCACTGATAATGCCAGGGGCAGGGCAGGCTGCAAAAGGAGAGCAAATTCTCCCAGCACTGGTGGGTGACGCTAAAGTCAGACTTCCCTACCAGCAACAAACAGTGCTTCTGATTCCCCCACACTGGTTATCAAGAAGCCACTGTGCAAATACACACAGCCCCCTTTACTGCATTTCAGTCTCTGGCTCCCAAACTGACACTAGGTCCAGTGAAGAGACCAGTCATTTAAACTTTATGCTCTTTACTCAAAAGATTCCCTCTGATCCCAAAGTTCCAGCCACAGTACCAGTTCACCATAAATTTGGATCATACCCAAAATACCACGCTGCCAGCCAATCCTTTAGTAACTAAAACTAAAGGTTTATTATAAAAAGAAAGCAAACAATAAGAGAAATGTTAAAGGATCAAAGCAATCAAATACATACAAATGACTTGAAAGTCCGTATGCATCTGGTTTCTAGAACAATTGTGGAGTTGCAGGCTTGTATAGGCCCTCTGGTATACATCCAGTACCTGGATGGGTCTAAGTCCTTCAGTTCAGTTGCAAAGTGTGTTGATCCAGAGGTGTGTCTGCAGCTGGACAGGAACAAAGACCAAATGGTTTCTGTGGTTTGATCTTATATACCCTCTGCCTCTGGTCATGCTGCTTGTGGAACTTTACAGCAACCAAAATGGAGTCCAGAGTCACATGGGCCAATCCTGGTTACTCTTCAGGTATGCCCGTGGTTCCTTCCTGGGCCTTTTGCTTCTGTAAAGGTCTTGATGGGATATTAAGCAGGCTATTGTCCTGCGGCCTCTCTGTCTGGGGTGTGTCTTATACAGCATAATTTGAAATACAGGGATATCAAAGATCTCCTTAATCTCCCTCACACATGAACACAAATATTATCTTCTTACTCAGCACATTATAACCTTTCTAACAGTACCTGACATGGTATGTCTCACATGAATCACTATGATTTTGACATACTGATGTCAAATAACACAAATACCCCCCCAATCCAGTCAGCATGACACACAGTACTTTCTATTTTTAGTGAATTCAGATTTCAGCAAGGCTTTAAAAAAAAAAAAAAAAAAAAAAAAAAGCCCTGACAGGACTCAACTCTTCTCACCCTCTGGTTCTTTTCACTCTGACTCTCATAGTGACAGTGTCGGTGGGCTTGGCACCTGTGGCAAGCCTGTCAATTATGCCATCCAGCAGCCTATTTTCGAGGCAATTCCGACGACCGAAGAAAATTCCTCAAAACAGGTATTAGCTAGAGGTTAGCAAATTCAGCAAAACAAAACAAAACTTCTGAACATTGGTTAAAATGAAAATTGTGAAGGTATTTCAATTATATTTGTGGCCTCTTACTTGATTTCCAAATTCATATGAATTTTTTTTATTCCTAAGTGGAAGTCTCATGAATGCTCGTACACAGTTTTACGCTGGCAGCGTCTGTGTGGCCATCTTAAAAATCTCTTTGGTTTCACTCCCTGTGTATAAAGGGTTGTCATCCAGTCAGAGAGCAAATACAGTGCCATGAGATCCCTCAAACAGCAAATAGTCTTTAAGAAAATTAGTGTGTGAAATGCATTTACATAATTTGTTCAAAAATTTGTAAAAGTCAGTCTCGAAAGAGAGAGAGAAAAAGAAATAAAATATTTAAATATATCATTCATTGCGATCAGTTTACTCAACTTTAGTTCAGCCCCAAAATCTAAGGTTATCTATCTGACATGTGCATGCACACAGATATAGCCTCCTTTACCTTTAATTATTTTTCTCATTCAAATCATAATATTCCCTCTTCTTAGAAGAATTATATAAATGAAAGAATATCTTGTAACTCCTTACCATTAGATTCACCAGGACTAAATAAATTGAGCTTTGCTTTTAAAATTCCCCATCCCCCACCACACTCCATCCACTCAGCAATGAGGAGCAACTGCTGTTGGTTTAACTGAAGAAACGTTACGTCATATAAATGAAGTTATTCTGAATGTGGTCATTTTGGTTTTTCTCTCCTTTTTTCCACATGGAGCAGCTATTTTAAAGGAAAAGGATATGATTAAGAAAAAAGGAAGAAAATTATCATTTTGTCTGAGAGTTTGATTTTAATAGAACAACTTCTGATCACTGATGAGCCTAAGTATACAATAGTGTCCTTCCAGGGAAATCCTGAGGTCATCATTCCACTTTTAATGTGACTCAGTTTATTTCTGACCTGGGTGGAAATGAGAGCATTGCCTGTGGAAAAAAGTTTGGAAAGTTTAGTTTATCTTTGAGAAAAATGATTCTTGGTGTTTTGTTGAGCTTTCTTTGCCTCTGAAATGATTTTCCACAGCACTTTAATGAAAATTACAACTTTTTTTAAGACAGGAAAGTGGTGTTGGTTGGTTGGTTGTTGGATATCTGTATCTTGAACTTAGCCTGATTTAAGAGGCACCAGATGCCAGGAGATCTAGTTATTGAATTCTTCTTTTCTAGACTGAGTTGTATTACAAACTTTCTGTACATAATTAAAATCAGTAAGATTTCTTTGGGAAGCAAATGCAATGATTGCAGATACATGTGAACTTGTCTGGAATTCTAATCAAAATTCTATCTCTATTTGTCCAGCAATTAATGTGAAGTAATAAATTGTTTAATGTCAGACTTTTGATTAAACCAGTTTATTTGGTGTTATGCCAAGAGTTCTGTGTTTTTAACCTTGAAAAATGCAGATTGAATGCGAATATCACTTACAGAGGGCTAGCTGTATTTTAAAGAAACTTTACTGAGGGCATAGGAACAAACCATCCCGATGTGCAGAAAGAATGGCAAGTGTGGTAGGCGACCAGCTTGGTTTAACAAAGAAGTCATTGGTGAGCTTAAACACAAAAAAGAAGCTTACAAGAAGGGGAAGCTTGGTCAGATGACTAGGGAGGATTATAAAAATACTGCTTGAACATGCAGGAATGAAATCAGGAAGGCCAAAGCTCAGTTGGAGTTGCAGCTAGCAAAGGGTGTGAAGGGAACATGAAGGGTTTCTACAGGTATGTTAGCAACAAGAGGAAGTTTAAGGAAAATGTGGGCCCCTTACAGAATGGTAAGTAATAGTAATAGAGGATGTGGAGAAAGCTGAGGTACTCAATGCCTTTTTTTGTCTCTGTCTTCACAGACAAGGTCAGCTCCCAGACTACTGTACTGGGCGGCACAGAATAGGGAGGAGGTGAACATCCCGCAGTGCTGAAGGAACAGGTCCAGGACTATTTAGAAAGTTTAGACATACACAAGTCCATGGGGCCAGATGCAATGCACTCGAGGGTGCTGAGGGAGTTAGCTGATGTGATTTCAGAGCCACTGGCTATTATCTTTGAAAGCTCAAGGCAACAGGGGGAGGTGCCAGATGACTGGAAAAAGGAAAATATAGTGCCCGTCTTCAAGAAAGGGAAGAAAGAGGATTCAGGGAACTATTAGGCCGATTAGCCTCACCTCAGTCCCTGGAAAAATCATGGAGCAGGTCCTCAAGGAATCCATTTTAAAGCACTTAAAAGAGAGGCAGGTGATCAGGAGCAATCAACATGGATTCACCAAGGAAAAGTCATGCCTGACTAACCTGATTGCTTTCTATGAAGAGGTGACTGGTTCTGTGGATGAGGGGAAAGTGGTGGACGTGATATACCTTGACTTTAGAAAAGCTTTTGATACGGTCTCCCACAGTATTCTGATCAGCAAGTTAAAAAAGTATGGGTTGGATGAATGGACTACAAAATGGATAGAGAACTGGCTAGAGCAAAGGGCTCAACGAGTAGTGATCAATGGCTCCATGCCCAGCTGGCAGCCGGTCACAAGTGGAGTGCCCCAGGGGTCGGTCCTGGGTGCGGTTTTGTTCAACATCTTCATTAATGATCTGGAAGAGGGGGGTAGATTGCACCCTCAGGAAGTTTGCAGATGACACTAAGCTAGGGGGAGTGGTAGATACCCTGGAAGGGAGGGATAGGATACAGAAGGACCTAAACAAATTGGAGGATTGGGCCAAAAGAAATCTCATGAGGTTCAAGTGCAGAGTCCTGCACTTAGGACGGAAGAATCCTATGCACAGCTACAGACTGGGGACCGACGAGCTAGGCAGCAGTTCTGCAGAAAAGGATCTGGGCGTTACAGTAGATAAGAAGCTGGATATGAGTCAGCAGTGTGCCCTGATTGCCAAGAAGGCTAATGGCATGTTGGGCTGCATTAGTAAGAGCATTGCCAGCAGATCGTGGGAACTGATTATTCCCCTCTATTTGGCATTGGTGAGGCTGCATTTGGAGTATTATGTCCAATTTTGGGCCCCCACTACAAAAAGGTTGTGGACAAGTTAGAGTCCAGCGGAGGGCAACAAAAATGATTAGGGGGCTGGAGCATAAGACTTATGAGGAGAGGCTGAAAGAACTAAACCTGTTTAGTCTGCAGAAGAGAAGAATGAGGGGGGATTTGATAGCAGCCTTTAACTACCTGAAAGAGGGTTCCAGGGAGGATGGAGCTAGGTTGTTTTCAGTGGTGGCAGATGACAGAACAAGGAGCAACAGTCTCAAGTTGCAGTGGGGGAGGTCTAGGTTGGACATTAGGAAAAAGTTTTTCTCTACAAAGGGGTTGGACTAGATGATGTCCTGAGGTCCCTTCCAACTCTAATATTCTATGATTGTACATGGGAATGAAATCTTCTTTTTCTGACTTGTTGCCAAAAGAGAGAATTGGAGAGGTTTAGAGGTGGTGATATTTTTCTTTCCCCCTGTAGAAAAAGTACTTACGAATATGTTTTCCATTTTAATGGATCATTACTAACTTATTTAAGCATATGTTCCACATATACATTTCAATGCCAATAAATCAAGCATACGTTGCTATTATAGCTGAAGGCTGGCAGCAAAATTTACTTTTGTCTTTTACATGAATAATTTCAGTGTCCATAAAGTAAGTTTGACTGTACTTTCTGTTGAAACTCTGATAATCTTGTCTCTTGGCACTTGATATTTAGATTTTTTTGTTGCCTTATTTGTTTAAACTTTAATAAATGTTGGAAATCTGCAGGCAGCTTTTGTTCAGGCTGATGGAAGGAGTTTAAAACTTTTCACTCAGTAACGCCTTTTTATAATGTATACATTTTCAGTTGGTTGACTAGATGGGATCTGCATGCTGCACAGTGTATAGGTTTTTTTATTTCTCAATGTCAGATTTCATACTAGGCAAAAATGCTGATATGTCATTTGAACACACCAGCGTAAGGGTAGGATACCTTTTAAAATGATTATAGCCTGCCAACTTTCAACAGGCATTAATATGTAGTAGGTCACTAAAAACCTAAAATGCAGACATCACTTGAGGAAGTAAAATATTCTGATATATTATGGATACACTTAAAATGACTACACTGCTTTGAGACAGAACATAGAGATGAACATGAATTCTTCTTAAAACAATGCGTTTCAACTCAAACACATTTTATATGGCTTGCTGAAGTGTGTAAGACCTATTTTTTTAATTCGGTTAATTACCTTGCTCAGGAGATTTACAAGACATGAAGTATAGAGATATAAAGTATTAAGGAGACAGAGTTTCTCTGTATTTAAGCAAATTGGTGAACACTTATTTTTAAATCATTTATTATTTTGCTAGTTTGGAAGAGTTGAATAAAATACTTAGACAATCTGTTTATATTCTTGGTTCGAAGTCTATGTTTTTCAATGTAGTCAGAGTAGATTTAAAAATCATCATATTACTTAAAAATGTTTCTAAGGTGTTGCATACCTTTAGGTATTTAATATTGTAATGAATGCTTTTATGCTTTATGGACAGCACTGGAACCTTTGTTCAAGAACAACTGAAGTCATTAGCTGCTCAGTGTTTCACCTCTATGCTCCCTGAGGTATAATGAATGTGCATTTCTTTAAAATGTCCTATATCCTCAATAAAGTTGTCCCCAGATCCTCAAGAGAAGGTGAGATTAGGAGTGTGTGTGTGTGTGTGTGTGTGTGTGTGTGAGAGAGAGAGATCATGTGCATGTGTGGGTGACAATGTAATTGAGCAATGGAGAATGCATGGGTGGTGTTTATAAAAGAGCAGTAAAATGCAGGATCACACTAGTATCAGTGGAGAAAGCACTGTAATTTTATATAAGGCCACTATGGCAGCAGGAGAGTAGGCAGAGGCAAGGTGGGTTAGTAAAAGCACCCACTAAAATATTATGTTTAAAAAGAAGTCCAGGAGACCAGTTAACCTGACTCTGACTTTAAATGAAATTTGTGATATTTTGCTATGAAAAATTAATCATTTTACAAACATTTTTCCCATTGGGGAAAAATCCAGCCCCTCCATAAGTCATCTGTTCATAGCAGCTTTCAACACCTAACCATATGGCTGCGGAGGTGGAATGAAGGCACAAGGAGACATCTGTGGGGCAGCACTATGAATCTGAGAAAAATGGTGGAGTAAGTTGAGCTATACTCAAGCTCCCCATTACAGGAAATTCTCCCTTCTTTCAATATTTGGTAAGCACTCCAGGGAGTGGTTATAGAGAATGCATACGTTATTTTTTTTTAAATTGCAGGAACATTTGGGAGGGAAAATGTAGGTGAGATTGGTCCAATAAAAGGTAATTGTTGGTTATTGGTACAAGCTTTCAAGCTACACAGAAATCTTTTCAGAGCACCTTGTCTCTCTGTCATTCTGTGAGCAACTCTACCACAACAACACTGCAAAGGACATTAAACCCATGCTGAGTCTTCTCAGGCTCTGTCATGTTAAGCACATCTGAGTCATGGTAGGCATATTCACAGATATCAGCATAATTTCTCTTATATTAACACTAAATAATGGGATTAGGATGGTCAAGTTTATATTATAACATGCTACTTATTGCTAGTAATAGTATTTATTTACAATGTAGTGTTATACATAGGTGTCTGCACTGCACTGCGCTGACGGGAACTATGTTCCCGTTGATGCAGCACTACGCCACTTGAGCAGGTGGTTTTAGTACATCAACTTCCTGATTGATTGAGTGGGTCTACACTGACCACTCAGTCAATCCAGATAAGTTGATCTGATGGCAGCGACTTTGCTGCCATCAGTGTAGACATACCCTTAGAGAAGGGCCGTTGAAGGAGAAGACAACATATCACTTGGGGAGAGGTGTCAGTGTGGCAGATGTCAAGAGGGTATTCTACATTTGAGTTTTAGGGTATTCTTGTCCAATATTAGAGATGTATGAAAAATTCGCAGTGAAGTTCATAACATTTGAAGAATCAGTTTTCACACTGAAGTCTGGAATTTTAGAAAAACTGAAGCAATCTCCCGAAATATAAATAGTCAGACAAAAATATCAATTTCTGTTGAAAACGTATGTTTTTAATTTTATAGAAATTTAACAAAAATAAAGTTTATAGGTTGCTAGATGACCTAGAAAAAACTACACATTTTTGTCAAACAACTTTTTGGGAACTTAATGAAAATGTATTGTCTCTTTTATCCACCTTAGTCCAATATTCTCTGAAAACAGATTTGTAGCATGTTAAAATTCCTGCTCACTCAGTTTTCTAGCATCTTCCTCTAGCCTAAAAAATGCAGCATATCTTCAAGACATTGGACTGGCTGCTTCTTGATTATCTTTCAGTGTGACACTAGTTCCAGACAGTGGGCCTGAGTGGCAGGGAAAGATCTCATTTTAGTGAGCCTGTGCGTAGTTCAGTTGTACAGCTATAAGGATCTCCAGCTGTTCACATCTCTGACTATGGAGCTTGTGCTGATTCTATAACTTTTTAAAAAGATTTAAGCCTTTTATCTACTGCTAAATCACATGGGCAATGAATGCCACTTTTTTCCCACTGCGTCCAATAAAGTGTTTAGAGTTTATTCTGAAAGTGGATTTTAACCCACAGTGGTCCCCTTTATGACACATATGTGCCGCTTTTAAGATACTGTTTGAATGCTTCCAAGCCTCCCAAGTGTGGAACAATACAAGGATGTTAGTCACAGACACAATTTTCTATTGTATTCCCAAAGGGTTTTCTGCCATTCACTATTCTGAAAGGTGCCATTATACCCTGTTCTGTCTTCATAAAATCTGGAGTTCTGGGGAAATCCGTTCTGAGGCAAGTAACTAGTTAGCTTAATTTGTTTGCAATTAGGAAAACTTTAAGAATGTGGCTTAAAGGGTGTGTGTGTGTGTTCTTTTTTTAATCAAAACATGGGGTCGTGTGTTGTCTGAATGGTTACCTCACCTGTGAGTTTATTTATACATTCTAAGGGGAAGATACTAATTATGTGGGCAAGGGGCACTCTAAATAATAATGCTAATAAAAAAAATAAAGATCTTTTGAAGGATAGATGGAGCTTTAATCAGTAGTCACGTCTGGAGAAAGCATGAGAGTAAGCAAAAACCTTGATCCAGTAGTAAACCTTCAGCTGCAAATATTCCTGTTTGTTGTGATGCAGTTTTAGCGTCCATCTCCTTAAATTGGGCAATGGTAATTTATTTATGGCCGGGGGGTGTGTGTGTGTGTGTGTCTGTTTTTTTTTTTCTTTCTTCATAATCATTACTTGGTTCGTGACTACTCTACTACTCTAACATGTTGCATCTATACATGGTGTTTTTTTCATGGTTGATGCCTAAGAATATATCAGCATATAAGGAAGCCTACCCTATGTTCCCTCTTTGTCCTCCAGTAAAGGTTCTTGGTTTGATAAACTGTGTTGTTAAATTCTGATTTCATGCTCTAATCCAGGGATATTTATGTATAGAGATTTAATTTGGCCTAACACAACATCTGTTCCTAACCCATGGAATTCTGTGGATATTTTAAGATAGAGATCAACCTGCAAACATCCACAAATTTAGCTGTAGATTTGCAGTCTGAATAGTTCTGTTTTTTATTAGTCTTCATAAAAAGGTTCTTCATAAAAAGGTTGGGCTAAAAAAATTCAGAGTATACATTATGTATATTTTCCATTATGAAACTATAGGTGAATAAGGTAAACAGTGGAACTGAGGTAAGGCCAGCACCAGTCCAGTGAAGGACATCTAAAGTGCTGCTTCTTGCATTGTATTTATGCACTCTGGGGCTGGGTCCACGTTGATGGTGGCAAATTCGCCGCCGTCACATTGATTGCTCTGGGTTGACTGAGAGGTCTGTGTAGACGCACTCAGTCGATCCAGCAAGCGACGCAGGAAAACCACCTCGGTAAATGGCGTAGCTCTGCGTCGAAGGGAGCGCTGTTCCCCTTGGCACAGCGCAGTGTGGACGGTGCACAGAGGAGACACCGGTAAGTCGATGGGAGATATGCAAGTGATTTATGTCATTTGCGTATCTCCCGTCAACTGCCACCGAATCGCAAAGCTAAGTGTAGACCGGGCCTGAGAGTATTCCCCCTTCCTTTCTTTCTCCCTAGTTGCTCTTATGTGCTCCTTGATAACAGATGGGGAGGCTGTAATCCTGGTGGACCACCTATGGGTGTAGCTTTGGAGGGGGCAGTTAAGGAGGCCTCTGTGAGGCACGGAATTTTCCCCCTTCATGTGTGGCCCCGTTGGCCTGGCTGGAGCTACCCTCTCAAATATAGAAATCAGACTACATCTATGGTATCACCTCTTGATATTATTTTGACTAAATATGGAAGTGAAAATAATGTTCTTCTTAAAGGAGCAAAAAGTAGACAGGACAGTGAGCTACTGAGCTATTTAAAAATAAACAGTCATCCCACAAGGAAAAGGATTGCTGTGTTTGCCAATATTATATATTTTTCTGAAATGCTAAACAAAATTTTCATTCAAGTGACTGGTAAGTAGGAAGAATTACTTTCTCTTCTAAATCAGTTACTGTTTCAAAATCCAGCTCAGATTAGTAACAGAGCTGTGTGAATAACAGATTTTTCAGTTTTCTGGAAATGCCAAAATATTGAAAAAATTATTCATTTGGGGTTGAATAAAAAAAAGTTTTTTTTAAATTGTTGGGGAACAAAATCCTTTTTGGATCAAGAAAACATTTTGTTTGGTCTGAAATGAAACCTTGTTTCAATTTCAAGGGTTTTTCTTTAATTTTTTTAATTATTTTAAAAAAAATAGAAGAAAATTTTGAAACAGTTTTTCAAATTTAAAAGATCAAAACATTCCATTTTTGTGAATATTGTGAAAAAGAAATGTTTCAATTTTTTTTGGATTTTTTTTACATAAACAATTTGGTAAAACTGACATCAATTCATAAAACATTTTATGAATTGATGTTGCTGGATTAGCATTTTGGGTGAAAAATTGCACCCAGCTCTAGTCAGCAGTGACAGAATGGCAGTAGCTATCTTGTGTGTGTGTGTGTGTGTGTGTGTGTGTAATATTAGCTGATGGTCTGTCCATTTCCTAGTGGTCAGAGTGTAGGCATTCAAAAATCCAGCATTCCAAACGTTATTAGTAATTTACGTATATACGTATAATGCAGTGAACTGAGGACAAGATTCTGAGCTAAGAACTCATTAATTGTAGTCCTGGCTCTTTAGCAAGTCTCCTCAAAGAAGCAAAGAATTAACTTGGCATTAAGAATTATCTGCTCTTTCATCTCCACAATTTGTCCCCCCAGATCAGAATAGAGGATGCTGACCAGCAGTATGGGGAAGCTAGCATTGTTGAGGCCTGCTCAGTGGATAAACAGAATGTCATTCTTCTTTGCTGTCAGTATGACACCTTTAGGGAGCACTAAATTGACATAAACAAACAAAAACAGAACAAAAAAAATACAGCCCCAACTATGGAAAGAGTAGTGTGTGTGTGTGTGTGTGTGTGTGTGTGTGTGTGTGTGTGTGTGTGTGTGTGTGTGTGTGTAACTATCAATCATATGATGATGAAACCAGATGGTAGCTGGAGTTGTGGGTGCTGTATATTGAAGCCATTCTGATGTAAAATGTAATTACTAAAAGTTAATAGTTAAATGTAAATTTAAAAACATACTGTTTGACAATGATTGTCCCTGCCCATTTAAGTTACTGAACCAGAGGGAATTAAACTTAACCCCCCGTTCTCTTCAAGCTTTTGGAGCCTTAATAAACAGGCTTTAGTAAGTGCAAACATTCTCTTTGACTCTGTGGAAGTTGTAGAAAGTTGCATCATGGGAAAGCAATGAGAGAAATTGTGGAAGTGTAGGTGCTTTATAAATTTGTCTATTAACAATTAATGTAGCGATTAATTGTACAGTGGATTGTAATCAACATTACAATATTTTACTTCCAGCATATTGTTGTATCTTCTGAGTGGTAGGGAAGATTTGGACTCCTGCAGTGGGTTACTGATTTTTTCATAGCTTCTAACGTCATAAGGGACAATGTGATCATCTCTTCTGACCTCCTGAATAACTCAGACCGTAGAACTTCCCCGAAATAATTTCTTAGCACATCAGGAGCATATACTTTATCTTATTTCTCAGTTGAGATGAGTGGATATAATCTCGGGATACCTTATCAAGACTAATTTGTTTACAGTGATTTTTTTTTTAAATAAAGGAAAGGTAAGAAAACAAAGTTTCCTACCCTTATCATATAGGCTTCAAACCCTGACCATTCAACATTGCAACATGGACTGATCTACATGACTAACTACATTAACCAACAGCAGAAGGTTGTTATCACGGGGGATAATGTCAGGGTGTAATATGCCACTGGGGCCATGAGTTGGGTCTGGGATGGTGGTCAGGGACCTGACTTTTTTCTTCTAGAGATCCCTTCCCCATATGGTGCTCTTGGGAGAGGGTAGGCAAGATGGGCCACTGGAGCCATGTGCCAGATTGGGGAGAATCTAGTCTAGGTCTGTCTTCACCTTCCGTCCCAGAAAGGCTGTGTTCCCTTGAGGTTTCTTAATGTTGCTGCTGCTTTGATGGCTCAGCCTTAGATTAGAATGGTCCATCTAGTGTTACAAATTCTTGCTATTTTAGTGCAAGTCTTTTGATTTTTTTTCTTAGAGCCCCAGCCCCTGCAGTCATATCAATATATGAGAATTACAGCTTGTATGTATGTATGTATTTACGTATTTTAAGTAAGATTCTGACATTCATGGTTGTAAGCTTGTAAACATTATCCCTAAACTTTCAAAAACAAAAAAGCAAATAAAAGCAACTCAATATTTATTTACATTTTAAAAAAATCTAATAATTTTTAAACTAGTCAGTGTTTTTGTGAGGGCCTGACTCATGATTTTTTAATACAATTGTTGGCAATAGTGATATTCACTTATTATTATAGCATGCTACCAAAATTGTGTTTCCAACACAAGCAATAGAAGGGAAATGATAATTTTCAATAAATGACATCTCAGCCAAACCTGAGTGCAAGTTCATGAGACAAAGAAAAGGCATTTCTCTAGCCCAAAGGCTTTCCCCTCTGCTGAATTTCAGAGGACTGCTGCAGACAATGGAGATATTAGTGCTCCTCAAAAAAAAAAAAAAGTCACAAGACTATTTTATGATAAGTGTTAGTCAGCCTATATAGGGATCACTGCCAAATCCCCTGTAACTAAAATATACACGTTGGAAAAGAGATGTTACATGATGAAACAAGCAGGAAACCACTTAAACATACTAATTCAGATGGCAAGTTGACTCCTAAAAGTGAGCTATGCTCAAACCGTCAGCCAGAGCAATATCATGTAGATGTTGAAGGACTCAAGGGGCATGATTCTGAGCTCACTTCTAAATCAGGCATAACTCCAATTTGAGGAGTTACATCAATTTTAGAATGATGTAAGTGAAATCAGTCAGGTCCTGAGTGTTTAACCCCCTCCACCTACACACACACACAATTACTAGTATTGAAGAGACAGAGTAGATGAGGGTAATATCTTTCATTGGTTCAATGGATGGAATAATTGATCCAATAAAATATATTATCTTACCCCTTTTGTCTTTCTGATACCCTGGGACATGGCTACTACAAAACTGCATAAAGGCTGTCAGTCCAAATAGTTCCCAGTCAAATGGGTGTCATGTCAATCAAACTCACACTATACCGTGTGAAAATGCACTTGGAATTTGTCAAACAAAAGATCCATTTGCATCTTAAAAGGATCGTTGTACTAACATGTTTATTTCCAAGGAACCTAAAACTTTTAGACAGTGGGTGTTGCAAAATCCCTGTCAAGCGAATCAATGTGGCCTGACTTGTGTAATTTTCTCAGCATTTGCCGAAAAACACAACTTGTTACTGTGAAAATGTCTACACTGAAAATGCTACAGTGCAGACACTACCTACTCTGATGAGAGGGATTCTCCTTTCAGCATAAGTAGCTCACCTCCCTTGGTGGGCTAGGGCTTCAGAAGATTTCTGCTGTCAAGCTAGCATTGTCTACATTGGGGTTTAAGTTGGTGTAACTACATCTCTCTGGGGTACGGACTTTTCACACCCCTGGAAGACCTAACAACGCTGATGTAAGTTAATTGAGTGTATTTAGCTATCAGGTATGTGGTCTGAAGTGTAGAACAGTTTTGAGCTGAATTAGTATAGAGAGTATTTTTGGTTTAAATCTTTGAGTTAATGGTTTCCCTCCACACCAATAACAAACATTTCAATCAATTGATTTAAAATCTGTCCCTCTTTTGACACAATATTTACAAACCTCATCTATTTTCACTTTTACTGTGAACATTTGGTAATATATTATTTCTAACTTTCATTTCTTCAGATTTCTTAACGCCCATACATTTTGTAATGCTAATAAACTTTTTAGGGAGTACAAACTGGTTGTGTGCCTGTCTGACCTATACTGGGCGAGGCTCATCCAGTGAACAAGGGGAAAGGAAAACATAAGCCATTCACAGTATGGGAGGCATTGAAATTGTTTCTTGAGCACTCAAATGTTGCCCCTCTGAGCACTGTCTGTCTATTCCTGATTCCTATCCTCCTCTCTGTGGCTATCTTACAGCCCCTAGGACTGTGCAAAAATCCTGTCAGCTCCAAGCTGTGAGAATAAGAAGGCATCAATGAAACTGCAAGGAAAAACTGGGATATTTTCAGAGGCTCCTTGATTAAACACCCATTCTCTCCTCCTCACTCCCCTAAGATTTTTTTGGAGGCCAATGTTGGGGGCAATCTTGGAGCTGAGGGAGACCTTTTCCTTTCTGTCTCTGGCTGGCAGGTTTGGAATTCATGGCCCCTTAAGTGTCTTTCCCGGTTGATTGTGTCAGCCAGAGAATAACGGGTTCCCTTCGGGATGCAGGGTTCTGCATTTTCATTGCTTCCCTGAAAGTCATTGGGTGGATGGAGCTAAACAGCCATTTAAATCATCTGTACAGCTGCCTGGGAGGGTGAGGTTGCTCCTTGGAATACCATTGAGCATTTGAGGCTGCTGAGCCTGAAAGGATCATGTGGTTTTCAAAGCTGAAAAGTCAATTTTGGATGGATAAGGCACCTAGTGGTTAGTTATGCATCACAGAAGCTCATTAAAAGGATTTTTAGATTGGTGGGAAGCGGTCACAGATGTGTTCAGAGGTTGCATAAATGCACTCCACTGCTAACCTGCCACTCCACTTCAATTCTGAATGTGACTGTCCGCAAAGGGGTTTAATGCAGTTTAAATTCACTTCAAATTCACACTTTTAGTTACTTTGAACTAACTTTCCTGCGTGTCCTTGGGTAGACAATCCCTGAAATAAAAATATTTGATTTTTGCAAGACCATCTTCTCTGACCAAATTGTAAGATACAGCAATTCATAGGGCATATGGAATGTAAATCATGGCATTGTAAAATGCATCAAGATATGTTTGAATAGGACAGAATTAGGAAGGCTGACAGCAGTTGTACTGTACCAAATGATCTATTTTTAAAATGGATATTTATGTAATGTTCCTGTCCTCAAACTCGGTGTGCATAAACCATTTTGCCCTTAAAAATGCAGGTGACAATTGATACTAAGGTTCCATTCCTAAATAGTTTATAAAGGGTTAATAAAATATTTTTTTAAGTAAGTGGTTAATCATTTACTATAAAATCTAATAGAGTATTACGTTGCTTTTTACCATGGCTTATTTACCATCAGTAAAGCGCTTTCTTTGTACATGCTTATACCCAACTGCGACACATAGATAGTATGTGTGAACATGTGTAGAACAACTGTGAAGTTGTTCTAAGTCTTTCATAAGTGGAAACATAACATCAAGTGTTACCAGAATGCATATTGCACAAAATCATTGAAGATGACCAAATGTCCGTCCTAGAATACTCTAGCTGTGGTGGCATCACCACCCAAAGTGGCTTTACTAATGGAATTCTGTAGAAGCTGAAGAGGAGATGTGAAGGCACAGAATACTGTAGAACACCACAGGAAAACCCCCAGTGCAGATGAAAAATCCCCACATAACCCTGGGTCCAAAAACACAGCCAAGTTCAGTTTCAAGGACATGTATATAGTTTCATTAAAGATGAAACGTTAGTGCCATATTCCACTCTACATGAAAAATGGTAGATTTTATTTAGTATGATTTGGTTATTTTTGTAATGTAACATAGATTAAGGTAATGTGTTTTTAAGAGAAACAGGACACTATTTTGATAAAGGAATAATGAATACATTGAGGTAAAAGGTATTTCTGACTGATTTCATTAGTATTGATGAAATAAACGTTTATTTCCTTAAGAAAAACAAACTGAGCAATTAAAAATTTTTCTCCCATTTTCATGGCATTTGAATACTGAAAATGACACATTTAATTTGAAGTTTACATTGACAGCTCTGCATTCATGATGTAAGTTCAGGAGAATGCAATTAATAAAGTTATGGTTTGTGTTCCCTCCATGTTTGTTTGTTTTTGGACTTGTGAAAAATGTAAAATTTGACCTTCAGTGAGTCATTCCATCTGAAGACTATGAGATGAGCAAGAGCAAGTAGGCTTCAGACAGGTTCTTGAAGCACATCTTTTTCTTTATGAAACAAAGTCAGGACATGATGGAAAATTATAGCAGATCGGCTCAAGGAAATTATTCCGAAGTGGGTGGGTGAGTGAGTGAGAGAAGATTCCTTTTTCCACAGAGAAATAGGTATTGAAAATGAATGCAAATAGGATGTTTTTTTAATCAGCTAAATAACATTTAGAACACAGGTTCAGCTGGAGGAGTGTGCTTATTGCTATGAACAATATCCCTTTTTCTTTTTTTCTCCAAGTTTTAAACGAATTCTTGATTTGTAATGCTGCTAGAATACTGGTTTTATAAAGCTTGTTATTGCCTGGAGAAAATGCGTACTAATGACCAAGTCACCCAATTATAAATGGTGTAAAGTATTTCTTTTCTGTCATGATGAGGTTGATACTGATCTTGTTGATGGGCTATGATTATTTCATGAGAAAATTGGTTGTCTCTCTAGGGACAAGGAATGCAGGCTATAACTACAGAATGGAGGACTGTATCCTGGAAAACAGTGACTCTGAAAAGGATTTAGGAATCATAGTGGTTAAGCAACTCAGTATGAACTCCCAGTGCTAGGCTAGGTATATTTGCTAGAGAAAATTACAGAAAACACGAGAGATACAAGAATAATGCTTTAATCAAGGGGCACATGTGAGTACTTTCCAGCCAGGAGACCTAGTCCTATTAATATTACCATCAGCCAAATGTAAATTAATGGCCCCTTGGCAGCTTCCTTTTGAGATAACAACTAGACAAATAAAATCAATAGCTTACAAAATAAGGTTAGGCTGAAGCAGAAAGACCAGAATCTGCTTCATGAATCTTGTTAAGCCCAGGAAAAATTAGGACCTGAAGTTCTCATAGATCAGGGGTGTGATGCTATTTCAAAATCCAATGCTTATCCGATGCTAGAAGTAGATGAGTAGTGGTTAGAACTTGCAAGATACCTTGGTACCATTGATCTCAGAAAGAGAGATTGCAAATATCCTTATCCCCTCCTCATGAGAGAAGACAGCCTTTTCAACCCCCTTTGGGCACCTTCACTTCAAAATCATGCCATTCAGAGTGCCTGGGGTCATGGCAACCTTTCAGTGTGTCATGAATAAAGTTCCAGCCCCCTCTACCAGTACGTCACTGCCTATCTGGATGGTATCATCATCTCTAGCTCCATATGGGAAGATCAACTGTCCTACAGCATATGAGAGCACTATTAGGATCACTCGAAAAGGCAGCTAACCCGACTAAATGTAAATTAGTCAATATGGAGGTGACCTACCTAGGATACCATGTGATTGATAAAGTTTAGGCTATAACCACATGCCCTCTCCTCCACACAAAAAGACAAGTGAGACAAGTTAAGCCTGATGGGTATTATGGGAGATTTATCCCTAATTGGCTCCTGTGTTGGCTCCTCTAATAGACAATAACAGGCGGCAACCCTGAGATAGTTCAATGAGATAAAAATTCCAAAAAAGCTTGTAATGATTTGAAGTCATGCCTGTAAGAAGTGCCCATCCTTTTTAATCTTAAATATTCCAAAGAATGTATAATGTATATGTGGATGCCTTGGATGTTAGACTGGATGCTGTGCTTTCACAGGGTTTTGCAGGAGGAGCACTCGCTTCAGTATTTAAGCAGAAAATTATGCCTCGGGGGGGGAGTCATTCAATTATTGAGAGAGAAGCACTGGCAATTAGATCTCTCTCAGGTATTACCTGCTGGATAATGCCCTCTCATTGATCACCAGTCATGCTCCCTCACATTATTAGGAAACCTTGAAAGATTCGAACCCCCATATAAAGCAGTGGTATCTGGCACTCCAACCGTGTCGGTTCTCAGCACAAAATCATGCAGGGAAAGATCATGCCAGTACCTTTTTACCCCCAAGGGAAATTGAAGATGTGGCTGCTGAGAATCAGGAGTCCCTTACCATCTTGAGGTAGGCTATGTGGTGGGACAGGCCTGCATCCCAGTCAGGAGAAGGCTAACAAGCTTCTCTTGGCTCAATCCCTACCAGATGGGTACACCTGCAGAGCCTGCTCTAGCTGGAGGGAAGAACCTAAAAAGGAGAGGTGGTCAGAAGAGGTAGCAACCAAGGAGGTAGCTGTGCCTCAGAAGGAGCTGACTCTTATAGAATAGCCTCTGCCACATACAACATCTTACCAAAGCCCAGAAAGACCTCTGGAAGTTGAAACCACCTGAATGCAACCCCTGAGAGAGGCCCTGTTGACCACACAGAATGACTGGCCGACCACTGACTTGATGGTGGGACGCTGTACGCAGGGGCATGGCCAGGCTGGGTTTAATCAAGGAACATGGACAGGAATGTGAATGGTGATGCTATACTGTTCTGTGTCTGTAAAGATGCTTTGGAATGAGAAGAAGACTAACAAGCTTGACATGCATTTCTCAGCAGCCTCCTTTGGCAGACACCAGTATAACTCATCTTTGTAATTTTTAAATAGCTACTGATAGATCAGAACCCTCTTTTTCATATGAATTTAACTCTGAAAGAATTTCATTTGTTGAGATGATGGTCGTGGCTGTGAAGGAGAAAAGAACATGTGCTTAGCTATTGATTTCTTTATCCTGAACTCCTAGGCTTGCCACTCGCAACCAACCACGCAGTGGTCCAAATTGGTGAGCGTAAAAATTAGATTGAGAGAGAGTATTTGGTTTGTTTGACCTTTGTCCTGAGCCTAGATGAATTTCATGTAAAATAACATTTTTTCTAATTATTCAGTTGCCCGTAGTATTTTGCAGCTTTGGCAGTGTCCCCTATAGTGGGGTTCAGAGCAGGTGGAATCAACTCTCTTCATTTAAAGCCCAGTTTTATGTCCTTCGTCCAGCAGAGCAGGGAGGAAATTAATTGTGGTAATGACAAATCTAGCTGCACAGAGATGAAAAATCATCAGGTATGCTACAGTTTCTTTTTTGACTTGCAGTGGGTCCTGAATCCATGTTTACCAAGATGTGGGATTAGACTTCAGTGCAGTATTTGTGGCATTTCATGGAATTTTACAAATACTAAGATTTAAAAAATTGCTATCTGTAGTAATTCAATTTAATAGTAAAACCTAGTTCTTTGGAAATTTTCTTTTAAATGTATTGGCTTATAAAAACGCTTTCTGAAAGAAAGAGTGGCCATGTCTGGAATAAACCATCTCACAATGATATTAATAATAAGCATATCCCACAACACTAAAAAAAATTATTTCATTGCCTAATGTCAATATCCCTGTTTAACCACTTTATTATCCACTTCTCAGATCCTTAGCCAATTGCACATTTAAATACTGTACAAGCTTGTCTCCTCTTCCCATGCATACTTAACGCTTAAACTGTATCCCATTAATTCTGTCTTTAAAAAGTCATACACTTTAAGTCTGAGTACTGCACATTAGAGCATGTATATTTAAAGGGTCAGTGTGCATCTTTTTATTTTTTTATTTCATTTTTTCTTAAGCATCTGGAAATCACGAAACGTTAGCACAAGTCACTCCACTGAGCTGTATCAAAAAGTTGACAGTTGTGTCTATTGCTTGCAAAATAAGCACATGAATACATACACTATGAAATGTATTAAACTGTCATTTTTATCATTAAAGTCTTTGCAACAAAGAATAGCAGCATGTTAAACTTACCTTTTTCTATTTCTCATATGTGAAATGACTTTTTCCCTTTAGAATACAATCTGCCACTCACAAAAAAGTAATAAAATAGTCGATTGTACTGCCTACCATCTTATCTTTAAAGGATTTTGCTGGATTCATTTATTTACCTATACAGCCAGAGGCTGACTCTAAAATATTTAAGCTGCTTAAAAGAAAATGTAATTAAAAAAAAAAAGTACTGATGAGTCTGTGTGGGTGTTTGGTGATTCCAGAGGCATATTTAAAATAAAACGAACAGATTTTATTAATAGAGTGAGCACAAACACTTGTCTCTTTCATTCAGTTACGTTTTAGAATGTAGGATAGGTGTAATGCTTGAGAAATACTGAAGAAAAGGTTACAAATAAATAAGGGGAAAGTATGCTTAGAAATGTTATCTTACTAAAATAAAATAATTACTTCAGATAAAGCTATTAAAGTATTTCATTAGCAATGTTTTAAATGGTTATGCATCAGTATACAGATGGCAAAACATTTGTGGCTTTTATGCTGTACATCAGGGTCAGGTCAAAATTTGCATGACTTTGATTCTCAAACCTGCTGAGTGATGCTTCCTTCTATTTACCACATAGTATTCTGGGAAATGAAATCAGAAATACTCCTCTTTAAATTACTGCTCATGAAACTTTAGAAATGGAGTGGATCTTTATTAGTTCGCACTACAATAAACCGCAAGCACGCACTTAAGAAAAAGGTCTAAGGATTTTGCTTTCTTAAAAGCAGATCAGTGAAGTTCTGCTGGTGGAAGGTGGAGCTGGGAAGGGCAGCATATGCCCCTCTATTGTATGGTGTGTTATGATGAAACCACTGACAATTGTCTCTTGGTGCTGGGGTGCTACTCCTTCCGTCTGCTGTGTGGCAGGAAGCAGTGGTAGGTCTGATGTCCCAAATCAGCAAAAGAGATGTTGGCAGTCATCTTCAGTTTTCCTTGCACTCTGCTCCTGGAATCAGCATTGTTGGAAGAACATGGGCAGACAGACGTAATGGTTTTCTTAATCGTCATCAAAATTAGCATATAACAAAAACTAATTTTAATTTAATTGTCCACAAGGCCGCTACACTCTCCCCATTCAAGTCTGTTTTCAAGACTCGTTCTTTTGAAAGCATACAAGAAATTTGCCAGCTGAGGCATTTATTTACTTTATTCAGTTTCCAGGCCACCGCAAAGAAAAAAGTCTTTACCACATTGTGCTTTAGTGCTTCACTGATGATGATCTTCTCCTTATCCCCTGAAGCCTCTGTCTTTTTGTTAACCCTCATTATACTGTATCAGATATTAGTTTGAATCCTGCTGTGTATCTATTTTGGGAGGCACTTAGCAAACTTTGGGACACCATGATAAATAATTATTGTATGAGTGATTGGCATCTGATCACAGGGGAGTCCAAACTGAAAAAGTTTGGAGAGATCCTAATTATAGCAGGAAAGTCTTAAAAGAAATAAATCTTGTCTTCTAGACTGACTTAGTCCTACTACTTAGCATCATGTTGTGCTAAGAAGTGATATAATTACCAGCTTCTTTCATATAAAAAAGCTTTTAATAAAACATTTTAGCTTTTAACCCATCATGACAGACCCTGTTTTGATGACTCATATGCAAAACATAAAGTGGCTGAACAAATCTTTATCTCTTAATCCTAATGAAATCAAAAATAAAATTAAACTTTGTTTGTTCCCTTTTGTTAGAAAATTATTTTACACTGTTATTCAGAATAATTTTTCAGATAACTTTGTTGGTAGGTTAGTATTATGCATTACCCTCACAGGCCCTAGTCCTTGCTCTGCCTTACTTGTACTGTTATCTGTACTGTTGCTCTGCCAACTTGTACTTGGTCTTTTCACTTTTATTTCTCCCCTGAGGAAGGCAATATAGGGAAGAAGATGGTAGCAGGTTTTTTTTAATAGTATGTTAAATCTCTAATAATGAAATCTTCAGATAGTCTCATTAGAAGTCATTATTCTACACTTCCTAATTCTAAAATATATATGTTTTGTGTGAGGAAATGCTCCCTGGGTCTGTCAACAGACTTCTTAACATGTATTCATAACTACATACGTTTTCTACACAGACACGTTTTAAAAATAGGATCTAATTTTCAAAGAATTGCACATTAATTAGTGCCTGATTCACAGCCCACAAAGTTCATGTAAAGGCACTGATTGGCTCCAGAGTGCTTTGGATCAGCACCTAAATACTTTGAGGATAAGGGCCTTAGCTTTTAATAATAGGATCTTTTGAGTCAAGGGAGTGTACAGAGGATCATCTGTCTCTGAGGCCCGGTCTACACTTACCTTTGCGATTTGGCAGCAATTGACGGAAGATATGCAAGTGACGTTAATCACTTGCGTAACTCCCGTCGACTTTGCAGTGTCTCCTATGCACGGCGTCCATACCGTGCTGCAGGGAAGGGAAAAGTGCTCCCTTTGATGCAGTGCTACGCCACTATATAGACAGCTCAGTCGATCCAGAGCAATCGATGTGACGGCGGCAAATTCGCCACCGTAAGTGTAGACCCAGCCTGACAGACAAACACAAACTTGGAGTAAAGACAGCTTGTTTTCTGCCTTCACTTTTATATATCCACCCCTCCTCCTATGGCCATGTCTAGACTGGGACATTTTAGGTTGTGTTTTAAAGTGTATTAACCCTCACTTTCTAATATGGCTTTAAACAGAACTTTGCACCTAATGTAGACAGGGCAAGTTGTGTTCAGGAATGTATTGGCTGGTCATGGTCTCTGTCCACAATTAGGATGGTATGGTCCAGATAAGTTAAAAGATTGTCTTCATAGTTTTTTATTATAATCTTTTGAAAGTTGGAAACTAAAATCTGTTTAATACTTCCTTTTTTCTTCTTCTTTCATCATTGTTTGTTCATGATTCTTTTGCTCTTGACAGTGATTCTTTTAAATATTTCTTTATTTCTGAAAAATGGCCATCAAAGCATTTGTTTTACAAATTAATGAGCACCCTTCTCCAATGGCATAGGCTATCTAAAGATATATAAATACAAACAATCTATTTTGCTAGATCCATTTGGGGTCCAGCCATTATTGTCCCTTATCCTGCAAACACTTACCACATACACTTAACTCACCTGAGTAGCTCCACTGAAGTAAGGTAGACTCCTTGATAGCATCCCTTTAGTTTTAGTAGAACATAGTTCCTGGAAAAGACTTAATTGATATTTGTATTGTAAGTTGGCAGTTAAGTTTTGATTAAGTTGTTTTACAGCAATTTACGGGGGGAGTCACTTTATAATTGTTACATGCTTATTCCCTTCACAATATATTATTGATTTTAAACCAGCAGCTTGAGTTAAGAGATCACTGTCTTATTTTAAGCTTTTAAAAAAATGCTTTTAAATCATAGCAGTTGTATGGTATTTATGATTAAGCCCATCATGTCCTTCAGACTATTAGAAATTTCCATCTGTGATGCTCTTATATTGAATTCTAACTAAGCTATTAGGGATTTCTGCTGCCTACCAGTTCATTGTGCTTACAAAGAAGTGTATTTAGAAAATGAGCAATATAATGTGTGTCTATTGTAAAGTGTGTTTCATCTTAAATTATGCTGCCCAGAATCTATGGAACAACTATAAGAGGTTCTCATTTGGAACAATTGTGAGAAGATTTCACTCTATTCAACTGATGATTTTTATCTACCGTCAATACATCCCTGTGCGTCTTATTGCTTCCTCGTCCTTAAAAAGACTTTGTGAGTGATTCTGATATCTCATGAGTGTAAAATAGACGTATCCTCATTTAAATCAATAGATTTAAAATGCTAAACTAGTGTGTAAGTGAAATCAGATTTGAGCCCATTTAGTTTTTCAAGGATTTGTAGGAGAGGCCAAATTCAAACCTTGTTTAAAAAAAAGTCTTTGTCTTGCCCCATTATTGTAATATCATAGAGCCTCCCAAATAATTAATAATATAAATAACTCTAGCCACTCTTTCCCCTTCCACCCTATAAGATAATTTAGCATTCTTAGACTCACTGTACGAGAGGGAGAAAAAACACATGCATGTGTTTGTGTATGCAAAGAATTTGAGGGAAAGCTAAGTTGAAGAAGGTTTTGCACTTATGCCTGAAGTCATTTTGTTCTTTTTGAGAAATGAATTTTCTGTTGTATGTCCAACTCCTGTTACATTTTTGACAATTAGCCCCCATTTATGTGTCCACATTTTCAGTGTGGAAACGTATGTTAGAGAAAGTTGAAAGCAGCTGAGTGAAGGGCTCAGGGACTCTTTTTTACTTATGTGGCCAAGCAAGGACTATTTGATTAAAAATACAGAAGGATAAAAAATTAACATGGCACATATTAAATGGATTAAAAGCTGTCTAACTGATAGGTTCCCAAATGTCCTTGTAAATAGGGAATAATCCTCAAGTGGATGTGTTTTCAGTGGGGTCCCATGGAGATCAGTTCTTGGCCCTATAAAATCATCATTGATAAAGTTTGCAGATGAAACAGAAATTGGAGAAGGGGTAAATAACAAAACACTGATACAGAATGATTTGAATGGCTTGGTAAACCAATTGCGAGAAAACGATATATATTTTAATACTGCTTAATGTATACATTTACGAAAAAAGAATTTAGATCATACTTATACAATGGGAGACTTCATTCTAGGAAGCAAGGACTCTGAAAAAGATTTGGGGATGGCGATGGATAATCAGCTGAACATGGGCTCCAGGTGCAATGCTAGTGCAATCCCTGGATGCATAAAGAGAGGAATCTCAAGTAGGAGTAGAAACGTTTTTACTTCTGTATTTGGCTTTGGTGCAACTGCTGCTGGAATACTGTGTCCATTTCTGGTGCCCAAAATTCAAGAAGGAGGTTTATAAATTGGAGAGGGTGTAGTGAAGAGCCATAAGAATGATTAAAGGATTAGAAAACATTTCACAGTGACGGATTCAACATCAAGTGATGGGTGCAACAGGGAAGGCCTCTGGAATTGCACTGAGAAAGTAGGGCAATTGGCCAGTTATCTCAAGTGCCTGTACACAAATGCAAGAAGACTGGGAAACCAGCAGGAGGAATCGGAAGTCCTGACACAGTCAAGAAACTGATATGACTGGACTGAGAATTGGTGGGGTAAATCTCACAACAGGAGCACTGTCATGGATGGGTATAAGCTGTTCAGGAAGGACAGGCAGAGGCGAAAGGGCGGAAGAGTTACACTGTATGTAAGAGCGCTATGATTGCTCTGAGCTCCAGTATGAAACTGAAGATAAGCCATTTGAGAGTCTATGGGTTAAGCTTAGAAGCAAGAACAATAAGGGTGATGTCGTCGTGGGTGTCTGTTATAAATCACCAGACCAGGAGGATGAGGTAGATAAGGCTTTCTTCAGTCAACTAGGGAAAGTCTCCAGGTCACAGGACCTGATTCTCCTGGGGGACTTCAATCACATTGACAGCTGCTGGAAGAGCAATACAGCAGGGCACAAACAATCCAGAAAGTTTTTGAAGAGTGTTACGGACAACTTCCTGGTGCAAGTGCTGGAGCACCAACTAGGGGCTGTGATCCTCTTGACCTGCTGCTCACAAACAGGGAAGATTTGGTAGGGGAAGTAGAAGTGGGTGGCAACCTAGGCAGCAGTGACCATGAGATGGTCGAGTTCAGAATCCTGACAAAAGGAAGAAAGGAAAACAGCAGGATACAGACCATGGACTTCAGAAAAGCAGACGTTGACTCCGTCAGGGAGCTGATGGCCCGGATCCTCTGGGAGGCTAATATGAGGGGGAAAGGAATCCAAGAGAGCTGTCTGTATTTTAAAGAAACCTTTATTGAGGTTGCAGGAACAAACCATCCCAATGAGCAGAAAGAATAGCAAATATGGAAGATGCCCAGCTTGGCTTAACAAAGAAGTCTTTGGTGAGCTTAAATACAAAAAAGAAGTTTACAGGAAGTGGAAGCTCGGTCAGAAGACTAGGGAGGATTATAAAAATACTGCTCGAACATGCAGGAATGAAATCAGAAAGACCAAAGTGCAATTGAAGTTGCAGCTAGCAAAGGACATGAAAGGGAACAAGAAGGGTTTCTACAGGTATGTTAGCAACAAGAGGAAGTTTAGGGAAAGTGTGGGCACCTTACAGAATGGGGGACGCATCCTACTGAAAAAGGATGTGGAGAAAGCTGAGGTACTCAATGCCTTTTTTGTCTCTGTCTTCACAGACAAGGTCAGCTCCCAGGCTACTGCACTGCGTAGCACAGAATGGAGAGGAGGTGAACATCCCTCAGTGCTGAAGGAACAGTCCCAGGACTATTTAGAAAGATTGGTCCAATGGGGCCAGATGCAATGCATCCTGGGTTGCTGAGGGAGTTAGCTGATGTGATTTCAGAGCCATTGGCAATTATCTTTGAAAGCTCGTGGCAATTGGGGGAGGTCCCTGATGATTGCAAAAAGGCAAATATAGTGCCCATCTTCATAGAAAGAGAGGATCCATAGCATAGAAAGAGGATCCAGGGAACTACGGACCAGTCAGCCTGACCTCAATCTCTGGAAAAATCATGGAAAATGTCCTCAAGAAATCCATTTTAAGGCCTTTGGAAGAGAGGCAGGTAATCAGGAGCAATCAAAATGGATTCACCAAGTGCAAGTCATGCCTGACCAACCTGATTGCCTTCTATGAAGGGGCGACTGGCTCTATGGATGTGGGGAAAGTGATGGATGTGATATACCTTGACTTTAGCAAAGCTTTTGATGCAGTCTCCCACAGCATTCTTATCAATAAGTTAAAGAAGTATGGGTTGTTTGAATGGAACTGGCTAGTTTATTGGACTCAACAGGTAGTGATCAATGGCCCCATGTCTAGCTGGCAGCCGGTCACAAGCGGAGTGCCGCAGGGGTCAGTCCTGGGGCTGGTTTTGATCAACATCTTCATTAATAATCTGGAGAATGGGGTAGATTGCACCCTTAGCAAGTTTGCAGATGTCACTAAACTGGGGGGAGTGGTAGATACCCAGAAAGGTAGGGATAGGATACAGAGTGACCTAAGCAAATTGGGGGATTGGGCCAAAAGAAATCTGATGAGGTTCAACAAGGACATGTACAGAGTCCTCCACTTAGGACGGAAGAATCCGATGGACAGCTACAGACTGGGGACCAATGAATTAGGCAGCAGTACAGCAGAAAAGGACCCAGAGGTTACAGTGGATAAGAAGCTGGATATAAGTCAGCAGTGTGCCCTGGTTGCCAAGAAGGCTAATAGCATATTGGGCTGCATTAGTAGGAGCATAGCCAGCAGTTCGAGGGAAGTGATTATTCCCCTCTATTCAGCATTGATGAGGCCGCATTTGGAATATTGTGTCCAGGTTTGGGCTCCCCACTACAAAAAGGATGTGGAAAGTTAGAGTCCAGCGGAGGGCAACAAAAATGATTAGGGGGCTGGAGCACAAGACTTTGAGAAGAAGCTGAGGGAACTAGCTTGTTTAGTCTGCAAAAGAGAAGAATGAGGGGGGATTTGATAGCAGCCTTTAACTACCTGAAAGGGGGTTCCAGGGAGGATGGAGCTAGGATGTTCTCAGTGGTAGTAGATGACAGAACAAAGATCCATGGTCTCAAGGTACAGTGGGGGAGGTCTAGGTTGGACATTAGGAAAAGGTTTTTCACTCGGGGGGGGGTGAAGCACTGGAATAGGTTACTTAGGGAGGTGGTGGAATCTCCATCTTTAGAGGCTTTTAAATTGCAGCTTAACAAAGTCCTGGCTGGGATGATTTAGCTGGGGTTAATCCTGCTTTGATCAGGCAGTTGGACTAGCTGATCTCCTGAGGTCCCTTCCAACTGTAACATTCTATGAATCAAGGAGCTCAATTTATTTAGCTAAACAAAGAGAAGGTTAAGGGGTGACTTGATCACTTTTTAAGTACCTACACGGGGAACTAATGTTTGATAAAGAGCTCTTCAGTGGAGCAGAGAATGTATAACATGATCTACTTGCTGGAAGCTGAAGTTAGACATATTCAGACTAGAAAAAAGCATACATTTTGAACAGCATGGATAATTGAATACTGGAACAATTTACCAAGGGTTGGTTAGGGTGGTTAAATGATTTAAAAATAATAATCTAAATTATTTGCAGTTTTAATCAGACAGTTAAACAATAATAGAATACCTATTTAAATGTATTATAAATATTTGAATATTTTTCAAATTTTCATATATATTGATTTCAATTACAACACAGAATACAAAGTGTACAGTACTCAAGTTGTTTGTTATTAGAAACATTTCAACTGTTAAAAAGATTTTTATAAAGATGAAATCTACAAGTCAAAGCCAGAAGGGGTATACAAATGTTTTGCATTTCTGGTATGTAAATAACTTGCAAGACCAGCTGCAACAGTGCTATGCAAACACTTGTTCTTACTTTCAGGTGATCTTGTAAATAAGAAACAGGCAGCAGCATCTCCTGTAAATGTAAACAAACTTGTTTGTCTTAGAGATTGACTGAACAAGAAGTAGTACTGAGTGGACTTGTAGGCTCCAGAGTTTTACATTGTTTTGAGTGCACTTATGTGGGGAAAAAAATTCTACATTTATAAGTTGCACTTCCATGATAGAGATTGCTCTACAGTACTTGTATAAGATTAATTGAAATATAATACTATTTATTTTATCTTTTTTACAGTGCAAATATTTGTAAGAAAAATAATATAAAGTGAACACTGTACACTTTATATTCTGTGGTGTAACTGAAATAAATATATTTCAAATGTAGAAAAATATCCAAAAATATTTATTATAAATTTAAACTGGTATTCTATTATTGTTTAACTGTGAGATTTAAACTGCGATTAATCATGACTATTTTTTAAAAGCTCGTTATTTGTTTTGTATTAATGGCTTGAATTAACTGGATTAATTGACAACCCTAATTGTCGTAGATGCTCCATCACTGGCAATTTTTTAGATCAAGTTTGGATTTTTTTCCTGAAAGATATGGTCTAGAATTATTTGGGGGAAGTTTTATGGCCTATATTATACAGGAAGTCAGATTACGTGATCAAAATTATTCCTTTTGGCTTTGGAATATACGAGCAATGCAGGCATTGGTTCTCTTTATGAGAAAGTGTGTTTGTATAGATTGAAAAAAATGGATTCCTTGCCTCTCACCACTTCTGTCCAAAACATACTACTTCCTCAGATTGTATACAAGGTTCTTGGTAAACAAAGGACATTTTTGTAGGGGCTCCTTTGTAAATATTAGCATAGATTATCAACCATAAGTGACATAAAAGAAGAACTATGTGAGGTTTGCATTTTCCTTCAGTTTGCACATTTTTTTTTTCAATAAAGGAAGATGTTGAAGTTTACTTAAACATTTCAGTCCTGGATTTAAAAAATATCAGTAAAAGAAGTTATTAGTAAATGCTAGAGAGTGTATTAAGTTGGTAGTGTGGCAGCCAGATTTTGTTTTTTTGTTTAAGTTTCGGAATACCTAGCATAGGAATAGCATAGACACTGGTAATCAGTGGCAGATACATGACTTTGTAAACTGTTTGCACAGCCAGAGACAAGAAAATGAAAGCACATATCTAGTGTTAATTCCTCTACCTTAATCAATGCAATCTGCTGACATTTGCAAATTATTGTCCCATCTTCAGAAGAAGAGAATTTGGCCCATTGGAAAGATGAATTTTGAAGATGAAATTAGGGTAATATTGTTTCAAAAGGGTACAAAGATATTCTTTGAGGATCTTTCAATGGTAGTTTTAATGCTTCCTCAACTAAATCCTTTGTGGTCTCATTAACTAAAAACAAAAACATCACAACACCACAGCAAGAAGTAGCAGAAAATGACATATTTTAAATTGATGCCTGTTGGGCATTAGAATATTTCCTCTGCTGTATGGCATTTCTCATACATGAGCCTATTTTTTACAGCAAAGAAATAATACCACTACATAATACAGGAAAATTATTTCTTTCTTAATGTTGTTCAAATTTTCTCATTTCAGTGCCAAATAGATATTCTTCAGAAATATTTCTCCTAGCTGGGAGGGAAAGCAAGCACCTGTTTTACCAGCTGGCAAGTTTGAGTCTGTACGCAAAGTAATTCCTTCCATTCTTGTTGTTTATTACGATGTTTGTTCAGAGTATACAAGTCCAGAGTGTGTCAGCTACAGGCTGTAGAGAGTTCAGATATACAATTAGTATGTGAAAGCGATGTACAGCTTACCTTTGACCTCCCCTGATCTCATTGCTGATTTGGCATGATCATTTCCCCCTGTGTTAGAGAAGCCTGATGGCTGTTCCAATTTACACCAGCCTCAAGAGACCTGAACTTGCAGCCAGTCTAGACCTGGCAAACCAACCTTTCCCTTTTCCCTGCTATCCTTGAACCTATGGTTCCAGTCTCAGGATGGCTCAGTCCACACTCTCTAGAATATCTCTCTCTTTAGCGAACAGTTTTCACCATTTATAAGTAGAGTAGTAAGTCACTCAGTCAGTCAGCGGATCTCACTTGACCTTTCCCAGCAGCATAACCAACCTCTGTGAATGGGGTTGGTTATTTCAGGCAAACACTGCCAGTCTGTTATAAATATCTCAAAGAAGTGCACTAACAGTAAATATAATTTAGCAAAATCAATAAATTTCAGACACTGGTCTTGATTCACCGGCACTCACATAGGATACAGGTATGCGATTTAGTCTCCAAGGATTATTCAAGTCCAAGGTAGGGGCTGATGGCAGTATTGCCATCCTCTGCGGGTTCAGCCAGGTTTGATAGGAAATCCGGCGAATTGCAGCTGCCCAGGCTATGCACTGAATTATCAAAACCCTAGGCTGGCTTGGTCACAGCACCCACATTTAGGGCTAAGCTTGGAAGGTGTTGGCTCCACAATGCAGGTACCTCATTCTGCTGGAACAACTCCGTTGCTGCTAGTGGGGACCCTACACTGCCAGAAGGTGGCCTAAATCAACTTGGCCTTGGGGTTTAGAAAATGTCAGTAATATTCTCACAGCTAAGCAGTGATTTCCCTGGGGGGTGAGGGGGGAGTGGTAAATGAACAGCGATAGCGCAGACTACACTTCTTACTTGCAGATGTATGTGTCCATGCCCCCCAAACAGTCTTGCTCAGAAGTGAGGATAACATTCATATTCCAGTGCTCACTATTACTTGTGGAGCTAAATTTAACGCATGGAGTAACAAATGCTGTAACATGATATAGCAGCTAAGGAGATGTGTAACATGGCAGAAGCAGGTATAAAATGTGGATTGGTGCAGTTGGCTGCCAGTCACATTAGCAGACATCCTTTTAGGCACTATTGGTGCATGGTGCTCTTCAGGAGGTGAAGCATTGGAATGGGTTACCTAGGGAGGTGGTGGCATCTCCATCTTTAGAGGTTTTTAAGCTGAGGCTTGACAAAACCCTGGCCGGGATTATTTAGCTGAGGATAGTCCTGCTTTGAGCAGGGAGTTGGACTAGATCTCCTGAGGTCCCTTCTAATCTTCTCTAATCTATGATTCTATGTCTATGGAAAGTGGTATAGGATCTGTTGTGTATGCTTTAATTTTATAAAATGGTGTGTGTGTGTGTGTGTGTGTAATTCTGTCTGCATTGGTGCATACAAATATAAAATTGGACATTGCTGTCATATCTCAATAGTCCAAACATTATTTAGAGGAGATTGACATATAGATTTCTTCTACTACTACTCCAGGTGATCATATACTGATAACATAGGATCAATAAGGGCATCTATCTTGTTCTCTTCCAAGTATATTATTACTGAAAATCAGGTTTTTTCCAAGGAATTCACCATCAGTTGCAAGATGTCTGGCAATTTGTACCGGATTGTGGAATTTTATTGGGATAATCCACCGTTCCTTGGTTAGAGCAGTTGAAAATGTCTAGTTTAAGAATGTGTGGGCAGAAACAATGTATATGTACAGTTCTGTTGTCATATTTTCTTACTTATGTTAATATCCTTTGAGAATGTTTTAAAACTGACATTTAATCAACTCAAATTATGCTGTAATACCTGCTTTTACTGATAGAATTGCCCTTGGCTTTGAAGATAGGCACATTGTAGAGAGTGAAATAAATATGGCGATTCTGCAACAAAATGTACAATTTTGCCTTTGATTAATAGGTCAGGAATAGCGATAACCTAAGCAATATGGCAAATACATGTTAACGTCTCTATTTCTCAAAAGCAAAGTTGCAGGTCTTTTTAAGTTATAAATGTGATGCATATTGTCACTTACATATTTGCATGAATTGCAACATTAGAAAAGCTATAGACTCCAGTTGCATAACAAAAAAATACAAAACATAAAAACAAAAACACCCCCACTCTCCATTCTCAGACACAAGAAATGGTACACATGTCACTGGCATTTTCTATGGCTGCTTTGCAAACCTGAGCTCTTTCTCATTCCTCATGCTGGTTGCCAGGCAACTCTTTTAGTCTTTGATGCCCTTGCACTTCAGGCATTCATTGTTGTCATGTTCCTTTTTCAATTCTTCATACAGTAGAAGAAAGTGCAAACAAAGAAAATTGGAGGTAGGTTTTCTTCCTATTAAGCACAAAATATATATTTGAGAAATATCATGGATGATTAGTGCATCTAGCAGAGCAACATAGATTCATATATCTCTTAACAGATTCCCAAAAATGTATCACTTCCTCCAAATGGGAAAAACAAATGGACAGATGTTTATAATGAATCTCTGTAAAATATAGGTCTGTAAATATTGCAGATATTTAACCCAAATAAGATCAATAAAGGTGGTATTTGTATCTTACTTAAGTAAAAAGAGGGTCCATGAAGCTGATCAGTTGTTAAAATAGCAGGCTGAAACTGTGACTGTTTAAACCTGGCAATTTTTCTTCATGCTGCTTGTCATTGAATCTTTTTTCTCCTTTTGGGGAAAGCAGTAGCATGCAAAGACAAGAGCCCATTAAAAAGATAATTTGCTTGTTCAACCTATTATTTACTAATATTATTTTTTTACTCTTAGTTATACTAGTGGGTATAAAGCATTATCACATCCCAAATCAATTGTGTGCTGAAACGGTTGCAGCAGCAAGTCAAACCAGATCAGCTGCAGTTAGCCAAAACTACTTTAATCTTAATCAACAATTGATTTTGTCATTGCCAAGGCTATCCAAGCAGAAATGACTTGTGAATACAGTTGCCAAACTGTTCTCCTATCCTACCAATCCATGGGGAGAAACTGGTAAATAGAGGAAGTGTGAATAGAAAGATACTGCATTTAACAATTTTGAGATTATTTATTTTTAAAATATCAATAAGAATACTTAGCACTTTACTTTTGCAAGTTCTTTACAAATATTAATTTATCCTCACAATAGCACTGGGTAGTAGATAAGTATTACAGTTTTATAGACAAGAAAACCGAAGCTGTGTCTTGTTCAGTACCACAGCAGAAGTAAATTTCAGAGCCAGGATTAGAGCCTAGAGCACTGGATCGTACCTGTGAATGATCTTTATCTGTAAACAATTGGACCTTATTATAACATTGTCTGGCTATGTTGAAAAAAGGACGGGAGACACTGGATGTAGTTTAGTTAACATTATTCTTAAATGTCTGGGAGTACCCTGCAGATAAAAGTGTGCAGTGCAGGTGATAGCATAACCATTTCAATATATACCCGGGGGGTTTCTGCCAGCCATTTCCTTACCCATCCTGGTCCTGAGCTAGCCCACAGCTGGAACCTTGCCATCGTCTCCCCCTTGAATGAGGGTTAAAGGTAGGCTATAAGTGGGGAAGGGGGAGGGTGAAGGGGAGGAAGGCTACCCCTAACCCCCACCCCCATTTTCTCTCCTTTAAAGAATACCTCCTTTAAATCTATTTTATTTGATCAATGTACGCCTTTCCTTTGGAGTAACTACCCTGGACATCCATCCCACGTTTACATAATGAGTTGCGATATCCTAGCCTAACTCCCATTTCATGTTTTCTCAACTAAGACTCTCACCACCACCCCACCCTGCTTAGGGAAGGTAAAAACCCCCACTTCACATTGGCTAATCTGGCCGTCTGTGGAAGATCCTTCCCAGTCCCCCAAGAAAGGAATGACTAGAACAATGCCCACAGCCAGTCCTGACAAATCCCGGATATTTCACCACTCCCATGGGTGGGATTGTGGTTGCTGCTCTGTCTGGTCCAGGTAAGATGTCTTTTCCAGCACTGGCATGTACCTGTAAAGACCTCCCCTCTCTTCCAATCACTAAGAAGGGACGGATCATCGTCCTCAATGCTGACCTGGTCTGCTGGTGCAGTTGAAAGTAACTCCTTGGCTCTCCAGCCTTTAAAGGGGCACGCACCAATTTCAAGAAGCCAGACCCCCGCCACCTGCACGGAATGTGTGGTGAGACATATACATAGAACTCAGAAGGAGGAGAAATACATGTCCCTGGCTGATGCATTGAATGCAAAGGGCTACAAGGTTCAAAGTATGGGTTAATTGTCAGAGCCCTGGGCACATGGGACCCCTGCAATGAGCAAGTGCTGTGGGTGTGTAGAATTGGTCAGCATTCTGCTCAGCTGATGCAGAGTCTCATGGTATCAGATATCATCAGGTGGACCAGAAACAGCACACCTCACTGGGCATAGGCGGTACCAGAAGGAATGAGCCGAAACATACTGCATAAGTGATCATATTGTTCACGTTGGTTAAAAGGACTAACTATTCTGAACCTATCATTCAATGAGGGACAATGACCATTAGTCATTATACTTACTTGCCACTAACCAACCTTAATATTTCTTTTGTACGAGTGATGTACCCAAATATTTAAATGCTGTGACAGGTTCAGACCAGATGGCTACTGGAGAGTATTAGAAGGCTGCTATGTCAGTCCCAGGATCAGTAAGTCCCTTTTCCCTTAGTAGATGAGCAGGGGGTTCTCCCAGTTAGTTAATACACTTGGAGCCAATCAAGACCCCGCCCAGGACTTGTTAAAAAGACTCTGCTCCAGAGAAAGGGTGTGGTTAGAATTGTGAGAGAGAGGCAAGCTATGAGAGGGTGTGTGAGCAGGCAAGACGCTGTCAAGAGCCAGGAAGGTTTAGGAGAAGGAGCACAACGCTGGCAGGAGAGAACTCGGCAGGTGCAGAAAATGGGGTAGGAAAACCCTGCCCGAAGAGGGCAAAGGACCTTTCCGAGGCCTGAGAGAAGAAACCCTGCCAGAAGAACAAGACTGAACTGTACATTTGGTTTGGGCACTACCACGTTCAGTCGGGATGTCAGGGTCAAGAACCTTCCATGGCAAGGAGGACAGGAAGGGCCTTGTCCAAGCGGGGTACGGACATTAAGTCAAGGGGCATGGGGAAGTAACCTAGTGAAACCAGCAGCTTTCCTGAAGCCACAATGTGAGGCTGCTTTTTGTAGGGTCCCTGGGTTGGAGCCCAGAGTTGAGGATGAGACCAGGTTCCCCGCAGTCCTTCACTAGCTATTTATTGGAGAGGCAAGAACCCCACCGAAGAGTCAAGGGCCTAAGAGAACCAGAGGCAGGACTAGGAGCCAGCTGATGCGTTATCCCCACACGCCACTAGAGGGTGGAAGAAATGCGAAGGGGTGAAGCAATTCCCTGAGCTTTACGGCTAGAAGGAAGCGCTGGACCTACTGAGGTAGAGGAAAAGCTTTGTCACAACACTTATATTTTAACTGTATCACTAACTGATAACCATTTATCTGGGATATTGTGAGTTATGCACACTCTGTGTTCTAGGACTTTCGAATCAAACCTTGTACCTTTTGGATAATCTATGCATTATCCCTAGATATACAGAAACGCTTTCCTTCAAAAACTCTGTATTTTACTATCTTATAATATTAGCTTTAATAATTTTTTTAAACTATATGTAGCAGAGGAGAAATGTATTTCCATGTGCTTTGTTTCCATGTGGTGGTAACTTTCTGAGAATGTTTTTTTTTTAAAGGAATCTTCAATTTGAATTCTCAACCAAAAGATGACTTGTTTGGAAACCATGAATGTCCATTCTCCCTCCACCCTGCATTTTTAGATATATGTAGTACTGTGCCAAGCACTAACAGTGTCCTGATCCATGACTGGGGGGTCTTAGAAGCTAAGACTTTACAGATGATGATGATAAATGTGTGGGTGAGGGGGAAAAGAGAGAGAGAGCTGGAGCTAAGTCAGTACCATTGATGAAAGCAATGCTAATTTCGAATCTGAACTCCCTGGCTGACCAATATTTCTATAATTGGCCATCATGAAATTCTGGAACTGAAGTATGTGACTCAGGCATATATCTCATTTTTGTTAAACCCATACATACCTCTTCAGCATTAAAAAGAGTTTTTTGCTTTTCCATAACTCAAAGACAGCTGAATTGAATCCGTTGAGAACATGAGTATGGCTAGTGCTCATTGAGGATCGGTCTGCAGGCTAGCTTATCATACAAAAAAGGCCTTCTAAGTATGTGAAAAATCTATTTGGTTCAAGACATTATGGATTTTTCATTGTTTGTATCTCTAAAGAACTAGGGGATAACATAAGTAATATTAATGGTAGTTTTGCACTAAAAGTTGAGTTTTACCTTGTTTTTCTTGCTAGAGATTTAGAGGTGTGTAAATCAGATTCTGCAACAGTGGAAACGTGCTGTAAAATTAGTATAGACATTAATATATCATTTCAGTTTTTTTACAAGAAGGAGTTAGACATGAAATCTTCTATTAATATCTTAAGGTTAAAATTTAAAATATTAAAATGTCAGCAAATGCAAAAGTCAAAGTTCTAGTTAGTTCAGATAAGTCACATTGCATGTGATGAGTGTCATTTTTCCATTCTGTTGCTGTTAAGTTATGGTGATGTGACGCCACTAAAGTTAACTGTTTATGCTCTGACAGAAGGCGAATCAGTGTCTGTTACTGGTTCTATTGCAATGATACAGTGGGCCTAACTGTGGTCTCAGATAGGGCACACCTCTTCCACTGACTTCTGTAGTTTTTGCGTGTCCTATTTTACGTATTTAAAACTGTGACTTTAACATTATATTAATGTAAACGTAGATCATTAATTGTATGAAAAAGTAATTCAAATGCCTTCACAGCTAGGTTTTACCTTCTTTGGTTAAGGTTATTAATTAGATTCATGCTAAAGGTTAAAATGGTTTTAATCTATCATTCTTTACTGATGTCATTGCCCTTGAAGCAGTCAGTTAAGGTAGGGCAGGAAGAGAAGAAAATCAAATTGACTTCAACTTCTTTGACAATTACAAGGCTGAAGCTAACTTCTGTGGAATATTAGTAACTAACACTGCGACATTATTTTTACAAGGTAGAGTAATAAAATAATGATTATGGACCAGATTTTGTAATCTGCTACATACACTTTGCATGGCTTATGTGGCACAAAGTCAACTTAAACCAGCTGTAGATTCTCCATGAAGAATTCTCCCTGCATAAAGGGAATCTGCAGCTGGTGTAAAGCTAGTGCACTGTCTGTGCCATCCATCACCTGCCTAGCTGCAGCTGTGCTGATCAGTTTAAGCAGGGAGGGGATGTCATGGCTAAAAAGGGGGTGCAAGACGGGAGGAATGGTGTCTGGGGAGGTCTTCTGCCAACAGTCTAACGGAAAGGTTGACCTCTACAACTTCATTTTAGCTGGAGTGGGTCGATTAAGAGTCAAGGAGCCATGATTGGCTCCTCTCAGCCCCTGCCCACACCAGTGCCTGAGCTTTATTCAGCTGCACTGGAGAATTGAGCCTTATGTCTTCAACAAACAGGTTTAGTGGCACATGGGCCCTGTAGCTTTTTCTTTTAAGGTTCAGGGGCCAAGAGAGTCACTGAATGTGGAAGGTGCTTGGATGTAGGCTAGGGAGGTGTGCTAATAAAGCAGGGCCTCCAAAACTGCAAGCCTGGGTGTAGTTAGTTGCTTGCGCGCACACACCTGCACACTTTCTCTTTTTCCCTTCTCAAAGTCTAAAGTATGTGTTAAAATACAAGAGAGTGCATTTTAAATATTAATAACTTCCTACCAGAATCTGCCCTGCTGCTGTATCTATGTATAGCACTGTACTGAAAAGATACAATTGCAGAGGTAGATGATCAGAATATCTCTCTCTCTTTTGGAGGTGCTTTCAAGTGACTATTGTTTCCATTCCTCAGAGGTAACATGCAAATAAGTGCGTGTTACTTAACTGAACCAAAGTCACTAATTCATCCTCACCTCTATTTAGATATGATGCAGAGGTTTCATCGACTCCGCTACTTACTGTTTACTTTACACTTTTGAGTACTATAGAAGCTGCAAACAGTGACAACAAATAGCAATTAGCTAATGGCTTGCTGGAAAGTAATGCTGGTGTTTGTTTTGCATAAGCATCATTCAAAATCAAAGGTCAGGTGTCTTCCCAGCATCCCTTTGGGTTTAATGCTTCTGTTCTACTTATCGCATGCCTGCTTTCTCCACATTAGTCACTTTTGCCACTCTCTCGTGGTGTTCAAAGTCTATTATGTGTTTGAGACAAAGCAGACTCACACAGAGAGAATTATGGTGACATGTACAGCACTATTTTTATAAACTGACATTTACTTTTGTGTGAGCGAGACAAACCTCTGTAATAGTTCCTAGTTGATATCCTTTTTTATTTTAAAAGGAGCTAATGAAAAACGGGAGCCATATCTTGTTAAATAACAGGTTTCAAGATAACACTTTAACTGAGAAATACTTAATTAACATACCAAAAGAGGAGAGGCTAAAATTATTAGGACTGTTCATCTTAGAAAAGAGGTGATTTGGAGGATATGATAGAGGTCTTATACTACTATGAATGCTGTGAAAAAAAGTGAGTAGAGAAGTATTACTTACCCGTTTCCAAAATACAAAAACCAGAGGTCACCCAATGAAATTAATAGGCAGCAGGTTTAATACAAAAAAGTGGAAATACTTTTTCACACAGTTCAGCAATGGAACTCGTTCCCATGAGATGTTGTAATGGTTCAAGGTATAACTATGTTCAAAAAAGAACTAAATAGTTTAATGGAGGATAGGTTCATCAATGGCTGTTAGCCAAGATGGTCAGAATTGTAACCCCATGCTCAGGGCAACCTAAACCTCTGACTATCAGAAGCTGGGAAGGAAAGACAGGGTGGATCTCTCCAATATTGACCTTTTCTGTATATTTCTCCTGAACTTCTGGTACAGGTCATTGTTGGAGACGGTATAATCGACTAAATGAACTTTTGATCTGACTCAGTATAAAAGTTCTTATGTTCCTATTCCTTCAAACAGAAGATGGTCACCTTGAGAATAATTGTGGGGAGGGGAGAACTGTTGGCTGAGAAACGGCTATTGTGCTGATATACTTTTAACAAGTGTTAAAGAAATAATATATGATAAGGATGAAAATAAAAACCCCACTTTTTTACAGGAGGGAAACTGTGTTTTAAACAATACAAATAAATATTGAATACAAAAGTGGTTAGGAAAAAATGATCTCACTTCTCCAAAGTAATCTCTGGTCACACAATTGTTCAAATGCTAATGTAACCTAGGCTTGCATGACTGATTTGATAATAAACAGTCATACTTTTAACATCAAAAAGGCTGACAGGCTATAAAGGACTTGGATCCTGGGGAGCAAAGAAGGAATAATTCAAGACACCTTCTACCAAGGAGGTTCTGGCTGTACCATGTAGTCAGGGAAGGATTGAAGTTTGAGGGAATTTTTACATCTTGATTGTATCCACAGAAATTGTGCCCATGTAGGATGGCTTTTGAAAAGTGTATGATTTGGCACAGTATGCATACCACTTTTTAGTTTTTTTCTCTCTATTCTTAAAAAAACTTGCTTTAATACCATCCATGTGATTTTAAATTTATAGATTTAATTCAGACTATCCTAGACAGGGGGGAAAGAGAGAGAGAGAGAGGTGCAAACTAAAAGGTGATGGTGAAGGAAATTTGTCTTGAGCTTACTCTGGTCACTTACAATCTAGAGTCTGTGCTGCCTAAGAGGTGTTCTCTCATAATATTTGTACCCGATGCCACTTATGAAAAAAAAGAAAATTTTGTCACTTCTTTTGACGTTTTCAGTTTTTGAATGAAAATGTTCAAAACACAGTTTCATTATGTTTTAGTGTAGGGAAAAGATCACTGTCTCTCATTTCTTTAAACAACAAAAGCTAACTCTTTTCTAGTGAAAAAAAGGGGTAAATAGAAAAAAGTGCTATTTTTCCCAACTCAAATGAAAACTAAAATTTTTAAAATTTTTCCCATAAAAAAGGAGACATGTGAAAAAAAGTTTTGAAAAAAGTTATTTTTCTTTTTTCAAAAACAAAAACAAAACTCTATTATATAATCTGTTGCTCCTTTTGGCTCAAACTATTAGCCAATAGTTATGTTACCCAGGGATCTGCCAATCCAAAACTTGTGGTAACTTTACTTTTGTGTAAGGTGGTGTCAGGAAATAACCCAAATGGAGACATGGCCCTTCAGCTGATCGGTGGACTGGTAGAAACAATATAACACAACAGTGCTCTTACTTCAAAGCTGTAACTTACTTAACCTCAAACACAACATAAGAGTGCTCTTACTTTAAAACTAGACATTATTTAGGCTCAAGCACAACATGAGAGGTTTCTTACTTTAAAGGTATACTTCAGTTAGGCTCAAGCACTTACAAGTGTCCGCAACAGGTTAGTAAAACACCTCAACCCTCAATAATTACCAAAGTCTGGGGCAGCTTTCAAGTGGAAACAGTGATGGCTTTCTGATTGGCCTGATCTTCCAGCTGTCATTGGAGGCTCCAGAAGCTGTGTCCAAGAAGAGATCCCAAAGAGTCTAAACCCCTCCCCCTATTTATCCTTGTTAATAGACAATAATACATCAAGAAAGAGGGGGAAAAATCTCAAAAGATTGACATAAGATTTCCACATTACTTAATTAACTAGATATGTTCCTAAAGACTCTGCATAACTTGAAGCCTGGACAAACATTTCCAAGGGGGCATGCATCAATAAGCTTATTGGTCTTTTCCTGTAACACAGATCTGAGCATATCCACCAGAGCATCAGGGAGGAGATGCATGGTCAGGCAAAAGTTGAGCAAGGGGCTCCCTTCCTTTCTCCTCCTGGCTTAGTCATGCCAAGGTTGTACAATCTTGCAGAAAGTCCTACCAAGTTTGGCTGCTTTTAGCAACAAGTATGATAATTGATATTGTACTATCAAGTGCTCCCTGACCGTTTGCCTGGTTTACCAAAATCTCCTTGTACAGTTGGACCTTGCAGAATTATTTCCATCCGTAGGCTAAATTAACAAAATGAGGCAAATACGTCTTTGTTGTTATCCTCTTTATTTAAAAAGAATATACACACTGTCCTGTTTCTCTGAATACAGTAGAAACAAATAATAGGAGGCAGTTTTCTTGATCAGAAATCCAAGTCTACCTGTCCAGCAAGTATAATGTCCAAAAGATGGTTTGTCTCTTGGCTTTCTGCTAAGGACACACTTATAATGGCTTCTCCCCTTTGTCACTGGCTTTATGCTTCTCCCACCCACAAACATCTCCAATCAATTCCTTATGCCTTGTGTTGGCAATCAATCCATGGGAAAACCCTCGGACATCATGGCTTAATTCTGCTTAGCTTCACCGTGCAGCCAAGTGCCTTAGGCAGTAGTCTTATAGTTTTCAGGTATTCCTACAAGAACATTTATTGCTCCTTCCATTCAGTCTGAAAGAAAGGTATATAGCACTTTCATCAGTTTTAACTTGGCCTACGATTGTCTACTTATCAAAGACCCACTTAAGAGCAGCCATTAGCATCTTCCAACATACCAATATCATGTTGTTTCAATGTAGAGATGGCTAATTTTCAGGGCAGCCACACTTCCATTGAAGTGAAAATAGTGGTAAGCTTTTTAGTGCTGCTATTCCCATGTTCCATTGCCCATCATGACAGAGTCTATTAACTTTATGAACGTAAGAAAATTGAATGTACTTAGTTAAATTGGAGCAGCCATCTTGTGTGGAAAATCGTATTTTGGTTTAAGAGAACCTTATAACAATTTAGTTTAAATCAATTTAAGCTATTGATACAAGTCTCTCTTTAACCAAAACAGAAGGTATGTACCCTATTTAAATCAATTTCTAAACCATTTTATTTAAATTGACACAATTTTTGTGTGTAAACAGGCCTTATTTTTCCTTTTTTTCTTTTCTGCTCAAGTTTAATCGAATGCAATATTTAAAAAAAATTCCCTATCTTAACTCTGAAGCTGGAACTGTACCCTAGCCTCAAGCTCTAGCACAACTCTCCCTCTCCAGAATTTTCTGGATTCATAGATCATAAAGACAGAAGGGACCATTGGAATTATCTAGTCTGAACTCCTACATAACACAGGCTGTAAGACTTCCCTGAATTAATTCCAGTTTGAATTGGAGCATATCTTTTAGAAAAACATCCAATCTTGACTTAAAAATTTCCTGTGATTGAGAATCCACCACAGCCATTGGCAAGTTGTTCCAATAGTTGAGACATGGGTGTTTAGCTCAGGCCCAACTCACTGTGAAGCCTGTTAAAACACTAGCTGATATAAATTGTATTAAACCTTTGGCTCTTGTGCAGTGTTGGCAATTCAAAGCTAGGCATGATTCTTTCTCAGGTTCCGTAATACTTCTTGGATCTCAACTAGGCAGAATGATGATCAAAGAAACATGCCTAGGTTTATACATATTATGCATCAGACATGTGTATATGAATGAGCACATCAAGCAGTTCAGTTGTGTCACAGCTCCCACAGCTATGTAGTGGAGAGAATAGGAGCTGCTAAATTTTTCCTGGCTTTCTACAGCTAGTAGAGGAGATGAAGAGGAACAGACGGTAATCATTAGTGCTCTACTTACTTTAATAATATTTGTTGGGTGAAGTAAGTAAAATCCACAAAATAACTAGAATGATAATCTGATATTTCATTGTGAACTATGGACCTTGCTATGCCCATATGTGACTATGTTGAATATGGTGCAACATCAGAGTTGCGGGACATCATGTTGCGATCATTTTGTGGCTTTCTGCAACTCTATTGCATGAAACAGAATTTCTGCAGGTTTTGAAGCTTGAATGCAAACACTATGTTCTCCTTTTATTGCTGAATTCAAATGTCTGATTTTTGCCTCGTAGACCAAAATAAAGTCCCATCATGAAGTGGAATTAGATCAACACTTTATTCAAATCATTTCTGCTCTTGCTAACCTTAAATGAAATGAGCTAATAAAGCATTAAATTAACAAGTTATGTGAGACAGTCTTTCTAAACTTTTAATACGTATTTAAGTGTCAGCCTACTTAGTATTGTCTTTGCAATCAACACAAATGGTGCTAAAACCTGGGTTGTTAAAAAGAAGATAATTACGGAAACTTTTTGTCATCCCAAAGTTTTAAAACTAATTTTCATTTTAAAATGGCACATTACAAAGCACTTCATATGCTGATGTACCAACTTAAAAAAAGAAAACCAACACCCAACAATCTTCAATTCAATCCATTATGTAACTCTTTAATCTGCAAACTTTGTGTGCACCAACTTGTCTTTGGAATGCTTATTTCAGTTGATCTACAGGAAACATGAGAATATATTCTAGAATGTATTAAAATGCAGGCCACAATCCTGCAGTAAACTCTGTGAGTGGACACCTGCACCCATTAGTCGCCCAACTGATTTCAATGGGACTGAGCTCAACCACAAGGCTCTATCTATATATATAAAATGTCCAAAAGTTACAATTACTGAATTGACTAGGTCAATGATTTTTTTTAAAAAAAAGCAATTCTTTATACATACCACAGTAATACATGTAATTTGAAAGCTAAATTACCAATAGGGTTTTAAATAAATCAGATTTTGAAGCTCGTCCTATCCACCAACAGAAGTTGGCCCAGTAAAAGATACTGCCTCACATATCTTGTCTCTCCCATATTCTGAGACTAACACAGCTACAACACTGCAAACTGATTAATTCTTGTGCAATCTAAGAAAATGCAATCTAATATTTGGTAAAACATCAAATGGATTCCTACCCAAATGGACGCATAACTCGGATTTATCATTTTGCAGGCTATAGTTTTCGATTATTGAGTTTATATGCTATTTTGAATACTTGGAAATGGATCAATAAAATACCAAAAATTACATGAATAGAAGAGAAATTATAAAATGATTTGTAGGCGAAAGGTTATTTATCTTTTTATATTTGTCATTACTAGTAGGCCTTTTAACAACGTACTCTGAGCCTAGCAATCAACAAAATCTAATTGAAATAAATTATTAAAGAAAAAATATTGGTGTACAATACCAATAAAATTCATTTAAGGATCGTTCTTGTGATATGAGTCTATTCATTAAATGAACAGGATGCTTGTCTTTTTCACTGCAATTGTCAAGGCCACAGTGACTAAATCTCAGATTAATGGACTATCATTATTTGTTTAATAGGTTTATAAAGCTCTCTAAACATGTTTAATGCGCTATTAAGTGCAGAATAAAAGAAGCATGAAGGACGCTTCTATATAATGAGTGTGGAATAAATTAGAAAGGGAAGTTGTTTCCAATAATTGAAAGAAGTGTACATTAACTTTCTTTAACACTATATAGATGAGTGATATTATTACTGAAGACACCTTTGCATATGCTATGTATGCAGATAATCTGAATGAAGCTGAAACGTTGCAGCAATATTATATCTTTCCGGAATAAGTTCATGTATCCACTTTTAATTATATTTTTATTGTGCTTTCAGTGGGGACTACATAACTTATTGCACTCACCTACTCATAATATTCTCCAGTGGTTTTCTGTGGACTCATTTTCACTTTTCATTAAAACCAAAATCTTTTGAATGTGCTGTTAAATAATGTCTCTGTGATGATGTTTAAATCTGCTAAAAAAGTGTTGTTGTTTAGTTAATAGTGTTTGTAAAGAATTTAATAGATATAATTAAAAATACAAACCACTTGAGCAGTCATTGCAAAAACTCCCTGCAAACTCTACCATTAAATGGTAATTAATCTAATTAAAACATTAATTATGACATACTTTAAAAATTGAATCAATTCTTTCTGTAAATCCTCCAGTAGGAAATTGGCTTTGCAGCACAGAACAAAATAGATAATGGAAGGTTTATAAAAATACTGGCAAAACAATCTACATTGCAATGTTACACATTCATTCTTTATTGTAATTCATCTAAGAATTTCACTTACCAAGAACAGCAAATCTTAATATAAATCAGTTGTTAGCTAGTGCCACGGGGGTATGAGCATTTTGAATTTGAATTATTTAGTTTCCAAATAATTTTGTATTAATTTTATGCACACTCTGAGAGATGGGTTGTAGCCTGAGGACATAAATGCAAAGAGCTGAGCTTTAAGTAGCAACTACAGAACTCCTTTACCTGGAAGTTCTTATGTTAAGCTCCACACAGCAATACTGCCCCCTTTCTGGTAACTGTAGAGGACCAGGAAACCTATAAACATCCCATATGTAGATACGTAGTTGTAGATACTTGGGGAAGGCGAAGGAATTCAAGGTTCAGTTTTAGACTTTGAAAATTAGCATTTACCAACAATATTGTCAGAGATACTGCAGTTTTCTCCTGTTCTAACTAGGAAGGAATAATGTAAAATACCAGCTTCTGCCATTTGGCAACTATGGCAAATGCTGACTTTTTAAAGGCAACTCCTGTACTGTACTTCTAATGACCACTCTATCTTGCACCTTTCTGGTCCTCACCATCCCTTTTTCATCCTGGGTTGTGCTCATTCAAGATACACTGATAGTAGCTCAGTTTAATTATCCTAGAATACTCCTTGCATATTTACATACCACAAATAGTATGAAAGCAGGTGATACTGCACTGGGTTGTTTAGCGCTTCCTTATCTTTAATCCAATTCTTGGATCCATCTTCTGCCAATAGAGAAGGTGTTTTGAGGAATAAAAAGGATTTGTTAGGGCTCAACTCCGTATACTCTGTGAACTGAATGGTGAACTTTGATTAAACCAATTTCTGACAGAGCAAATCTGCTGAGATCATGTTGATTTCAGAGGAAAAAATAGGTCAGAATGTGGAAGCATCTCATTTTTGACACTTTCTGAATCAAGTATTTAAATTTTGCCTTTTGAAATGACTTTGCATTTTGATTTTATAAAAATTGTGTATGTTAGTGCATATTAGAATATAAAAAAGTCAAACTCAGAATTAAATATTTTGATTTTGTTGAAAGGAAACATTTTGATTCAAAACCATTTTTAAAAATTTTCTTTCACAAATGATTTTTTAATTTGGGGGGGTTTGTTCCTAGTTGCAAGAGGAAATTGAAATCCTCTATGAAACAAGATTTCATTCTCTGTACAGCTCTACTGGATGCTACTTTCACTGCACTGCTGTTCTTCCATAACTGATTATGCTTCAGCTTCAGCATTCATCTCTGAAGAGTTTGATATGTATAATGAATTTCTGTATCCTGGTCAGATCACATATAAGTAGTTGTTACACTAACGTTAAATTAGGAACTTGAGGGATAAACTTTTGAAGGTACCTGCTATTTGTAAATTTGTCTTTAACTAGAAAATCAACTTTTCAAGTCTATTTTAGTTCACAGCTTGAACTAAGATTATCACCATAGTTTTGAGAACTGCGGCAAATATCACAAACTTCCTCTAGCTTGAAATTTGACCACAAAGTTTGGCTATTTCTTTAAAATATAAATCCAACACTAGTTAAATAGAACTGATTTGATAAAATCTCTCCTCTTTAATCACTATTTTATTAAGTATGCTCAGGTTTATAGCAGCTGTGAATATTTTTTGCCCTTCTAACTTACAAAGCTATAAATTACGGACTCTGAATTATTGTGAAGTAAGAAAATAGAAGTTTGCAAACACCTTCTGTGGGATTTGTTCTTTTATAATCCCACACATATTACATTTGTTCCCAGTCTTTGACAGATCATCCACTGTCTAAACTTGTTGCAGCTGTAGCTCTCAAACTATGATTACTATCAATCTTTAAAACCAAGGCTATTCATTACCTTTCCTCCGGATTTACTCAGTTGACTAACTTTAACTAGTTCGTTACTTCACCTTACAAGAGGAAATTAAGTGGAGTGTTGTGGCTCTCAGCCTTGTGAACAGGAATTGTCCTTGCTCTTGCATTGGACTCAGAGGACTTGTAATATGAGTGTACTGAAGTAAAGGGACCAGGTCTCTGGTTAGTTTATTTTATTCTGCTAAAAAGGAACTGTGACTGTTTAATTTTCCATGGCCCAAAGGAGATTGTTTTTGGTGTTTTTTTTTTGTTTCCCCCTGCTGAGAAAATACAGTATCTATTTGGCCTTGTCAAGATGGGACCCTGAGTTGTTTATTCTTGCCTGGCAAGATGGTATGATGAGAGAGAACTGAATGGTTTATATGTAGGTTTGGAAGGATTGTTTTGTTAGTAAATGTTGTTTATCTGGCTTTAAGACTAAGCTTGATAAGTATATGGAGGGGATGT
>ML675610.1:46821195-46841128 GCA_007922155.1 Mesoclemmys tuberculata
CATATTGGTCCCTTCTGACCTATGAGTCTATGAGTCTATGAGTTATGGTAAATGTCATATTCACCATATACACACACACAAATTCCTTTGATGATCAAAATGTACACGTAGGCAATGTAAGAAAAATTGCTGCTTGAGAAATTGTTAGTTTGATTTAAGGATGTTTACTTTGCATGTTTTGATGTGATGCTGACAATTTGGTGTTTTAATAGTTAGAAAGCTTTGTTTTTGATTCTCAACATCTACTGTAACTTTCTGACAGTCTCATAATTTCCTGCAACTGTGAACACTTAAATAGTAAAAAATGCTTAAACCCCTTAATTCTGAGCAACTGGGAAACTATAAATCAGCCCCACCCCCAAGGTTTCTTTCCAGATTACTTCTGGGTTCAGGAGTCCTTCCCCTCTGGGAGGAGTCACACCCTTTTAAGGGCCTGTCTGTGAAGGTGCCTGAAGCACTGTACTCTGCAGGGGCAGAGGGTTCGTGATTTTATGATCTCGGCGGTAAAAAGAGAGCAGACGGACAACAAAGAGTGCTCAAATAGAGTGGTTTATTTTGGCGATGACCTAAAAAGCTGTGCTAAAAATGCCTCCCACACCAGCATACCTGGTGGACGAGAAGGACAGTTGTTAACATAATCAAGATTATGAGCAATGTCATAGTTTTAAAAGCAATAGCAATAGCAGCCACACACTACTGCAATCCCAAAGCATAGGAAGAAAGCACCTACCAACAACAGAAGGGTGGGGAGTTGCAACCAGGGAACCAACTTGCCCAGGGCATCCGATAAGTCCTTGACGGATCTACGGAGAGTCTCACTGAGCGGCTCCCGGGGGTGCCTATTATATTCCTTTTTCCCCAAGCATTACAATGAAGTCTACTTAGCAATGCTATACGTAATTCTCAATCCTGTTTAGGGATTGGGCCTTAGATTTGTTTTTCATTAGTCTATTGGCTGACAATTACAGGTGTCTAAGTTAGCAACTAAAACTGGGAAGCTGATCTTTCCATAGTCTTAAACTGGTTCTGTGGTTAGGCATCTGCTGATTTGCAGTTAAGCATCTTCTGTCTATCTCAGGAGCTTTTCTGCATAGCTAAGATATTTTATGTAACGTTAGACATATCTCATAATAGCAGCTAAAGATTAGTTCCACATCTTCTCCAGGGGACTTTCCATTTGGTTATTTCCCAGCAGGGACCTACTCTTGCCTATAGCCTAAGCTGGATTTCTAGGGCCTAGTCTTGCCAAGCTAGCCTTGTTTTGCATTACAAAGCTCTTCCATGCCCTACACACACACAAGCTGGGTCTACACTGACGGCGGCAAATTCGCCACAATGAGTTCGATGTCTCTGGATTGACTGAGCCATCTGTGTAGACCCGATCAGTCAATCCAGAAATTGACATAGAAAAACCACCCCAGTAAGTGGCGTAGCGCTGCGTCGAAGGGAACACTGTTCCCATTGGTGCGGTGCAGCGTGACAGTGTGCGTAGCAGATGCAGCAAAGTGAACGGAAGATATGCAAGTGATTTATGTCACTTGCGTATCTCCCATCGACTGCTGCTGAATCTGGAAGTTAAGTGTAGAGCAGGCCACAGAGATTTAGCCTTCTCAGTGAGCCTGTTACAATATGTACAAAATCACTGAAATGCAGGCACTGCAAGAATGGAGGCTGGTACCTACCCAGTACTTCACAAAAGTGGCAATAGAGAGAAAAGGTAAACTGTATTAGGAGCAGAGGAACAAAACCTAATTTTTATGGAAAGTTCCAGGGCAAACAAGCTTGTTTTTAAAGTCTCGTAGGGTCGCACATACCCTGGAAGAACAAAGGTTTGAGTGGCTTCTACCAGGATTCAATGAGTTGTTTCAGTGGTGGTTTCGGCCACTGTACAGCCATAGTATGAAGTATGGACTGTATTCTCTCTTTGCCATTTTTACTGAGATCTTCAAGGAAGAAGGTGCTAAGGGATAGAAAAAATATTATTTAGAAATATTGGTATTCTTGCCTACTTGATCATAGAAAATGTTGCTGTGTTCTCTCATTTTGTAGGAATGAATTCAGCTTTAGGCTCCCAGGGTGTCTGTTCTCCTATCGAAGTATTGAATGAGTATTTATATGGGCAAATCCTGTTAATGTAAGTTATAGTTATTGGCATACATTCCCTATGCAGTGACCAACTGAATGTTGCTTGAGCTCATAAACTAAAATGGGAATATATAAAATTGTGCAGAAACATAAGCAAAACAGGGAGACAAGACACAAATAAGAAGATAAAAACAGAACTAAAGTTTTTGGGTTTTTTTTAAAAAAAAGGAATTTTGAATATACTTATAATGTATGTCTAGGGGAAGAACATTCTGAAAAGGAAGTGATACACAAAATATACTTATTTGTTTATGACAATATTACATTGTTCATAAAGCCAAGGGATGTTTTCATTCTCAAAGTTTAGATTGTGCTTGATGCTCAGGTGTAACAGCTAGACACTTTATCATAATTTATCATATCATAAATCATAATGAAGCAAGAAGAGATCTGTAATTGCTGCATTTTCTAGTTCAATTGAATTGTCATTATTATCTGTTAATGCAGACATTAAAGTAACTGAATGAGGTTCATTCATCTTCCCTCCTTCCCCACAGAAGTCTAGAACCTTCTCCTCCATCCACTTTGACGTTTAGAAACACTTCTTATAAAATACCTAGAAGATTCAGTCCTTCGCTCAAAAGAGCTCTAAAAAATAAATAAAAAGAAAACAGGAAGTCTTCAAGAAGAAACGAAATAAAATAAATAATGTAAGGAAGATGACATGCACTTAGCTCCACGGCTCATTCAGTTAGTTTATTTTTGTGTGTATGTGGCAGTCTAGTCTCCAGCTATATTTTCTTTTTAGGCCCTGATTCAAATCCCATTGAAGTCAACAGGAGTCTTTCCATTTGACTTCAGTGAGCTTTAAATCAAGCATTTAGATTTGTAAACTCTTTAGTGAAGGAAGATTTTCCTGATACTGTACATGCTAGGGGGTTGCACACTTTGTTGGTTATGTAGACTGAGCTTATTGCAGGGGCTCTTTGCATCCATCTGTGCCCCAGCCTCTCCACAAGCAACTTGTGTGCCATCCTCCCATCCCCCTTGATTTCAGGCACTTGCTTCAACTTCTTCCACACCCTCCCCCATGCCAGGGACTCTGTGTGCCCCTTCCCTTCATACCAGGTCCCTCTTTCTTCCCTCCCTCCAATGTTCTTCATGCCTTGACACCCTCTTTTCCCACCATGCCAGCAGCTCTGTGTACTCTCTCATTCTGGGTTTTCCCTTCTTTCCCCCTTTGTCCCCACTGAGGGCTCTGTGTGTGCCCCATGTTCCCCGTGTCCCTATACCAGGGGTTCTGATATGTCAGGGGTTCTGTGTGCCCCCTTCTCCTCACGCTAGGTATTTTGTGTTTTTCCAGTGCCAGGGTCACTCATTCTTCTCTCCATCCCATGCCGGGGCTCTGTGTACCCCCTTCTCCCCATGTCTCCCCATTATCCTCCTACTCCCGTTATTGTTGCTCTCCTTTCCTTTCCTTTTCTTTCCTGCTGTCAATATTTCAAAATCAGTTGGAAGATAGGCAAACTAAAATATTATGCTGCAATACGTTAATTTCTGCAATCAACCAGTTATTTGATCTATTGAGAATTACAGAGGCAGTGGGCATTATGAATCTGCTAACCAGATGCCATTGGCTTCATGTGTTCCCACGTTTCTCCCGTTCTGGTTTTCAAATTTGCACCAAAATCAGTAGGGTTCCACCACTGATGCTTAAACTGCCCTGAAATTTTGGAGTTGATTAGATTCAGCGCTCAAAAGTTATCACATTACACACAAATTGAGCAATGCCACTTAGATGAGTGTAAGGGCCTTGAAAGCTCAGCCAAGAATTCATATTTTTGGTAACTTTTCATGCTTTGTTTTTGTGGGTTTTTTCCTGTTACGGTTTGCAAAAGAGAGGATACTAAGCTTGTTTGAATTTTAAAGAAACATTTGATGGTTTTAAGAGTGAAATTTTCAAAGGCTCCTCAGGGTGTTGAAATCCAGTTGGAATTGGTCCTAACTCCCTTAGATACTTTTGAAATTCTCATCCACTCTTTTTGGGTTGGTATTTTCTTTTCACTTTCTTTGAGTGCAGTCTATAGAAATCATTGTTTCCAAGGCTTAACTATGCAGACCTGTTTTCTGCAGATAACATACAATTATTTTTACTTACAAGATATATTTCTTTCCAAAGCTTTAAACTGTAGCAAAATGTTTTGTTTCTTAAGATAACATAATTGATTCAAATTATTTAATTGCATTTCTGAATAAAATATAATTAATTTGCACTCTGTGCAATTGTTCTGCCCCACTAACTAAACGAGTTCACCTGTTCCTCTCAGTCTCATGATAGCCCCAAAGTGTCTAGCTATATTAGCCGTATTGACCAATGCTAACTTTGCACAAGGTCCTCAGTAACAAAAACTCAGGGGTTTGAGATGATGTTCAGTCTCACCTGTTATTTAATTACACTAAAGGGCCTTGACAATTATAGGGCTGTAAATGTGTGTCATGTCTTATACATGTAGATTTAATAAGATGTCTGTTTGTAACCAACATAATTTCTAGCCAGAAAGCAAAGCATAAATAATAGTTTTGTCCTGTAGTGAGAGGCAATAGTATGTATTGAATATGCCTATAGAGAAACACCTACTGAAATTTTAAAGACAAATTGGCATAAAACCAGAGAACATTGGAAGCTTTGGTGTTACCCTGGAAAATAAATGTGCTGTGATTAAAAAGTGACTCTCTCAACTTGGCAGAGTGAAATCCAGGCCTTGCTGAAGTATCAGTGGCTAAACTTCTAGGTTTTCACCTGCATATATTATGAAACCATTTAAACTGAAGCACTTCAGTGAGGTTGAATAGTTATTTCAAGATCGTCTGACAATTCTACCATCTTGCCATCTGTTGTTCTCATTCACAAAATGATGGGAATGGGCCAAAAGTGAAAAAAAGTTCTCTTAGGCTCCCCTTGTAGAATTTCCTTTGCATAGTTCATCAGGGGATAGGATTTGAAGAACCACTTCCCTTACTAACCCAAGGGATCTTGAAGATCTGCTAAGAAGGGCACTGGTGAATGCACTCAGCCAGTGACTATCCTGCAAGCCTCTCCCCATAGATAAAGTTCTGCAGGCATCAATCAGGAGGTTATGCTGCCCCTTGTGATACCATTTCCCAGGTGAGAGCAGGGCAAGAAATGTTGCGGCGATCAGCACCATGCCTGCGCTACCTCCTGAACTATGCCTGCAGAGCTTGATCTGTGTGGAGCAGCAGCAAATGGGCCATCTATGAAGAATAAAGGAGGGACAGTGTAGCTGGAAGTCCCTGGTCATCTGTGCAGGAAGGAGGGCCTTTACTATGTGGCAACATGAGACAATCTCACCCTGTGTTTCTAAGATGGGGTACATGTAGTTTTGCCAATGAGGCATTCCAAAGAACATTTGAACTGTATGTAGGCATGATGAAAGACTTAAGAGTCATTGAGAATAAATTTACAAAGTTATATGGCAAGCGTGCAGTAGTACTTACAAAACCAAATGGGATGCTTGGGTGAGGTAAAAAATGACTAGAAAATTATACAGATAATATTCTGACATCAATAGCTATGGTACACCCTCAACTAAAGTACTCTACTGTGCAGAGTTTTTGCCATTGTTCTTTAGAGATGCACTGTAGCAGTGTGAAATGGCCCAGAAAAGAGAGACAAAAAGCTTAGGAATGTGGTATCAGTATTATATAACAGCTTGTGAAAACTCGATTGCGCCTGAGAGGGGAAGAGTTATAGGCACTTAGCTTAGAGATAGTAACAATTATGAAAGGAGCATACAGAAACTTCCTTACCACTTGTTCTATAAAACAGAATAAAATGGACACTTGATTATACAGAGCAATATATTTGAACAAGAATACTTTTAGTCAGTCTGTGGAATTCTCTGTTACAGGAGGTCATAGAGTTAAATACCGTAGTTATCTTTATCAAAATGTTAGATAATTGTATTGTACTCCTAATAACTTTTGTAGCTATGCAAACTAAGATAAGGGTAATCAAATGTCATGCTTCAGGGTATAAACTGATTATCTCCCAGAGTCAGAGGGGAATTCTTCCAATCCATGTACAGTATATACACCTAGCTTCCTGGAGCTTTTCACCTTACTTTGAATCATTAGGTATTGGTTGCTACCCAGAGGCAGGATATCAGATTAAATAAACCAAAAGTCTGATCTGATATGGCAAATCCTTTATGAAAGTATTCCGAATTCCTCCCCCCACACACAACAGTTTAAAAAACAACAAATCTAAAATTCTTTGCAAAATCTAACAAATGCATGTGTATGGCTTCTTTGATTTTCCACCATCCTGGGTTTTTTCAGAAGCCACAAACCAGACCCATTTTTCCAGTGATAGCACATTGTGTGTTTGCATAAGGATACCACAATACTAAATATCATAAGTAGTAAATATTTTAGTTGTATACATTTATTTCACTGAACAGAACATAGTCTTCCAAACACAGCAGATCTTCCCCATATATATTCCATGTTAAAGGTGAAAAAATGGTAGTTTAAAGATGAAGTAAAAAGTTTTTCCCACTTCTGCCACATGCTGCATTCCCCACCCAACAGCAAACATATAACTTGAACCTCATCAAAGAGAGACTGCTTCAAGAGGACTAAGAAGAGGAGGAGGCACTTATGCTTCCTCTTGAACAGACTGTGACATTCAATCAACTCAGAATAAAAACAGAAAAACGCACAAAATTTTAAAAAATCAGAACTGCATTATAAATTAATGTGCAACTTCAATATTCTGTTTTTATTTTTGAGACAATAGTGACCATCCCTGTGATATGCAAACACTTATCAAGAAAAAAACATAGCTCTCACGTTAGTTAAAAACCTGCTAATAGAGGCTGAAAGTTACATCAGGGACCAAACTGTGCATGGACAACTTCCTCACCCCTGCTTTGCCCCGTTATGCCAGGTAAATTACTGGAGCAACATAAAGAGGGCCCTAAATATCCTCTTTGCAGTCAGGGGAGGAAGAGGTTCATAAGGCTACCTTCTGAGGACCCAATCACAACTCCTTGTGTAGGAGTCATGTCAGAGTTAAAGGCCAGAGGGATATGAAACTGGCGGGTCCTCTGCAGACAGCAGTGCAGAAACTGTTAGTACTGTCATAATTTAGACCTCCAGACTGTCTGATGCTGGGGGCCTCTCTTTCCTTCAATCCAGGATCGGGAAAGCCCAAAGATCTCTTAGGGTATGTGTACACTGCAGTTTGACACTCACCTGTGCCAGCTGACTCAGACTTGCGGGGCTCGGGCTAAGGGGCTATTTAAGTGCAGTGTAGACATTGGAGTAAGGCTGGAGCCTGGACTCTAGGACCCTGTGAGGTGGAGGGTCCCAGAGCTTGGGCTGCAAACACCTACATTGCAATTAAGCAACCCTTAGCCTGAGCTCCACAAACTTGAGCCAGCTGGCACAAGCCAGCTGTGGGTATCTAATTGCATACCCTTAAAGCCACCATAGCCTCCTCTTCCCTTGGGTCGTGAGCTTTTAGAAATGCCATACAGAATCTCATCCCAAGTATGTGCGAAGAAGGAAGCCAAGGCATAATTTAGCTCCTGTTTATGTCCTTAGGGAATTGCTTTCCAAGATGGAAAACCAACAAATTTATCATAACCTCCTATATTGAAACATTTTAATTCTAAACAGGAATATAATGTACACCCACAGCATGCACATTCAAGAAAGTGCACTGCAATGAAACTTATAATTTGAAGCATGAAATGTTGTAAGGGTGATTATTTAGAGTTGGTTCACATAAGCCCAGTATTTGTTTTAGCAAGCGTCCCTTGGTGCCTAAGTTTTCTTATGAAGAATTTCAATGTAAAATAGCTTATGATTTTGGGGCCAATCATAGGGATACAGTTTAGTGAATGTAGCAGTTCTGAGAACAATGTGAAAGAAAAAGATATTAGCCTGTGATTTTGTCTGAACAAGAAAGTTGACCCAGTTAAACTGCAGGTGTGATATGAAACTAATTTAGTTAAAGCAGTGTAAAACATTTTGTGGGCACCCTTGTTTAGGCTTAAACCAAGTTTATTTTGAGTTAGCTCAGATCAATTGTGAATAAGAAGTAGAGCAATAAGAAATATAGCTCCCTTTGGTCAGAGATTGTCTCTTTTGATCCATTTTAGTATAGCACCTAGCACAATAGGGTCCTGGTCCCCATGACTGGGGCCCCTATGTGCTATGTTAATACAAATTAATAAAAATAAATGTGTCCACATATTTTGCTTTGATTTAACTAATTTCAGCCTGAACTGGAAATGGAATTGCCAAAAATCTGTGAGAGAGATCAGTCTTGATATGAGACTCATGAAGAACTAGGAAGTAATGGAAATTTTGTGAGCTATGTCCTGCTGGAATTCCAGATTGGGGAGGGGGGGACTGGTATTAAGGCTCTGAATCTCTGTAAAGCATTTAAGAACATGCTTAACTTGAAGCACAAGTTTTGTCCCATTGGAAGTTGGAAATTAAGCATATGGGGCCTAACTGAACCTTTTCAGGGTTGTCAGATATGAATAGAGAGGAGTGTCCTGGGGTGCGCACACTCCATGCTGTCCCAGCTGCTAAAGGGTTAACAGGAAAACTATGTGCCTCCTCAGATGAGGCTGATTGGTGGCTCTTCAACAGCTGGGGAGATAGGCTGCTGGTCAGAAGTGAGGGGTGGCTGCCAGAGAGACTGAGAAACGGCTGAGAGCAGGGATTCTTTCAGCAACGGACTGGTGAGAAGCCGTCCAGGCAGCGGGAGCTCTAGAAGAAGAGGATCATAGAACGTGAGTCCAGGGAACAGGTTGCTAGAAAGGCATGGTAGGAAGTGGTCCGGAAAAGCATCAAAGGATTGGACAAAACTTAGTCCAACTGTCTTACGCAGGGTCCCTGGATTGGAACCCGGAAAAGTGAGCATGGCAGGCCTGGGTTCCCCAGCAGAGGGTTATTAAAATCTTCAGAGCAAAGGGGTCCAACCACTGAGAAGTCAAAGACTGTCAACCCTTTGCTATGCATACTGGCCTGCTGAATCACTAGACTCTTTACCTCTCAAGAAGGGAGAGACTATTAAAAATCCAGCTGGAAGACTGGAGTCATAGCAAAGAACTACCAGACACAGGGCTAAATGGTGTTTGTCTGAGGGGAAACTGAGGCAGACTCCCTATCACACCCATTCAACCACTGGGGTGAGGGAACTCTGCAATTGAAAGCAGCTTGTTACCAGATTTGTCCATCACTTTGAGGTATGCTTATTTATTAGACTTACCTTCCCTGAATAGGGGGTGTGATTCTATTAGTGTGCTGCTTGTGTTACTTGTGTGTTCATATGGCTACAAGTCCCCTCCCAGTGGAGCTATCCTGCAGGACCTAAGGTTTTCAGATTCAACTAAACCCCCCACAGATACACACAACCACTCCAGATTAACTGAGTGCATCTGAGCAGACCGGGCTATCAGCACTCTCAGCTGATCCCTTATACGTCCTTGAACTCAGCACACTGGGTGACACAGCACTGTCAGCTGTCACCCTCATGTGCCTGTTGCACTGCACCAGAGTGGAGCACACTTACGAGCAGGCTGGGTCCAAACAGCACTTTCACCTGTTCCCTTATATGCCCCCTGGACTCAATCAGGCTGTGTCAAACCCCATAGGATTTTGGGCACTCCAGGGATCTTTGGCTTAGGTAAAAGAAGCGTTGCTGCAGAGCAAGGGAAGCCAAGAACACAAAGGAGTAAATGCAATTAGAGAGAGAAACTGGCAATCAGCTTGATTACAATAGTTAGTTTATTGCCAGGTGTATAAAAGTTATGATACTAATAGTGATGCCATACAAGGAGAGAGAAACAATTTAACACTTACAATACAACAAAATGAGAGAGAGAGAGAGAGAGAGAGAGAGAGAGAGAGAAATCTCACCACTCCTTGCAGCTCAGAAGTTCCCAGGAGACAGGCAAAGCCTACACCAGGATCAGTCAGGAAATGGGGAAGCAGGCAGCATTTGGGTCCAGGCATCAGAAGAGAGAGATTTTGGGTAGGGGTTTTTTGTAGAACCAGGTTTGTTTATGGGTAAATAAAGTCTCAATGAAGTACCCCAGGGTGGTTTTCTCTATGCTGGACAATAAGAGCTGATGACTCCCGGCTATGGTTAATGTTCCTTGAGGGAGCTCACAATGTAACCAGGCAGATTGTGTTTTGCATATCAATACTAGAATGGTCTGATAACTGTGGAGCTGGATGGGTGTAGGTGAGAGTTCATTTAACTAGAGAGGCCTGCCTCTACTATATTTTTCCTCTTTAAAGGAGCATCCAAAGGTTTTGTAATATCCCCTGGAGATTCTCCAGAGGTGGGTAAAAGAGAGCTTGATTTATCACCTTGTTGGAAGGACACATTGCCACTTTCGTCCATACTACATCCTACACTCCTAATACTGATCTTCAGTAACAGAATTAGTTATGGGACTTAAACCTTCAGCTTTATAACTAAGTAGCATCGATGCTCCCAAATTTGTTATATTGACATTTATAATAAGATTTATAATATGATATTGTATTTGGATAAGGACAAATAAAGATGGTAGTTGGTGCATACTCTACTGTGTTTCTTGGATTCAATCATTCTGAAGAAGAACAATAATGGTTCAAGCCCAGAGTAACAAAGTATAGACACAAATTTACATTCATTTGAACGTTGTTTAAAGGTTATTTGGCTTTTTTTATTTTATTTTTAATGGCAGCCCAATATGTGTACCCATGGAATTGCCACAACTAAACATGTAGTTTGTACAAATGTTTCCATTCTGGAATCTTTTTAAATCCTAATTAATTTTCTTCAGATGACATAACATGCTGTATGTGCAGAACCAGGGAAGAAGAAAACGGTTTTGAAGGAAAAATTGATGAGAACAGATAGCAGTGATGTGGCAGATATTCAAAGGCACAAATAGGAATTAAGCTCCCAACTCCCAAAGTTTCCCTCACTAAAAAATTTAATGTTTTCACAAATAACATTAACTCTATACCTTAAAACAGCATGAAACCATAGATACGTGCTTATACTATCTGTTTCACCGTATAAATTTGGCTGATCCATCCCACATTTTGCAGCCCACAGCCAAGACAAAAATGCCAATGACTACACTACTGTCACATGGGCATAGTTTAAATCCTGTGCAAAGCACATGAGTTACACTATGGGATTAATTGGAGAGCTTTATGCTTAGCAAGGGAGCCCTGTTAAAGATTTGAAGGATCCCCTTGTTTCTCCCTGTTTTACACTCCACAGTGTAGAGAGCCATGTTGCAGCTGCTATTTTTTCTAGCTGAAGATGTCTAATTGCAGTAATTCCCTTCAATTCTATCAGTTCCTCATTTCAGTCATCAGGAAAGTTAGATTTTCCTACCTTCCTTATCTCTAGGGGCTTCATACACTGTCTCAGCAACACTTTAGACTCAGTGTTTTACCATCCAGGATTGTGAAGAGGTTTTTATCCTACTTTGCAGAAAAGATCCTACACACTTTGGGAAGGCCTCACAGGTTCCATAGACCCTATCATTCAATCAATAAATTGCCTGAATTATTCCTTCAGTTCAGCGCACAGACTTCACAAGAAGTAGTGAGCAATCTGAAGGACCCTCAGCCAAAGATGTGAATCTAGCCCATGCATTTCCTGGTTCAGAAAAAAAAAAGTCAGAAGCAACTGATTGAAGTAGTCAGATGCCTCCAAAGCATCACTGAGTGAAGGAAACTTTCCTTCTTCCTTCAAACATTGTTGCCTCTTTCCAACCCAAGCATAAAGTCCAGTTTCAAGGCCCAGGGGATGTTCCAGTTGGAAGTACGAGTTGATGGAGACTGATATTTTCTCTGATGCAATCTTGTTTATTTACAAGGAATGAACAAAGACCTGCTTCTCTGAGTTCAGGAGGAGCTGACAACCAAAGGAGCAGAGTCTTCATTTACAGCCCGAAGCCTTGTTAGTCAACACCAGATTCCAAAGGACTCTCTCTAGCTTTTTCTAGGGTCCTACTGTACTCATAAGCTACTGCTTGGCTTTCTTGCCTTCTTTGCCTCTGCCTCTCTTTCCATTCATGTCTATTCTCAGTTTCTGTGAGGTCTGCCTTCCCTCTCCCACCCACCCCCTGCATGCTTGACAAATACTCAGCCAAACCCCTGCACCCACTCAGTCCACAGCTCCTGGGCAGGTTCTGTTAGGCTTTGGTTAGGTGTGGGTCTTTCACTGTCTCTCAACTATCTTCAATGAAAGGTGCATTCACATTTAAACTTCCGTGAGGTTTTTACTCAACCCATAACAAGGTTTAAGACAGCTCATGTCAATATAATAATCCAACGAACATTTAAGTTACTGGCTAATTACTGCCCAATTTGAAACTTCCTTCTCCTGAGCAAGGTCATAGAGAAGTTGGCCAGAAACTGCTTTCAAGATCATTTAGCTACAGCAAATATCCTAGACTTGGCACAATCTGGATTCAGGCCAGGACAACAGCATTAGTGGTGCTGATGGATGATATCTTGATGTCAATGGACTAGAGGACAGACATCAATTGTTATACTTCTAGACATCTCTGCAACTGTCAACTCAGGTGACCATGAGATTACAGATGTCTTATCTGAGGGAGGTGGCAGGAATCCAGAGGAAGAGTAAAATGCAGTCAGATGTGGGTGAGAGTCCTTTCTGAAGTGACACACTCAAACAGGGTGGGTTTTAGGGGCAGGTGAATAGGGCGGTTGCCTTCGATCTGGGGTACCAGAACGCTCTTACACTGATCAGCCCATTTTTGCTCTGCTCTTTGGCCAGCACTTTTTAAAAAAAATATTTTTGTTCTACTGTTTGGGGTTAGGGTGAAGCAGTGAAAATGTTTTCTGCACTGCATGGTAAATTGGTTAGGGACAACATGGACTTGTCTGTGACATGCAGATGACACACAACTTTACCTATCCTTTACCACATACAACCATAGTAGTTTCATTATGCTGGCCTGGTGCTGAGACAGGAAAAATAGCTGGTTGAAGTTGAACCTGAGCAAGGTGCAGTTTGTGGTGGTTGGCAGGGGAAAGCACTTTGAGAAGTGCACAAACATGGCACATTTTCTGTTGATCAACGATACATGTCCACAACTGGCCAGTTCAGTCTACAGACTAGGACTACTCTTGGATTTCTCATTGCTGCTAAGCTTTTATGTAGCAGCATCTTCAAATAACACATTATTTTATCTACAGGTGGCCAGGACAGTCTGTCTGGTCCTGGAGGATAATGATCTGGTGTCAGCGATACATGTATTTGTTGTTACCTGGCCGGACAACAGCAGTGCTATTTACCTGGGCATGAAGTTGTTAACCCACAAATAGAAACAATGAACTGGTTCTTCAAGATGTGATACAGATATGTACTCAGGTGTGTGTGTCCAGTGCACTGCCTAGCAGTACCCTTAGGAGGTGGTGCTCATGCCTCGTGCTTGTAGCCCTCCCCAGTTATATGAGATGGAGCTGCCTCGACTCCACCCCTCAGTTCCTTCACACCAAACACTCAGATGATTATGCAGAGGGGACAGGGATGGATCATGGAATATATGTCTGCATCAGATCCCAAGAACCACAGGTACAGTAAGTAACCATTTCCTCAAGTAGCTGCAGCCATGTATTCCACTTATGTGACTCCTAAGCAGGGGGTGGGACTTGGAGTCTACCTAAACAAATACTGCAGGAGTGGCCTACCAAAACTTGCATCTTCTCTGGATGGTGCAGTGATGGCAAAATGGTTCACAAATGAACGTATCAACAACCCCATAGCAGCCCAGCAAATGTCCAGTATTGAGATGTCACTGAGGAATGCTTTTGACATTGCTTGCGGTCTCGTAGAATGAGCTTTCACCAGCTGAGGAGGTGTAGCTATTTACAGGTGCTACTTCATATGTAGCCTTGATACAGGATGTTATTCATTTAGAGATCATCTGTAAATAGATGAGATGATGCACAAAAGAGTTTAGTCCTGTCCAGATGGAAGGCTAGACATTTGCTTGACATCTAATTCATGAAGACACTGCTCCTCTGGGGATGAATGCGGTTTGAGAAAGAAGACAGGTAAATATAATGCTTGGTTCAAATGAAACGAAGAAACCACTTTAAACAAAATTGTTTAGGTGTAGTTCAAAAATGACTTTGCTTGAGGAGAACTGTGTGTAAAGAGGCTCTGCCATCACCAGCTGCAACTCTCACAGTCTTCTTGAGGAGTTATTGCTATCAGCAATGCAGTCCTCTGACACAAAAGCAGAAGGGACAGATGCCAGGGGCTAGGTCTCATCAAAGCTGCTAAGACTGTGTTAAGGTCCCACAGAGAAAATGGCTCTTGGACAGGAGAATAGAGATGAAGAAGCCCTTGTAAGAATATTGCTACCATTGCATTGGAGAAGACTTATCTTCTCTGAATAGGGGGATGAAACCCTGATATCACTGCCAGATGCACTCTCAATGAACTGAGCACAAGTCCCAATGACGAAAGGTGCAGCAAGTCATCCAAGATGTCCTGGATAGAAACCAGCATTGGTTGAATTCCACAGGCCAACAACCGTACTGAAAACTGCTTCCATTTCACCAGAGAGATCATTCTGGTAAAGGGCTTTCTACTGTTGAGTAGGACCTGTTGAACTGCTGCTGAACACTGCTCTTCCTTCTCATTCAACCACTAAACAGGCATGCCATGATTGTGTGAGTAAGTTAGGATGGAAATGAAGCAGTACAGGATGCTGAATTGACAGAACGAGAAGGTCAGAAAACCAGCACTGCTTTGGCCATGGCCAAATGAGAATGAGCTTGGCCCAATCTGCCTTGAGCTTGAGGATGACCTGTGGGAAGATTGGGATTGGGGGAAAAGCACCTTGACAAGCTGAAAGAATTTTCTGTAGCTTGACAAATTGTTCCATGAAAGTAGGCATCCTGAAGGTCCAGAGCTGAAAATCAGTCATTGTGAGACAATGAGGGGAGGAGAGTCAATAGAGTGACCATTCAGAACCTCACGTATCTGATATAATTTCTGAGGCCATGAGGGTTGAGAGTGGGATTTGGGCACCAAAAACTATGGGGAGTTGAAGCCCTGACCCCAGTGTTCCATTGGAACCTCCTCCAAAGCCAAGAGAGAGTAAACCTGCTGCAGGAGCAGTATCTCATGAGAGGGGTCCCTGAAGAGGGATGGGAAGGTAGGGTGTCAGGCGACTGGGGCGGGGGAAGGGATGGAAAAGAACTGGATGACATAGCCCAATCTGATGGTACTTAGGACCCAGCTGTTGGTGGTGACTGAGCCCCATTGTCTCTGGGGAGGGAAAGGCTGCCCAAATGTGCACTATGGCTGCTGTTGCTGTTGACCACTGTAGTGTTGCCTCTGCACTGCCCGTTTGTACATACCCAAGGACCATAGGGTTGTCCTGGAGTCCTTTGAAGGAGCGCTGAGTTTCACCCGTCTTGTCTGAAAACAGCATTTAGATGAAGGGCAAGTCCTGTATAGCCTGCTGCACCTTGAGAGCAATGCCTGAATTCTGCAGCCGGGATGCCCTTCTCATGGTCACTGCCAAGGCAACAGCTCTGGCTGAAGTATCCGTGACATCCAGCTCAGACTGAAATTGTCTTTGCCACCAAGCATCCTTTGGTGAGAAATACCCCAAATTCCTTCATGTTGGCATTAGGTACTTGGTCTGCCTACTTAGGGTATGTCTACACTGATGAGGCTGTGCCAGCGCTGCAGGATCGATTCTGCGGGATCAATTGAGTGGGTCATGGAGACCTGCTCAGTTGATCCTGGAAGTGCTATCCAGTCAATGGTACAAATCCACCCCTGCAAAAAATGTAAGGCTGCATTGACTGCAGGGCATTTCCCATTGGTGCAGTGTAGTGGAAACTCGGTGGTAAGTGAGTTAGTAAGTCGATGAGAGATACGCAAGCTACACTATGTAGCTTGTGTATCTCCCATTTACGGCTGCCGGTAGTGTAGACCAGGCCTTAAACAGAGCCAGCCAGTTCACAAAGTCCTATTTAGACTGCAAGAGAAGTTGCAAATCTTCCTACACATCAGGTCCATCCATTTAGAGTCCTTATCCTTAGGAATGGACTTAAATATGCCCTGCTGACTCTGTCGTTCACGATGGTTATGACCAGGGAATTTGGGGCTGTTTGGGAGTAAAAATGTCAAATTCCTGCACCAGGGCAAAGTAGCTTTTCTTCAAGCACTCCGCAGTAGGCGGTAGAAAATCGACATGCTCCAGAAAACCTTAGCAGACTCTAGAAGCACATTATTAATAGGGCAGGTGACTCTCCCGGGGCAGATGGCTGCAGGATATCCAACAAAGAAAGGGCATTCTCCTACAGAAAGTCCATTTGACTAACCAGAGAAGCAGCCACATGCAACAAAAGGTCCTGATCTGCTTTGAAATCCTCCAGTATTTAAGGAGAGGAAGAGCCAGGCACTGCAGAATCATCCAGGGACAAAGATGAAGAGGTTAACTTTACCAGAACTGGATCCTGATCCAGGACTGATGGATTTGAACAGGACAACTCTCTAGAGTTGCAAGGGGAAGGTTCTCTGGTGCCTGGGCCTGTGGCAGATTGACAGTCATTGACACAGGCCTGTTCGGTGCCCTTACAGCAAGATGAGGAGTGGGACTTCATTGAGGAGCGTCCTATGGATTCCATGAATGCCACTGGTATGGTTAGGGCACTGGTGGCCATTAAGACTGTCAGAGTATCCCTCTCCTGACCATGAAACTAGTGCCAATTCTGGTACCAATAGTGTCCAGGAATGGTTCCCAGTGCAGGTCAAGCGATGGAGAGCAGGAGAGGGAAGATCCCAACCTGGACACCAAGGAGTCCTGGGCTTCAGGGATAAAGATGAAGCCAATCGGGAGGGTGCGAGCAAGCAATCTGACGAATCTACAGCCCAGAATGAAAAGGAACTGGGTCAAAAGATTGTGCCAGTAGTGGAAATAATTCCTCTGGCACTGAGTATGCCTCTGTTAATTTCATTGGTAGAAGCGATGTTGACCTCAAAGTCAACAGTGGTATAGAGTGAATGATGATGCTGAAGTGTAGGGTAGTGAGTGCCTCCATAGTAACATCGGTGGTGACAATGTGTTCGGGTGCCGACGAAGTCCCTCCTGCTGAGGAAGTCCCATGTGCCGAGCCTGACACCGTCCTTTCTTCTACTGTCTGGGGAAGGAAATGCTGTGTGTGCCGACAGACCCAGAAGTTCAGCAGCCCGGCCAACTATCAAAGCTATGGATGACACAGCCCTAGCAAAGTCCTGGACCAATGAAGAAGTTGGGACAGAAAAGCAGAGGAGATCCATTGCTACCTGATACACTGCCAGTGCAGAAACAGCCAGTGCCAACATCACTGGTCAGTAGCAAACTCAGCAGGCAACCCATGCCCAGAACCAAAGTTGGCATTACTGGACCTCTGACTTCCCTGCATGTATCAGGAGTTGTTAACGAAACCTGCTCCATGCCATGCACTGGCATTCACACCGTGCCAGTCTGCACTCCTTCTGGAGGAGGCAGACAATCCCAACATGATCTGGAGCAGCTTCCATCAATCTTGTGCAAATCTTTCCTCAGCGCACTCAACTGGGAGAGACTCCTCCATCTCTTTGGAGGGGCACCAGCTCCAGAGCGTGAAACAGTAGTGCGCTCAGAATTAAGGGTGCTAAGACAAAGCTTTCTTTGGGGTTTGTCAAAGCCCGTGGAACAACTGCTAACAGGAATTAGTAATCATCACAAAACTTACTACCTTCTGCTACAGGTGCAGAACATAATTCATCAACCTAAGTTTGCTAATATAAGCACATAACACTGTGTACATATATTAAAGTATAAAAAACTTGCAAATCTATACAACTTCACTTCTGGAAGAGGATGAAGGAAAGATAGAACCACATGTGGTCACACATGCAGCTTTCTTCCAGAAGGTGCTCATGTAATGTGAAGATGAAGATAATTTAAGAAGCCATATAATTCAAATAGACGGAGAGACCTGAAGGGAGGAAGGGTGAGAGTTTGAGAGAAGACACACAAATATACTTGCATACATGAATTTAAAAGAATAATATTTTGGCCAAGCAGCACATTGGGGTGTGTGGGAGAAGGGGGGAGGAATGACACAAAATTCTGGATATTAATAAATTGCAAAGTGAGTTTAACAAAGAGTATTCTATGAAAGTTTAATTGCCTATTGCTAAATTGCTTTTTAAGTAAGACTTACCATTGCAAGAGAATTGCTAATAGCACCAAACTCAGGAAGCCATGTTTAAGATGTATTTTATGTGATAAGGTATTATCCAGGTAGAATTCTGCTCCATATTGGATGACAATGCGTATAACTAATATTGTCCTGTGAGACTAGTTTGCATGCAGTTGCTGGTATCGCACTGTTCAGCAGGCTGCTAAAGATAAGAATGAGTGATGGTGCCCTAGATTTTAATGGAAATTTTAGAGTGCATGCAGCAGTAGGGTGCAGTCTTCAGCAAAGAAAAACGAGCTGACTTGCAGTCATGAGGGGTCATCAAGAAAGATAAAGAAATAGGACATCCACTCCCGGCTAGGCAAGGCTTTTTAAAGGATATTATGGAAATGAGCAAGAACCAATTTAATTTTTATAATGCCATTCCATTTAACTTTAAAATACAAGGTCAAGGTACTGTGTTTTTCTTAATGATTAAAGATTTGGAATGCTCTTTTTGTTTGAACCCTTGTATGTTTTTGTGGCAAAGACTGAATGTGACAAGGGATTGAACTAGGACTCAAAAACACCAGAAATATATTCCAACTTCTCCCAAATAGAAATTAGAGAGAGAGGAAATGAGAAATCTGATGAATACTTTCAGACTTATCCTGAAGAATTTATTTTCTCATGAAGTCTCTATTTAAAATTAACATGATCTCAGATCAGTAATATATCTTGTTTTCACATAAAAGCGACATCTATAGAAGAACAAGGGTCTGAAAAGAGTTCCCTTTATGATAACATTTCAGAGCTCCCTTTCTTAACAGAAGACTAATTTGCATATTAGATGTAAGACTTGTATGACCTCAGGTTTTTTAAACCTGTCAGGATTTTTTAAAATTACAATGGCTAGAAAATACCTTCATTACCAAATTCTCACAGGGAAGTTTTATTTTATTTTATTTTATTTTAATGCGAAGAAATGGTGCTGCATCTTGAGAAGGGAGGGCCACATCTCTGAGGTGGCACCAGGCTGTCTCTCTCTCTCAGGTTTTTGGTTGATTCTTGCTTGCATGCTTGTGGTCTAACTGATCACCAAATGTGGGGATGGGAAGGATGTTTCCCCTGAATTAGATGGACAATAACCTTGGGCAATTTTTCCTTCCTCTGCAGCCTGTGGGTGCAGCTCACTTGCCAGAATTATCATAGAATCATAGAATATTAGAGTTGGAAGGGACCTCAGGAGTCCAACCCCCTGCTCGAAGCAGGACTTACCTCTGTTAAATCATCTCAGCCAGGGTTTTGTCAAGCTGCAGCTTAAAAACCTCTGAAGATGGAGATTCCACCACCTCCCTAGGTAACCCATTTTAGTGCTTCACCACCCTTGTAATGAAAAAGTTTTTCTTAATATCCATCATAGACCTCCCCTACTGTAACTTGAGACCATTTCTCCTTCTTTTGTCATCTACTACCATTGAGAACAGCCCATCTCCATCCTCCCTGGAACCCCCTTTCAGGTAGTTAAAGGTTGCTATCAAATCCCCCCTCCTTCTTCTCTTTTGCAGACTAAACAAGCCTAGTTCCCTCA
>ML675610.1:46851128-46861618 GCA_007922155.1 Mesoclemmys tuberculata
AAAAATGATTAGGGGGCTGGAGCACAAGACTTATGAGGAGAGGCTGAAAGAAGTAAGCCTGTTTAGTCTGCAGAAGAGAAGAATGAGGGGGGGATTTGATAGCAGCCTTTAACTACCTGAAAGAGGGTTCCAGGGAGGTTGGAGCTAGGCTGTTTTCAGTGGTGGCAAAAGACAGAAGAAGGAGCAACAGTCTCAAGTTGAAGTAGGGGAGGTCTAGGTTGGACATTAGAAAAAAATTTTCACTAGAAGGGTGGTGAAGCATTGGAATGGGTTACCTAGGGAGGTGGTGGCATCTCCATCTTTAGAGGTTTTTAAGGTGAGGCTTGACAAAACCCTCGCCGGGATGAGGATAGTCCTGATTTGGGCAGGGGTTTGGACTAGATGACCTCCTGAGGTCCCTTCCAACTCTAATATTCCATGAATAAAAGGAGTTTCACCATTAGTTTAGAATGTCCTAGAGCAGGGGTCGGCAACCTTTACTATCAAAAGAGCCATTTGCTGCTCCAGTCTGGAGCCTCAAAACATAGCTTACCACGGCTGAAGAGCCTCATGCGGCTCCGGAGCCGCGGGTTGCCGACCCCTGTCCTAGAGGCTTTTTTTAGGCTTTTAGTTAGACTGTTAGTATAGTTTCTGTAGATAATTTAGGACAATCTAGTCCAAGTAAAGGATGACACAGCAACAAAGCCCAAGGGAGAGACCAGAGAGGAAATTAATACCCTTTGATAATCTGTTTATCTAAATTAGTTAGTATACCAACCCTTCAGTTATAATATTGTTTAAGAAATAATATAAATGTGGTACACATTAATGTACATCTATTGTATACCTTTAATTTTTGCTAATATTATAGTCTATTGATCAACCATATGTATGCATGTTATATCATCAATGTATACCAAGTTTGCTTTCTATCTACCTCCCAATCCTGTGTGCCTAGGTTATATCCAAAACTTCCCCTGGTTAATGGAAAACAGGAAGGGAGGAAGGAATAAATGTTATAACATGTAATATCTTTAGTGCCTGAAGTATTTATATTCAGTTTTTATCTTGGCTGAGCCAGTTAGACTGTCATCTCAAAGGGAGAAGTCTCAAATCTTGGCAGGTGTTGAGCACTGAGAAAGTTAATGAAAAAAGGGACAATCTTGCCACAGTACTTTGTTTATAATTCATGAGGATATTGTCCTTGGCTCCACAGGGAAATCTTCTGTGCTGCCCTACCACATAAAGTGAAGGTTTATCAATGGTGATGAGCTGCAGAAGTGATGGTGACATATAAAAAAAGAAGAGATGGAAATAACATATATATTTAGTAAAATGTAATTGAATATATATTTATGAATTATACATATATATTTAATTAGTTACTTCCAACTGAAGTTAAGATAAGTTATCTTTCTCCACCACTACCCCAGCCCTACTTGATCCAAAAGTATAATTCAAAGACTACGTAATTTGGGAAAAATATCTCATTCATCTGTGCCAGTGGTTCCCAAATGATGGGGCGGGCCTTCCAATAGAGGTGCAAGAATGTGACAAGGTACACGTCATATTTTTAAAGAGGTCTGGCTGTCAGCCCTCAGTGGCTGGGGCTCATGCAGAAGGGCCGTGCACACCCAGAGATGAGGATAAAGAGCCCGTTCCCAAGGCAGACAGCTGAAGCCCTGTCACAACCTCCCTCGGTCCCTAATCCCGCACCTGGGGGTGGCGAGGCTCTGTCTGTCTGGGGTGGCAGATGCAGTGAAGAAGTACAGTGGCAATGAGGCGCTAAGTCTCCTGTGAAAAGTGATATTGGCAAACATTTTTCACATTGCCACCCTTACTTCTAACTCTGCTGTGAAAAGTGACTTTGTATTGCCACCCTTATTTCTATGCTGCTGCTGGCATGGAGCTTACTTCAGCTGGGTGTCCAGCCACCAGCTGCTGCCCTCCAATCTGCATTCGAACCTGGGTGCTGGTATATGTATTTGGCAGGGTGGGGGGCATAAATGACTACAGACACAAAGAAGGGGGCCCCAATCAAATAGGTTTGAGAACCCTGATCTATGTTAAATTTTAGAGCTCTGAATTGTACTTGTCCATACAGTTGACCCTACAAGGCAACTGGTTGAGCAGAAGTGTTCTGCTTCTCTCCCTCTGGGGTTCATCAATGGAGAGACTAGAGTAGAAAGCTTATTTTTGTCATTAAAACTTCTTTAGTTAGCATCAAAATTATTTGTACCGGGTATAATAATCAACATCTAGACGATAAAATGAAAATTATCCTTGCCTTGGTCCAATGCAGTTTTCTAGCCACTGAAACAGTATGTGTTACCTTTGCCAAAATGCTCCTTATCTCCCAGTCCTTTTGGGGTTCAAAACACTCCCTCAGAAACCTTTTCTTTTCATCTGGCTTGGGCCTCTGATGAAGATAGCACACGCTGAGAGAAACAGAGTATTCTAGGCACGATCCGTATCTAAAGAAATTGTGCCGTCTGGTGTCTCTGGAGTACCTTGAAGAGTTTACATTATTCACAGAAGCTGTGTTTTCATTTAAAATCCCGTTGCTTTATGCATGTTATCATCACTGACAAACCTTTCTAGTCAGTATCCTCCTGCTATCCTCTCTATGTGGTTATTTACCCAGACAAATAGATATCTTCTTGATTCACCACTTGAACAATGAACTACGTGACTTCAGTCTTTATAGATTTTCTGTGTACTGACACACTCCTTTTGGCTCATACCAGGACTTTTAGAAGATGTAGAACTTGCTTATAGCCTGTACTTTACACTACTTTTAAATGCTACAATATTCAGAGAATCTAGAGGATGGCAAATTAGGACACCCTCCCCACCCCCAGGCACTTCTAAGCCATTAATAATTAGATTCTTACCTGCTATTCTTGCTTGTAAATGCTTCGTTTCACATAGAAAAAGCTCAAAAGGCCTCAATGAATTCAGACTCCCCTTATCTCTATTTTTCAGGTAATTGTTTCTCTCCTTACCAGAACCCAGTGCAGCTTACTTGTCATCCAGGAGTCGTTGTTACTTCCATATGACATTAGCATATTAAGCAGATTGGAGACTGACAAGCAACAGTGTTCTTAATAGGGAAATAATCAAGGTTTAGAGCTTTGTCTGTTATGCAAAGTCAAATGCCTGAGATGGCCTGGAGGCTAGCTATCCTAGAAGGAAGTGCCTGCTTCAGATGCTCTCAAGTGATAAATGAAGTAAAACGATTAACATACAGATACCTTTTTTCCCCCTAAAATGTTATTTTTATTTCACATTTTTCACTCCACTCTTCATTTGATTACCTGCCTGCTTGTTTCAGAGCTGATGCATTTTCCTGAGCTGATGTTTTAGTTTGTTCTGGAGTGACCTTAAGAGATGTTTTAATGCATGAAAGGCCTTGTGTGAATGTTTCCTGTTTGTCAAAAGATGGATTGGAAGCTATCACTAATGTTTCACATCTCTCTTCCATCAATTGCATTTTTCTGATCTCAATGTGCTTTTTTCAAGTGGAAATATTGGAAGCCTCTGATTTACCAATTAATGAGGGTGTAGTGATGTTCTGATAACCCCTTCAGAGCTTTTATTTTGTTTTGAGAATTGCTGTTCATGTATTATCCATGTATGATGGATTATCACAGAATGCCAACCTGGTAGTTCTCAGTGTTTCTGAAGAAACATAGGGCATTAGAGAAATGCATCTTAGACAAGCAAATAATTTTGTCATTTAATTACATTTTTTCTTAATATTTAAATAAAAGTACACTTTCAAGGCTAATGCCTTACTGAAATCATGCAAAATATGATACCCATCACTTCTGCCAGGACAGTGGCTGAATTGCATTCTGTGACATCCAAATTGCTGTACTCAGTCTTTTTTAAAGATAAAGGCTGCGTCTACCTCTACAAATTTGCTGCCGTCAGATCAATTGCTCTGGATCAACTGAGCAGTCTGTGTAGACCCGCTCAGTCGATCCCGCAATTGACAGAGGAAAACCACCCCAGTAAGTGGCGTAGCACTGTGTGCAGCGTAGTGTGGATGGCATGCGGAGCTGACACAGTGCAGTCAACGGGAGATTTACGTCAGTTGCGTATCTCCCGTCGACTGACGCCAAATCCCGAAGGTAAGTGTAGAGCGGGCCAAAGTATACTTAGGCCCTCATTCAAGCTTCCTCTCTGAAGTAGTATTTGCATATGAACCAGCCGATTTACATACATGCGTTTTACTCAAAACCCCCATGCTAATAGAGTAGATCAATGGCTACACACACTGGATCTCAGAAGAGCATTAGCATTCTACGTAGCTAAAACTACACTGTTTTGACAGACTACCAAGCTGTTTCTAGCCATAGCAGACAGAATGAAAGGTTTCCTAGTCTCTTCACAAAGAGTTTAGTCTTAGATTTGTTATGATATGCCAGGTCCCTGCCAGACAAATTGACAGCACACTCCACAAGATCACAAGCAACCTTGGTGGCGTTCCTTGTTCAAGTCTCCATCCAGGACGTTTGTGGAGCAGCAAGCTGATCCTCTTCTCAAACCTTCACCCCCCATTATGCCAGCACTCACTACCTGACAACTGATGCCAGGTTTGGAAGAGTTGGTCTCCAGTCTGTGTCCATATGAACTCTGATCCATTCTCCTGTGTTACTGCTTGTGGGTCACCAAGAGTGCATGTGCAATCATTTGAAGAAGAAAAAATTGATTACTAACCTTTTGTAACTGTTGTTCTTCAAGATTTGTTGCATATGTTCATTCCACAAACTACCTTCCTACCCCCTCTGCATCAGAGTTATCTAGCAAGACAGAACTGAGGGGCTTGGGTTCGGATGAGCCCTTTATACCAATGCCCAGTGATACACAGCATCAGTGGGTGCTCAAGCCACCCCAATAGGTACCACTAAGGAAAACATTTTTAATGACTGTGTGCAAGGTTCACACATGCTAAGAGTGGAATGGACATGTGCAACACATCCTATGAAAGGTTAGTAACTATTTTTCTGAGCCCTGCCCTGAGTAGTGTTGTATAACCTCAACTCCAAACAAATCCAAGAATGGTGAGGGTGCTTGGCAACTTGCAATATCAGGCTCTTGGCTTTTTTATATCTTGTGTGTTCCTTCTCCATTGAGCTAATGTAATTTAGTGAAATGACTCATCATTAAACAAAAAGAGGCAGCAAGGTTTCTTTAGGTTAGTGTTTATAACTAGAATAAAATGTCAAATCAGGAAAAAAAATTCTCATAGTCCCTAGTTTGGTGTTCATCCTAGTCCTCCTTGGACCCTTGACTTCAGAATTCTGTCTTCTCAAAGGTATATTCTTCTCATTTGTCTCTAATACAGCTATTCTTATAGACCTTCCGATGCACTTGAGCATCAGTGGAAGGGAAGGGAGGAGCTGAGGTAAAGTTACTCTTTGTTTAGCAGGGACCATCTAGTGCCCCTTTGGATTGTCACAGCTGGCGTGTGGTGGTCTCTTTTTTTTGGTAGAATGATTCCTTCATTTCTTACAGGTAAAACATAATATAATATAATTTGCTTGTAACAAATTCCATTCATTCCATTGTTTCCATTCATGGCAAATGTTGCAGTAAGTCTTGGCTTTATCTGTCCATCTTCCATCTATCCATCTTCCATCTATCTAATCATCTTATTGATAGATATATAAAATGTTATACTATAACGGGGCAAAAATGACTAACATTAGACACTTGGTAACAACAGTATTTCTGAAGGTTCTTTTTGTGTTTATAACTTAGTATTGACTGCATTGAAATCAGTTGATGAATTTAGCAATCAGAAATGAAATGATGAGAATATGTACAGCTAGTATCCCTAGGGTATCAAGTTCTCCATGCTTATGAAAGCATTGAAATTAAACCCTTGGATAAAAAGGTTTGTGACTGAAACAGTTATCCTGCACAACAGGTATATGGAGGAATGATATTAGTTACTGAAGATTCCAAAGCATAGTTAAGAAAAGGCATTGTCTCTAGTGGTTAGCACAGGAACAGGATAGGAACTACACAAAATTTTTTTAGCAAAATCAAAACTGAGTTCAGGTTGGATCCAAGTTTTTCCAAGATGAAATATCATGGAGTGAAGGATGAAATACAAGTTTGGATGGAGAGAAATGGGTCAAAAATAGAGAAGCAGATTTGTGAGCTGTCAGGACATGAGTGCATGAGATCAGCTAGAAAAAGCACGTAGAAAGAAAAGAAGGACAAAGCCCTTTGAGATTCCCACAGATGGGGGGAAACAAGAACAGAGGAAGAGCGCCTACCTAAGGAAACAGTGAAGCAGCCAGAAGGAGAGGAGAACCAGGAGATGGTGACATGAAAGCTTTCAAAGAAGGGAAAAAATTCAGTGAACAGGGTGTGATCACTTTCAAATCTGCATCCCTACAACTCCCAGCAACAGGAATGAACTCCTGCGTTGACATGGCTGAATAGTTTGAGACAAGTAACAATTTAATAACAGGAAGAGAAACCAATCAGACACTTGATCCTGGGCTGGCAGCTGAGATTCCAAATCACACAACCTGGCAGGGGGCTACAGATTTGCCTCAAAATCAGAGAAGTCTGTTCTGCCTTCAGGTGCTCAGTGCTAGTGTTTGGGTTGCAAACCCCGAAAGAGCTTTATAAATTATTATTTCAATCAGAAATTTTTAAGGGGCTGTTTCAGCTGTGTTTAACATTTTTAAGAGCTTGTTTTTACAAAATCAGGTTTTCAGGCCAAGTTTGAATTGTGTCCAATTAATGGGCTTGAGCCTCAGACCAGAGGATCAAGCCCCTTGTGTGTAATTTGACTGGATATCATCAAAGGAAAGGCTTTATAAAAGTGTAAAGAACTGCTGGTACCATTTTAGGCAGTGTAATATACCAAATTCTGCCTTGCCTGCTTCATCCTTAAGGCTTGGAGTATGTAAACAGTTACAACCCTAAAGTAACTCATCATCTTGACTATCTCAGTAATTCGCTGCAACAAGGAAACCACTTTCCCATGTTGAATGTTGCCCAGGATAAATTTGCTCCTTTATTACCTGCTACAGATGAAGCCAAGTCAATACAAGCAGGGTGCACTGGCAGCCAGCCCAGTCTTTTTTGCCATTAATTTTCCTTATTAGGGGACACAAAGTGATTGCCTTAATGCAGTGCTACGTTTCTGCCTTATAGGTGATATGGGAAGCGTTTTGCAGTTTTTACAGAAGAAAACAGGATTCAGGGATGTTTCTCATGCCTGTCAAAAGGCATTTTTAATATTAGTGATGCAGAACAAATATTGCATCTGAGTGTGAGATTTTTTTTTTGATTGAAAAATTGGGTATAAAAGTCTCTCTTTCTTGAAAATGAAGCATAAAGGATGTGAATATGAGAGTTCAGAAAACTGTTGGGACTGGTTTTTCAAAGATGCAAAACACCTGCAGCTTACCACCTCTTTGTCAGGCCCATTGTATACTCCCTGGTTCACTATTTTCAATCTGATGCTTTGGTGAGACGGTCATTTCGCCATAGTCAAAGGGACTAGGCTTGAAAGCTTGAAATCTAGACAATTTAAGAAGAAAATGTGGGCTAAGAATAACTTTAGATATTATTCCTGTCACCATGTTTCTGCAAGGGGCCACTTCCACACATCCCAGTGCATCTGACTGTTCAGAACTGAGAACTGAACTCCCAGCTAGGACTAGGAGTCAGCCTAAGACTTACAGGAAAACAGATATAAGGCTTTTGCTACTGGGAAAGAGGGTGGGCATCTCAATAGTAGCCAGAAAGGACTATTGAAGGAGAAGAGTCTGTCATCTTCTTTTCTAGCTAGAAGAACCATGGGTTATTAGTATCCAGTATTTTGTGTTTATTTGCTCTTCTTTTGGAACTTATTACTTGAAAGTAAAGCCAGCCCTGATGAAGGGACTTGAATTGAATGATTGTTGGAAGTTTTACTCCCATCTTTCCAGACTGGTGAGTTCCCACTACTTTTCCCCCTTCCCCTCCAGCACAAAGTCCCCCTGTCAGGTTTCGTGGTTTTAAATTAATATTTTTTTAGTTTTTTTTAGTGATTTCCTCTGCTGTGTTGCTAAGCGAAAGAGACACAAATATAGGAAAGTGACTGACAAAAAAGCAAGGGAAGAGAGAGTCTTGTTTTTCTCTGATCTCTTTGGTATAATAATCTTGTACATTACTAGTAATAATAGTATATAGTGTCTGTTTATTTTCAGACAGAAGGGCAATTTTAAGTCAATGATGTCGTCATTTTTAAAATGATCCACAGGATCAGTGCTATGCACTAGCTTTTAAACAATCTCTTGGAGGAACTCCCTTCAGGGTAGGTCACACAGCCTCATCACTTACTAGACTAAGCCTCTGGACTCCAGCCACCCTTCCTTCACACCGTGAGCCCTGTCCACAGAGTCCAATCGAGACAGACTCCTCACTGCTAGAAAATTGTGTACTCTTAATTTACCAATGCACCCCAGCAAGTATCTGTAGTGACACCAAACAGCCTCTTCAAAATAGAGTAGGGTTTATTAGACGATTGGAACACAGCATTGGAAGACGTTACATTAGCACAGAGAAATAAAAATTGCAGCATAGTCCATTCTGGTCAAGCCAGAGCAAACCACTAGCCAAGCTGTAGTCTATTCCAGTTCAGTGTCTCTCTCCTTAATCAATCCCAGGGCAGAGCAGTAAGCTTCCTGCAGAAGCCCGTGCTGGTCACATCTCATCCTTTGTTCTTGAGCTGGGGTCTCTGCTCAGCTTCCTTGCTGAGATGTGGGGGACGACCTTCTTCCTCTAGGTTTTTTTCCTGTGTTTCAATGTTCTGGTCACTGGGGTTTTTTCGTTCTCTCTTTTGGATTTTGCATTGATATGGGTTGCTTTCAGCAGGTTCCAGTCATTTTCTTAATGACCCCATTCATAGCCACGCAGACAGCAAGGTGGCACCCGCACCTCATGTCCTGCACTGCCCCCAAGAGAAGACAACACTTTTTTCCTTGCATTAGATTACCATGAAAAGTACAGAGGGAAACCAAGGCACACATACGTTTCATAAAAATATTACAGAAAATTCCATCTTCATCACAGATGGTCATTTTATAAGACTGCAGTCAGGTTCCATTATGAACTCAAATTTTAATTCCTTTTTCATTTTGTCTAGCAAAATTAATTTGACTTAACATTTTTTATATTTATCCTGAAGCTAAGGAGAGTTTTTCTGGAAAATTTGATCAAAGTGGGTATGAATTAACTAATTTCTTTTGCTCAAAAATAGTCTCTTCCTGACACATCTGAATACCATATAACCAAATCTCCTGAACATCGTGTATGAGTTATAGTTGAAGAAAATAAGTTTAAGCTAAATTATTGTGTCAAGTGTAGTAGTAATGGCTATCGTGTGAATGAGCAATTTGCCTTCTGATGGCTGACTATAGTTTAGAGAGAAAAAATTCAATAGTCATTCATACCTGTGCAGGGCAAATGCAAATTGGTTGTAAAACACTACCAAATCAAGCTATTTTCACCTGGGTTGTGCTTGTTATGCATCGATATAAATGAAACAAAGAAGGCCAGTGTGTTTGGAACTGAAGGACTAGTGTATTGCAGGTTTCTGGGAATTATATATGTGGCTGTGTATGTGGTTAGTGTGTGTGTTAGCAATTGATTTTTTGCAAAATAGCATTTCTTATTTTTCACTAGTGTTGAAAATAATAGTCATGCTGTTTCTGAACTAATTCTGAAAATTTACCTTGAAAAATGAGCCATCTAGTCCAAGGTTCTGTTTGCAACCAGGATTCCATTATAAACTATATACTCACTGTCTTTATAGTTTAGCCCAAAAACTACTTTTATTATTTGCAGGGAACACTAATTTTTTTTGAAGTTTAAAGAAATTAATGTTGAACATTTTTAAACTCTCTAACTAAAAGTATATCCCATTGATTGTAAAACTTTAGACTCTACAGACAATTAAATACAAACAAATCTAAGTAATTAAAAATAAATAAATAAAATAATCGCAGACTACTTACCAAAATCATTTTCATCCTATATCAATGGGCAGTGCAGAAAAGTTTGCCTGGCCCAATGGACATGTTGTAAAGTTTAGGTAGGACAATGGCTGAGTTTAGAAGGGGGTTTGAGCAGATAATGGAAGACAGACATGATGAAGCACAGGGGATAGGCTCAGACGAGCAGATGGAAGTAGGACCAAAGATTTCTGAGGAGCTGCTGGGTGAGGAACGTGGACAGTGGAAGCATGTGACTAGGAGAACCAGGCAGAGGAAAAGACGGGCCAGCGAAGGAGAAATAGAACTCAGAAACAGGTTTTGTGCATTGGAAAATGAAGATGGAGTACAGCTGGTGCTCACTGTCTAATTTCGGAGATGCCCAGCCCTCACAGCTAATGGAGTGAATTGGAGCTGTGAGCGCTCAGCAATTCTTCAGGAGGGGACTGGAAGTTAACTAACTATATTTTGGGTGCTGTATAAATAATAGCTAAATAACAT
>ML675610.1:46862018-46984333 GCA_007922155.1 Mesoclemmys tuberculata
CATGCTGAGCAGCAATTTGTTAAATCTACTCTACCAACACAAGTAAGAAGAGAAATAGATACGGCATCAGAGAGAAACAGGATTATAACTAACTAACTGTTCCTTGGCCAAACTGATAATTTATAATACAATCTGGTGAAAGCTATCAACATTTCTGGTTAAATCAAATGACAGTATAAATTTCATGTGATTATATTGTATTTCCCCTTTGCTGTTGTAGTTGGAAAGTAGATCACCCACTGCCATAGGCGGCAAGTTATATTGGCCGCGGTGCCTGTACTCCACCAACACTGAGGATGCTGAGTCCAGCTCCACCAATATTTCTGTGGTGCTAGGGGGCTGGCTATGGAAGTAAAGATTGCCCCCAACATCCAGCATGGCCCATCCATTCTGCCTCCCTTCCTCCCCCCAACACATTTGGCAGCTGGCCAGGAGCCACTCCGGCGCCGGCAAACTGAGCGGCATGGTGGCGGCCTCCCCACCTCTTCCCCTGCCCCTCTCCCACTTCACCACCCAAAATTATATGATCCTGGCACCCATGCACAGTTTTCTGTTGAGTACACAGCTTCTTTCCTATGTGCAACTGAACGTTTTCGGATTTTTTCTGTGTTTAGTGATTGTCCAGATCTTATTATTGTTTGTTCCAGTTGCCACTCATTTCTATGAATATAATAGCCATTTTCAAACCAATTTCTCAGGATGTAACTACCAAACCAATGTATCTATTACTCTCAAAAGAAAAGTACCGTGCTTTAAATTACTATCCAACTCTTAGGTAAACATTATCATATTTTCAATTGTTTTATTCTTTTTTCACTCCGCATTTTATACTCTTTCCCCAAATTGCCCTAAAGTTCCATAATTCTTCCTATTAGACATCTTTCTTCTCATTTACAGCAATCTTAGTCACATGGAAAAAATTCCTTACTACAAGCAGCAAAAAGGACTACAATATAAATGTTTCGCTTACAGTCTAATACTCAAAACCTTCCAATAATCAATCTCTAGACTTTAGATTAACAGGATTTAACTGCTTTGAAAATTAATTTATCACTTATTTTTTCTAGAATCTTTGACAGAGATGTGAGCAGTTGTTAGTTAAAATTACCCTAAGGGAACCAAATCTTAGCTGGGGCAGTTCCCTCCACCCCTTTATTTTATTTTATTTTATTTTCTGCAGTGGTCTCTGAACTACACTGCTGCATCAGTGTGGAGGCTCTTGTGTCAACCTTGTGCTTTCATCCTGTACAGGGCAAAAAAGAGAATTATGTAAATGACTGAAGAGTAGCAGAGTGGAGTCTAATTCAAGGCTGCAGATTTCAAAAGCTTTGCATGATACACTTATGTGGTTTTATGATCCAGAGCTGTACCGTAAATTAAGGGAAGCAATAAGGTTTTTTTTTTCTCCCAGAAGAATGTTGTGCCAGTAAGGGCATCTGACAGAAATTAGAAGCTTGTTTGCATGATTTCATCATATTGTTGCAGGGCTATTCAATAACAATAAATTACCTTTGAGCATATTGGCTGGCACTATAAAAAGAGAAAAGATCGGTTTGATAGATCGTAGAAAGGCTTCTCATTAAGTTTAACATTCAGACATTGTATCATTCAATGACAACAGAAAATAAGATTCAAGGAACTATTCTGAAGTATGTGAATGGGTTACCTATGAAGAAACAGAGACTACTTGAGAAATTGTGACATTCTCAGACCCGGAAAAGGATGCTGACCACAACAGCCCCTATTTAAATTGCATGGTTTCGGAAATAATCCTAGAACCATCATTTTGTTGATTCTAACTCTACCCATTGGGGCTAGATCCACAAATGGATTTAGGTGCCTAACAGCCACTATAGGTGCCTAAGTCCACAATGTAGACCATTGAAAATGCCACTCAACATCTACTTAAACCTGTAAGTGCCTAAAATCCCATGGCACCTAAATTTCCACCATTAAATTCACTGAGAAAAATCTGCTGTTGTGCATGTGAAAAGCCACCTCAGTCCAGGTGCCTGAAGAAGGAAAGTGACTTTGTAGCCCAGTAGTTAAGGCACTTTCCTGGGATGTGGGAAATGCCAGTTCAAGTTCCCGTTCTAACACATTTAATTTATACAAAGTACATTGATTTCAACAAGAGAAACCCATTCCAGAATGTCCCCTTCCAAGTGTTTAAGGCACTCTCCTGAGGGGTGGTAGATGTGGCTTCAAATTGTTCCACAACAGGCACAGCTGGGAATTGAACCAAGGTCTCCCACATCCTGCACGAGTACCATAACGATTGGGCTAAAGGATTAAAGAAGGGCTCCACCTCCATTTTTTTGTTTGAAAGGGCATTGGCACTTAACTCCAGGGGCAGATCCATGGCTGTGAATCTCGAATGGAGTTAGGCACCTAAATCCCTTTGAGAGCATAGGTGGCATGTGAGTCTTTCCTTTGGGGAGGTTACAGAGCTGGAAGCTCCCTAGAAGTGACCCCCTGGAGGTCATGCAGCAGAGGTTCATGCTGCAGCTGGGGGAGGCAGGATGCCTTGGGGGTAGGGCTGCCCGGTGAGATCAGGTTAAGCCTGAGCTGATGCTGAGGAGGCAGGAGCTCTATGGTCGCCGCCACTTCTCCTTGTAGCCTGGAGAGTGGCATGGGTCACTTGGGTCCCACTGCCAACGGGTGCTGGGATCCAGTTGAGCCTGGAAAGCAGCAACTTGTTGGGTCAGCACTGAGGGGAGCGGGCAGGGCCCCCGAGCTGTGCTGGCAGGCATGCTGACAACACCCTGCCAGCGTCCTGCAGCGGGCTCACTGCCTGGCTGAGCACAGTGCGGTGGACATCCTGGACATGCCAGGTGCAGGCAGTGGGGGAAGAGGCGGAGTGAGGATAGAGTCTTGGGGGTAGGGTCATGGTCCAGCCTTCTAGGGAACTTCTGAGGATTACAATGGCCAGATCTAGCCCCAGCTGTCTGATTTTACTTTTCCTTCTGCTATTTGAATTATTAGCAGGAATCTGTTCTGAAACAATAGCTTATTGTTCATGTTGTTCATGTATATCTTCACACGCCTGGTCAGTTTGTCACACATGAGCATGTTAAAAGGCATGAGTAAAAGGAAGCCATCAGTACATGAAAGCGCAATAATATGTGTGAAATGGGATGGCAAATTGTTCAACTAATTGGATATATCCCCCCGTTTTTACCCATACAAGGTCTAATCAAAGTTTTACAGATAGAAATAACTTCAGGTGTTACTCCTTGGGGTGTGGTATGATAAACTAATGTTTAGCAGGATTATCACAGCATAAACAGGATAGTGTCAGAGAGAAATGACTGATGTGTCAAATACACAATTTGCATGAATTAAAATATATCAACTTTTATAATTAAGAGGTACTTCTTATGCAGCGTATAAAACTCCCTGCTGCAGGGCATTGCAATAAATAATGGGTTGGGTTTTTTATTTGTTCCTGGAGACACTATCCTGCTCTTCAAAAGCATACTAAATTTCAATGAGATATTTTTATGTGACTAAGAATACGATCCGCAGTTACATTTGTTAGTCTAAAACCACGACTGTCCTGTTTCAAGGCATATATTGAGCACTGTCTATGGGCAGGGGGAAATTCCTTCCTCTTCCTGAATAATGTAGTGTCATGCAAGTAAATGGATTATGGAAATTTTGTATTCCTATAATGCATCTAGCAATGTTAGCTCTCAGAAATTACTGTTCTAGCTGACCCATTGTGGGTTCTTTCCTCCCATCCCCAGAATGACAGTCCAGCTTTATTAAAGTCATCAAACAAAAGTCTTGACTGCTCTGTTTCACAATAAATGGCTTCTTTCCACAAAAATAAGGTTGTTTAACCCTGACATTCTGACCATATCCAAGAACGGATAATTATATTGTTTCCCTCAATTTTCCCTTTAGTTTCAATTGGATACAGTATCACAATTCTTTTCCTAAAGTATTTAGTTATGTAGGTGTATGCTTTTAATATATACATCATACAATGCTGGCTACACTGAATTGGTAAAAGTATTTGCTTAAATTATTGTGTGAATTACCAAAACTTGATAAGTAGAAAACTTTATGGAAAACGAAGAGAGAGAAAAAGAAAGAACAGAAGTATTACAATAAGAAACCTTAGTGGCTGGCAGACGTCCACAAGGAGCAGCCATGCAGAGATGCAAACCACTAGCAACCCCTACCCTGCTGGAGTGGCCAAAGCTGGCTGGCACAGTCTCAACAGCACATATGTCTGGCTCTAGACAGTCACTGTCAAAAATGGCTGGAATTCATTTGTTCACCTTCCCTCAGAGGCAAGCAAAGTAAAGAGTAGAAGTAAAGAAAAAGCTAAAATAGAGGGGGAAAATAATACTTAAAGCTTGAACGATTCAAGTGGAAACAGTAATAGGTAAAGAATTAATAACAGGGAAATGAAAGGATATGACCCACCTATGAGTGGAGAGTGAAAAGAAAGTATGCATAGAACTTAGCTTTCTTGGGTTAGGTCTATTCGTTGTGCCTTTCCTTTCTCTTGTCAGATATGCTCTCTGCATTTTTGTAGTAAGATCTGAAATCTGTAGCCAAAACAATGCTGAGAACTTCTTTTAGATATGGTTTCTTATGTACCCTTTAATTTTGTGACAACAGCAACATATGATACAAACAGAAAGCATTTTCACCAATATAATGGCATTATTGAAAACTACTTCTGATTTTGCAACAGAAAACCTCCATTTATAGTGCTTCAGTGTTCTTCAGATTTTTCTTATACCTCACACATAATTGTAGGGACCCAGTGATGTAAATGATTAATTTGAGGTAGACCTTCAACTATTTGGAAATTCATTTTGGATAAGTACCCCAATATCTAGGTGAAATAAGGATGAAAACATCTTGAAATTGTTTTCTTGTTCCAAACTGAATAAGAAATATCACCACAGAGGCTTCTCTGGTGTCATCACAGAGGAACTGCTTCAGGGTCCAGAATACACCAAGGAGAACAAAAAAGGATAATAACGGTGGGTTTTCAAAGCTTCACAAAACTTTGAAGCCAAAATCACCGTTGATGTGGGGCACAACTGCATCAAACTCAACTAAGTTTTGTCCACTTGCCCCAGAAGTGAATTGGGCCCTTTCTTCTGTTCTACTCTAGTTTTGTGAAAAGGTATGAGTCATTTCTCATTTATAGATCTCTTGTAAATAAATAGAAATTAATTGAAGGTCTGTGCATAAAAGGAACATCCTATTGATACTTTTCTGTTTTTTCATTAGCATACTAAATTAACGGAGCCCATTATCAACAAAGTGTAAAAACATGTATTGTATGTGAATATATATATATTGTATGTGAATATATTGTTTTTAGCACTTATCTCATTAGTATTCTAAGTGTATTGCAGTGTTGTTTCATTAGCCATTTTCTTATGCTTGCAAAACAACAGCAAACATCGAAAACTAGTGTGGTGTGTATTAGTTCTGTGATACTCACTAGGTGAAATATTTGCTAATACAGAAAGAAGTCTGGTCTTTTATCTTGTAAAAACAATAACTAGGAAAACCTATAACTCTGTATGACTTTTGTTTTGGCTTTTGGGTTTTTTTGTCTTTTTGCTTTTCTGTATTTATTTATCTAGTTGTGCCCCGCTATTGTGTGAGAGTGTGGGGGAGTAGCTAGAGAGAGAAGGTGGACCAACTTGTTTTGTTGAGAGACAATCTTTCAAGCTACACAGAGCTCTTGCTCAGGAAATTGCTAATAGTTGTATGGAGCAGATCCAGTGTCATTACCACACTCCGTACTAGAGCTGAATGAATTTTTCAGACCTAATGTTTGTTATACAAAAAATACAAATTTGAGTTTACTGCAACATGTTGTGAATTTGTGTGGCATGCACCAAATTGATTTAATTGGAGAAAAAAATGTATTAAAAATTTAAACGTTTTGTTTTGACATTTCCAGTTCAAAGTAACTTTTTTTGTTTTGAATTTATTTCTCTTTTATTTGTAGAAAGGTTACAAAAATTTGAATGGGGAATGAAACATTTAGTTTTGGATCAAACAAAACATTTAGTTTGACCCAAGATACTATTTTAAAATTTATTTTCTAGTTTCATAGCCAAACTGAAAAATCAGTTATTTACACAGCTCTCTTCACTCTTTGCAATGGCATGAGGACTCACTGGCAGATTCCTAACATCCTGTTCTTCTTATGCACATGTGTTGTGCTGCTGCAGGGGGCAAAAGGAAGTGTTTGCTTCAGAATGAGTGTAAAGATTTGAATCACAGCAATATGGCTCAGAATGTTAGGAAACAATTTCTTTTCACTTTGTATATAAACAGTTTTTAAAAAATGGACTCCTCTAGAGATCTGAACAAATGTTGCGCCCAACTTCAAGGTTGACTTACTCTTCCCTTTAGGTTATGGAATCAAGACAAAGGGATCAAAGTTTGCTCACCTCAGCTTAATTTGAAATGAAATATTTTTTCCACTATCACAGCGCTTGAGGAAAAACATCTCTGGAAGGCTTGTTATGTGAGCCATTGGTTTATGTTGGGGTATTGAATCCAGAATTTTGGATGAGTTCTTTTTTACTGTCATTCAAATAAACACTGTCTCTGTTGTGCATCTTCTGCACAATATGGCAACTCCTCCATCCCAAGCAGGGACTACAGTTTCCACTCCTGAGCTAGCTTTTCCCTCCACTTTTTGTAATGCAGGACTGTTGCATAATGTGGGGTCCCTTGGCTAATTCCCTCGCTGTAGAAGTAGGTGCGGAAATTATTTAATAGCTGGTAATTTGTGAGGGGATCTGCTCATTTAAAAGGCTGTTAAAGTATGTTATTAGAAGAGCTCAGCGACATTATATAAAGGCCTTCTTAATTAGCATTTTGGTCTACAATAATATTCAGTTTGTGAACAACAAGTGGTTATTACTGTCACTGACTTACCATCCATTTTAGGAAGATGTGCTGCAAAAATCATTTAGAGTTTCTACTAGTCCTAAAATGCTTTGGAATGGAAATAGTGTTTCTCTGTACTGGTTCAGGTTTATGGGATTCCAAATGAACAAGCTTGGCACATGTATTAAGGGCTTTTTTCAAGCTATCAGGTTTCTCATGTTCATATGGAATACGCCTATAGACAGCTACAATTGCTACAGGTTCTTAATTGAAAATAAACTGGTGAAAGTGAGTCATTCTGCTATATGTGTGTTATGTGTTCTCAAAAACATACCTGTCATTTGTGTGGCTTCTCCTCTATAAGGCTTCCCTGCTTCATAATTCAAAGGTCATAGGAATAAAAGTTGATTTTCAAGGTGAAATACAGAGTATATGAGCGAAAACTGCATATCCATTTCAAATCATATATTATTCAGATTAATTTGCACTGAGAGGACCAATTCTGTGGTACCAAAACATTACTTGCATTTAGGCAGGTTAGCTCAACTGACATGTTGGTATTCACAACAAAAAATTATTTACCTGAAAATAATTGCCTGAGGTTGTATGAGCTACAGTTTCAGTAGCATACAGACTTAGTACAACGGAAAGAGGGAGAAAAGAATCTCTAGTACATTTAAAAAAAAATGCTTTTATCAATCTCAGTTTGCAGTTTCAGCTGTGATGGGGGCTGTCTTAAAGTCTTACAAGTTCAAAGTTTCACAAGTGTCAGTGAGAGAGAGAGAGCAAAATATCCTGGGTCACTTCTGATCTTGAAGGATTTTGAGCCCACATGATTAGGGTAGCTGGCCAGGATTCACTAAAAAAGAATGTTCAATTTGAAAGATTTAATCCCCTTCTATTAAATATTACCAAAATATGAGACCATGATGTGTGATAACACAGAGAAGAAACTGGAGTGGTTGTTAGAACTTGAGAACAGTAAATTATTAGGCGCTCTCTGTTTAGAAATAGGGGCCTGTTTGGGGTCTAAGACAGGAAGGGATAGATTTGGCAACATGAGGGCAAAGGAACAGGAGTAAACTGACTTTATAGGACGGAGAGTGAGAGAGAAAGGATACCTCATAAATGGAATAAAATTAAGATACTTTCATGGTGTGTGTCAAGATTTAACTGAAGTTGCAAACATTATGATTAGTGGTAATGGGAAAAATCACAAACTTGCTGTCGGAGTCTGAAGCAAAATGACTGCTCTTACCACAGATATCTAAATAACTCCCTGTTCAGAGGGAACTTGCTTTTTTCCCTGAAAACATTTAGCCCATCTCAAGTGGTCCACCTCTAAAAAGTATGTAAATGATTTGTAGGCTAGAATGTTGCACACACGTGCGCGCACACACACTGACACCTTAATTTGTAAGGCTGTCATTGACTATTGTATAACCCACTATTATGAATCTGTATTACCGTTTCCCCTCTTTGCTGACCCATAGAGGATGTGAGGTTTTACAGCCACCAGTTACAGCATGCTGGCTCTTTGGTTCAGGCTGTAGCAGCTCATGTTTAGGTCTGGAGGTTCCCCAGTTCAGTACGTGTTGGTCAAGAAAGCATCTGTCATAATTGCATATAGGTGTAACAGTTTGAAAAAATAAATATCTCATTGTATAGAGAGCTGCTCATTTTAAAGACAAAAGTGTTGCTCTCTTTTTCCTTTTGACTCTCTTCCTTGTAATGTGAGCTTGGTTTAGATGAGGAAACGTAGCAAATAAATCAGGGTTTCATATAGTGAAACTGCCCTGAGCGAGATAGCTTGTAATACTTTAAGTATTTTATCATTATGAATTCATTTTGGTATTTTCTTTAATAGCAGTATGATCATAATGAGTGTATTTAGTACTGATGGAGAGGAATATTTACTTGCATAGAAGTTTCATTGTAATTTGATGTTAGGCAAATGTATCATTAAAATGAACTGCTTTTGTGCAGTGTTTTCATATATCCAAATAAAAATATCTTTGTTTGAAGATGAAGACCCAAATTCTGTCTCCATTATTTTTTAATGTACAGTAGTACATTAGTGAAATATGTAACAGCCTCCAGAGCCAGATAGCTGGCCTACAAATATTTTCACCAACAGCAGATAACATGTTTTTTTTTTTATGTGGCTGTCCCATTCAGTCTTCAGTTGCCACATATACTTTACTACCATTTGCTGCTCTCTTTCTGATTGCTAGAATTAAACAGGAATGATGGTAAGTATGAAACAAGGAGCTGTTAAAACATGGGTTTTAAAATATTTGGTATGTATGCATAGGCTTGAATTCCAATCACCTTTCTCATGTTGAATATCACCTTATTCTGCAAGTAGTCCTAGAGATGTTAATGTTACAACTTGTGTGGTAAGGTAGAATTTTAAAGAAAGTAAAGGTGACAGAATTTGGCTTACACTGAACATTTTAATAAACATTAATTAAGTTAAAGGATAGATTCTGGTATATATGGCTTCCACACTGTTCAAGGTCTTAACTGTGCTCATCACCATAGTACCTGAACTTCCCTATTAACACCTGAGAGTTCATCAGAAAACATAAAATTCTGATCCAGAATTTAAGTGCAAGTATGTCAGTAAGAAAAGAATTGTTCTTGTCATTTTATCTTAAATGTATTAATGTACCGTTGATGATCTGGCCATATTCTTTCTAGCTTTTGGATCTTATATATTGTAATACAAAAGTTTTGCAATTTGCATTAAAAACAATACAATTTGGGAAACTAGAGTTTGTAGTAGGAAGGGGGTGGTAGCTTCAGGAAGCTACAGGTTGATTGTCCACAGTGTAAAATGGAACCTGGGAGTAGTCACTGTGGTAGATGTAAGGGTTGGGGCATTAGCCCTGTCACCATTTTTACTTGGCAAGACACAGTGAGTACCTGTTTCCTTTCTGATTTACTTCTTGGGCTGCAGGGATTGATGTACAAAAATATCATGACTGCAAGAGATTGAGAGGTAAAGGAGCAGCTATAGCCCCTTTTGTTATTTCCCACTCTCTTGCAACTTTTTTGCTCGCCAGCTTTCTTCTTCTCTCTCCTCTTCTTTCTTTTTCCTTCATTCCCCTGTTTAGTTGTTTTTGTTCTGTCAGTTTGGTTCTCCATTCTTTTTATTCTCCCCATCCCCTTGCCTTCCTGTCATCTTCACACTCATTCTTTTTATTTCCTTGTCCTGGCTTTTCCCTATTCCTCCCCCCCCCGTTCTCTCTCCGCTTTCTTCCATTGATAAGTATTTTAAAGCCTTTGTTTCTTTTTAAACATTTCTACTGTAGTTGTAACTGTTTCTCTTAGTCCACTGGTGATTCTGCTTTACAGAAGTGGCTGTTCCATAGACAGCAGGTTTTTGACAGGAAGCACTGCTTTCTGAAGTGCTAATTCAGCAAAGCAGACTAATGAACTAGCATCAGCAAAGAAGAAACTGCAGTGAGGATATTTTAAAATCAGCAAAGTCTTTTGAAGGTAGAAGTGAATGGTAAAGAAGACAAGGCATTTTCAAGAATCACTACTGACTCACTTGGCCGTAAAAGTAAAGACAATGCTTGCAAAAACAGGGTGGCTGTAAAGAAATTGGGAGAAGTTTGCACTATTCACCATGAAACTTAAGTCTTCAAAGGGACTCTTGTTTGACACTTTATCAAATGCTACCCTTTGAGATCTAGTATTTGATGATAATGACCATCCTTAGGCCAAGTTCTCAGAAATGAATAATGATACACAATTACTGCATCTATCTTCATAGTCTTAAAAACTGCATTAATTTTTGCTTCATGTTCTGATAAGTCTTTTCTGCCATACCATTTTCATCTTTCAGTAATTACACTATAATTTCTGTTTCGGAACGTCTTTATGATAGAAAAATGTGTGATACAGATGTTCCGATTTATTTCTTTGACAGAAGACCCACAAGGAAGCCCACGCCTATTTTAAAAAAGCCTGAGTTTAGAGTATTAGGTGAAATTCATTTCTAGTATAAACAAGCATAAATCCCATTGGCAACAGATGGGAGATGTAAAAGTTTTCATCAAGCTAGAATTTCTTCCTTGAATAAGGACTATGGCTTGGTATGCAGTAGAAAATTAAGTTGTCGTAACTTTGTCACTTAGGGTTGTGAAAAATCCACATCCCCCAGCGGTGTAGATAAGCCAACCTGAGTTCCTGTGTAGACAGCAGTAGGTTGATGAAAGAATTCTTCCATTAACTTAGCTTTCCCATTGGCCTAAGTAGTGTCTACAGTGAAGCACTAAGTGGCACAGCTGTGCTGCTCTAGTGTTTTAAGTGTAGACAAGCCCTAAATCAAGAGCCTTTTTTAATCAGGTCTAATGTTTTTCACTCACCTGACTTTATTTTTTTCTCAAAGGAGAATGAGTAGATGAAGAACATTGAATGATTAGGAAGCTGCCCAAAAATGAGAATTCTAAAGATTCTTTGCATATTTTCCCAATGTTGTCTTGACAGAAGTATTATCCAAGATGATATCAGGTGGGCCAGGGTGCATGCACTCAGTTACCTACACACTGAGCTGCAACAATTCACCTATCATGTCATGAAACTTTCCTTATTTCCAGAGAGTCCAAGATCAGTTAGTTTCTTTAAATGGCTCTGTATTCTCTATATCCTTTGTATTCTTATCAACTCTATTACTCCTTCATTGTATTTCAAACAAGGGGACAAGAAATGTCTGGAAAAAATAATTTATAACTAGTGCCTGTCAGGTGGTAGAACAGACAGGCAGATTACTAAAGGAGGTGTTTCTTAGACACAGTGGACCTGATTTTTCAAAAACATGAGTGCAGTTTATGTGCTTAATTTTTATTACATACAATTGTAATAAAAGCATATGTAACTTTAATTAGGCATTCAGCTGTGGGGACAGTATTCAAAGACATTCCTAGTAATAAAGGTATATCTTGTAAAAGGTGTCTGATAGAGAGACCCTTTGACAAAGGGTGCTTTGTTCTTTCCAAATAGTCTCACCTCATACCTGACAAATTCACTGCATCAATGTCTTAAAGGATATCTATCCATAAAGAGTGACATGTAAGTTATCTACAGAAAGCTTTGTGACTTGTAAAGTTTGCAAACATAGCAAGTAGTAGATAAGAAATAATTCTTCCATCGACCTGGTGCTGTCTACATGAGGACTTAAGTGGGCTTAACAACACTGCTCTGAAGTGTGGATTTTTCACACCTCTGACCAGGATAATTAAACCGACCTAATTTTCTAGAGTAGACTCAGGCTGCCACTCCACCGTGCCTCATCCCTGTTCTGGAGGTTCCACCTTAGCAGACACCCCACCACCACCGCTACCCACACAGGCTTTGTTTGGCTCAGGGGAAAGAAAACTCTTAGCCCCCTAAAGATTGCACACACACATCCTCCTCCTAGTTGCTTATTCTCCTTGTGGACTTGAGAAGAAGGGCCCTGTAGCCAATTGGTTTGGACAGAAATGAGCAATATATCCACTTTACTTGTTGGTTCCCATACATCCAAGCAGGGAGGGTTTAAAAGCCCTGCCCCCAGTCTGGAGTGCAATTCTGTGGTGGGGAAAAAAGTCCCCTCCCTCCCACCCTATCTCTTGCTTTGGAATTAGAATAGAATTGGGTTCTGCAACCTTGCTGAAGGCATCATGTTAGTTGCCTTTTAGGGACTTGGAAGGAACCCACACTGCCTGCTTGGTTGGGGCAGAAAAAGTTTTTCTCACCTTTCTTTCAGCAGTCCAGGGATCTGGTGAGTAGGTTAGGTTGTAAAAAAAATTCACATTGTCCCAGCTGAGTAGGTGCTTGATCAACAGCAGGTCTGGCTCCCGATAAACTGGAATTGGTAGTAGAATTAGGGAAAGGCATCTTCTAAAGAAAGTGGGGTATGGCAGTGGGGCTCCTAATATCTGCTAAAGTGAGGAGACAACCTCCTTTCCCAACTCCCTCAAGGGAGACATTCTTAATTATTGAAAACAAGAGTGCTGCAACAATGACCAGAGAGAGCAATTCAGGAGTGGAGAAGGAAGAGTCTATGAAGCACTGGTCCAAAGGAGGGCTTGCTAAAATGTCAATTTCTGCTACAAGAGACATGTTCAGTATTTTAAATTGGAATACAGTAGAACCCCTTTTTACAAACTAAGGCATTCAGACAATAAAAACGTTCATTAAATTAAACATTTCAACATTAATTTAGGTATTGTGCTTAAATTGCCATAAGGTGCACTGCATCGCTTCCGTTTTGTCCTTCAAACCACAGCAAAGCAATTTCCAGTGCATTGAAAGCATTGGAATGTGAAGAGATGTTGACTTGTTCTTCATCAACATCACTGTCATTATGTGGATTGCTTTTTTGTTGTTGTTTTTCTCCTGCCAGGAACAATGGGTCATATAACCAATATCATAAAATCAGGGTTCTTCTGTACAGTCTTTTGTACCTGGACATGACTGTTTTGTAAAGCGTGGGTGCCCCATTAAAAAAAAAAAAAGGAAAAGTACAAAACAAGTTCATTCTTTCAGTTTGTGTTTACTTTAGCAGTAAAACGTTTAACATCTCCATTATACAATTCTATACAATTCTTATAAATTCTGAGTGTTATAGTAGGAAAAGTCAGTCTTATTAAATAAAGATATAAAATTAATTTGATCTTACTGATAAAATTTACATTTTCTAAATATATATGGCTCTAATTGTCTCTTTAAAATGTGGTTTAATGGGTATCTGCTTTTTAAGTTTACTAGCTGAGTAATGTGGAAGCTTAAGTTAACTTTCAAGATTGTGAAGGCAAATGATGAATTAAGATAACAAGTAATATACTGGGATTCTAGTGATGAAAGATATATAGAAAATTAATGTGAGTAGTGAAGTATAGCAAACTGCCCATTAGCAGTGCTTGGTTGTATTTTCATTAGTTCTGCAGTTCACAGTATGTAGACAGATGTGAGATGAGTAAGGATTTTATCACGAGTGTATTTTTTCTAAGAAATGTAGGGGAGTTGATTATCAAGCCTCTCAGAACTAGGAGTGGATTTATTCCATGGAGGGATTTGGAAAAGTAGTTCAGATATATAGATGAGCAGTTTCCTTGTTTCTTTCAATGTTCCTTTGCACTATGCTTATTGACAGTTAATAGGAAACCAAAAAATTTTGTTTGCTTTCACATTGTACTATATTTTGTATGCTATCAGACATGGTACATCTCTATGGGGACACAATTGAATTTGCTCAAGAGGATTTCCCACTAATTGATCTGTAGAACATTATAACATTCTCTAGTAGGCTTGAACAATCAAAGAAAACAAAACAAGGCAGAAGCTGAACTGAAAAGGTACTTGTTACAAAAATATAAAAGGTGCCTTTTTGTCTTATTGCCTTTTGGATGTATGCATTTGGGATTCAGAGTAGAGAAAAGCTTTCCCAAAAGAGCTCTTTCTACCAGACCTGTATTTGCTGAAGAATTTTTCATCTATGCTTGTATAAAAGGATATGACTCTTAATTTTTGACACTTTAAAAATATATATATATTTTGCAGGAGCTCCAGGATGGCCTTGGACAACAGCAAATTGTTATCAAAACATTAAATATATCTGGTGAAGAGATTACTGAGCAGACATCAACAGCAGATGCTAACGTACTAAGGGAAAAGCTGGGTAGCCTGAATTTTCGGTGGCAGGAAGTCTGCAGGCAGCTGGCGGAGAGAAGAAGGAGGTAGGTTTAAAGAGAACATGGATATTCTGAAATCATTTCTGATTATTTCAGATTTTATTGTAACAATAGTATTATAAGGAACCCATTGGACTGTTCCTTAAATGTTCATATTTAACCATCAGTAATTAAACACAGCATCCTTGTTTATTGTCCAATTTTTTATTTCTACCCACCCCATTTGTTTCTCCTTTACCCCATTACCGCATAAACAAACACCTTCATACTTTCTACAGCTTATGTTTAAAAAACAAACACCATAAATATGACATCACTTTTAGAAAAGCTGAACAACAGAATGATGTTTTTCATAGGTAATTTACACCTAAGCTCACATTTTAACAAGCATTTTAAAGTAACTTTTTACCTGATAGTATGTCATTAAAATAATATATTAAAAAACATTTCCATACCTGTGGTGCTAATGACATTTTTGGGAATAATTTTAAGAATCGTATTTATTTTTCGCCATGTATGATTTGTGTTTACTTTTGGCATTTTGCTTAGCTTGGATAAAGAGAATGGATTAGTCAGTTTAATTGTCATTTATAGGCAGTTTCCAATCAGTTTTTCATTCCCCTACACTAACAGGATGCTGCAGTGTTTGAGTGACAAATATTACAGAGAGAGTGTTATTCCTTTTATAGAAAAGGATTTCTTTTGAATAAAAAAAAAAACAAGCTTTTAAAAAATCTAGCATTGATAGAAATGTTTGTGGGTTTTTTTTTCTTTTAACTTAAATGCATGGCTGAAATTGACCTGCCAATGCTTTTTTTTTAAATACAGCATTTTTGTTGCCAAATCTTCTTTCACACACAATTTTTCAGGCATGAGTATCTCTTGAATAATTACGAGAGGAAGACCAATAGTGTGCAACAGTTTGTTCACCTTTTAAATGTCTCATTGTTACACCAATGACTGCCATTTTTCAGTTTAGAATTGTGGAGAGGGAGGAACTTTAAAAGATGTTCACATCCAAAAGGGAGTGAGGTGGGAATCCTGAAAGGTTATTGTTGCCTTTAATTATCATTAAACTTTCACTTGGAATTTATTAAAAGATGAGAATGCCAAGAGTGAACTGCTGCAGTTGGAAGCCACAGAGATGGCTTTAAATGGTTCTTTCTGCTGTGTTTCCAGGTGTTGATGCTAATGTGTCTTGTTACACCAGGGAGAGCTTGACCTTTATTTATCATTCTAAAAACTATTCTTTTGCACCACTGAAACCCAACTGTATTTCTAAGCCCTTGCCTCTTATGCAGGTGCTAACAGTAAAGAAACAATAATCTCATGTTAATAGCTCTGTATGCTGCTGGTGTGGCACATAAAATGAGGCTTGGGGGTTGAGTTTTGATCAAGAATGTGAATTCTATCTCAGAGCTGGTCTGTGGCGGTACAGCACTTGCATCTCCATCTTTTTTCATCTCACAGCTACAAATGTGTATCTGAATGCTACTTTGGCTTCAGGCTGTGTCAGTGGTGCATTGAATTTCCTTGCGCATTCTCTTCAGTAAAGAATAGGATCAACAATCTGCTACCTGGGAATAACACAATCCTACTCCCTAAATGAGCTACATTGCATTAACCAGAAAGAGCAGTAGTAGACGTGTTCCAGTTCTGATTTTTTTTTTCTAGCTAACCCTTTGGGTAATTTTAAGTATCAATGATCACAGAGCAATAATTCTAGTGAACTAAATAGGAAACAGGCATTGATGGACAGTGAGAAAAGATAGCACTATATCAAATTGGTGTGAATTCTTGTTCTGTGTTGTAATGTCACTAATGACTGTCACAGTTGCAGGGCAAGTTGGACTTTTGTCCCCTTTCTGATCTCTCTGAGTGCATCCAGCTCAGGTCTTGGGCTTCCTGACCTTACCCGTCCTTGGGTGGAATCCAACTCTAAAACTGGGACCTGCGTCAATTTACCCTGTGAATACCAACAACTTATGACCCTGTGGTCCTGACTGAGTTTTGGGCACCTGCATTTTCTACCGTCAGGGACAAGTGACCAACGATATACTGACCAATAGCCTTCTTAAAACAAAGTATCTCTGTTTAGTAGTTAGAACAATCATTAGATGAAAAAGGATTTTAAAACAAACAAACAAAAGAACAACTGTATGACATGTCTTACCTGAAGTACTATATATCCCTAGCTCTTCCAGGCACCCCTGCTGGTTCCTGCGTTTTGGTTATGACTACATTGTACGTGGGAGGTGTAATTCCCAGCTTGGGTAGACGAACGTGCTCTAGCTTTGATCAAGCTTGTGCACTCAAAAGAGCAATGTGGCTGTAGCAATGTGGTTTAGGTGACCAATGTGAGTACGCATTTAGAATCTCCAAAGGGTGTAATCAGGCAGCTAGCCATACTGCTATTTTTAGCATGCTGAGTTGAGCATAGTTAGTGTGTGTACGTCTACCCGAGCTGGGCATTACACCTCCCAGTTGCATTTAGAACATATCCTTGGAGTGTGCCTCAGTCTGCACCTTCAAGAAAGTTCTTTCAAACCTGTAAAGTGTTCTCTGTTCTCCAGGAGGTTTCCTCATGTGCTGTTGGGTTTTGGTCCTTCATGGTCAAACATGCCTGGGGAAACAAGAGTCATCAGAGCTAATTGGTCTGTTATTGTCCCTTAACCATCCTAAAGTGGAAGCAGTTGGCAGACCATCTTGAGCCATCTCCTCCTTCCTGCCAGATCCTTTGCAGACTGTCCTCTCTTGAGAAGCATTTAAATCAAAATATGCATAAAAATAACACCATTACAATGGCAGATCAATGCACAATGTTAAATATGAAAGAGCGCTCACATATGTGTCACAATGACAATGTGTGTGTTCTGCAATTTCACTTTAGTTCTCAAAATATAAAGAGCCCGTTAATTTAAAAAAATAACCTTGTTTAATTACTTAGATATAGTATAAACTAAGGTCTGGTCTACACCTAAAAGTTAGGTTGACATAGCTATAGCACTCAGGGTTGTGAAAAATTCACACTTCTAACCATTGTAGTTAAACCAACCAAACTCCTGGTGTGGACACAGCTAGGTCCACAGCAGAATAATTCCATCGATCTAGCTACCACTGCTCAGGGAGATGTGATAGATATGGTAATTTCCTTTAATATCCTTGGGATATCTTACTGTATTTATTTTATGTACCTTTGTGAGCTAGGGCTTATATGTAATTCCATGAAGGAGGGTAACAACTACCCCTGCATGAGCTAAGGACAGTGGAGGTGATTAGGAAAATTCACTCAGGTTGTAACACCTGCAGGGACGTTTTACCTGCAGGGACGTTTTACCTGCAGGGTAGGTGGCATATATTGAGTCCAACTGGATTTTTCTCTGCCAACCTGGTAGAGAACCAAAGGACAAAGAAAGGACTTTTGTATAAATAGCCTGAGTTTAAACTGACTCAGTCTTCGTTCTGTTCCAGCAAATGGACAGGATGTTCTGTTTAAGAGGAAGGCCCAAATCCTTGGTGAAAGGTTGGAAAGACTGACTCCAACCAAGCCTTTGAGGAGAAGAGGGAGGGAAGTGATATCTAGTAAGATTATTAGCATGTTTCTAATTTAGGAATAAATGTGCTTGCTTAGAAAGAGCTATGAGGTAACTTAAACAATGGTAACTACCCTGTTCATAGCTTTCAAAGAGGAAGCAAAGCAGAGACACTGGCCTGCTTAGAGAATTTGACTTTCACAGTGTAGTCAGGTAACTGGTGCAGCCTGGAAATACCCAGTTGGGAGGGAGAGATTTGGGGGTGTCTGCCTAAGACAGTGGCTGGGGAGCTGGAAGCCTACGAGTGGGCCATGAGGGGGGAATATGAGTGCAGTTGCCCTGAACTGTGACAATCTACATCTATGGAAAAGCCCTTTTTGTCACTATAGGAAGCATCTAAACTGTACCACTAAAGCGGGATAGCTGCAGCGCAATAGCTGTGCCACTGTAGTGCCCATAGTGTAATGGAATGTTTGTCTTTCTCTGAAGTATTTACATTAACATAAAACGTAATTAATAGTTTATGTAATATTCTGATTTTTGTCTGTAATTGGAAACTGACGGGTAATGAAAATATCAACATTCTTGTTATGCCAATTGGGAATAATAAGAAAGTTTTAAACCACTCTCCAGAATTCTGCGAGGATGTGGTGGAGCCATTGGAGAGAATGCTGTAGATAGGATGAACTGCCCTTTGACCATGAAGAGAGATAGTGAGTGGAGATATTTACAGTTATTTATTAGCATCTAATAACCTTTGGAAAGTGGAAAGGCAACCTGATAATCTGGCTCTATGCACAGCTGGTTAGCACATCTTACTTTCCAGTCTTCATGTTCATGAAGTGTATCTTAACTTTGAAAGCTGAGGTTCAATAGTTGAAATGGATGGCTAATGTTCACTGATGACCAAAAGTCAGTTTTTATATTGATTTTTTTCATACTCAGCATACCTACCCTAGAAGGAAGTAGTAGGAAACACGCAATTTGAAGGGATTAAAATAATGAAAACAGATAAAGTTTCTGAGTGGGTGCTTGAAAAAGATCAGTTGATATATTAACCTTTCTACAATTGGATGGGGGAGAAAAGCGATAAAATCTGCCTAGCAGATTGGGGACTTGGTTACATTCTTTTTGGTTAAAGAACCGCAAAGATTTTTTGTTTTGGAGAGTATGTCTGCCTTTTAAAGTTTGTGGAATGTGTATACTTCTACAGTGGCTCAGAGCGTATATGTGTTATATTTCATTTCAGAATCAGTCATAGCTGATTTGGAAAAGGAGATTTGATGACCTAGCATCATCAAGCATACTTGATGGAAAATGAAATTTCTAGCTGTTTCAAAAGTAATCAGTTTATATTTTTAATTGCAAGATTTTGACATTTAAAAAAACAACCCACCAACAACAAAAAACTTTATTTTATTGAGCTGAAGAACATTTCTTCTTTTAATTCTAAATGATTTGCACTTGTAACAAGTTTGAGCCTGCTTGGTATCTATTCTGAGCTCAAGCTTGTTTGAAATAATTATGCAAAGAATGGCAGGGTAAATAGCTCAGTTTAGCAGGGTGCTTTATATATATAAATTTATTTTTATATTTATATATATATTTATACTATATATATTTATAAATATATTTATACTATATATAAAGTATTTGGTTTTCCTGAGGTATACAAACAAAAGCTTTATGGTCTAACTTTAAAATGATATATGATTATTGTAAATTAACTGTTCTGTTTTTCATATTTTTATACTCAACTCTCATAATAACATTGCTTTTGCTACAATACATTAGCTTCCTCTGATCAGTCTTTCTCCTGAGTTCTCAGTATATTGAAACCTGTTATTAACTTCTCTTTGAAAATCAAAAGGTGGCTCATAGATGATGTTGCAGTACAGTTGATTTAAAAAAAAATTATTTAAATAATCTTCCAGAACAAAATGATGTATACATTTTTTATTTTATTTTCTTTGTTTACGAATGCTGTGTAAATATGTAGAGATAAATATGCGCAGATTTCATAGGGTAATTTATTAGAAAGAAATCACACTGATTTAAATTTGAAATGCATGAACATATAGTGCTGAAACTAAACTTGTCATTGTTTACTGTTCATGATTGGCTTCTCCAGTGTCTCTGTGATATTTTATGGTTTAATTATTTTCTTTAAAGGTTCTTAGTCAAAAGAGATTATATTTGCATATTGTTTAGAAAAAGAGAAGGAAACAATCAGTGATCTCTTAGTAAATATTTTCCATAAACTGTTATGTTACTGTCAAATTTTTAATTTCACCAAATGTTTAAAGAAAAAAAAACAACAACAAAAAACCCCAACAGCCAGAAGCCCCCTTTCTCTTGTCACAGAAATTCCTGTAGCAGCAAATGTCAGATACATGGAATCATAGAATTGTAGGACTGGAAGGGATCTTGAGAGGTCATCTAGTCCAGTTCCCTGCACTTATGGCAGGACTAAGTATTATCTAGATCATCCCTGACAGGTGTTTGTCTAGCCTGCTCTTAAAAATCTCCAGTGATGGAGATTCCACAATCTTCTAGGCATTTATGCCAGTGATTAACTACCCTGACAGTTAGAAAGTTTTTCCTAAGGTCCAACCTAAACCTTGTTGCTGCAATTTAAGCTCATTGCTTCTCATTCTATCTTCAGAGATTAATAAGAACAGTTTTTCTCCCTTCTCACAGTAATAACCTTTTATGTACTTGAAAATTGTAATCATGTCCTCCCTCAGTCTTCTCTTCTCCCGACTAAACAAACCCAATTTTTTCAATCTTCCCTCAGAGATCAGGTTTTCTAGACCTTTAATAATTTCTGTTGCTCTTCTCTGGACTTTCTCCAATTTGTCCACATCTTTCCTGAAATGTAGCTCCTAGAAAGGGACACGATATTCCAGTTGAAGCGTAAGAATTACTTCTCATGTCTTGCTTAAAACATCGCAGAATTATGCTTGCTTTTTTTGTAACAGTGTGACACTGTTGACTCATATTTAGCTTGTGATCCACTGTGACCCCTCAGATTCCTTTTTTTGCAGTACTCTTTCCTAGGCAGTCGTTTCCCATTTTGTATGTGTACAACTGATCCTTCCAAAGTGGAGTACTAGGCATTTTTCCTTTTTGAACTTCCTCCTATTTACTTCAGACCATTTCTCCAGTTTGTCCAGATCATTTTGAATTTTAATCCTACCTACCAAAGCACTTGAAACCTCTTCCAAGTTGGTATTGTCCACAAACTTTATAAGTATATTCTCTAGGCCATTATCTAAATCATGGATGAAGATACTGAACATAACTAGACCAGAACTGATCCCTGCTGGCCCCCACTCAATATGCCCTTCCAGCTTGACTGTGAACCACTGATAACTACTCTCTGAGAACAGTTTTTCAGTCAGGTATGTACCCACCTTATAGTAGCTGCATCTAATTTCCCCAGTTTCTTCATGAGGAGGTCATGTGAGACAGGATAAAAGCTTTATTAAAGTCAAGATATACCACATGTACCACTTCCCCCATCCACATAGCTTGTTACCCTGTCAAAGAAAGCTCTTAGGTTGGTTTGTCATGATTTGTTCTTAACAAATCCATGCTGACTGTTACTTATCGCTTTATCTTTTAGGTGTTTGCAAATTGATTGCTAAATTATTGGCTCCATTATCTTTCGTATTAAACAATTGGTTTAGAAAATAAAGAGCCAACACCAGAATAGTATTGGGAGCGTGAAGGTAGTGATGAGTCACCCAGTAAAAGTCCATAGCTATTCTCCTCTAGCTACAGACCTCCCCAAAATATTCATGAACACTCTCAGTTGTGTGCAGGTAGAACCTTTAAGAACCTACTGTGATTCACAATCAATTTACAGCTCACCATGATACTGGTACCAAATTAGTAGATGATGTGGAAAGTAGGAGATGTACTCTATTTTTATTTTTAACAAAGCATTTGAAATTGTTTCCCAAAACAGTAATTAAATGCAAAGTCTAGTTAGAAATGTATATCAATGTGGGTTTAAAAAAAAAAGATGTCAGGGCAATGATAGCCAGCAGTGTATTGAAGGTATATAGAAGGGTACCCCATGAAACTGGGTTTCGTCTGGTTTTAATATCTTTATTCATGAGATAGAAGAGGGAGCACATGAAATTTGAAGATGATTTTAAAGAGGGTAAATGTTTCAGATGCATGTGCAATCAGAGAAATAATGCCAAGGGCCCTATGTCATTTAAAAACATGAAGAGAAAATAACAAAATGAGATTTAATTTGGACAATGCAAGGTAATATATCTGAGATAAACCCAGGAACTGGTAAAGTTGTAGAAGACCAAAGGGAGAGATTTTATGACACGAAGCATGGCTTTGCAATATTATATGGCTACAGAAAGGGACAGTATAATTTTGTACTACATCTGTTGTGCAGCCATTTTGCATTTCAGGGGTAATATTCCCTTCTTATATGTGCTTGGGATAAGCATTTATTTATGGGCCTCAGTTTACTGTAAACATACTGTCAAACTAAGTCAATTTACGAGAAGAGCAATAAAAATGGTGAGGGCTGGAGGAATTTTCTTGTATGAGGAATAATTGAAAGTAAATGTATACTCCTTGGTTAAATTATGATTTAGAGCACAGGGCAGGTGGAAAAGATATGATAAAGTCTACAAATGTATGAAGAGGTAGTAAAATGAAGAAAGCAGAAAGATTTTTAGACAAAATTTGTGCTGAGTAGCAAGGAAAATGTTCCTAACAGAAATGGATTAGGCTAAGGAAGTCTCCCTGTGGAAATGGTGGTAGTGCTAAAAACTAGACTGGATAAAGCACTTGAAAATATATTGTAGTGAACAATCCATTGTTGGCAGGGAGATGGATGCCAAGAACACCTGAGTACTGTAAGAACCTCGCTGGTGACTCAGTAAGCAACACTTTTCCATTTGTATTGGCTTTGAACTAATGCCTCAGAATGATCCTAGATGATGCTATACAGCTAGAGATATTGTTATAGGTGACATTTAAAATTCAGGTCCTGATCACTAGTGGTCATTAAAAATCCCAAGAAACTTAACAAAACAAAACAAAACCAAGAGTAGAAGTGTTAGTTCCAATGTCTTGACTAACTTCTAACTCATGTAATTGTATTCTACCTACCTAATATTTCCCTTGCACTTTTAATTGGGTATGAAATTCTGTGCTTCTCTAGCATTGTTTGGCTGTTGCCTTCCATCCCATAAAGCAGCTACATTTTAGTGGTAAATGGAATAAGCTGTCTGTTTTCTGGAGAGCCCTTTAAAGACCCTATGGGAACTAAGGTGGTGTATAAGTGTAAGATATTAGTATGGAATTACATGCACTTGGGTCTGTTGCCCTAGAAGTAATTGCTATAATATAACCTGTCTTTTGTGTAGGAATTACATCCATAGAGTTATGTCTTCCCATATGTGATTAGCTGGTCCAGTTACATAAATAATCTTTTATGATAGAATTAATGTTTTAGCATAGCTAGGACAAATTTTGAGAAGTTTTGTGCACCTGCAACTCCCATTAATTTCAGTGAACCTATTAAATAGACTACTACATACTGTCTCTGAGTAACAGAAATAAACAGAGCCCATAGAAACTAATTATTTTTTTCCTTTCTTTATTTGGATTCTGAAAATTGTGTGTAAATGCATTGTGCATAATGTAAGCATTTATTAAAGCACACTTGAAAAACTGATTATGCTGGAAGAATTCCAGATTGTTAGTACAGATAGTAAACTTGAATCTTTTGGTCCAGATTGTAATATAGAGCAGCCTTTGACAATGTGGAATCAGAAAGTAAAAACATTTCCTTCAGCTTTATACTTTGGAAAAGTTTTAAACATCAAATAAAAAGGACATAGCAGAATCCAAAAAGGTAATAAAATTGCTAATGTACCATGGGAGGGGGAGAGGGAATCAGGCCAATTGTTGCCTCTGCTAAGAGGCATGACATGTCATATATGTTTTATTTAAGACACTCTCCAAAGCAATAATTTTACTCTTAAGGGTTTGAATTTTCATAGTAGAATACATATATTTAGAGTTTTGAATTTCTGGGTTTAATTTTGGTCACATCATCATTTGTGTAGTGCCAACAGTGTGCTAGGCATTTTACATAAAAGGATAAGAAAGGTTTAAAAGCAAAAATACAAATTTTGTAATAATGTTCAAAACTGCCAATAGGAGACTAGAATCATGAAAATCTGGTTGAGGAAGAGATATGTTCGTTGTTTGATGTACAGTATAGCTCTGGCTATCTGATGCCAAACTGGGGGAGGTAGTGAAACATTCGGGGAAGCTGGCTCAGAAGGCTTTGAAATTTGTGCTCAGGGTCATGGCTTATAGGCAGCCAGCTGGCTTCCCATGTGACAACTGTGTCTATTGCTCAATCTTGTACAATCCCACACGGATTTTGCATCCAGCCCAGATTCGCATAACCAAGAATTTTGATTAACTGAGTTTTGGATAATCTGATTTTTATTATAATTCTGGGAAGACATAATTTTGCAGTTCTTGTTCATGCATAGTACATGATGCTGCATGTAGTCTTATAGTTTTGGGCTATATGTAGAATAAGTAAGAGTGGCAGTTTGGTCCCTAAATTATGGCCCAGAGTTGCTGATGCTGCTGTTTTGTTTTTTTTTAAGAATTCTGAATCCGTGTCTAAGTACTAATCTTCCTAGAATTGCTGTTTCAAATCACTATGATTTGAAATCGAATTAATAAGCACATTCAGCTATCCAGTGGATGGCTGTATCTTCTGACTGGAGTGTGACATTTTAAGCTGAAGATAAAAACAAAACATTTAATCAAAGCATGTTGGATGGTTAAAATGACAGCATGATTCAAGAGATATGTTTGTCTCATGACTTGCACTACACCTGTTCTGCATCCATTGGGACTCCCTCACAGGATAAGGTAAATGCCATTCCTTTAGTGCCACCCAACAGGAACGCTGCTGTGAATTCTGGCCCCTTCTGTTTTTTTTCATCCTTCACTCAACAAACTAATTGGTTTACTCTGCTACACGTGCATAACACTATTTACTTCATTTTGTATATTCCTCCTTCCCCCTCCACTCATTGATACTACTTTTATCTCCCCATGTTCTTTTCTTCTTCACACTAGATTGGCAGTAGGCTAGTGCTTGTTTAATTTCTAGCTAGTTATTTCTGAGTAATTTGTTGATAAGTTTACAACAGCAAGCAAACAAAAGATAGTGCCTCTTCCCAGTAAATATTTTTTTGTGTGTATAGATTTTATATATAACTCATAGTATATATGAATGAATTGCTCATAAATTATTACTCTAGAATTAGAGGGAGGAGGTTGGTAAGATGAAATCTTTTATTGCACCAATGATAGTGAGAGATTCAAAATAATACTTTGGGACCAACACGGCTACAACAAGCACTGCATGCTCTAGAATTGTTATTTAGTGGGGAAAATATCTTTTATTGGAAATACATTTTGTAGACTAGGTGAGATGGCCCATGTGAGTCACATGGGGATCAAAGGTTTTCATTAGGCAGCCAGATTACTGGTGGCCTAAAATTTTCTTATATGCTGCCTGTTCAAACTGTGAGAAATGAGTCACAGTTCAGTTCCTAGTGTCCACATAAACCACCAAAAATCATTGAACTGGTGGTTTTTAATATCTAGTTCTGAGAGAGTACTTTTCATCTTCAAAGAACTTTCCAAACATTAATTAAAAATCACAAGATTCCTGTGAGGTAGCTTAGTACTATCCTTAGGTGTGGAAACAGAGACAGAGAGGAAAGGGAAATGATTTCCCCAAAGATATGAATAAAGTTGGAGTCAGAGCCTCCATCCAGAGTTTCTGTCATCCTAGTTCTGTGCTCAGACCACATCTTTCTCCAAAGGGTTGAATAAACACAGAAATGTTACTCCCTCATACCTACGACTGGTCAATCTAGATCAGGACAGAGGCATATTGAAGAGGCTGTATAAGAGGAACTTTGCATTGCTGTTGTCTGTTCTGTAGATAAACGGAGGATTTCCACCTCTAGCTTTATCATCCTGGCACATTCCCTAATCATGCTTGTCATTTTAATTAATATTTTTGTTAAGTTTCACATCATTTTGAGCATTTTTTCTTTGTCTTTGACACTGGAATTGGACATTTGTGGCTTTATAAGAGTAATTCATTTTTGGATACTTTTTCTTTGGTATATTTGAGAGCTAGGTGGCAAAGAAGGTATTTCACATATAAAGGCTTACATCTCTCTGATATCTGAATTACACAGAAAGACCTGTGTAAAGTTTGGAGAACATGCAAAAGCACCATCAGTGCTTCAATGTGCTTGGCCCTTGTCAGAAATAACGCTTCTTTTGCTAGTGGTATGTAGTGCTAGCTCCAAGTTCACTTGCTGTTTATTGCTCTGAGGTTTAATTGTGGCCTCTCGAGTCTCAAAAATTCCAGATGTCCACAGTAGATTTCTGTCCTTAAGATATATGCCAGTGACTGGCATTGAGTTCCTCTTTAAAAAAAAAATCCTTTCTGCAGAGTCTAAAATGCTAGATTAAATACAATAGCCAAGACTATTGTATTTTATTTACATCTTTACTTTTGTTGCTCCTCTTTTTTTGGGGGGGGGAAGGGTTTGCAGTTATTTGCTATCATGCTTTCATACTCCAGACAGTAAATCTAGCCTATTTCTTACTTGACAAGTTGCTAGATCTGGCGGCTTTCTTCTTGTTCTTCTCTGTCTTCCCCCAGAGATAGTGTGTCATCTCAGTGAAAGAACTGCCTGCCATTGGCCTAAAGCCTGGGGACATAAATTAATTTAAAACTGTTGATATTTGATTACCTTGCTAATCAAATAATTGCTCTTCCTAATAAATTGCAAAAGTAAAAAAAACGAGACAAGGTTAACAGTTACAACCATCTAATAATGACCACTTAAAATTTTCATTTTGTAAGTAGCTTTAGAATCTTTGTTTCTCTGCAATCTAATAAAATGCTGTACTGTAAAACACGTTTTAGCTTCAAGGCAAAACTTCATGTGAGAAATGAACATTTTTCTAATTGAGAATTTTTTTCACTGTGAAATCTTTTGGTGTGTGTGTATGTAGTAGATTGCTGTGGTAATTTCACCTGTTTCATTACAGATGATTTTGCTCTATTCAGCACTTAGAGCAGGTTGCAATCCTATCACAAACCTACCATTTGAAGGAAAGTAGTGAATTTTAAGGTTTCAGTAGTGTCCTTTAGAAACACATCCAGTGCTGCCAGGGGATATTTGATAGAGAATATCATACCAGAAAAAAATCCATGTTGAGGTCATTATGGGCCTGTTTCAAAGCCCAGTGAGGCCAGTAGAAGTCCGTCTGTTGACTTGAGTGAGTTTTGGAATGGGGTCAAAATCCTTCAGTGAGGCAAAATGTGGTTTAATTCTGTTGTCAAGTGAATTTTCTGTTGTTTCTGGATACTTTGTGATCAGTGCGAATACCAGTGAGACACGGTATACCCAATTTGCAGATCAATAAAGTTTAATGTACAAGGTTTTCTATAAATATACTAATTAGATACAAAGCCTAAAATTAACTACAATATATCATACTCACTAAACCTGGAGAGCTAAGCAGTTACTCAGAAGGCTGTATACAGGAGCAGCTTTCTTCAGGGGCACCGCCAGGGAGTCAGTGGATCCTCTGGTCCAACCAGCAGCACCTCCCACCTCCATCAGGTGTTGATGGAGCATACCCCCTTTGTCTAAGTGATGACTTCTTATACCCTTCCATAAACAACCTTCACCTAATGATCTCTCTTTCATTATAATATATGCTAATTACCTACATTGAGTTTCACCCTTAACTACATTCCATTATCACCATAATAATTGGGGTCATCAAAACAACATCTGGTGGTAGGAGGGGCGGAGTAAAAGTATGCCCCGTGACAAGAAAACAGTGTGCCCCCAAATGTTCAAGGATAACTTTTTCCCATCACCATTATCTATGTACAGCTGTAAGCAATACAGTATCTGTATTTTGTCTTATAATGTGCCGTGCTATGCAGAAACGAAGACATCTATAAGGTTATTCAGTCTGTGCCAACTGGAAGATGTCATGCTACAGGGGTCAGAATAGCCAAGCAAGCAACTGAAGCTATGCTAGGCCTGTAGGATAGTGGTCAAGCAACTCAAATTGTACTGGGCCTCCAACATTTTCAACTTGTAGGAATGGTAATGAGCATTGTATGTTTGTATCTGAATTCGGAATTGGCCCTGTATGGTTTAGTGTGAGTGGATTCTATGAAAACCTACCTCTAATCAATTTATAGAGATGTAAAGCATTGTTATCTATAATGGACAAAATTATGCCTCTATTTATAATGGAGGGATGCTAGGAGGCCATGAAGGTATGAGAAACCCTATCTTTCCCTTATATGCCTATTTGTGGAAGGCATAATTGCACACCCAGAACAGTTGGGCAATGGCAATGTTAATTTATTTTGTTGTTTCCTTCCTACCCTCCAGCCCCCACTCAAAGACTGAAACTCATAATTGAAAATACTCATTGATGTAAATTTTGTCAATTATTTTCAGGGATTTAATTTTGCAATGTGCTTTCCAGGTGGGCTAGCTTTAGTCCATGGCCTTGTCTCCTGGACTGTTATCCAGGAAGTCCAGCTCAAAACCCTTTCCCCACACCCTTCTGCAAGTGAGAAACGTGTAGCTAGCTTCAACAGTGCATCTCACTGGCTCCTCAGTACGTTTGTGCCACTCTGTTCTTCAGGAATCTTAGCTGATCCCTGGCTGCAAAACTAGACTTCAGTTCAGAGCCCTCAGAACCCTGCTACCTTTTGCCATAGGACAGTGCAGAGAGCATTCACTGTATTCCAATTAACTTCCTCTTGTGTGCAAAGCTGGAGGGCAAGAGGTAGTTGAAGATAGATTATGGCAGATCTGAGAGACAGAATAGCAAAACTTTAGGTGTCAGGCTGTAGTGAAATAGCAAACTTTTTGGGAAAAATGCTGAATTCCATAGCATCTCAAAAAATCAGATTCCATGCCCATGGACTTCATAGAGTCCTGATTGAAATGAATGGGACTGCTCATACTACTTAGAACTATTAATTCAGCCTCTTTGCAAACTCAGCCTGGCATTTAGTCTCAGTTCACATTTCATGGTTATCTTTGCAACCACAAAGACCAGAGGTAAAATTTTAAGAAGTACTGAAGTTCCATTTTCAAAAATGATCTAGGCACTTAAGAGCCTAAACCTAGATTTTGTAGTGTTACCCTAACTTTTTTTAAATGAAAGCTAAGATTTTAGAGCACAATTCTGCAGCAAATGCTGAACTCCTTGGCTGCACAATTGCAAAATACACAGGGTCTTGCTTCTGTCTTTGGAAAGCATACACTTAGGGAAGTGGGCTGAGAAGCCCCATGCCATCAAAAAAGGTATAAATGGTGTAGGCAGTGATACTCTCAACACAGGCACTTTCAGACCTCCTGGGAAATAACTACCCCTTCAAGCTCGATTCAAGGAACTGAGGGATAGAGGGAGGCGAACAGATGGTTCCCTGCAGGACTCAAAGCAGAGAGCCCACTCCCTTTCTTTGCTTGGCAGAAAAGACTTTTCCACACCTTCCCCTCGTATTTGGTTGGTGCTGCAAGAGTCCTCCCTTCTGTTTCAGAGTACTTTAAACACTTCATCCTATGGATGATGTACCTTCTTCTGCTCCCCAGTCGGCTCAGCTGCACAGAATATATAACTAACCTCCATATTCATACTGCTGTATGTTCAGAACCTACTGCTGTTTGGACACTAAATAGCGTTGGCCATTTAATAAAGTCATCCATGTGATGGCTGGATTTAAGTTAGCTCTTTACATATTATGTCAGCTGAGACTCAATCTAGGGCAGGATACTTGAGGTGAATAGAGGCAGCAGTTGAGGTGAGCCAAAAGAGTCATCCCTGTTTAAACCAGTAGGACATTGCACTAATCTTGTCTCAGCAGGAAATTGCATATTTTACATAATTTGTGAGTATATTTTATATAAATGACTGAATGTCTAATTTAATATTTGACAATATAGAATTTAGTAATACATTTTTGATGTTCCCCTTTCCACTATATGTAATTTTTCTCAACCATAATCACTGATATTCCACTTCCTGAAATGCATTAAGAACATTTATAATGCAAACCGTTACCCATGCAATATTTCAAACAGAAGCCACTGCTTTTTGTTATCTAAATGCATTGAAATGACTCTAGATATAAAGTATCTAGCACTTAATTGCAGATGCTGAATTTTAAATATCCCATTCATTATTTTTATTGCCACTTACTTGAATAAAATTCTATCAAAACATTAAACTTGTAGGTAAACAAAGAATTAACATTTCAGATTACAAATGCTAGTATAAAGCATTTTAAAACTATTCTGTCAAGAGGCAATGAAAATGCATGCTGGTTATTCATAATTATTTGAAAACATCACTATGTAATACTGCTTTATATTAAGATTTTTGCTACTCCAGATGTGCACTCTTGTGTATTTTAGAGAGAGAATGGCTTCTTGATAGTTACTACTTGCTTCATTATTTTGCTCAGGAATCGGAGGTTGGAGATCACACAGTAACTGGAGAGAGCTTCAAGTAGGTTGAGTGTTGTTTTTCTTGAGGATTGAGTGGATGGTTGCAATATTCGAGGAGTTTGACAAGTGTGCCTCTCTGAAAGAGGCATTTATAATTTAGGGGATGCAGCTGTTCTTCACTGGCTTTCACCATCCAGGAGAGACATGGATCTGTTTTATAGATGGTGGCCATAATATTTGTTGGAACTTCTTGGATTCTGGGCAGTACCGTGGAGCCAAAATCTGGGATGTGGCAAGGTGGATAGTGCAGGCTGGTCAGGACTGAGCTTTTAATCTGTTTGTACCTTTTCTATCTGGTTGTGGGTTATTTCCCCTCTTGCTCCAAGAAAGTATGAAGAAAGTGTTTCACAGAGGGAGATTCTTAGGTCTAAGGTGTGGACCAGGCAGTATGGGTTGATTAGCTGGTTTGCTATGCATACTAGCTCTACTTCCTGTAATTCTGCTGCATTGATGTTAAAGGAGTAAAAAGGTTGTAAGAAGTTTTTATGCTCTTAGTGGATGGATTTGGAGGGCGTGCGTGCGTGCGTGCATGCGTGCCACTGGGTACTGGCTGCATCTGCCCAGGTTCACCTGTGAACCACATGATCTTCTCAATCACTGGTGGTCAATGGTTAGCTCAAGGACAATGTATTGGTGGTACAGAGTATCCAGTGGTTGTGCTGTTGTACCAACCTGTCAGCAACTTGGCTTTCTAGTGTGGTGTATTGTACTCCTGGGATAATACTAGGGTTTATTTTAAGTGTATTTTTTCTGATTTTTTTTTATTGATTTACATTTTCACATTTGTGCAAAATTATGAGTTATAAGCACAATTTTCACAGTTGTGGGTAACTATTGGAGGGGTCATACAATAATTATTTAATAACAGTAGATGCTGAGATTCATAAAATTAGAGCTTTATAACCATTAAAACACAAATTGACAACATCACATGTCACAATATACCAAGTAATCAAACGCTTAAGTTCTCAAATGGCATTTGTCTTAATTTACCTATCTGTAAACTTTGATATTATTGATGGAAATACTTTTGTCAGTTTGTGTGACATTTTTATATATATAAATCTAATCCTTCCAAGCCCACATATAGGTAAACTCCTGGGGAACATAATAACCTAAATTCCTATAAAAGTAAAAATTTAGTAAACATATATGTTCATATCAAAACTGGCTGTGCATTGTGTTACAGGTATGGAAGGAAGGTAAATTTCAATAGCGTGGCTAGTTTGGTTGGAAAGTAGAATATTTTTACACTGTTGAATTTTATTCACCTCTGTGACACGGGACTCTCAGCAGCACTGTGATCACTGTCAGGTCCAGCTCTTGGGGGATGATGAGTGTCCAGGTGAAAATCTCCGGGCAAAGGAGATAATTGGGAGGATGTAAGTGAGAGGAACAGGAAGCAAAAGGGTAGTTCAAAGAGAAGCTCAGAGGATGTCTGATCTGAGGAGTGAAGGTGACATAGAAACCTCTCCTTGCTGTAAGCGTGCATTACGCTGCTACTTTGTAAAAAAAAGAATAAACACATCTCCTGGTGAAAGGATAATAACTTCTTGTGTGTCTGTGACTGTGAGACCATGTTAACCAGCCAGGCACTGGAGTACATTGGGTAGTATCCGCTGACTACCTCCGATTCCATTTTGAAGCAGTCCATGGTCCTATGTCATAAGTTTTAAACTTCTTCACCTCAAGTACTACGAATACTTCATTCACTATAAATCAATAGAGTGGTGACCTCTTAAAAACTTCATGCCATTACTAGATAGTCTTCTGATTCCCCGTCTCTTGCTATACTAGGAATTTTAATTCAACTCTCATACTCATTCCCCTGTTTGGTACCTTTTCATTCTTGCCTGATGTGTGTTTCTTCCATTGATGATTCAAAAGATTATTTAGATAAATATTAGAAGTTTTCTTTCTACCAGTTTTTTGACTTAGACATTATCATATAATCTGTTTCTTCCGTCCCCATGTAGTAAAACAGTGATGCAGCTTTCTTAACATGTTCAGAAAAAAATCCATGCTAGAAGCTTAAAATCAGTTGGACACATTTTTCCATGTGCTTTACAAAAGACAGCAGAAATGACACTAAAAATGTAACTGAAGGGTTTAAAATAAGAGGCTCATTATCATAGATTAGGATAATTTTTGGACATTTTCCAGTACATTTTAGATATTAATCCAAGCTTCCAAGAGACTGGCATTCGTTGTTGGAATTTTTGTGTTCTTATTTTGTTTAATGTAAACTCTTAAAGCTAGCAAGTTCTAAATTATTTGTCATATAAGATATATATCTTTAAAGTAACAATTGTTTGGAGGGATTTGTATTAAATGGTGTGAAACTGGCACTTTATTGTTCAATCTTTTTTGCCTGAAGCTTATTCACAAGCCTCCTGTAAAGGAAAACACCATCCATTTTGCTCATCCATCAGGAAGCATATCTGGTTAAAAAGTTCTTCTTGTCATAAATAAATTGTGACATCGTTTAAAATAGCTTTCATTTATTTGACTTTTCTGACCTTCTTGCTGGCAGTGACCATGATGCTGAAAAGTGAAACCGGAGACTCCAAACCAATTTCTATTCTGCTTTAATAATAATTTTTAAAATTGGAAAGACTACATTATTAATGCTGGTTGCAGCTCCATAGTTAAGGTAGAGTTGTGTTTTGCATTTAAAGCACTGAGACAACCTCTTTGTTATGTATAAGAAATGTCAGTATACCTTACCAAAAATTACTTTGAATTAAAAAAAGATTCTTTATGAAATTTGGTACCGGCTTTTAAATTTCTTTGTTTAGTCCCACATAGGGTGACCAGATGTTCCAATATTAGGGCCTTTGTCTTATATATGTAAGTATAAGCCCTCCCACCTCCAACCCCAAACATACTGAATTTTCACACATGCTGTTTGTTCACTTTGGTCCCACATAACCTCCGTAACAAAAGAAGCAGATTTTGCAAACTTCCCATGTAAGTAAGAAATCTTGTGCATTTGAATAAATTGTTTGGGGGCTCATGGGTCACTTCTTGTCTGATTTTCTTCATAATTGAAAGTTTCTCCTTCAGCAGAGACTAATCTTCTCCTTCAGAATACAAAGACTTGCTCTCTTCCAAATGATTGCATTTTCCCATTGCTCTTAGTGGAACTGAAGCTGCCCTTAGCAAAGATGGCCACTGTCTCAAATCACCTACTCTTAGTGCCGAAGGGCGGGCGGGGGCAGCATCGAGGGCAGCTTGGGTAGTGGCTGTTTTAAAAGAGAGGGCAGCCTGTGGCTTCTGTCTCACTGAGAACAGTGAGAGATGGTAGCCATTTTGAGCATGGAATTCTTCATGGGCTTATCTGAAGAAGATTTTATTCTTTAGCCTCTTCAGGCAAAAAACTTTTCAGTTATGAAAAATAACAGTACCAGTGACCAAAATATATATTTTCAACAACTCTCCATTGCCTCAGATTTACTTGGCAGACGGGGATGGAGGGAAGGTGACACTGGGGGGGGGGGCCGCAAGGGAGAAAGGTGTGTGTGTGTCTGTGCGTGTGTTGAGTATGTAGAAGGCAGGAGGGAGGTGGGAAATGGTAGTGTGCATGCAGTAGATTCCAAGAGGAATTTAAGGAGGTGGTTCATGCAGTTGATGAGAGGGACAGAAGAAAGGGTGAACGTGGCACACTCTGGCTGCTTTGTAGTGCTGCAGAGTGGTTTAGAGTCAGAGATTATTGGTGAATCCGACATAAAAGTTTGTGTGTGTATATACGTGTAGATATACATTATAATTTTTGGTTTACATTTTAAATTGATACTCCATAAAAAGATAATTCATTAGAAGTCTCACACAGTAACATTCTCTTTGAATTTCTTGGTTAGTGTTCATGTATGGACATTTTAATTTTTGTTCTAAAAACAAACAAATTTCCAGACAAAGCAATAAGGTAGAAATTAAATTTGAGAATACATATCAGTAATTTAATGCAATACATTACAGAGACATTGTAAAAACTATGAAGGTAATTTTTTGAAAAGTGTCTTTAAAAATATTTTAAAATTGATCTGAGATGACAAATACTAAAATGCCTCAATCATAATCATATGGCTATTACGTGACATCAGTACAGGGCAGAGGTAAGATTGTTTAGGTGTTCTAGCTATGCATGGCCTTGCCCTTTAATATTCTAGGATTTCTTTTAATTTTAACCTTAATTCTGATTTCCTAAGTTTATAAACCTTGTTTTTGAGATAACTGCACTCTATGATGTATTTTACTTTAAAATACTGTTAACAAATGCAGAGAACTGGCAGGTAAATTCAGTGGTTTGCTGTGGGTCTCCGGTGCCTAGGGCCCAATACTTGCCTTTGCAACCCCCAACATCAGTGGTAGCAGCAGCGTTCCATGGTGGGGGGGTCTGTGAACCCGTTTCCTACTCTCCCCCACTAGTGCTTCTGGGAGTGGGAGCGACAGGGGAAGATGCCCCCGGGCTTCCTGGCAGTGGGGAGGTGGGGGGAAGACAGGGTTTGGTCTTCACAGCTCCCTTGTTGTGCTCAGCACAGGGGCAGAAGGGCCATGAGGACACTTACTCCCCCCACAGTGGAAGTCCTCAGCTGCTGACAGGCCTGAGCTGGGGTTTGCATGGCTGCGGGGGATGTCAAAGCTCGGTGGCCCATGGCTGCTTGCGACAACAGGGAGTGGCTCCTCCAAGGAGACCCCAGCTGGTGCCCCCCAGGCAGGCGCCCGGGGGCATAACCCCCTTCTCCTCCCTCTCCCCCACCATGCCACTGGGTAAAGTCCCAGGGGACGACAATCTAAGGGAAAATGTAGTTCAGGAGGCCTGGCAGTTTCTCAGAGATCATATTAAAGGTACGACAGCAAACTACGCCCAGTGCGGGGGAAAGATAGAAAAAAATTATCAGAGGCCAGGGTATGGCTCCTTCAGAAGCTCTTTAGTGACCTGAAAAATCAAAAAGGAATCTACAAAAAGTGGAAGGATGGATGAATTGCTAAGGAGGAATACAAATTAATAGCACAAGCATGTAGGGACAAAATCAGAATGGCTAATGCACAAAATAAGTTACATGTAGTAAGGGACATGTAGGAAGGAAAGTGTATACTTGCTTGTTTGATTTTAAAGTTTTTAATAGCTAAATGACAGTACTGCCTCCAGCTGTCCCTGTCCAAGGTCAAATCCTCCCTATTGTTGGTATCAATGTTACAGGCCTTAAGATATTGTTCAGACCTCTGACTTTTGTTTTTCAATTGACTGTAAAGCACAACTTTAGGGATTCTGGTGTCCTCGATCCTCCTGGAGAAGAACAAATTAATACCTATCTTTAACAAGGAACAAAGAGGACCCATGAAATTACAGACCAGTGGGCCTAAACATCGATACCTGAAATGACAAGAACAAATCATGCCAAACCAATCAAATTTCCTTCTTTGAAGAGTTACTGGCCTAGTGGATGGGGAAGCTCTAGATGTGTTATATTCTGTTTAATAAGACTTTTGACACAGTCCCACATGCCATTCTCAAAGGCAAACTAGGGAAATGTGGCTAAGATGAATTTACTTTACGGTGGTTGTAAAAAAGATTGAAAACCATATTCAGAGTAGTTCTCAAAGGTTTGCTATCAAATTGGGAGAATGTATTTAGTAAGTTCTGCAGGGGTGTGTCTTGAGTCTGATACTATTGAATATTTTCATTAAAGACTTGGATAATGGAATGGAGAGTACGCTTATAAAATTTGTAGATGATCCCAACTGGGGAGGGGTTGCAAGCACTTTGGAGGACAGGATTAAATTCAAAATGACTTTGACACATTAGAGAATTTGTCTGAAATCAACCAGATGAAATTCAATAAAGACAAGTGTAAAATACTATATTTAGGAAGGAAAAATCAAATTCAAAAAATAACATTGGAAATAATTGGCTAGACAGTAGTATGGCTGAAAGGGATCTGAATTTTTGGTGGATCACAGACTGAATATGAGCCAACAATGTGATGCAGTTTCAAAAAGTGAGAATATAATTCTGGAATGTATTAATAGAAGTGTGTATATAAAACACAGGAGATGTCTATCTCTACTCAGCACTGATGAGGCCTCAGCTATAGTACTGTGTCCAGTTCTGGTGTCACATTTTAAGAAAGATGTGGACAAACTGGAGAGAGTCCAGAGGAGAGCAACAAAAATGATAAAAGGATCAGAAAACCTGATCTATGAGAAAAGGTTAAAACAAACCTCATGTTTAATTTTGAGAAAAGAAGACTGAGAGGGGACCTGATGAGTCTTCAAATATGTTACGGGCTGTTATAAAGAAGATGGTGTTTGATTGTTCTCCATATCCACTGAAGGCAAGATGGGAAGTAATGGGCTTAATCTGCAACAAGGGAGATTTAGGGAAGATATTAAGAAAAACTTTCTAACTGTAAGGGTAGCTAAGCTCTGAAAGAGGCTTCCAAGGGAAGTTGTGGAGTCCCCATCTTTGGAGGTTTTTAAGGACAAACATGTCAGGGATGCTCTAGGTATCTTGGTCCCGCTGCAGTGCAGGTGGCTGTACTTGATGACCTCTAGCAGTCGCTGTCAGCTCTCCATGTCTATGATTCTGTGTAGTCTGAAACTTATCTCCATCTTGTTATCGATTTTGTATTGAAAAGGAAACACAAATGGGAATGCTTAAGATACTCCATATCCAATTTTCTTGGATGGCCAGGAAATCTTTCTTTTGAGATATTTCCATTTGATTCTGGAAGATGATTCCTATTCCTTCATTCCACCGGAAAAAGGACAAATTTCCCACCAAAGTCCCTCATAGCCATTACTTTTAACAAAGACTTCCCAAGATTCCCACTAAAAGAAGGAATCCCACACACTTGACTAATTTCCATTATTTGCTTTGTCCATTCTCCTATATTGACTATGGTCATACACTCTGCTGTTTCCCTCTGATCTGCTTGGAGTCGCTATCCTGATTGTTGTTGTCATGGGGATCAGTTGACACTTCCTCCTCCCAGCACCTCGTGCAGTCATAATACACACTTCTTGTATTTAACTTAGGCTCCCTGCCAGTCTTGTGTCTGAGCACACAGGAAGAGAGTCAACTCGGAAAGAGCAAGTCCTGAGTTACCACCAACTCTATTTGGTGCTGCTTAGGCCGCAGCTGGAGTACTGTATCCAGTTTTGGTCATCGATGTATAGAAAGGATCCAGAGATGGGTGACAAAGATGATCAAAGGGATAGAATACAACCCACATGAGCAAAGGCTGAAGGAACTGGGTGTGTTTAGTTTGGAAAAGAGGAGATTAAGGAGGGACATAACTGTCTTCAACTACTTGAAAAGCTGCCATAAAAAAGAGGGAGAAAAACTGTTCTCTTGCCACAGAGGGCAGGACAAGAGGCAATGGATTGAAACTACAGCATAGCAGATTTAGATTAAATCTGAGGAGAAACCTTCCTAAATGTAAGAACAGTAGGACAATGGAACAGACTGCCCCAGGAAGTCACGGAAACTCCTTCACTTTAAGTTTTCGAAAGGAGGATAGATAGCCATCTTGGATGGTTTAGACACAACCAATCCTGCATCTTGGCAAGGGATTAGACTAGATAACCGTTATAGTCCCTACTAGCCCTGTGGTTCTATGACTCTATGATTCAGTTATTCTATGAGAGGAATAATGAATAGAGAAAGTAGCCTGTTTGGGAGCTAAGACCTTGGGTGTGCCAGAAAGTGAAGGGCTAAATGAAAGGGACCACAAAGTGGAGGAAAGTCCAGGTTTGGGAAGAACTCAGCATAGAAAGGAAAATGAGTGGGGGAGAATGCACTTGTATGAGGAGATAATTGGAGAAAGCAAAAACATGTGAAACTTGAAGAGGGACACTCCATCCTAGTATGTGTCATGCAGATGGCAGAGGGAAGAAGGACTCTACCATGTGCTAGCTGTGGATTTTAAAGGCCCCCAGAAATAGATACCAGCTGGGAGATTGTCCCTGTTGAGGGGGATGGAATGGTTGCGAGGGCAGAGCCTATTCAAAGGCTTCTCTATACATTCATCAAGATAACAGAATTTCTGGATACTCATCCAACCAATCAAAAACTGAACTTCTCTCATTGCTAGTGCTTTCCTCTTTTGTTTTGTGGTTTTGTTGTTGTTGTTGCAGATGCTAGTGTGTGTTTGCAGTGGTGAGGCTGCTCTTTGGCCGGATCCTGCAAACACTTGAATACATTCGTAACTTTGTTCATGTGATCAATCCATTAACTTCAGCATGACTACATGTGTGAGTAAAGTTACTTATGTTTCTGTTTGCAGCATGGGGGCCTTTCTGTATGTTTTGGGTATCTTTGCATCAGTGACACAAAAAATCAATGCATACATAGATATTTGCTTATGCCTTGGTACATGTAAAATTGATTAATAAAATACTGGTATTTTTCTCGGACCCTGTGCAATTCCCTTCATACACATCTCCTTCCAACCTCCTTCTGAAATCTGAATCTCTGTTAATTTTGTAAGTATTACTGCTGCTGGTACCTTGACATGCCAGGCCTCTACTCTAAAGTATTATTTGGTCTATTGGGAGGGCAGTCCACTAGAGAATTAGGGCTCCTCAAGCTTAATGCTTAGGACGTATTGTGTGTGTGTGTGTGTGTGTGTGTGTGTCTCACACACACACACACACACACACACTAACAATAATTACAGAAGATTTACTTTGTGATTTCTAAGTCACTGAATAAACAGGAGGGACACTAAAGACACAAATTTTCAGACTTGGAAAAGCAGGCAGTTAAATCTGTGTGTAGGCCTGACTTTCAAAGGTGTTCAAATGCTACGGCTCCTCCTGAGTTTGATGGGAGTTGTTGGCATTAGTCACCTTTTGAAAAATCAGGTCTTTCATTTAGATGTCTATATAGATTTTGTGTCTTTGTATTCTATGTGCAGCTAGAATTCCCAACCATGATTGGGGCCTCATTGTGCTTGGCGCTATGCAGTCACATAGTGTGACATAGTGTCTCTCTTCCCTGAAACCTGGCAGTCTAAATAGACAAGACAAAACAAATGTTGGAAGAGGGGCAGGAAGCATTATTGTCCCCATTTTCCAGATGGGGAACTGGAGAGATTGTGACTTGCCCAAAGTTTACAGGAAAGCTGTGGCACAGGTGGAAATTGAACCTAGTTCTCCTGAATTCCCAATCCAGTGCCTTAACCACAAAACCATAATTTCTTCCAAAATAGTGCCCACTGGATTTAGGTGTCTAACTTTAGGGATACAATTTTGTAATCTTCGGCTGTAGGTTTCTTATGGTTTCTGAAGTTGGGGTCTCCTATCATTTGTGACAGACAAGGGGCCTGATCACAGAGAGTGCTGGGCAGCTTCAATTCCTCTTCACGTGCAGGACTGGTTTCAAAACCATGATGAATAGAAAAGGAGGCTGGTTTAAAACTCCATGTTACAATGCCAGACGTTATTTTCAAACACATTTAATTCTGTTTATCAGGGGTGGTGGTTCTTGCCTGATGAATTTTGATGAAATATGGAGAGGTTTTCTTTTTAAAGAATTATTGTTAATGTCAAATAATCTGTATATTTTCCCTCCATTTATTTATGTATTATATTTGTATTAAGAAGTGATTTTAAAATTTTTATTATAGTAAAGATTTCATTAGAAATATAATTACCCATGACAGTGTTCTCCTTTTAACACTACTGTATTTTTTATCTTGCTATAGGCTGGAGGAAGAAAAGAATATTTTGTCAGAATTGCAAGAAGATTTAAATGAATTCATTTTATGGTTAGAAGAAGCAGACAACATTGTTGGTATTCCTCTTGAACCGGGAAACGAACAACAGTTAAAAGACTCTCTTGAAAAAGTGAAGGTAACATAAGATTTTTATTTTTAATGTTTTCTTAGTTTGTCAGTTCTGCATAAAAAAAAAAAAGTAATGCTTGTTATTAATCCAAATTGATTTCTGTCAAACACATATTTGCTATTGTTCCACAATTTACTAGATAATCCAAAAAATTCAGCTACCAGAATATATTGCCTACATTTTAATTAGCCTAGAAAAAGTAATTTAAAATACAGAGTAAGGAATAAAATAGTGCAATGGATTAGATATATAATAGCTTTTTAATTCCAAGATTCTACAATACTTTAAACTTGACTCATTTTCACTTTAGTTGAAACTTTTTTCTTTCAAAATGTGTTTGTTTCCTTGTTTTCATTATGCCTTCTAATTTCCAGAATGATTTTCAGTATTTCATGGTAGTTTTAGAGTTTTATACAACTCTGAACTAGTTAAAAATGTCACATTGCCAGCCTCTTTTGTTCTTCCTAGAGTAGCAAATTTCTTATCTCTCTTACCGTATGACTTGTCAAATACTTCCTTCTGTGTTTGTTTGATTTTTTTTCCTCCAGCATCAAAGTAGTGAACATTTCATTTTTTTTAAGCTTATAATAGTTATCTGCAAACCATAGTGATATGCATAAACTCTGTCCAGCAGGAGTTGGTATTTCTGAGACCTGGCATTAATAAGTTAGCCCTCAAATTGTTGAATTCCTGGAATTTATAGCATGCATGATAATTGATGAATACAGAAATTGGTGTCTGTTCTCTCTTTAAAATACGTACATAGCTCACATTAAAGTCACTCAGTTAAATACATCAAGTTAAGAATGGACCACTAAAGAGCCTGAAGGAAAATATTTATAATTGCTACTGTGCTTTATTTAGGATGGTACTGATTTGTGATAGGCATGTCCATGGGCTGATGCATTTAATTGTATGGTTAAAGTCCCTGCAGAAACATATGCTTCTAATCTGAGATTTTTAGAGCTATTTAATATGCTGTCATTTAATGAACTTTGGCACCTGATAATTACAGTAGAAAATCCATTTTTTTTTGTGATCAGCTCCTCTGCTTGATAGGTTTGAAACTAAAGCTGTGCAAAAGACTTTTAACAAACCCCCAAAAGCCATGTAAAATTCCCTTGGTTTCAGGCTCCAAGATGAAAAAGCTTCCTGGTTTGCTATAGATTTCTGAAAGTTTCAAAGGAACTTAGGCCCAGTTTTGAGTGAAATGGTGCAGAATATAGGTTTGTGTCAGAATGATATAAAGCTTGGAGTTTTGTTTGCTTTCTATAGGCAAGAAGATTAAACACAAAGTTTCTATAGTATTTCTTTTATAAAGCTAGTCTACACACATTTTATACCACTTGAAAGCAATGTCTTAATAGTGGTTACAGCCCGCTAGTGTACCACTTAAGTGAATACGCTGTAAGTATATAAGGCATCTTTATGCTGGTATAATTCTGTCCACATTAGGTGTTGTGCTGGTACAGCTACATGGAGACAAAATTATACCCTATGCAAAAACTCTGCATAGACCAGGCCTATAATTTGGAGTGCCTTTGAATCCTGAACTCAAAGAAAAGCTTCAGGAACTTGAATAGAAAGGGTGAAAACTGAACCCAAAGAATCCTCTTTGAACTGATACTGCCGAGTTTCATAGAGCTCAGCCAATTTATGGTACTATAATTTTCCCCTTGTACATGTGTATTTAAATATGAAAATTATGTATAATAGTTATATAACAAAGTTAAAAAAAATGCAACTAACCAATATGTGTATCAAAACCACAAAAAATGGCCTTAGGGAGTCTCCAAGACAACAAGGGTGTACATCAATCTTAGAAAGGCAAAGTAATCATAAGTTCTTTTCCAGCTCCTCAGGCATAGGAAAGGGGAAAAATAAAGGAGACATTAGTTACCTTTCTTTCAATCTTTTGGCATGTAGGTTTTTAGAGATCCAAGCATTTGCTATAATAAAATCTTAGTCTTCAAAGTTCATTTCCAAGCAAGTAAAAAAGGAAAAATAGTACAATTAATTATGTCCAGCAAAAACAGAATCCTCTACATCTTCTTTGCTTTATTCTCCTATAGAAAAAATTTTCCTTTCGTGTGTAATTGGGATGAAAAGAAATCCTCAGGCTGATCATGGGTGTAAAACAAATATCTCTTGTCATCCCTAACTAGTCTATATTTAAAAGGAAATTTAATTAAGAAATGTTTCCTTTCTTGAATGAACCATTTTAGCAGCAAGGTATTTCCTTGTGCAGGTCTGAAAGAAGTCCCCAAAAGGATGTTTAAAAATATAAAATTAAAAAATTAAGTTTAAATGAAAGGCCATGGGAGCCCCAGAGATTACAGCTGACAGTAGAATATGTGAAACCTGCCTCCCTGTTATCACCAGGTATAGCCAGCTGCGAGAACCTCTAGACTTCCCAAACAATCCTATAATTCTTACTATCATATATTGCTATTCACCTGTTGAGATCTGAATTAACTAATGATCTATTGTATCCTAATTATTATCGTCAGCCAGTGTAAACAGAGCAGGTAGTAATTGCCCTTCATATGTAGTTTGTTTCTCCCTAAAACTAAACTGTTTTCAATAACTGCAGTTTTAAAACAAGTTGATTGTAAAGCACCCTGAAACTGTTGGAGTGGGAACTGTTTTATATAAGACTTATTTTTTTCTCTAAGGAGTTAGTTTGCCTTTACTTTGCTGACTCGTCACCAGCTACTTTCTGTATATTTTAAAGGTACTCTTCTATGTGACCTCTCCTTCTAAAATACTTCTACAGCCCTTTTAGTCCACAGAAGTTGCATTCTTCCTAATGAAAAGTATCCTTTCATTATTAGATACACAATGTAATATTAAACTCCCTGTGACTATTGAAGACTAGCTCTTTCTAGCTGATTCGTATAAGCCAAGTTGTCATATGTAGCAGAGTCTGTAGAGGATGCATGTAGGGCTAAATGGACATCATCCTGACTGACTGAATGTCAGGGAGTCAGAGGAAGAATTTTGAATTTGCGTTTCATATCTTTGACTTGCTTTTGTTTAAATTGGCTCTTCTAGACCTAGATGTACTTCCAGCTCACATGGACCTGGTGTTTAACCCAGTAAATCAGTAATATCAGAAATGTGAAATCTAGGAACAAAGCAAAGAAAGTGTTATGTATTTAAGAAAATTATGTATTTATTTATTTATTTATATAAAGCATTAAAAGTCCTTGGTATTTTAAAGATAAACAAATCCTGTCCTGGGGATTTGCTAAATGAAATGCTATCTACATTAGAGAGTTACCTTTTTGCTGTGCATCTCATCTAAGCTTTCATACATATGTGTAGATCTATGGAGATTGCAGACCCAAACATACCAACATCAGTGGCTAATAGCTCCATTCTGGTTAGCAGTTGGGGAGAAAAGGGCATATATGAATGAAGATTCTCTTCTCAACATACGTTAATGTGGGAGGGGAGCTCCTTCCCTATGATCCACAAAAGGATGGGTGATCCAAAGTCAAACCTACTTGAAGATATTTTTTTTAATAGCTCGGACTCGGACTCTTAAGCCATGCTGTAAGCCACCTCATTTATTTCTGATCCACCCAAGAGAGGTCACCCTAAACCCAGTGATGTAGTAACTGCAGACTCTCTTGTGGCCCATCTCGGAGTTTGATAATCATTTTAAAAAATAGTGGCTGCAGAAGCTTTCACTTTCTATTACACAACTCTTTGGTTGCTAGATATGTCAGGCTACACTGATACTATAAATTTGCAGTAACTGCATACTAGAAGAGGAATGGATGGACTCAGATTATGGAGTCACAAACACAATAGGCAGGACATACATCAACATTGCCAGTATCCCTCTGATTTGCAGTGTTTATGAATACATCATGAACATTATTTTATTGCTTGTGGAGTTGGACCAGAATGCTTAACACTGCACAAAACATGGAAGAGACATGGTATCCCCTCAAAACGGCTTAGAGCCAACACAAACAAAAGGCAGATACAATTAATAAAGCACTAGGTGACAGGAAGAAAAAATTCATCACACAGTAGAGATTAACATTTGTTTTATTCCCTCCCCCTGAGAAGATTGTTCTCCCTCCATTTTGTTCTCCTCAGAGATCCACTCTTTCCTCAATATAAGTCTGCCTAATGCAATCAGCATTTGCTGTTTTTCTGACTTTTAACTCAGAAAGCTGTGGTTGTTTTGTGCTGAATTAAGACCTGAGCTTGGTCGCTGCAGCTGATAGACTAATCAATAGATGCGAAGTTAAGGGAGTTGAAAATTCTACTACAGTTCATTTTAAATATTGTATTTGTCTGTTCCAGTTAAGAGTTGAAGAGTTGCCTCCACACAAGGGAATATTGAAGCAATTAACCGAAACTGGAGGAATAGCACTTGGAAGTACATCACTGAACCCAGAAGAAAAATATAAGCTAGAAAATAGGCTCAAGGAGGCTAACCATCGCTGGATAAAGGTTAGACATATTAGCAATGATATTATGGCGTATAACTCGAATCTGTTAGAAGTACTTATACATTCTGTGGTGGGTATGCTTTTTCTATGAATAAACATGTAGGGTAATCTATCTCCATTATGGGATAAGGAGGAAAAAAGAAGCACAACAGAATGTAACCATGATACTGGGTGATTTAATAAAACAGTGGTAAGGTCAAGATTATTTTTTTAAATGGGTGTCTGAAGTTAGTTTTCTGCAGCCATATGTAGGCCTTCTGTTCAAAAATGCTGAGCAGAGGGGAAGGCTGTTTTGTGGCTGCTCCTGCTGTGCTGACGCTACAGTAGCTTCTGTAGCATTAATGGCCCTGCTCCATTGGGGGCAATATCCAATAAGTGTCCGCATTTGTGGAAACACTGGTCACACCCCACAACACTTTTCCGTCTCCAAACCTTTAACAGGCAGACTCTATGGCACTGTGCTGTGCAGGAATTGCATGCTTCCTCAGATCCTGTCTCCTGTGTAGTAGCATTGCACTTACTCTGCTATCTGGGATGTCTGTGCCTGTGGAGAGACCTGGGGAAAGGTTTTGCTGTATATTCAAATAATACAGATATTGCTATGCTGAAAAGTGTTAATGTTAGCCATCAGTCACAGACTAAGAGAAAATGATGAGTATTCCAAGAATCCCTCATTCAGGCTAAATGAGGGAGCAATTAAATGCCCCTTTTATTTATTTATTAGCTGAAGCAATAGAAGCCACCACCCAAGGCACAGAGCAGCGTGTCAAAGCTTGAGTAGAAGCTCAACCATGTGGGCCAAGGGCCTTTCCTGAGACCGATTAGAAAGTCAGGAAATGGAGCCTTGATTTGATTGCAGCTGCATGCATGTATGAAAAGAACTGAAAGTAGGAAGAATTCCAGCAGATAGTGAGAGAAACAGTAGTGTATGCTCCTCGAAGGAAGCTAAGAAAGAGAGCTTCTTTTGGATGGAATTCTTGCTGACAAGGTAGAATTTCTGAAAAAGGAAACACCTCCTGTTGTTTGTTTCTACAGTGTTCAGGAAAACAGGATTTTCTGTTTAAGGTATTTATATCATCCCTATCACTGTGGTATCTGAATGCCTCACAGAATTTGGTGTGTATTTAGCCTTACTGTGAGGTAGGGAAGTTTTATTATTCATTTCATAGTTGAGGAACTGAGGTACAGAGAGGCTAAGTCACTTACCCAAGGTCACACACGAAGTGGTGGAACAGAGAACTGAACCTGGGTTTCTGAGTGTGAGGCTATTGCCCTAATCACTGCATCATCCTTCCACTGCACATGTCTTTGTGTACATTCTTTGTACCAGGATTACTCCAAAGAACCTTCTGATTCATATAATCAGTTTCTCCTCCTAACAGAAACAGCCTTGAATGTTGGCTAAATGCTCAGGTTAAAAGCAGCAACAACACCTAACCAAAATTTGCAAACCTGGATACCTAGAGATGGACTCATATATCAGTATTTAGGCACATATGCAGAAATGTCCTTTTCTCCAGAAGTAAGCTCCCACATATCTCTCTGAAATCAATTGTAGATGAATGAGTTCAGCAATTCTGAAAATCCGGTGACTTGTCCTTACATGACAAAATGTGGGATTTACATGCCTAGCTTTATGCACCAATGCTTGAAAATATTGGCCATAGTTTAAAAGGAAATATTAGTTTTTAAGGAAAAAGTGTTCTTTTTGTTCATGTTTTCTGTAAAAGCTGTTTCTAATCCATTTAAACAGAAATTGTGATTTCTACGTTTATCAGACTCTGAATGTAATTTGTTGTTGACGATTTCTGTATCCCAAGACTTTGTGGAAGGGATATCTTTTTACATTTCTTTTTATCTCTGTTTCTTAATACAGAAATGTTCTATTTCTCTTTTGTTGTCATTGCCAGAGTGACCCAGAAAACCTAAGAGCATTGTTGTAGTACATGAAAGTATTTTAAACTGTTGTTGAGCAGTGAGGGAGAGAGCTCCTCTTTATAAATAGCAGTCTTTATAAATTGTTAGAGTCTGGAAAAATGAGAAATTGAGTTAAGTAATATGTTTGGCAAGACTTATTAGTTTTGAAAAATCCTGTCTTGAAACCATCCCAAATTACCAACTAATATTAAAAAATATTAAGGCAGACCATTATTGTTAAAGGTATAAAGCAAATAATTAAATAGCGTATGTCTACATTGTACTGTTAATCCTCTGCGGACCTATTCTTTTCAAGCTTACACTTGACCATCCACGTTGCATTGCTCATCCTTGTGCTGACACATCCATACTTCAGTACACAGACCCAAGTCAGACTTTGTTGGTTCTCGGGGCTTATCCCAGGGTACTTAAACACCCTTGCTGGCTGCAGTTGCTCTAGGCATTGGTTCATGGTGCATTGTGGGAGAACTTGTCAATCCGTCCTGTGGCACTTGACTGGAAGTGCATGTAGTCTGCCAGCATCTCCAGTAGAGCCATTTTTGGGTCTGCATGCTCCCTGCGACCACAGCCTGCGACCACAGTCCTGGTAGAAAAACTTCTGATCATGCTTTCACTCCTATTTTGGGAATCAAGCAGAGCATCTCTGAGATGCTGGTGGATGTTTCAGAATTGGTATATGTCCTGTCAGTGATACCTTTCAGAGGGCAGTATTGACATAGCAGCCAGGACCCAGCTGATGCTGCTCATGAATGTTGCCATAACCTCAGATTCCCCATACATAGAATGGCGCTTCTGTAGCAAGGTAATGGGCACAGACTGGTATGATCACATCATTTTGTAGACCTGGGATTACCAGCAGTGGCTTCAAAACTTCTGCATGAAGAAGTAAATGTTCATGTAGATGTTCAAATAGCTGTGTCATTAATGTGAGGACATGTGCATGAGGAAGGCCAAGTTGGTCCAGAAGCAGATCACTATAGCCATTTGAAAGCTGGTTATCCCAGCCTGCTGTATGTCCATGACTAACCAGTATGGTGTTGGCAAGTCGACTGTGGGGCTTGTGATGGTGAAGGTTTGTGAGGCCATCAAGACTGTGATTTACCCAAAGGTGGTGCCCATAGACAGTGTTCCTAAAATAACTGTCAGCTCTGAGTGAATGGACTTTCCAAACTGTTCTGGGGCTGTCAGTGGGACTCATGTACCCATAGTTTGCCCTCCATAAAGGAGCACATGAGTACATAAATTGCACACAGTACTACTTCATCCTTATTCAGGCCCTGGTCACCACAGAGGCCAGTTCATGGACATCAGTATGGGATGCGCTGGCAGCATGTACGGTGCCAGGGTTTTCTGGAGATTGGGACTTTACCTTCACAGACAAGATAAGATATTTTTCCCATCAACTGATATTGTTGTAAATGGAGTCACTGTTGTTCTGAGGGATCCCATATTCCTCCTTCTCCATAGCTTATGAAACTGGCAAAAGAACTTAAAATTTGTAATGAAACTCCAGTTCAGACAAGTTTAATGCAGTTTCATATTTCACTATGACTGTGCTCTATTGGTTGTGTCTTGAGAGGTAAGACAAATAAAAAGAAAGTCTTAGTCCCTTTCTGAGTAGCTAGAGTGGTATTGACACTTATATATGCCACAAAGAGTGTGGGAGTATTAAAATGAAACAATATTTTTCCTCATTCTTTTGTAGTCTAAAAGGAGTGTAAATGCCTGACTTTCACGTGGTATTTTCAGCGTGTGATAGCAGGCTCAATTTTCTGGGTTCAGCAGATGTAAAACAAGATAAGCCTCTGCTTTTATTGGAGAATAAGGGTCTCAGTTGCTTCCACTGCACTGTACCCCCACCCCCAGAACTTCCACAGGTATGCAGCAGGATTGAGAATCATGGGGAGGAAGTGGGAAGGCCAGAGGCAGTGTGATACACATTGCCTCCCTGCTCCCCACTCCTTTCAGTTGTACAGAGAACTAAAAAAGCCTGGCACCACTAGTGGCCAGAACCAAAGTCCAGGCATGGGACTTCAGCATGGATGGTCACAACTCATCTTGTAGATCTCCTGGGTTGTGTCCCCTGAAGCCTATTCCTTTGAGAAGCAACCCCCATTTCCCTCCCTTGCTGATAGAACAATGTGAAGAGATTATTCATAGACTTTAAGACCAGAAAGGACCATCATGATCATCTAGTCAGACCTCCTGCATGTCATAGGCCCCAGAGCCTGACCCACCTCCTCCTGTAATAGGCCCATAACCTCTGGCCGAGTTATTTGAAGTCCTCAGATCTTGATATAAAGACTACAAGATATAGAGAATCTGCCATTTACTGTAATTCAGTCCAGCATGTGATCACTGTCCCATGCTTCAGAAAGAGAAGAAAAACCCAGGGTCTCTGTAAATCTGACCTGGGAAAAATTCCTTCTCAACCCCAAATATGGTGATCAGCTAAATCCTTAGTATGTGAATGAGATTCACCAGCCAGACACCTTGGAAAGAATTCTTTCCAGTAACTCAGAGCCCCCACATTTAGTGTCCTATCTCCAGCCATTGTAGATATTTGCTAATAGCAGTTGTGGATGGACTTTGTGCTATTGTTGGCAGTCCCATCATACCACCCCCTCCATAAATTTATCAAGCTCATTTTTGAAGCCAGCTAGGTTTTTCCCCCCACTACTTCTCTTGGAAGGCTGTTCCAGAACTTCACTCCTCTGATGTTTAGACACCTTTGTCTAATTTCAAGCCTAAACTTGATGATGGCCAGTTTATAACCATTTAGTCTTGAGCAGACATTGGCTCTTACCTTAAATAATTCCCCTCCCTTAGCCCTTGGATGTATTTATAGAGAGCAACATCTCGTTCCTCAGGCTTCATTTTATTATGCTAAACAAGGCAAGCTCCTTAAGTCTCCTCTTGTAACATAGGTTCTCCATACCTCAGACATTCAAATATTCCTTCTCTGCACGTGTTCCAATTTGAATTAAACCTGGGAGACCAGAATTGCTCACGCTATTTAAGATGATGGCTCACCAGGACTTCGTAATAACACATATCTGTGTTTAATGGAATTACCTTGCGTAATGCATCAAAGGATTGTATTAGCCTTTTTCACAACCACACCACACTGGCAGCTCACAATCACCCCTTTGATCAACCCCCAGGTCTTTCTCATCTTCCATTGCATCCAACTGAAACATCCTCAGTTTATAGCAAAAAAAAAAATATATTTTTTCTTTTGGTCCCTAAGAGCATGTCTGTGCACTATTAAATGTCATCCCATTTCTATTACTTCAGTTTTAAATGATATTATATTTCTCCTCTGTACTGGTGCCCAACTTTCTGTCATCTGAAAATGTTATTAGCAGAACCCCACTTTTTGTCAAAAAGACATGAATGGAAATGTTAAATAAGATCAGTCCCAAGACCCATTCTTGAGGCGCTCCATTAGAAGCAATTCACCTTTCAGCATGACTCATAATAGCCTCACCTATAACCAGTTCCTTACCTACCTTTCAGTTCCCATATCTTCTCTAGTTTAACTCATAATTTCCTGAGTGGAACTGTATCAGATGCTTTACTGAAATCCAAGTAGATTAGTGCATTTCCTTTGTCTAAAAAGCAGTTATCTTCTCAAAGAAAAGGATCAGATTGGTCTGGCATGATCTATCTTTTCTAAAACCATGATGTATTTTATTACAATTATGATTTATCTCTATATCCCTAGAACAAATTCTGAAAGAGAGTAGTTAAGACCTTGCATACAATTGAGGTCAAAATGGAAGGCCTGTAGTTTCCTGGATCTTTTTTTTTTTTTTTGTCCCCGGTCCCCCCCCCCCGCCTTTCTTAAATGTAGGTACTATGTTCGCCATTCTCCAGTCATAGGTTACAATCCCTGAGTTTATGGATTCATTAAAAATCCTTGCTATTGGGCTTGTAATTTCACATGCAGTTGCTTTAATATTCTTGGATGGAGATTATTAGCCCTCCCTCCAGTTTGGTCCTATTAATCTGTTTGAATTTGGCTTCCAGCTTGGATATGCTAATTTTTACTTCCATATTCTTTTTCCTATTAGCCACCCTGCCACTGGCCCCACACTCTTCCTTATTCTTATTAAAAACCGAGGCAAGGTATTCATTTAAGTGTTGGATCATCCCTAGATTATCTGTTATCTACACCCCACACTTAGTGTTTAGTGGTCTTATTTCTTCTTTCCTTAATTGTTTTTATTTATATGGTAAAAGAACCTTTTACTATTGATTTTAATTTTCTTTGCAAGGACCAACTCTGCTTGGCATTTGGCAGTTCTCACTTTGATTTAAAGTAATTCCAAAATTCCTCCACATTCAGATCATTGGGTTCTTCAATCTAGTCAACTTCACTAAGAAATTCCCTTTAATTTTTTTTATATTAAGTTTGCTCTTTTGAAATCAAGGATCTAATTGTGAATCTATTTTTGTTTATCCTTCTCCTGAAATTGAATTAACTCATGATCACTCAAACCAAGGTTGTCCTCTACAACCTCTGTTCTTCTTAGTAGAGAGTTCCAGTCATGTACACCTGCCTCTTCCAGGTGTTTGTGTGATTCTCCAGCCTCCCCTCCACTTCTATTCTTTGTGGCTGCAAATCATCTTATCTTCTGTTCTCACTTGCAATGTTGTGTAAGTCATCTTCTGTCCTCCTGGAGCTCCAAACTCTGGTTACCTCCATTGTCTTTGTTTTTCTTCCTGTAGGAATAGCTGGTCTTCTCTTCTTCCTTGCTCTCCATATTCCATTACTGCATTCCTCTCCCCTTCATTTTCCAATTCATGAACCTGGACCTCAGTGCAAAGGAGACCTCAGTTCTCCTTTGCTAGCCAGTCTTTTCCTCTGCCTTTTATAGTCACTTACTTCCACTGGCCACTTTCCTCATCCAGCAGTCTACCCGCATAACTTTTTGCTCCAGCACACATTTACAAATCTTGAAGTTTCCCATATTCACTTAAATCCCCTTCAAAATTCAACCATCATTTCTAGGTTCATCCCCAAACTTCAGATCGTCTCTTCCATCAGATGCATCAGGTGGCACAGAGGTCCTTGTGGGGTTTTCCTTTCCTTGGACCCTCCCTTCAAAGAGTTTTGCTTTGTAAATAGGCAACCCAGCTGGTCATTTCATCGCCTGACATTATGTGCTGAAAATGAACACTTGCCATTCCTGATTATCACATCTCACATTACTTCAGAATGCCTGGAGGATTATGTTAAAATGTGACTTCAGTGGAGCAGACCCTTAGCTGGTGAAACCTGGGTTGACTCCATTGACTTTACTGTAATTATGCCAATTTACATGAGTTCAGGATCTGTCCCATGTCGTTTAGGGTTATGATGGATTTTTGTTTGTCTTGATCTGAATGACATCACTTGTGAGTCTTGACCTTCAAGGTGACATATTTGAAATAAGTCTTGTTCAAACCTTTTTTATAGTGACAGGAAATCATTGCCCTACAGCAATGAAAATAAGCCTAGAAAAGAAATCAAATATGAAAGGAATTTCTGTCAAATAAAAGGGACTTTTTGCTCTGCTTCAGCATTGTCTTTGCTTTTAGGTGTCTAGATCACATGGTGATGACCTTGAGAACAGATATTTGAAAAGTTTTTCTTCCTGTGGAATAGCAATATTTTTTAAATGACATTTCTTTAGTTACCCTTCTAAATAGTGATTTTAATGTGCTATATGCAGTTTAAATAGAGAACAAAGATTAAAAGCCACATTTAAAACCATGGCTTGTAAATTCTATCCCAATTCCATTTATTATACCTTCCCCAAAACCAATATTTTGTGTAAAAATGAAAATAACAGTGCTATCTTTATAAACGGTCTTAATAATACAGAGAATAAAATGTTCTATCACAGTCTTTATGCCTTCACATCAAGAATTTCACATTACTTATTTTCATAGCTTAAAGAATCTAATAACTAAACTTGTACTGCTGTGTCCAGGTAAGCTGGCCACCTGGTGCTTCAAAGCATAGAAAAGGGACAGTAGGCACTGGAATTGGTGATGAGTTCAGTTCTTGTCATATACCACCTGCCAAGGCACAACAGATTTGTAATGGATTTCTTACCTTTTATTGTGAAGTAAATGGATTGATAGATTAGGCCTGGGGCCAGTGAACCATGAAATCAGAGGTTTGCTGGAAGGAGTTTATTACTCTTTAATGTTATTCTTGCTCTCAGGTCAGCAAAGAGGGATGAGCTAGATTATCTGAAAGTAAGCTGGGTGCCAGAATCAGCATTCTCCTCATTTATCTCCAAGACATCTACTGTATGGATTATGAAGGTTTTTATAAGCACCTGATGGAGACATTTTGCTTTGCTGCCTTTTAATAAGTCTGCTGATATCACAACTAATTACTAGACATTGAGGAGACTGTTTCACTGTTTACTACCAGAGCAAATGAATTGGTTGTGTTCTATGAAGAAAAGAATCTGAGTGGAGTGACATAGCTAGAATTTGTGAAAAAAAATTTTGTACTACCAGGAAAAGGACAGGTCATTTTAGCTTGATTGATCAAGTGTAGAGAAACACAAACGGGTCCAGAAAGAGTGGAGGAAGCCAAAGTCACAACAAGGTTATAGTTCATATGTGGTAACTTGCCTTTTAGGAGTGACTCTTCATAGGATACCTGTGATGAAGTCAAATTTCTCAGAACCACATCAATTAATCAATCTTAGATTGTGTTAACTTTGTGTCATAGTCTTGTAACTGTAATGTTAGATGATTTGGGTGTATGTTGGCATTGTTGGATTTTTTCATTTTTGTAGGGGGGGGTTTAAATTGAAGTGGGACACAATATTTTGAGGCAAAAGAATTCTAACTATTCCTATTGTTTTGTCATTAAATTGAAGAAGAAACCATTTTTGCTGTGAAAACTATGTTAAATTCTACTTGCTGGTTTGTCATAGACAGTTAACTTACAAAAGTTGTTCTCATAATAATATGCATGCATACTTTCATTGTTAGTGTCACTCATGCTAGAATTGGGCAAAACTTTTCGACTGAAACTTTTGTCCAAGAAAAATGCAGATTTAGCCACACCAAAACGTTTTCTGACTTTGAGCCAGCTTTGCTCAATTGTTCGTATAAAAAAACTCCCAAATCCCAAACATCTAAAAAAGCCTAAATGTTTTGTTTTTTGACATTTTCTGTATGAAACATTTCAATTTTTCTATTTGAAATTACTCCATTTTGAAATTTCCTTCAGTTTTATTTTAAAAAATTGAAAAGGATTTTAAAAAATGATTTCAATCGAAACAGAAAGTTTAGTTTCAGGTTGAACAAAATATTCAAAACAAAAATATTCCAAACAAAATTCTGAACATTTTTGTTTGAGTTGACATGAAATAAATTTTGTTTTGATTTTTCAGAATTGCCAGTGAACCGAAAAATCAATTATTTGCCCAGTTCTAGCTGATGCATAGGCTCAAAAATAGCAAACGGCATCCATGCACTTAGCTGAGAAGGGGAAAAAAAGAACTGGGAAGGAAAGAAAATAGTTCCTATAGATAATATTTACATGTATGCTTTTCTGAGAGCCTTGCTGACGATGAAGATTAAAACTATTTTTAAAAATAGATCCCAGTCCTTTAAACAAAATTTAATAGCAGCAATTAAGATAATAGTAATTTACTTTTCCAGTATCTGATCTAATAAGCATATAAAACATTGAGGCATATTCCCACCGCATTATTTGACTGCCAAAGTACAACAGTGCTGACAGCCTATGTTGCTGTGCTTTTGGAAGGGGTTAAGCCAAGTTGCATAGAAAGATACACCGTTATAATCTAATCTGTTCAAAGCTGATTATCTTTCTGAAATTTCTCATTTTTAAAAAAAGGCTAAACTTTAGAACTTCATGAATCATTTGGCACTGACATTTCCATACATTTCTAAACTAGAATATGTGATTGTGAAGACTGTAAATGTCCATATGTCACCAATACACTTTTTTTTCATTTAGTGAATTTGGTCACTAATTGTTGTGGTAGTTATTTTTAATCGCATTAGCTGTGCTTTGGTGCTTTCCCCCTCTTTTCTGGATACCGCAGTAAGAAAGAAAGAGACACCAGAATGTGGTTCAAGTAAGCTGCAATTTTATTTAATAACACAACTGGGAATCTATCTGGCAATGACTCATTCAATATATCCATCCTTCCTTCTGTAAGTTGTATCATGTGGGCAAGGCTAGCTTCAGTCCACCCCCTCCACAACTTTAACCTGGTCCCAGCATCCTCCCTAGCAAGAGGGGTGAGAGTATGGGAATGAGGGGGCTGTTGCCCTTGTACAAGACATTTGGAGCCCCAATCCTGTTTCCCATTTTATTTTGAAGATACTTTCTACTAATACTGCTTCCAGTTCTGGTTGTACCTGCCAACTTGGGACAATGTGAATTTAAACATTTTCTCCTACCCACCTGGTGCCTGAGTTGCTGAAAGGCAGGAGATGACACGTCTTGTGGCAAACTAGTATTTCACACTTGGTAATGCTTCTCTCCTGAGTGTGGGGGTTTCCAATTTCATAGAAAACACTTTTGTAGTTACAAAGCAAACACTTAACTATTACCTTAACTATTGCAAGTTTCAGACGATGTCCCACACATATGCAGAACACCATCAGCCTGCTCAGAAACAAACATAATTTTAAGTCATTAACAGCAGCTTCAGGCCTTAATTTTCGTTCCATTTTATGTCATGCTGTTAGTCATCCTAATGATTGTTATCAGAAAAAAATAGGGACCACGCTAAATCATGAGGAGACATAGGTGACGTAGATATTTTTAGTGCAACTAGTTTGTCTGTTGGTTTACTCGATTTTAGCTGAAGTTACTTTACAAGGTGGGTTATAATAGCTGCTTGAATGCCTACAATTGAAGATAAGGATCGGAATTCATAGTAGACAGAGGAATATGGACCAGTACATCTTAAATTGAAGTTAAGCCTAGATATTCACTGTTTTTAAGATTAGAGACAAACTGAGGAGATTGTACTGTTCAGGTCATGTTTAAATTTGAATTTGGAGTTCCAGATTGATTTAGCACTAAGGTTTGGATTCAATAACTGCAAAATTCTTTGAGCTGCTGTTGACATATTTTTGCCGCCTTGTGCTATTTCTGAACTGAATCTGTAAAACAGCCCTTCCTGGCATTGGATTTGACTCAAAATCAAAGTATAAATGAGGTGTTTCAGATCTTTAGATTCAAAGAAGGCTGGGAATCACAGTTATCTGATAGTCCATTGACTGTTTGTAACATGACAGGTTTATAAGAGTTGAATTTAATTGTGCAGTCTCAAGGAAAACAATTTATTCTCAACCAGAGATATGGTAATATTGTTCTTTTCCTTTCTTAACTTAAAAAGAGACTGACTTTTACAACGTAGTTAAATAAATTGAAACTGGCCATAAAGCCAAAATTAATATCACATGAGTGCTATGTTTGGAGGAAGAAAGAACTGGGAGGAATAGATGGCACATTAAAGGGGAAAATTGAAGTTTATTTTCCCTTATTTTCACCTTATATAGAACAATACTCTGATATGGAATTTCTAGATCTGTGAATAAAGACAAAAAGGTCTCATTTCAATTGGAGAGATTTTTGTCATTCAAGGCAAAATATGGAGGAGGCACTTATTGCTCCTACTGTTAAAATCTTTCAGTCAAAGGTAATTTCTAAATTACTGTTTGGAATAGAAATAGAGAGCTTCACAGTTGGAGAAAAGCTACATTCATCTAAAAATAACTTTTCCCCCTTTGGTTCCTAGAATCAATGTGTAAGCCAACTTACAAATGATAGAAACTTTGAACTTGAAGATGTCCACTTTTATTTTTAAAAAATATAAAATGAAATAGAATATACTCAGAGAGAGGACCTAATAAGATTTCCAGAACTTTGTTTCCAGAATTTGTTGCTCCTTATCAGAAAACAGTTTATCTTTCATAAAACTTAGAGGAGATTATACATGTGAATCTCCAGGAGAGCCCTTTTTATTGTACAAATGTCTCGCCTAAAAACCAAACTCTCAAGTAGATAGATAAAGTTGCTAAGCAGAAAATCCCCTATAAAAGACTACCATGACTCTATTCAATAATGGGCTGAATGGTGCAGGTTATAGCAGTGTTAATACAATATTTTGGGTTCTTTTTGGAGATGATGTTAACAAGGGGATGGATCCTTATGACAGAGTATGGGATACCTATTTGCTACACTTGTCAGAATGAACAAAGCTCAATTCATCTTGCTATTTTATTGCGTTTATTTACTAATCCATGAGTAAAATTCAATTAATTCACAATAGGCCACCCAGTTATTCAGGTGAATGAGACAGAATCACCTTACAAATACTTTTCTTCTTATAAAACAAAATAATAAACAAATGAGGAAACCCAGAGGAAAACGATGTGGCTTATTGACTTAGCATGACTTGTAGCAATGGAAATAACTTGATTTAAAAAATTTCGTATTTGAAATTTCATATTTGGAATTTATCCTTTTCGATATACAGCATTTTTCTAGAAAAAGAACTTTTGTGTGTTTCTAGGATATATAGCACTCTTTTAAACTTAGCTTAGAAAGGGCATAATGTTCAATGATGATATGCAGAGATACCTGAAGTATCATAAATAGCAATGTTTCTGAGGATTGTAATTACAGACAGGCCTCAAAATAGATAACTAGACAGACCTCTAAATAGGTAACAAAGGTATCTTGAAGTACCAACAAATACCTGGATTTAACAAAATATGAAGTCTTATTTCAAGAAGACGGGAGTTCTGGGAATAATATGAGCCTGCTAAAAATTCTGTGTGCTGAGGATTGGCTGGATCCATTCTTTTAAAAGCAAAAGAAACATTCAACAAATTAGCATTTGTACAATAAACCATCTTATTGATAGGCAGTGTTGTCTGAGGTAGCATTGGAGTGGAAAAGCCGAGCTTCTGGGTGTTTTAATCAACAAATGGATGATAGATATCTTAGAAATACCTAACAGAGATCATTATGGATTTGCCACTGATTCTCTGGTAATGCTTCCCAAGTCACTTATCTTCCCAGCAACTTAGTTTCTTTTTCTGCAAAATGAGGTTACTTCCCTGTCTCAGAAGGATATTGTGAAAATCAATTACTTGACAATGATATTACAACATTTTGAAGATATAAAGCATTGTAGAAGTGGTAAGCGTTTCTGCACATCATTTCAGGATTCCTGCAGCGAAATATATAATCATTTTCATTTTATTAATGACATTGTCAATTTTACTCAAAATGTTATATATCAATCAGTTTTTCCCCTTACAGTGTACTGTTTACTATTGTTGGAAAGGATGAGTCATTTTGAAGGCTCTTCAATGAAAGGGTTGTTGAAAAACATTTGAATACTTCAACCACACAATAGTTATGAAATATTAAGATCACTTCTGAATATCTTTTTTGAGACAAGTTTCTGAATTCCTCATGCTCAGTTAGGATTCTTTTACAAAGAAGAATGTTAAAGTATTGTTTCATTAGTTTTATCTGTATTTTATTTTAGTTCCAGGTCTGTTTTAAGCTTAGTATATTGCAGCAAATATATACTATCCAATGCAATCAAAAACCTCTCTCAATTGTATTTATAACAAAAAACTCTTCTGTACAATATTGCTTGTGGACTTTGGGTGAGGTTGTGTCTGTGTATGTGTAAAGACACAGGAATGTACTATTTACGAGAGCGCTACCATTAGGAAGAGGTTTGGTTTCCTGTGGCAATGACTATAGGAGTGGCCCCCAATGCATGTAAGTCCAGGGCGGTGTCCATGGTGGTCTTATACCCTCATTTGGCTCTGGCCACTGATAGTACCCCCACCAACTAGTTTCTTGCCAGTGTGGCTCCATTCAAGCTCTCCCCAATGTATTAACTCTTGTTGAGTAAGTTCTGCAAGGTGAGAGGAAGACCTTTCTGCCTGCTCCATCTCCATTACCTACCTACATGACATAGAGAAGGCTTTGCACATTCTGAGGAAGTTGTGGTGGGGTCCATTTCAGCACATGGATCAAGGAGGCATGATTCTTTTTGTTTTCTTTTTAACTTTTCACCAGTAAGTGCTATTAATACTGTCTCTCCTACTAATGGGATATACCCTGCCATATTTCTGTAAGTAAAATTTCCATATATTTCAATGGAAATTTTCTTTCTGATGCAATATCAGGATAAACCAATTTAAATCTATTTTACCTGATATTGCATCATAATAGCAGAACAAAATAAACTGTAATGAATATTGATTGTGATGTCTATTTGTCACGCATGTGCATCAGTCTAATTAGAAGTAGGAGAAGTTAGGGACATAAATCTCCCACTTCCAGATGAGAATATGTCCCTTAGATGATGATCTGTAGCAGTCCAATTTGCCATTCTCCATTGTTTTCAGATACAAAATGTAAGTTCTTGTACATTCCTAGTTTCATAACAGATATCTCACTAAAAGCTGCTTAAATTCCCGTGGGAAATTAACATAAAACAGATGTCTATCTTTGAAAGACTGTCCTGAATGCATTTACTCTAGTTGTAAAATTTAAATACTCACACCTGAATTTGTCCCCCAGATTAGAAATCCTAATATGTTTTGTTCATTTAACCAAAAGCAAAAAGTAAAAGGGCCAATAAAAGTGCTGCTTGGGCTTCCTCGAATTTATTTAATAACTGCGAAACATCATTTCATCAATGGAGCAGGTAACTTTTTACTGGGTTTTTTTTAAGGCTGTTAAAGGGATAAAGTGTTAATGAACAGTTTACTCTTTCCATATACTGGTGTTTGGTATGACCGACTGACAATAGCCTGTAAAATTCTGAACAAACTTTATGAAATTAAGATAAAATTTATTGAATAAAATGATTGAATTAGGGTTAATACCTTTGCATACATTGTATTACAAATACAACTGTGTATGCAATATTGGGCTTTCTATGTACCTTCTCAAGTAGGAGAAGGATGCTAATATACTTCCTCTGTTATTAAACTTTTAATGCCATCCTTTGGAGAGGTTCATATACTAGTTTGAACTGGATTTTTGTGGGACCAACAGATAAATAAGGGGTGTTTGGATGAATAGCCTGGTTTTAAACTGTCTCAGGGACTTCTTCTGGCTCTAGCAACCAGATAGAACCCCAGGTCCATGGAGGTCCCTTATCCTAAGGGAAGAGTTGGAAGGACTAGGCCTACTGGGTCCCATAAGATTTGGGCGCTTGTTCTGATCTGAAGCTGTGATGAATTTAAAACGCAAGGAAATCCCTTGGGTGGAGTGCTCCTGCCAGAATCCATGTTAGGGTTGGGGTGATCTCTGGTAAACTTATTAGCATGTGTGTAGGTTCTTTTTATTGTTGTTAATGTTTTCTCTGTAATGCTCTGAGTCTTAGAACAGCAGGGACCATTTAATCCTATCCCAGACCTTTCTTGCACAGAAATTGTCAGGTGTGCCAAATCATATGGTAATTAAAACATAAACACCAAAGGGAATGATAATGGGTCTTTCAAACTCATTTTCACTTCGGGGCTAAACCAAGATGAAAATCAATTATCCTAGGTCAGCGCTAATCCATTCCACTACTTCAAACTCAACAACATCAATAGGATAAACAGTTATCCCAGTTTGGCATGTCTGTCCCAGAAACTCAACTGACTACATGGAATCCAGGGAACTGTTGCCAAGCTCTTTCCCCTCTCCCCTTTGGAATGCCACTCTCTTTCAGTGGCATTTTCTCAAATGAATGTGCATGCACATCGTCCTACTGCCGGTACCCTTCCACATACACACAGAACCAACGTCTATAACAAAGGTGTGCTTTAGACCCCTTTTAGTCCTCCTGTCCCCAACTACCTACACCCCATCTACATGAAACCATGCAGTCCTACCACTCTTAGACTGGGTCGCTGGGCTGCAGCTTCCCCTGTTTACCAGTGATGTTAACCTGACAGACCCAACTGGGCATGGCACCTGCAAGCTCTGTTTCTTTGGGAGCCTGTGATTAAAGTGACTCAAAAACAGCTTTTTCAAAAGAAAGCCTTATTTATTTGTTCACCCAAAGATACATGGTAATCAGACCACCAGGGTTAAAATAATAAATGCCTGTACACATACTACCTTACCTAAACCTTAATTTTTCATTGCAAGCTTTGGTAAGTTCTCTTCATCCCACTCACCACTATCTCTGGCTGCGAGATGCAGACTTCCCTGCTGCAGCATGCTTTCTGTGTATGTCTGGCAGGTCCTCCTATCCCTGGGGCAGCTCTCCCTTCTTTTTCTAGGCCCATATTATTTAGTATCCCCTTCGATCCTAGGCTCAGGCCTGGAAAAAGTCAAACTTGCTAGCTTGGTTGGGCCATTTCCCAATTAATAGCTCCCTCAGAGTTCATGTAAGGATACCTATATCTGTAAATGTTTTGTTTCCTGTTTGTTTTCCATCTAACAGCTTAAAAACTCCCTCATTCTCCACCAAAGGCAACTTCTTTGCTTACCATAAATATCAATAGTTTACTTTTGCTTTAACCTAGTCTCTAGCTAGGTCTTGGTATTTATGTGTTTTAGATTATATTCACTTGTATTTGCAATAAGGAAAAATAGATAATTTAGACTGTTGTGTTTTCAAGGCACTTAGCCATAATCCTCAGGATACACAACAAGGAGTTGGTTTCTGTTTAACTGGTGTCAACAACTGAGTCGTGGGTGATTGGTCCTATGGTTGGAGCCTACCAGTTAGAGCTGAATTCAGAAAGGGAGGGTCCTGAAGCAAAGCCAAGTGTTGGAGCCCGGAGTCAGAAGCCCAGACAGGGTTAGGTCTGGGGCAGGAGCAGGGCTAGAAACAGGGGCAGGACCAAGCACAGCTCCTGGCAAGGAGCACATTGAGCAATCAGTGCTCCACTGCTGTCTCTGGGCTTATAAACCAGGCTGCTGGCCCTGCAGCCAATCAGGCACTGTGATTAATTAGATAGTTGCATGGCTGTGCAGCTGGACCTATTAGTTGCCTAGCAGCAAAAATAGCAGGGAAGCAGGCCACTACTGATCCTTGCTGGCCTGACTTCTGACAAGTGGAATGAAGACCCATGATGCATGTCCACAGAGCAGTGTTGCCATTCTGTGTGCTATACATTAAACCTCAGAGTAACCAAAGGAAATAAGTTATACAGTAACAAATAACCTCATGGGGTGGAAGAAAAATAACTGTGTGGCTTCTTTCTGGTCTCACAATATTATAATTTGATCCCTTTCCCTCGGTGCCTCACTAAATGGTTTACAGAGGGTGTTTTGAATAAAATCTGGGCAGATCTTATTTTGTCTTTTCTTCACTTACTTAGTTGCTAGGTTTTCATTGTATCCTGGATTTGTTTCTAAATAATGGTGCAGAAACAGGTGTTCTTTCCTAAACAAAAGTCAAAGAATCCTAAAAGAAACATAACTCTGTAGAAAAAAATTATTCTTGACTATGATATTGTGTGTGTGTGTGCGTGTGTGCATGTGCATGCACTTCATTTTCTGTAATGAAGACAGATTCCTACAGAATCTCTGGCTGTGATGACTTGAAAAAAGATCAAACAAATCCATATTATGATGTGAATGTATTTCCTTCCGAAACACACTCTCAAATCCTGCAAAGGATTTAAACTGAAAATAAGCATTTTTCCTCCTCTTTTCCCAAGAAGTAACATGATTGTTTCTGAGAAGCAATGATTTCCCTCTAAAATTAGGAATAGTAAGTATTTTAATATAAGATATCATGGATTGCAGAGACATTTTGAATGACTGGGCAAGATGGACAATGGAGATCTGATCTGGTTGAACCACCCAGCTTAACTGAGATTGCTGATCAACATTCCATTTTCCATCAACATAGAAAAATGTGTGTGGTGGTTTTGCTTTTTAATAAATAAATAAACACACACACACAAATTATTAATAGTTTTTTCAAGCTTTGTTTCCTTGCTGGGACATGCCACCCATATGTCAAATGTCTCAAGAGCAGATAAAAAGCTACTGTTAGGGAAGAGTGCTTTGATGAACTAACATCCATTTTTCTATCTGGTACTTGCATGGTTATAATTAAGGTATATAGGATTGGCCATACTGTAACAGATCTTTTGGTCCATCTAATCCAGCATCCTGCCTTAGACACTGTTTAATACCTGATGCTGAGTAAGAAGAATCAAGTAGACAGTTATGCATTGCCTATGCATAGGGGATGCTTATCTTTCTAGAGGTCACCCTAATAGGCCTTCGTAGACCAAAGTCTTTCCAATCCTTCTGCAGGGGTTGGGATACTTGAACAGGAGGCTCTGTCCATTTGCTCAATCAGAAAAAAGACCCCAAGACAACCTAAACTTCGCCTGTTTATAACAAAAGCCTCACTTTGTTTTAGTGTCTGGAAAACGCAGCTTGAACCAAGCTTTGCATGCCACCTCAGGGATTTCACCTTTCTAAGGTGTGTGCAGCTTGAGTGATTCACCTCAAACCCCCCAATCCTCTTCCCCTTCCCTCCATTCTCCCCCACTATTCTTACTTCCTGGGAGAGCTGTAACAGTCCTGGAATTGCACACAATCCCTGGCCCTCGGTGACAGAAAAACCCAGTATGAAATGGTCCTCAAAGATATTGCCTGCATTACAATATGTTTCACATGAGTGAATTAGGCACTTTTGAAAATTGAATGTCTGACTACTTAAACTAAGCTTTACATAACATGGAGAAGGAGCTAACGGTTAAAATATGTATGTTAGACTATTCGTTTCTGGCATGTAATTGCAGGAAGAAAGTATTTTCCTTACTCTTATAGCTTGGGGTACCTCTAACCATGCTTCTGCCTCGTTATCACCCATCAGGTAGCACCACACCCAACTAAGTCACTTGAATACTTTGCCGAGCCTGAGCCACCCATCATAGAGCAAGCCATCAGTGAGTAACGCCACAGTCCCACAATATCTTCACTAGGAGTGCACCCCAAGATTTTACTGTCTTGCAATGGATGAAGATTTGTTCAGCACAAGCTCATTAATAAGTCCACCCTCACCTCGATGTGAGAGAGAATATGCACTCATCCCTGTTAACCTGAGTTAATATTCCATAAACACTTAATTAAAAAACACACTGGTTAATATAAAACATTAACCAACTTTATTAACTACAAAAAAAAATAGATTTTAAGTGATTATAAGTGTTAAGCATAAAGAGACCAGTAATAGTTACTAAAGAAACAAAAATAAGATTGCACTCTAAATTCTACACACTAACAGGATTTGAATCTAGAAATGTCTCATCCTGAGAGCTAGTACAAGGAAACTACATATCTTCAGTACATAGGTAGACACTGCTTTCCCCACCTGGGACCACCCTTCCTGCAGTCCAAAGTTCTTTGTCTTCCTGACATTTCTTCTGATGGTTAGCTGGGAGGAGATAGAAGCCAAGTGATGATATCACTCCCCTTCTCTTATAGTCTGTTCCAACTTGCTGTGGTCTGGGTGGTCATCCTCGTTGGTCAGTTGGAGCCATTGCCTATGTGCTTCCTCAGCGAGGTACCCCTTGCAAACAATCCGTGTTAATGAATTCTTTTCTAAAATGGGATTAGCACATCTGGCTGATTTGTGGATGTTTCCCACCTTACAACATGTTCTAGAAGCAAACACAACATTTCTTAACTTCACATACAATGTGAAGCACGTACAATTCACCAATATATTAATATTTAGTATCTCAAGACTTTTAAAATAGTCCCACACGAGTCATACTTTGTACAGAACATCTCATAATAATATGACGGTGGTAAATATGGGGTTTTTGGGGTGTTGCTTTTAGACAAAGGATCACACTTTTATAGTCCCTCTTAATAAGATCTTTGGTTTAGAGTATATAGACAGCTTTGGCCAAAAAATGGGTGACTGCATATTCACATTTGATATTTTAGACCCAAATCCTATAAACAAACAGGTGTGCGAGTAACTTTACATGTTTTACATTACTCTCAGCAGGGCTACTTGTGCAAATATGGATCTGTATATTTGCCAATTTTGTCTCTTAGTTTTCAATTAGAATAACCTCCTTGAGTTCTTCTATGCAATCCAACCAAAACATTTTGGGTGGACCTAAAATATCCAGGACACAAAATTCCCACATAACAGATCTATGAAAAAAAATTGTTTTTAAATTTTAATGTAGAAAGCTCACAGATGTTTTGATGATTGTGGTATTGATAGTTGCAATACCACACAATATACTAATGAATTATTTAGGGTTTTTTTCAGAAAGCTGGACTGCTAGTTGAAGCAAAAAATTATATTTGGTGCATTGATTTGTGGATTGTTTTAGTCTTCTGCCCCAATGGAAAAAATCACTTTTTAATAAAAATGAAAATTGAGAATATTACAAATCCACAGTTAAGCAGTTAAAAAATAACTGTGTCAAAGTCAGATCTTAATAGGCTTCTATGAAAATCTGAAACTCTAAATATGCTACACTTTTATACATATTTTTAGTAGTCTACTTTTCACTGTCCTCCAGTAATGTGGTTTTAATTCAAACCTGGTCATTGACAATGTGCTTCATACATATTCATTGTTTAAATGAGTATTAAGTAAACTTCATTTTAAAGTCACTATTGTTTGTCAATGAAAATGGTTGTTAACTAACTAAATGGCAACCTTAAATGAACTTATGTGAAACTCTTGCTCATATTGACAGTTTTTCATGAAGAAATGATACATAAAAAAATTAAGCTCTCCTTCCTTTCATTCCGAATTATCTTTTTATATGTGCTCTAGGGGAAGATGAGTCTAAATAGATAACCTAAACTTTTTGAACAATGGTTGGTAAGAGTTGAACTGCTCTTTTCTGTAATTATCTTAATATTATTACAGAGGTGCCAGTCGCGGCTCTGTAGTTAAGAGTGGATTGAAGTTTGCATGTAATAGCATGCTATAATATTAGCAATTTCTTCAGCTGTCTGTTATGGAGATGATCATGTACAATGTGATTGCCCAGAATTGCAAAACATAAGCTAATAAATAATAATGTGCATATTGGTAAATCACAAAGAGAGAGAGAGAAATTCAGGCAAGTACAGAAAATGTTCATGGGGAGGGAGCAGCAACAATAATTCTGAACTCTTCAGTTGTCAAAATAAAATAGATTTGTTTAGGACTCTTTCAGTACAGTATAATATTATATTTCATCTTCTGATAATATCTGTATACACATCATTTTTACAAAGAGCATTCTCTTACAATACAGTGTTATTTGACAGTTTCAATACAGTGTTATCTGACAGTTTCTGAAAAAAAACCAGAGGGTTGTAGGCCAAGAATGAAGATACAGACCTTAGTGGGTAGCTTGCACAGTACCTAAGGATTTAGTGGTCATCGTGAAGAAGCAACTGAACATCAGTTCCCAGTGATGCTGTGGCAATCTTTTGATGTATAAGCAGTGAAATAGTGAGTAGGAGTAGGGAGGTGATTTTACCTTTGTATATGGCATCAATGACAGTACTGGAACACTGAATATAGTCTGCATCTGAAAACTAATCTTGAAAAATTGGATGGTGCACAAAAGAGCTGCGAAAATGATATGAGAGCTGGAGAAAATGCCTTACGCTGAGAGATTTCAAGACCTCAGTCTATTTAGTTGATCAAAAAGAAGATTGCAGTGCTACAAGTACCTTCGTGGTGAGAAAATACCACATCTTAAAAGGCTTTTTAGCCTAGCAGAGAAAGGCGTGGCAAGAACCAATGGGTGGAAGCTGAAGCCAGACTAATTCAAATTAGAAGTAAAGTGCACGTTTTTAACAATGAAGGTGATTAACCATTGGAACAAACTAACTAAAGAAGTAGTGGATTCTCAGTCAAGACTGGTTGCCTTTCTGGAAGAAATGCTTTAGCTGCACACTAAGGTATGCTTTAGTTAAACGTGTTTCAATACAGGGGTAGCGATGTGAACTTTAATGGCCTGTGATATACAAGTGGTCAGACTAGGTGATCTAATGATCCCTTCTGGTCCTAAACTCTGTGAATCGACTTTGCCTGGCTGCATGTGGCTGTTGTTTGCTCACTTTATGAATATTAAGTGCTTGATCTCATACACCCTGAGGCCAGCAGTAAACCTCTCATTGATTTCAGTGGTGCAGGGTCAGGCATTAGAAGTATCACAGGATATGCACACACCATTTAGTTAAAACTGACAAAATTAACCTCAGCTTTTTGAATAACATGAATCATATGTGTGCTGCTGCCTCCCAGCAGGGAGACTAACAGGGAGCAGTATGTCTTTTCAAGTGTCCTCCCAATACCATTAGCTGAGTACACCTCCTCTTTATGTCCTGCACTAGTTCATCTGACTAAGCTGCTCAAGATATATCAATGCATGAGTGGCCATGTGGAGAGCATAGATCCCTCCTCTGAACAAAGTGGTATCTGTCTTCAATAATAGGCTTGTTTCCAATCCATGAATCAATATGCCTCCTTACTAGCAAACTCAACAAGGGAACTGGAAAAGGCAATAAGACTGCTCCTCCTCCTCTCACACATTCTCTCTCTCTCTCTCTCTCTCACACACACACCCCTTACAGGCGGCTTAAATTTTGACAGTTTTCCTTAGCTACCCAGCCTACTTTTATGGATTGGTTGCCAAGGTGAGTTGTCCTAAAGGTAAGATTGATATTTATAGTAAAAGAAAAATGTGTGTTAAATTCATACCTTTAGGTATATCTAATTAAGAAAAGAAAAAATGAAATGTTTAGTCTCATGGCAAATACTTTTCCCCATTCCTAGTGTACACCATAAGATAGGCTGTTCAATACTCATACAGGAGAAAGAAATGTTGTGGTTAATTTATAGAGGAAAATCCTACCAAATATATTAACTTAAAATGCCAAGATCAGCTGATCAACATGGCCTGGAAAGCACATTTTAATAGGAATCAACCTTTCTCAAAGTAAGAGCGTGGGTGAGGAGCAATTTCTCCATTTTGGACAGGGGGCAGAAAATGGCAACTCAAGTTCCTGAGCTAGTTCCTATGTTTCACAGACCCTGGGCTAACACAGGGAAGCCTGCTTTGATTCCATTCCTACCATAGGTTGGCTTCAATAGAGTTGCTGCAGACCTCTTCTCCTTTCCATCTTTTTCCCACAAGCATCATTTAACTGATGGGGGAGAAGGGGAGACAAAAGGGAAGCTGCTTCCAGTTCCTACTTGTGTAAAGAAACTAATTTGGCTAGTGAGTTGAATTTTCTCTTTTTCTGTGTGTAAATGATGGTGAATGTTAAAAAGCTGATATTCGTCACTGTTTATCATGAAATTGTGTCCAGATTTGATCCTGCAAAGTTCTTTATATAGGTAGATGTCTGAACCTTCACAGGGGGCCCGGACCTGACATGGCAAATTGCAGGATCAGGGTGCAAGAAAACATAGTTTTCCCCTACACTTAGAATAGGAAATATGGTATATCTGTTGACAAGCATGGAGTGTCAGCACCCACACAATGCACTACTGTTCTTATGAAGTTACTGTATATTAGAATAATTCATGGTTAAATCCATCCCTCATATTTAGCCTTTCTGTAACAAGAAAAATTTTCCTATGCTTGTCTTTGGAGATGACAACCATAGTGCATTATTACCTGTATATTTATTTCATATGAAGTGTATGCACCTTTGAGAATTAGATACTGCCTATCATTCAGTCAAATACCTCCAGAGATTAACTGTCTCAAGACATTCAAACTCCTATCTGTCCCTTAGTGTTTTAAACAGTAGAATAAAACTAGCATGCTGTACTATGTTGTTTTACCTATGTCTCAATAAACTTTATATGCTTGCTGAAACTCAGCAATTGTTTTGGAATAAACATACCTATCAAGAATATTACGTTATTTTTATTCAAGCTTATACTCCATCAAGTTTGTCAGTATTGCTGCATTTAGGATCCAATTATATGTTCCGCTCTGATACTGAGACACAATGGTTAGCTTACAAAGCGCTATTCAGATAGCTAGCTAGAGAAAGGGGCTTCTTGTTTGCAAAAATGTCTGTATAATAACTGTTTCCTTAAAAGGGAGACCCTTTTAAATATATTTTTTATATAATTCACTCCAGTTACATTAAGTGAAAACAATAAGTTGTTTTTATTTACAATTAGTAGTGTAAACTATACATCTTCATATGCAGAAATATGTTTTGAAATGTAACCATTTTAAAAGAAAAGGGGTTTTTTTCATTTATTTTTTTATTTATGAAATTCCAGATTCAGTGGAGTAGCCAAGCTAAACACCGCTTTAGTATTCAGTGGGAGATGGGAAACAAAATCTGGCAGGCACCCACTAGCCATAGCTCCCAGAGTTTTACAAGCAATTGAGGATTACAGGGATTTATGGATGTTCTGACCATTTTCCTTTTTTTTTTTTTTTTTTTTTCCTGGCCATGCTATTCCTGAAAGTTCTTTAAAGAATCTCAAGGAAGACACATCTCTAGTATGTCTCTATAAATGAAGCTCTGTAGCTAGTCCATATCTGGTGCAAAAAACTGACCTGCTGGTAGTGGCCCTGCAACCTACTCTGTGGAAGAAGTGCGTGACAGCAGGGATTAGGGGGAGTATGCAAGAGGAATTCTCCTGGAGCTATTCAAACTAGAGCAATGGAAAGCTTCAAGGGGACACTAGAGGAATTAGCCTGAAGCAACGTAAAAATTGAACAAAATATTAAAAGGTCCTATTTTTAATTGACTTACATAAATTGACAATATATAATATATATACCTATAATATAATACAATATAAATATACCTAGTATTTTTTGTATTGACAAAATACTTAAATGCCTGTGTCAGCTGATTGCCAAAGCTGGTAGAAATGACACCACTTTACATATTCCCAACTGTCAAAAAGGGAGACAGATATGAAAGTAACCAATGAACTGCTCTATACTAATTCTTCATGGAGAGTAAAAGTGTCTTTGTGCGTGTTTCAGACATTTGATGTGTGGGGTTATATTAAGTCATGCTGTGCTACACTGATGATCACATCATATCTCTGCGAAAGATGTGACAAAGAGTATCATCATATGGCACAATGTCCTGTTTCAGTGAGGTGGGAAGAGTTTGCTTGGACGAGCCGAGGGACACCCAACTTCTGGAAAGGAGAGGGGAGTTTGACATTCCAATCCATACTGCTGAATAGCTGTGTCACCCTTGCCCTCTAACCTGCAGTGCCCTTTACAATGCTTGGCTGATGAAGCCTCCAGTATGCAAGTCACTCCCAGCCATGTTGGTCTGTGTACTGCAGCCAGCTAGCTGGCTCTTACCAGGCTTGGTTATGCTGCAGGGTCATCTAGCACATTCCCAGTCTTAGATTTTCTTCCCAGAAATGTATGTGCTGTTCTGCCCAGCCCACTTTGGGACAATAGAAGTTGATATAAATTCTGTTATTTCTTTAATAGAAATCATATGCACACAAGTTGCCACCTTAGCTGGAGTTTCCCTTACAGGTCACTTTAAACACACTAAAACAATAAAACAAGTTTATTAACTTCAAACAGAGAGATTTTAATTGAGTACAAGTAATGAGGCATAAAAATCAGAAATGGTTACAAGAAAATAAAGTTAAAACACTAATAACTAAAGTTAAAACAGAAATAACATGTGGTTATTAATAGATTTTCTTTGGCTATAGGCAGGGGGGGAAAAACCCACAAACCAGGGGAAGGGCAGTCTTTAGAGGGTGGTAAATCATTGCAAAACTAACTCTTCCCGTTACCAAAATTTGAATTGTGCTAAAAAATCGACAAGTAAACATCAGTACTTTAAGGTTAAAATGAGGATTACGAACCCAGAAAATTCTGAATTAAGGTTAAACTTAAAAGAGAGGCAACCATGTTCAGGTATGGAAATGCATAGCACATAAACAGCCATACTCCGTGCTATAATAATGCTATGCAATAACCATATGATTACAATTAGTTTATAATCGTGTTTATAATCCTATGTTAAACTGTTTTCTTAAAGAGTTGTTATACCTTTTCATTTGTAGTTGCATTCTGATATCACTCCAGTTTAACTGCCTATATTGCAACTGTGGTGATACGTGCACCACTTTGTCACTGCCTTTTCTGCCTTTGACTGTAACACTGATCTGGCATTCCACATTGCTTCCAACTAAGTATGCAAGGTATTGAGGGGTACCTTTGAGTTTAACAGTCAGCAAAACAAACAAACAAACAAACAAAAACCACCCCCTCATAGGAGAAGGTTCAGTGCACAGTAATGTGAATGGTTTTACATTAAAGAAAAAGGAAATGGCCTAGTGTAGGGACAGTTAAGCTCCTTGCGAGGGAAGAAAACTCATCTAAAACTTAAGGTCAGAAACAGGCCTTAGGATTAATTCTTGCATCTGTGAGAAGGGAAAATTCGAAAATATTTGTATAAAGATTCAAACATGACTGGGGTTATTTTAGTCAGACTTCTTAGAATATTTTGATATTCCCCAAGATGTTAATTACTTCTCTGCTAGTTATTTCTTTTTAACTTAATGCAGACAGTCAAAAACACAAACGTTCAGTTATGTAAAATAAAATATCTGCAAAATAGTGTGCATTTTCAGACTACAACAATAATGAACATCTTGTGAAAACATGAATCAGTTTATATTTAATTAGCATCATCTACTGTTTCTCAATCTTTTGAATTGTTCCATTACTTAAGATGCCAATAAGTCTAATTTAACTCTTCAAATAAAGTACCAAATTTCAGAAGTATACAATGTTTTACGATTAATATTTTGACACACAGGGCCAAAACGGTAAATGTTCTTTGATGTTAACATCAGACTCTTTAATTTGGTAGATCTGCTTTTTCCTTTGGAAGCAAACAGAGGTGCATCTTTCTATGTTCTGTTAATTTTGCTACCAGCTATGCCAAGCCAAGTTTCAGGGCCAAGTTTCAGGATATTATTACATATTCAGGGGGAGCAATACAGTTGGGATTTAGCAGCCTACTGATATTGAACATAGGATTGGAAGGATCCTCCTAACTCATTGAATCCAGTCCTCTGCTATCTCAGGCAACCTCATCATATAATTCCCTTAGTAGAGTTTGATAGGTTTATCTTAAAACTAGTTAGGTTGTTTGTTCCCACTACTCCTTTGGCTGGTAGAAATGACCTAATTTCCACTAGCTGATCAGACTTTTTCTTGTCTGGTGTGAGTTGGTTATGGTAAAAACAATGTTGAACAAGTCCCAAACCTTTTCTATTATGTTCACTTCATAGTATTCTTGCCTGAGACTTCTCCCAGCAGTGAGAGAATTTGGGTTCCCATATGGTAGCATACAACACCCTTCATGGATCTTTCAGGGGTTTCATTTATTGGCATCCAGTCAAAATCTGCTAATCAGGTACTTTTACTGGAATCCTGGTTGTTTGTCTCTTTATGTCAAGTAATAAGTCTCATGCCGTAGGTGGAGGAATTGATAGAATAACTTAAAGATCTCATCTAAGAAGTTTACTCATTTTATAGGAACGACATTTTTGTTTGAATGGTAAATTAGTTGACATGAATCTTATGTATATAGTGGGTTCTTTAAAATATCTCGTGGTTACATACACTCTTCTTTTTTGAAATATTAACCATTTTACAAATTTTGTTTTTCTTCTTAAAAAATAATCCCTTATATGTGCTACAGTATTTAGCTCAGGATTCAACTAATTTTTGGACAGTGAGTGGCCCCAGGACTTCTTGATATCAACTGGCAGAGGTCACAGGTACATAAGGATTGCAGGGATCCCTGGTGTCCTGCATACTAGTCCTACATACTAGTCCACCAAACAGTGTAATCTTTAATGAAAGCCTGTGTCATATTGGTCGTCATAATCATTTCAAGATATATATATGGAAAAAATTGTGAGGAACTATATACGTAAGTACTAAAAATTATGTTCTCTAGGTCTGTGAGTTAAAGCAGGTCACCAAAAGATGATCCACATACTCCTGAGAGGCAGGGGGAAGGAAATGTTCTCTCTCTTGCTGGTCTCGTGCAAACTGAGCATTGTATGGTTCACACTGGACAACAATTTATAGTCTGAACAAAATGCTAATCAATGGATTGTGGAGGCTTCAAGAAAAAAAACAAAACTATTATCCTGTTTAGAAGGAGAATAATGAACTTTTGGAACTATATCTGAGGTACAAGTGAATCTCCAGTTATTTCTTAAGTCTGTGAGGGCAAGCCAACAGTCTTGATCTTCTTAATGGGGAATCTCAGCCAACTTGCTTGAAAACACTGGAAAAAGGACTTAGGGTAAGCTATCTTGTGGGATAAGGGGGCAACCTTTCAGAAGTGGCATGCCAAGTCTTCAGCCTAATATAGGGATTTGCATGCCAGTAATAAATTTTAACATTTATAAGGTCCCCCTCATGGGCCTGCCCCTGTCCCCCATGACGTGGGCCCAGTGCCCTGGTCAGGAGCTACTCCTGGTCTCAAGCAGCACCTCGCAGCGGCCACTCCCCCCTCCCAGACTCACCCTGCACCTCTCCCATGTGACTTGGGCCCCCCAGTGCCTTGACCAGGAGCCACACCAACACCACCAAAAATGATACAACCCTAATGCCAATGGCAGTGTGAGTGCTGCTCAAAATCATCTCGCGTGCCACAGGTTGCCGACTCTTGTTGTAAGATATGGGGGAATGCCTTGTGAGTTAAGTTTAGGCTCTTGAAAACCTGTTATGATTTTGTTCTATATGTAACCATTTGTTTCGAATATGTTACATTCTATCACTTGAATCTCTGTTCTTTGATGATAAACTTTTATTTTTATTTTCACTCTATCTATCTATCTAAAGTGCTGTGTGGTAAGCAGAATAATGATCCCCCAAGCTGGTATGTACTTGGGAACAGTGATTCTGTGAGTTCTATGAGTGTTCAGTGGAACAGGGGCTGGGCACTCCAAAGAGAGACTTGCAGGACTTGAGGGTTAGTGTGCACCTATCATTTGCCTGCAGAGGGACAGCATAGCCTGAGGAAGTACCTGTGCTGCCCGTGATCCAGGTTGTCAGGAAGCTAATCTTGGACTGGTATAGATAGGGCTGTCTCTCATTGAGAGGAAGAGGTAGCGAGGTGTCTCATAACCTGAGTATCCCAACAAGCATCACACAAAGACAGTGTTAATTTGATACTACTGACTCATCATTGCTAGATCAGTTTTATCAAATTATCTTTTTTGTGTAAAGGATATTTTCAGTATCAATAGCTTTGTAATGCAGGCCTAATGGTTTTTGGTTATTTCTACATGTTGATGTTAAAACTGAATATATCTAAGAATATAGCTAATATGGCTTTTCTTTTTTGAAAAACAAAATCATCAAATTAATGTCTCCTCGTCTTTCTTCTTAACATACCTGCCTTAACACCTCTGATAAATTTGATTTGAAATTGGTTTATGTTTCAGACCTTCAACTGTAGGTTTAGATTTATATAGCTAACCTCTGCCTCTGATTACCTGTTGACTTTCCAGAATAATATCTCTGTTGAACTTGTTTATGTTAATATTAAAGCTACTAAACATTGCATATTAGCATTCAAAAGTTGTAAGAAAGATGAAGCTAATCTTCTGTGAAATTAGGCCAAGGTCTGCATAGATACTGAATTAACACGTAAGGGAAATGGATGCATTTTTAATTGTTTTCCTTCACATCAGGGGGCACATGCTGAATATGAGTGGAAATGATTTTATTATACTTAACAAGATTAAGAGAAAATAATAAAGGATTTGATTTATTGGTCACCTTTTATTAGACATTAGAATATTAGATAAAATAGTAACAGTGAAATTCATTTAACATGTCGGGGAAAGAGCATGACAAAGACCTGCTGATCTAAAATAAACTGTATAACAGTGTTATTTCTTTGATTCAGTCTAATCAACATTTTCAAATTGAATGTTATTTGGAAAAACAAATTACACCTCCTGAGATTCATGTTTTCCTCCCTTTATCTCAGCTCTGTTTTTCATAGAAACCTTCATTGCATTCTGATCTCTGATGGATTTAGATTTATTGTGCTATGTAAATAACGGAGATGAGAGATTAGTAGGTAGTATGCATCAGTAACACTTTTGTAGTCAGCCAATAGCATAGTAGAGCCTCCATTAACATAGTGTAACTCCAAAGGGAATTTACATTTTTATTGTGTTTATCAGAGGCTTCCCTCATTTTTCTACTTTTAAAAGAGGCATTTTAGCAAAAATCTGCACTTAGAAACAATGGCCACAGAGAAGACTGATTTTTCTCAGTCTGAAGAGCAGACCCAATTTTTTGGCCAAGTTTAATAATTAATTGTCAAGTTTTTTTAATACGTGAGAATCAAATTGGTTTAAAGGATCCTAGAAAGATGATAAAAAATTTTTCTTTCCTATTTTTCTTTCCAATTTACTCTTGTCTTAATTTCAAGTACTACCATGCTGCTGACTAGTGCTATACCATCTAGTAATTCTTACTTTCTGCTGCTTGAGAATGGGAAACTCAGTGTGGATAAATATGAACAATTTTGAACACAAACTGAAAGGCAAAAGTCTCTCACACACATACTCACATTCCGTTATTTTTTTCTTATGTGCATCTACACTTCCATGGTCCAGCCCGACTGAAAACAAGCAGCACTAAAGATCTTTTAAGAAAATGTTCTCATGAGATTTCCAGATATAAAAGGTTGAGCTAGTTTAAATTAGTATCTAAATATTATTTGAATATTTAGGTGAACTTAAATGAACTAACAAACCCTTGCAGATTTGTATATTCATTATTAAAATGTTATACCCGAAGTAAAAGGTTCTATACTGAAACAGTTTCACTTCCTGAGAAAACAACTTTCATTTTACATAGCACACAGCAGTAAGTGTACATCTGAATAACTGAAAACATGAGATATGTGACATCACTTGTTTTTAAGGGGAGATGTTGTGGTAAACACATGCAACTGTTTATATGTGCTCTGATTTATTTACCACCCCCCATGTCTGCATATCATTTATGCTCTTTTAACAATAAAAAGTGTACTATTATGATGCTTTTCTTCTCTCTCTCAAATAAAATTTCTGATATTTTTAAGGTATTCAAAGATCTACCGGAGAAAGAAAAAGAAATTGAACATCTCCTAAATAACTTCACCCAGTTTGAACAACAGTTAAGCCAGCTGATTTTGTGGGTATCTCCTGTCAAGGATCAGTTGGAACTTTACAACCAAGTAGGCCAGCGAGGAGCTTTTGATATTAAGGTAATGTTTTCTTTTTAAATTATCTATATTTTTCACTGATACAAAATTAGCCCTACAATGAAACATGGACATTTTGTTCCTCCCTCCCTCTTATTCATAAATGACAAAACATTTCTTGTGACATTGGCAATGTAATTGTGCAATCTGTTTAGTTGGTCGTCATTCTCCACTCAGTTGTAAAAAAATAAAATAGTAATAAATATTTTCTACCTAAGAATCCAAAGAAAAAATGAGTCAAATATTGTTTATTGTCAGCTCAGTGATCGGCACATTAGCTGTGCAGCTCAGATTAATAATAAAACCTAATGCAACAAGTTGAGAATAGTCCCCTAGAACTCGGGTATTAAAAATTCTATGCATTAAACTGCATTATATTTATTTATATATTCTTTTACCAGTAAATGCCAGGTTTAGCATAAATAAGGATAAATGTAAAGCTCTGGCAGCTTTATCTTTGAGAATTTTTTTTACCCTATCTTTCATACCAGTGCAAGGACTTCTAACATTTGTACTCTGCGAAATCCAAAGTAATTGTACAATATTATTTAGGGACTTGATTCTGCAAACCATTACTGGAGTATGTAATGGTTAATACCAATTCTGCACCAATGTCTTCAGTAGAATAACACTTAGGAAAAAAACTTTTATGTGGTGATTAGGTATGTATGTTCAAGTCCTGTATTTTGTTTGAATATAACTCAGCACATGTAGGGCCATGTTATGATACCTTTAATTACACCGAAAAGCACCGAACTCTACAACTAGCTCCACTGAAGTCAATAGGCCTACGTATGGAATAAAGTACTACTCAGTGGGAATAATAGTATCATAATCTGACCCTGTATGTGTAATCGTGTGTAAAACAAAACACATGTTTGTATGGAGTGGATGAATGATGTTAGTCAAAGAAGTTAGATTTAAAAAATCTATTATTATCATGCAGTTTGTTGGGACTGCACCTGCCTGGTTTCTGCAGTAGGACATTTGGATGTGTATATGTATGGGAAATAGATTGGAGCAGATCACCAGGTAATTCAAACGGGTTTATCGCCATCGAAGTCAGCAGCTGAAATCAATGGAGTTTCATCAGTATACGCCAGCTGAGGATCTGTCCCACTCTTTGTTTAATGGTCAAGTAGAAGATTTATCTAGATGTTACCAGCTTTTTTGGTGAAACAGCATTTAAAAACTTTTGTTCTAAGAACAGTAGGATTATATTTTGCCTGAAGTGAAGTGAAACAGTAATTATTTCCAAATAATTCTTCTTGTGTTAAGGCTGTTTATTAATTTGGCTTAATTCTATCTATTTTATGGAAGGGTTCTAATACCCAAATACTTTATATCTCACTGAATCATGTTTATATAAAATGGCTGATCTCAAGTCCTGTAATTGACAAAATGAGTTCTGTTTACAACATTGATTCTGTCTTTGAAAGATATAAAATTGTTCGATTGAAAATGTGTTTATATATAATGAGCAAATGATGTACTTGTATTTTTGCAAAAATTTATCTATTTCCTGTTATTTTAGCAGATTTTATACCTAGCGTTTGTATTATCTTTTATGTTCTTTTCCAGGGTTTCCATTACAGTCCAGAAATATTCCACCGTCAATTGGCTAAATTGCTGTGAAATTAATAGTGTGTTGCTTTTGTTGTTGTTTTCAAGCTGTATTCTGATTGTCTGTTTGGGGCCTCTTTTGTGATGTCACAGTAGTTCTCCATATGGAGCTCTTTAACAAAATGACAAAAAATATTCCTATAGTGCTGAATGGATGAGATAAAAAATGAATGGGCGAGGGAGTAAATGTGGCAGAGGTAAGCCCCTAAGCTTCCTCTCTACAGTACCTTCGCTGTCTCTCCGTTTCTTTGCCACAGAGCAATCTGCATCTTCCTCAGTCTAGTTATTTACACCCAACCTATTTCTGATTTATGTACAGTGCTTCTCTCCATGACAGCAGCCTCTTCTCTTTTGTTGTATTCACACACACTTCCAATCTACAAGATGGGCTTCTATCAGGTTACAACATTATGTACAAACTGATTGGGAATGTTAAACCAGCTACATATTCTGCTAGGAACAGCCTTGTCACTTTTGGCCAGGCTAAAGAGGGAAGCAACAATTTATTCTGAAGTATAATATAGCAAGTATATTCTTGCTAGTGCGTCTACAGGTGAGTGCTTCAAAGAGAAACCACTGCTTTCGGTTGCAGCCCAGTGATGCACTTCACACAAGTTCCACCCTATTTGTTGCACTTCATTTCCTACCTCTCTCATTCCATGCCACAGTTTGTTTTTGTTTGTTTCTACAAACGTGCATGTGAGTGTGACATTGGCCTCCAAGGGAGCCATGCTCAGATAGCTTTAACAGGGCAAAACTGCAAAGAATGGGTCAGGCAAAGCCCTAAAAATTGGTTGTTTTCTTCCATAATCTGTACCAATCCAGCAACAAACAGCTTCTGATCCTCTTACTGGTTAATCAGAAGACAAATACATAGTTCCCATAAAGCCATCCAGCCCTTGGGCTAGCTCCCAGACAGCCAAGTCAAATATGATGGGGATTACTGAAAATCTTCATCCATCGTATTTTTAAAAGTTCTACCAAACTCAAAGGAGTGGACACATTACCAAACAGGTCAATGCATAGTTCACGTCTTATGCAAATACATGCTTAAAGCCAATCCTTATTAATTAAATTAATATTTATTTTTTAAAAAGATGGAAGATATTGGTTAAACTTTCATATACATACAAATGAGAATAAAAGTTCAAAAGTCAGTTTCAAAGTAGAGATGATAACTGAGTTGAAAAGTTCTAAATTTTCAGAAAGTCTCTGGAAATTACCCAAACAGCTTGGGGTCATCAGTCCTTATTTAGAGTTGCTTTGTTAGAAATCCAGTCCAGAGAAATGAAGCAGGAGATGAAGAGAAAATGAAGATCTTTTCAGGGCCTTAAATATCCTCTGCCATGTGGTAGATGCTCATTGTTTCAGCTCATTGTTTCACAGAAACAAGATGGAGTCCAGGGTCTCATGAGGAAGTCACATGTCTTTGTATGCTTTGTTGAGTCATAGGAGCAGCCATTACTTATTAACTGGCTCTAATGTCTCCACCTCAAAGCTCTTGGGATGGAATCAAGCTTCTCTTATGGCCCATTGTGAAAGCGAAGTATCCTTTGATGGGGCATTAACGGCATTGTTCAATCACAAAGTAGCTGGACTGGAGACAAACAAGTCCAGGGGCAAACACATTTGGAATTCAAATGAAAAGTCATACGTATAATTTCAGCAACAAAAGATGATAGATGCATATAAACAAGATAATATTCAGCAAATTGTAACTTTTCCATTGACACTTTACATGACACATTTTGTATAAGATTTGTTGCAATTATATAACAGTGGTCGTAACAATGAAATGCATGGCCATATTTTAATCATACCATGTCACATTATAATCATACAGTGTCACAGCGAGCAACTTTAAAAAATATGATATTACCCACCTGAATAGTTACTTGTGTGCATGTGCTGTATCGGGCCCATAAATCGTCAGCTCCTTACTATATTTCTGTCGCAAAGTAAATGACATAATTGTAGTTATATAGCATTATTAGGACTCCTAATTGTCCAGGGGACCTCCAAAAACAAGATAATTAACAATGTATCTCTTGAAGATAGTTAAGAAATGGTGTTGAATTATTTTTCCTACTAAAGTCTCTTCTTCTATTATGATCAGCTTTTATTTGGAATGACATGTTTTACAGCATCATTACCAACCTAAAAACAAACTTTTTTGTTTAAAGGGATTTTTTTTTATTGTTAAATTAAAAACCCATATGCTACAGCAGTAAACTATACCTAGATGGGAATTAGAAGGCTGCTGGTGGATGTGTGCCAGAGGCAGGCACCAATAGATTATTGCTTTGCTGAGCTTTGTTGCTTTATTCACATGTATTATTAACCAGTTGATTTATGCACTCATTGTTGGCAGACCAAATTGATGTATCTAAAAATCTCTTCCTTCATGCCTGATCAGTTAATACATGGTGAGGAAAAAGACTTTTAATGCATGATTAAGGATATGTAGAATAAAGTATAGTAGTTTGCAAATGGACTATATAAGTCTATTCATGTGCTATATAGTGGACTATGAAAATCAGTATTTTCTGTTAAATTTTCATTGCTTTTTAAAATTCAGTTTGTCTGGCTTATAAGCCATTTATTTTTATTTAAGGTATATTGGTTTGGGTGTAAAAAGATCCATTTTATAAGTAATATTGGCATGAAAAATTTGTATTACTTTTTATTGTGGATGGTATAGGACAGATCATTGAAAAAAGATGATCATTGACATATAAAACATATTAGTTTTTTATCTGCATCCTTGTCTATGTCCATGGATTGTGTTTTAATGTCTTTAAAAACACAGATTCATGCTTTGCTCATTTTGTCACTTTCTTCAGTGCACTGAGCTAACCCTTTATTAAAGATTACTTATGCAGTTGGTTTGAAAGTAAATGTGGTATTTTATGGATTACCATAATATTTGTTTATGTAAGATGATACAGTGAAAGTTTTTTAATTAACTATTTTGTTAAAACATATCAAAAATAAAATCATACAATCATAGAAGTGTAGGACTGGAAGGGATCTGAATAGATTATCTAGACGAGTGCCCTGCACTCACGACAGGACACATTTACTTTATTATAGTTAATACTGATTTATAAAATAAAGTAATGATTAAGAGGCCAAATTATTAAACAGCACAATTTGATGGACAAGTCGCCTTCATAGGGACAAAACTAAAAAGAATGGAAAGTAGAAAACGTGGTAATACCTGTACATTGTGATTAGGTATGTGGAAGGTGATCAGGATAAATGGTTTTGCAACCCACAACTGCCTGGCCACAACCCAAATATAAAGAGCATTTTACAGGTTCTGTAATGTTGAGTAAGATTAAAGTTTTGAAATAACTATTACCTACAGCAGTGGTTTAAGGGGTGCACCAAGTCCGCAATTCAGTAAAGCAATTAAGCAGACACTTAACTTTAAGCAAGAGAGTAGTTCCCTTGTAGTCTGTTTGAAGTATATGGTTAGAATTAGGCATGTGCTTAAGTGCTTCACTAAATCAGACTCCAAAACTGATGTGTGATGTGATGGCTTCATTCCATAATTTTGTTGTTCTTGTGTTTGTGTTTTGTGGATGTTTTCTTTTTGTTTTGTATCTGTAAACTAGATAAAGGTGTAGTTGTGTGAGCTTTGATTTTCCAGTTTGTAATATTTTTTTGGGTAATCCACAATTAACACACAGTTAAAAACTATGAGGAGTTAGGAAATGTGTGTGTGCGCGCTTGCGTGCATGTACATAACAAACATTAAAATATTATAATTTGCTCTAGGGAGGCATAAGCCTTATGTTGGAATAGATAAGGAGATGCAGTGTCTGTATAGACACTGTCTGTGTAGACACTGCATCCCTTACATCAGCTGTTGGCTGTCTTGCCATGAAATTGACAAGAAAACCTGTGTCTTCTCCTTCCCATTCCCAGCTGGGTCAGCAGGGAGAAACTCAGGCAGTCCCTTCCCCCTCCCACCACCATGCCCAGCTGGGAGCCAGGGTGATGAGCTTCGGTGGCTGGGACTTCACTCCTGGCTCAAAGTCATGAGGAGCCTGGTGTGACTTTTTCCTCTGTAATCTGGACTGGCGTATAGCTTTGTCACTCCAATCCTTCACTCCTGGAGCCCATTTTGCATTTGTCACACTGAGTGAACCACCTGGGTCAGCCCACACACAGCTTCCTACAAGCAAGTGGTCCTTAATTTAGTGAGTGAGTGCTTTTGGCCAGCCACTCATGGGATTATGCAATAGAATGACCTCCAGCAAACACCCCCAGTCCCAGATGCAACCCTAGAAACTTCCGTCTTACAAAGTTCAGTGCTGCCCACTGGACTGTGTAAGCTCATTGGTTAGTCCGTCAATTTTTAAAAGAAAGTGATATTCACCAGCTCTGTCACTTTAAATGAAGTCTATACACGCACCTAAACCACATGCACTGCTTTAGATAAAACAAACGAGTACGTTTATTAAATACAGAAAGATTTGTATTTCACATCACTAAGCCACGATGCCCTCCACAATAACAGAAATTTGTACACAACACAACATTTGTTAACCCTTAAAATTCTGATGTCCTTATCTTACTGACCTGTCAAAAGGCCATATTCATTATTCTGCAAACACTAAGGGTAAATTCTTTCCAAATTGGCTTAAATGCCACTACACTGATTTTCACTACACAGGAAAATATGTTTATGCCAATATATATTTTCCACTTGTACTAGAAATGGTGGTAGATTCCAGACATACCATCTTCTTTGGCTGTGGGGAACAGTGACTGTCTATTTTTTTCTGATAAATACTTTTTCCATGAAAGTCAAATACCAAGGTAGTGAGTATGAAATAAATATCTATATTTAATTTAATCTATGGTCAACATTATTGTCACCACAAATAAAATTATAGATAATATTTACAAATTTTATTATGATAAATTTTATTCTATTTTATTTGTTTATTGTATTGCTGTGGCATTGATCTATCCCATTTGCCAGTTGATATAGCACATGTTTAACAAATGCAGAAAAAACAGGGTATGCCTGAATTTTGCCTGTATGGCACTTCATACCTGTTAATGAAATACAGCTTGCATTTATTGTCTATTAACACACACACACAAAAGCCTATAAGTTATTTTAATACATTTAACATACTTGAATGAAAATAGACTGAATAAGGCACCACTATACAATTTACCACTGTTTCAAGTCATCAGTTTAAGAAATAGAACAGAACAATATTAACAGTCGAAGTTAATATTGCTAATAAGCTAACCTTGATCTTGGGAAATGATGACAAGAGGAGCATTAGGAACTTTAATCTTTTAACACTGCTAGGGAAGAAAATGTAATCAATGAGTTGAGAAGGGACAAGTGGATTAAATAATGATGATAGATGCTGTTACTGAGACAGCCACACAAAACAATGAGGGTTTCTTTGTGCTTTAAGACTCAAACACATGATGAGGTTTGTGGACAGCCATAGCTCCAGCATGGGTTTCCAGAGGCACAGTATAAGGAACTGGCATAATTCCTCTCATAGCTCCTGGGAGGAAGTAGACAAGAGAGCAGCCAGAGTTAGAGGGAGCATGGCTGCTGTGTTAGTCTGTCTGAGGATGCAACACAATGGTGTCAGAATAATTTTATAGTGAGGGTGCTGAAAACAATTGAACAAACCAATTAACCCTGTATATGATGGAATCCACTTCAAGCCAGGTGCTGCTGCCACACCCCTAGTTTTAGCACACCCCTGGTGCAACATGCCCCAGCTAGCTAGTTCTGCTTCTCACTGTGGGCTTGGGGCCAGGCATATGAGTTCACTCACTTTGGAGGCTAGTACCGCTGTGGGTGCTAATCTCACATTTAGGGAATCTCAGCTGCAGGTGGGAGGATCCTTATTGTCTTCTTTCCTTTTACACATCTGTGCAGTCACCGGATATAATCTGACTTTAACATTAAATCGGTGCTGTCCAATCTTTGCAGCCTGTTGACTCAATTTCAAACACTCAAGCTGCCGCACTCAATATTTAGGGGCAGAGTCTCTGTTCTGTTCTGTTCCCTTTGTGCCACTCCTCGCTGCCATAGTGACAGTGTTGGGGAGGAGCCATCCTTTACTAAATCCGTTCCCCCCATTCTTAAGAAGAGCTAGCCAAGCTCCTCCTTGCCTGCTCCCACAACACAGGAAGGAAGCAGACATTGAATTACTCTCTCCTCCTTCCCTGCCATGCAGCAATGGGTAGGGTTTTGTGGCCTGCCTTGTGCGGGAGGTCAGACTAGATGATCATATTGGTCCCTTCTGACCTATGAGTCTATGAGTCTAAACAGCAATCAAGAGAGCAACTGCAGCAGGGAAAGGAGACCAGCTAGTCAGAGTGCTCTAGGCTCACAACAGAGGGTTGGGTCTGGGATTGTATCAGTGACCTGTTTCCTTCCCAGACTGATTGGCATGATTAAAACACCTCTGTTTAAAAACTATACAGGGCAGAGGCGCCATTTTGGATTTTGGTGGGGGATTATACTTAGTCACCTGAAAATTCTAGGTTTTTTTTGTAGACAGTAACTTAGAATTTAGCTGAGAGGAGCACTGTATCTAACTCCTATATAAAGAAAGAAAATTAAATATTAGATTCAGTCATCTATAATAGTAACAGCTTCTGACATCTTGTGTCAAGTCACTTAAGGGAAACTAGCCAGGTTTAAAATTTTAATGTATATTCTTTGTTACAAACTCTTGAATATAACAATTGAAACAATAGCCATCATTTAGGCTACTTACTTTTTGTAGTTCACCAAGCTTGGAATAGATCATTTAAATTTTGGAAGCATCCTACTAGGGCAATTTATACTATGGAGTTATAGGGGATGTTACATACTACAAATAATAGACAAGAAACAGACTTTCAACAAAAATGAAACTGACACTTTCAGGTCATTTTCACAGTATTGCCAACCTCAAATAATCAAAAATCATAAGATTGGCTTAAAAATAATGAGATTATGTAAAACTAATAGATGTTCTTTTTATTTGCCTTCTGCATTTTGAGCCTGTAGGTTGCACTGGGGTCACATTTTGAAGCTTTCTCCAAAGCCATGAGAACTAGCAACTTACCTTTCCTTTTAGAATGAAGGCTTAAATCATCACATATCCACTGGACTCAAGGAGCTGGCGGTTTAAGGAGACTCATGACAAAATTATGAGAGTTGGCACCACTGCTTTACTTCTGTTTAAAAGCTGGTTACTTTCCAGAAAGCTCTTAAACCCAGCACTACAGTGATTGAGTTGCAGTTCTCACAGGAGAATATTTAAAATTTTAAAGTTGAGAAACAAATTGAGTCTTCTGAGTAATATGAGGGCCAATGCAGGCAGGAAAGGAAAATAAGCAGGTACAGGAGCCCTGGGCAGCTCTTCCTCTTGGGGGAAAAAAAGTTGGAGGGTCAAATCTTCCAGTCTTTAATCAGATAAAACATCTATTGCCATCAGCGCCTCCACACGTGGATATCTCACGTGCCCCTCTTTTCTGAATGTAACCTTGGTTCAGAGGGCTTGGCTGTATTTCTTCTGAGTCCCCTGCCTTCTCTCTTCAACAACCCCCTCCCTGTCTACGGGCTACAATTGCCCTTCGGGGGCCACAGCTTAGAGCTTCAAGTGACTCAGCTGGCCCCCCAGACTATAAGGTAAGTGATTTAAATAGAGGATTCCAAATATACGTTAAATATTTAGTTTTAATAATTAACTTCCTTCTCATTCAATAAATGAATACAGACTTCACTGGGAATTAAAACCATCTGTAGTAACAGATAAGCTTTACTCACTTTAGTAAATGTTTTCCCGCAAACAGCCGAAGCCGGTATCTTTTTAAGATCTGAAAACTGTCCCTATGCATCTGAAGTTAAATGTGTGGTTGTGAACTATAATTTAAAGCATTAAAAAGAGAAGATATGAAAAAACCGCACATCTTAAAATTCAGTTGTTATTAAGGTGGTTTCATGATCTGAATGTATGTGCTACATATCATTCTTTTCCCTGTAGAAAGATTTCTCTTCCTGTAATCTATAAATAAAAATGACATCCTTTACCCTGCAGGTTTTTCCTTAGAAATGGAAGAACGGTAATTGTGCATAACTGCAAATACTCAGTGAAAATCATCCAAATCCCCTTTTTTCTTTATTCCCTGTTGTAATAGGTATGATTACAGTCACTGAAAACCAACTAAAATATTGTGATTACTTCAGGCTGAACACTAGATGCAAGAATGACTAAAGAAGCTATGTGCTTATGCACAATTAGCTGTTCACAGCTTACTGTGAAATCTTACACAATTCATAAGCATAGTTGTGCGCACCGCATTTCATTAGGGTGTGCACATTTCATTAGGGTGTGCACCCAGGGAATTTTATTTTTTTATTTTTTTTTATTTTTTGTAAAGGCGAACATTTATTGAACTTAACTTAACTGAACTTAATTTTTTTTAAATTAGCAACTAAACTTACAATACAATACAAACTTGGGCCTTTTACTCTCTGCCGAGAAATATCCCAGTGAAGTGAAATTCGGAGGCAGAGTAGGAGAGTTCACTGTATTCCGTGAGATCTCACGTTTCTGCGTGCTGACGTGAGATCTCACAGTATTTTACTCTCCGCCGCAAGTTCTACTCTCCAGCCATGGGCCGGACCAAAAAGGTTTCGCACCCCTGCATTAGGGTGTGCCTGGGCACACCCCATGCGCACACCAATGTTCATATATGTCATGGTTGGGAGGGAAACCCACTGCTCATTTCAGATAGTGGGAAAATACAGACTACAGTCTGCAAATATTTGTCTTGATACATGGAAGAGGAGAAGAATCCATAAGAATTTCTTCACTTTGCTGAAAAAAGTGATCATGGCAAAGGATTCTGTCAAATTGATAATATTAATTATAATATTAACAAAGAATAATAAGATTAATTATAAGTTTAACAAAATGCTGCATAGGAAAGTCCTTTAGAAAAAGTATAATATACTGAGATAGAGTAATATTATAAAATACACATGCTTCCCAACATAAAAGATTACAGAAAAAAATACCTGTTTAACTGCTTAGTCTTGTATTTGGCTTATGTTGCTCTTAAAACTGTTGCCTTAATGCTCTATTCCTTTACTGTCAGTGTTAAGAAGCATTGTGTGAACAGTGCTGCATACATTTGAATTGTGAAGTACTCATTTTCCCTGAAATTAATGATCACTTTTACTCATCAGTGTGTTACTAAATTCTGGTGATCAGCCCAAAAGTATTACTTAGGTCATAGGTCATTATTACATATTTCAATTTTTCCTTATTGCTTTACAGGTAAAATGTAGATGATATCTTTAATCAACATATGAAGGGTGTGTTAGATAAGTTTTAAAAATCCACTACCAAAGTTGTATGTTCTGTAGATCAGGAGCACATAAACTTAGCATGACTGATAGCTGCACACAAAACTTCCCAAGGTCCTTAAAGCCACATAATTTGCCTATATATTTATTACGTAAATCCTCACAACTTTAATATTTGCAAAGACCTCATTCAAAACGCAAACATTATTAAAGAGTTGTAGTAACATGGACAGGATTGATGCTCATCTGAAAAAGTGAAAATAGGCAGTTTCATCACAACCTTTGAGATCTAATATGGCTTTGAATATAACTCTTTTGAGGTGAAAGTTTAAAATACTAATGAGTTTGATCCTACAAAGGAGACATTTTCAGTGCTAAGACAGCCATAAATGAACGTCACTGAATCAGCACAATGTCAGCTGAAGAGGACTGAAATAAGCCACCTCACAAAAGAAATTCATTCTCCCTAAAGCTATACAGTCATGTAAACTATTCCCTCATGTAAATCGTCTTCTCAGGCAGAGCCTTAAGTAAGTTTGGCTTGCTGTATAGTCTGAAGGGCAACAAATATAAATTCTGTTGAACCAACAAGGTAGCTGCGCTCCAGAGTTGAGGAATTTCCGTGGAAAATTCTCTCTATTCAGAGGCACAAATAGGAATTCATAACTTTCATATGGTATTGGTGAAAAGCTAAAACTATAGTGAGTCTTAACACAGGTGTTTTGATGGCTTCCACTTACCCTTTTTGGTTTTTTTAAAAATCACATTGTCTCACTATTTCTTCTACAATAGGTTGCAATCCTGACCCTCACCTTTCATGATTCCACACTGGCCCGAATAAATGTTTATTTAGTTTGATGCACTTAATGCTGGAGAACAATAGGTTTTTCACAATCTCTTGAGTTTAATTGAAAATTGTAGGGTCATCTGCTCTCCTTTTCACAGACTCATTTACATAAAAACCACAACAGAGGTAAGGTATTCTACAACTATTGGAGTTTAGCAGTTTTCACTTTTAATATTTTCATTTACCTGCCATTAACTCACATGAACTGCCAATAAAAGCAAAGTCTAATATAACACATGAATGATCTTTACATTAGATATGGACAAACATTTAAAATGCTTGGAACTGATTGGTCTCATCAACAAACATATAATCTGCTGAGAACCATTGCACCAGCCAGAGTGACCACAGTTTGTGGTGTTATACCAGATATTGTGTAATGAAGTTTCCAGATTGGGCTGAATCGTGCAAATCCATGAATCTCTGGAGCTGCCCTATGGTCAGCACCAAATAGGATCAAGGCATGTGACCCAAGGCATCCTGCCGACATGGCCAAAGAGCATTCAGCACCGCTTTTGAATATAGTGTGTGATTTAAGGAAGAGATTGAGACATTTCACACAAGGTCAAACCACTTTATTTTCAGGATATGGTGTTGACAATGCATATGGAATGCCTCTGGCAACTTTCAGTCTGACTGCAAGAGGATCCAGGTTTGACCCATATGGCAATACAGATAGTACACAGGTTTCATAGATTCTGAACTTAGTCTCAGAGCAAAAACGTTAATCCATAAACAAGACTTGAACTTCATGCAGGAGTTGGTGAGACCAATTCATTGAAGAAAGTCCAATTTGCTGTGACCATTTGAAATTTGCTTGAAGAGTAGGTAGACAACACTCACCTGCACTGGGGGAGGGGGTTGATGGCCCAACAACAAAGTGCAGGATCTTGGTCTTCTGCCATGAGATGTTCAACTTCGTGGTTTGGACAGTTCCTGGAGACCTTGTTGGGTGGGTTGAACTTCTTAAACTTTTCCACAACCAAGGCAACATTGGTTGGTAGAAATTTCTTGACTAGACTTAATTCAAACATGAGGAGAAACAAGTCTTAATATCCAGTCAATAGCCTGACAGAATCGTGCTGGGACAAAAATTCATCTCTGTTGCACCCCTGAGGTTGTACAGAAAGGTAGCAAAAGACATGAACCAGTGTGCACTCCCTCACTGGTACTGGGGTGAAGATCACACACCAAATTTAGCCAAACATTTGGAACTTATTGGTATAAGGTATATATGTATATATAAAATTTCATGCATGTAATATCAATGAGTATTCTGAACAGCCATGTAATAAATCACATTATTTCAGGAAGTTACGGTGTTTAAAAACGGTGCTTTTGGGGAATGAAGTAAAAATCCTTTACATTAGAATTTCCATTGTGACAATATAATTGCATCCAAAGCATAAAGGTCCTCTGATCTTCAGGTGGCATTGCTAGAAGACAGATTTTCTTCTGCCAACTAAGCACATATAATTAGAATTTGTGTTGGCCTTCTCTGCTGAGCATTTTGCAATATTTATCTCATGCAAAATTCTACGTTTTCTCCAAGTTCAAAACTCAAGTACGTGGAATATCCTCAGGGTTGGTTTTTTTTTTTCTTTTTAATAACAATAATACTTTGCACTTCTATAGTGTCTTTCATCTGATGCCTTCAAAGTACTTTAGAAACATAAAAGAAATTACTGCTTTCACCCTCTGGTATGGTATTCACAATATTAGTTCTTCCCCATTTAATCTCACTGTGTACATTATTGGGAAAAAATTCTCACTAATAGATTGATCAAAATGAGAAATATCTTCCTTCTTGTGATCCTTGCGGCTACTGCCCTTCTTCTTTCTTTGGTATCCAATCTTTAGCACTAATGGGTTACTTTTTATATATGTAAGGTCAATAGTCCTGAGCGGTCTAGAAAGATTTAATAAAATCTATAGATTTTGTTTTCTTATCACCCTGTTCAATGGTTTGATGCAACAACCAGAAAGTATTTTTTACTTTTTGGCAAAAAATATAAAAGAAATAGAACATGTTCAGTGTTTTTGTTTTGTTTTGTTCCTCAGAATAGCTGCCTGCAGTAATCTAGAAAATAATAATCAAGAAAACAGGCAACTATTTCTTAACAGCACTGATGATCGTAAGTGAATGTTTATTTTCAATCAAGTACATTTCCATTATGAGACATTATTAGTTTCTGATGTCCAGTGAAATGTTATTTAGTGAATACATAATTCAGAGATCAAATTTTAGAGGAGGAAATGATGCAGAATGAATTGAAATGGACCTTAAGTGGACAAAATAATTACTTGAGGAGTTTATAATAATCTTGCCAGCAGCTGATGTACTTTAATTATAGTTTTTGAATATCAGTGATCCAGAACATGGAGACGATATGAAAAAACATATAGACAGCCTTCTGAGAGTGGTTTTGGTCTTATCAGGTGGCATTGTCTAGATTCAGTGGAATTTATAGTCAAATCCTGTCTAAAGTATTTTAAAAATAAAATAGTAATTTGCTGATGTCATTCTGGATGATGCAAAAAGAAAACCCAACACACTGGCATCTGAATTAAAAATCAAGTCTGCAACTTCTACTGAAATGTATTCTTACCTTGCAATCTTACTCTGCAGTCAATAGCTAATAATCATACATCTTAAAACCACTCAACTTAATCCAAACACTTCAAATCACAGCTCCCAACCAAACCAAGTATGTGGAGGCTGATCACACTTTTGAAAAGCAATTCATAACATAACAATACCCTAATATATTTTATTTTCTTAGGTCTGTGATTTTTTCTCCATTGGATTAACCAATTTGCTACCTATTCACATCTTCACAATTTAAAACAATCTTAATAAAAAAGAGGCGTTTGTTTTAGTTGAAGGAAATTGAAATTGCTCATTTAGGACACTGAAGAGCTAGTGATTTAGCATACTAATTGAATCTTTTATCATCTACTTTTTATAATGTTGCATAACTGGAGCATTTTTTTACTCTATTCAGGACGAACATAAATTCATATAAAAAGTATAAACATTATTTATATCTGAATATATGCTATTGGTTTTTAAGTATTTAGCTTAACCTCACATATGCCTTCTCCACAACTGAGAAATCAAATGTAAGGTTAAGGCTTAATGTGCATTGTATACTTGTATTTATATAACTCTGAAATGTTGGCTTCAATTTAGACATTGTTGCAATATGAGAGATGTGAGATCACCCATTGTGTTAGAGATTCCTGTTTATTTTATTGTTTTGGACAGTGGCTGGGCACTGTTGTGCTGTTCTGTTTTTTGTACACCAGTGCTGGAGTCAAGGTGGTCCAGCACCAAACTCTTTATCTTTCTTAACACCTTATCAAAGGAGAAATGCATTACGTGAATTCATTATTCACAGAGCACTGTGCCCTTTATCACAATGATCTGTATAAATTTCATTGTGGGTCTTGACAGCAGATAACTTACACAAGAGTTTTGTCTGGTTTTTTTTAAAGTGCAAACTTACAATATTTCATTTACCTTATTTTAGTAAAATTATGACCTTTTCCTCAAAGATGCTGTACTCTAGTTTAATGTGTGTGTGTGTGTAAATTATTTGAATAATTTCAAAAATTCTTTCTCTTTCTTGGATGAAGTTAACTGAAAAAAAGAAAAGATTCTTAGTGAAGTTCGTTAATTATTCTCTTTAAAGTTTAGCATGTTCTGTAATAATTGCCATAGTCCTGGGAAATAATTGAACACAGCTCTGGCTTAGTCACAGAATCATAGAACCGAAGGCCTGGAAGAGACCTCGAGAAGTCATCTAGTTCAGTTCCCTGTTCTCAAGACAGGACAAAGTGTTATCTAAACCATCCCTGAAAGGTAACTGTCTAACTTTCTCTTAAAAGGCTCCAGTGATACAGATTCCACAGCCTCTTTAGCAATTTATTCTGGTGCTTAACTAAGCTGATAGTTAGGAAATTTTTCCTGATGTCCGACCTAAACCTCCTTTGGTGCAATTTAAGTCCATTGTTTCTCATCCTTTCTTCAGAGGTTAAGGAGAACAATTATTCTCCCTCCTTCTTGTACTTTTATGTACTTGAAAACTGTTATCACATTCCCACCTCAGTCTTCTCTCCTCCAGACTAAAGAGACCCAGGTTTTTTTCAATCTTGCTTATTGGTCATGTTTTCTAGATCTTTCATCATTTTTGTTGCTCTCCTCTGGACTTTTCTTTTTCTGAAACAGTGTTACACTGTTGGCTCATGTTTAGCGTGTGACCCACTGTGGCCCCCAGATCCCTTTCCATAGTACTCCTTCCTAGGCGGACATTTCCCGTTTTATATGTGGGCAATTGATTGTTCCTTCCTGAGCAGAGTACTTCACATTTATCCTTATTGAATTTCATCCTATTTACTTCAGATTATTTGTCTAGTTTGTCCAGATCATTTTGAATTTTAATCCTGTCCTCCAAAGCACTTGCAACCCCTCCCATCTTTGTATTTGTTTGTATGCAAACTTTGTATTTGTTTGTATGCAAACTTTGTATTTGTTTGTATGCAAACTTTATAAGTGTACTCTCTATGCCATTAGCTAAATCATTGATGAATATATTGAACAGAACCAGATGCAGGACCGATCCCCGTGGGGCCCCATTTAATATACCCTTCCAGCTGGACTGTGAACCACTTAAAGCTACTTTCTGGGAACAGTTTTCCAACCTGTTATGCACACACCTTATAGTAGCTCTAAGTAGATTGTATTTCCCTAGTTTGTTTATGAGAAGGTCATGTGAGAACGTATCAAAAGCCTTACTAAGGTCAAGATATACTACATCTACTGCTTCCCCCATCCACAAGGTTTGTTATGGTGTCAAAGAAAGCTTTTAGGTTAATTTGACCTGATTTATTCTTGACAAATTCATGCTGGCTGTTACTTATCACTGTATTATCTTCTAGGTCTTTGCAAATTAATTGCTTAATTATTTGCTCCATTAGTTTTCTGGGTAGTGAAGATAAGTTGATTGGTCTGTAATTAACTTTTTTTATAGATTGGCACTATATTTGCCCTTTTCCAGTCCTCTGGAATCTCTTCTGTCTTCCATGACTTTTCGAAAATAATCACTAATGGTTCAGAGATATCTGTCAACTCCTTGAGTGTTGTAGAATTTATTTAATCAGGCATTGGCAACTTGAAGGAATCTAACATGTCTGAATAATTTTTAACTTGTTTTTTCCCTATTTTGTCCTCAGATGCTATCTCATTTTCACTGGCATCCACTATATTAAGCATCCAATCTCTACTACCAAACTTTCTGGTGTAAACTGAAACAAAGAAGACATCTAGCACTTCTGCCATTTCCAGATTTTCTGTTATTTTTCTCCCACCAACCCCCATTGAGCAATGGGCCTACCCTGTCCTTGATGTTCCTCTTGCTTCTTATGTATTTGTAGAATATTTTCTTGTTACCCTTCATGTCTCTAACTAGTTTAATCTCCTTTTCTGCTTTGGCCTTTCTAATTTTATCCCTCTGTGCTTGTGTTCTATGGTTATATTCATCCTTTGCAATTTGACCTAATTTCAACTTTTTGTAGAACTTTTTTTTTTTAAATTTCAGATCATTGAAGATCTTCTGGTTAAGCCAGTTTACATTGATTTCAGTGGGATTTCTGGGTGCTTAGCGCTTCTGAAAATATGGCCATATATATCTCTCCACATAACCAGCATGCTAAATGCATTGAAATATATGTACTAAATGGATTCAAACAAATAGATTTTATACTATGGGAATGTATTTTCATGGACTGCATACTCAGAAAAAGGTTATATATTAGTTTATTTCACATATTTGTCACTTGCCACTTATTTTAGCAGAACAGTAGTTTTTATTCATTTCAGGTAGTTTAACAACGTTACCTTATTTTTAAAGCTAAATCTTCTTTAAAATAACTCCTTTTGGGGGTTTGTCTTGGATAAGCTTTGAATGACAGTAGAAAAACTGTCAACTTTTGTCAATCATTTCACTATATACTTGGCAATATGCACTTAAAGAATGAGAACAGCATAGCAGTGGTATAGCAAACCTAATTGTAGATAAATAAAAGAACACTCAACCAGCATGAGAGAATGAGGAAAAAGCTGCCTGAACAGGGTTTTGTTTTTCCATCTATCACCCTTCATTTGTCAGTGGTTGCTTGACAACATAGGCCAGAGAAGTCAGGCTTTAACTCAGTATCGATTCCATTTCATTTTGTTAGCACCTGTTTTAGTGAGCAGTTTGTATTGTGCAAGGGAGATGAATAGGTCATGTGCTTGAAAAGGAGATAAGGAATACATTTCTATTTAAAGCATTGTGCCTCAAAGTTTTCACTGTTTTCTGGTAGAAGGCAAGTAGCAATTCAATATTACAGGGTATTTGGTGGTGGTGTTGAATGTGCTTGCCAAAGTATCAAAATCAAATTCCTCATATTAAACTAAATAGCATTCAGGATCTGATTCAGTCAAAAGGTCCAAGTGTAAAAACTATTCTGATAAAAGATCATTTGATTGATCGTTCATGCCATGTTTTCAGTATTGTAACATTATCACATATGCAACTTCATTAAGTACTGAAGGAAACATAAATATAATCAGATCATAGGATTAAACACAGATATTCTGTTCAAGTTTGTGTGTGCATTCTTTCTGTCAGCATCTGTTTTTCTTAAATGATAATTTATTTTTATACGTATGGTTCTCTGAAAAACATTGATCAATATAACAGGCTTTGACCTTTAGAACCCTATCTGGTCCAAGCTATGTTTCTCCCTTTGGATACCTTGGCAGTGGAGATCATTTGAGGTATTGGAGCTAGTGGTTACCTGTACCTGTTACCTGTTTGAGCTAGTGGTTACCTGTACAGCCAGGTATAAATTGGGAGGGATGCTGGCAGGACATGCTCAGTGGGAGATTCTTGGCTTTGGAATTGACTTTCTTTCTTTGTACACCAGAGTATAGAGTTTGCAGTCTTCAGGATGTGCTGCATGACACATTCGTGTTCTTAGACATTCCTCACGGGAAAGGGAGGGTATTTGGAAATGACTGCTTGTCTGACATGAAGGGCTGGGTTGAAGTAGGAAACACTGGAAGTTTGGTATGTCAAGAAGACCATCTTTTTCTTGTAATAAGTCGTGACGGGGATAAGGCTGAGTTTGTTTGTTTTGTTGGGTTTGTCTTGGGAAGTATATTAATTACGGACTATGTCTCTTACCTGAACTTTTGGCTTCTCAGCTGCATTATCAATGAGTTATTGAATGAAGTTTAGAGCACTGGATTAATACATTATAAGTATATATAAATAAACAGTGGTGAATTACAGAAGTGAAAGGGCAATCTAAAGGGCAACCATCCTGGGTGAAATCCTGGCCTCACTGACTCTAGTTGAGGTAGGATTTCACCCACACGCATCTTATTATTTTCAAATTTTATCCTGCTCTTGTGTCTGTGCTTTCTTCCATGCTGCCCTCGATTCTTGTAATATCCTTTTATTCTTGCAGAAGAAGCAAGTTAACCCTCTTCTGTGTCATATCTCTCTTCAAATCACAATTTTGTGAAGGGTGTTTATGCCAGTCTGCCTCTTGATGATATTGATGTTATTTTATAAACAATAACTCTTCCTGCTCTGCTAGGTACTGTATTCTGCCTTCATCACATGGTGGCTCAGTGCATGTTAGATGTTCTCTGTTATGACTCTTTACGGCGCAGGCCCTGCAAAGGACTCCACGTGGGACCTATACAGAGTCCCTTTGATGTTACAAGCTTGAGCTCTAATTAGTAACCTCTTTGCTGCAGGAAATGTGCCTCATCTGTCTTTTGTACAGCATAGAGAGCACTGAGCTCAAATAATAGTTAACTCAATATCTAGGTAAAACTAAGAATGTATTATCATGCTTATTGAATCTTAGGTTGCTTCTTTCACTAAAATGAGAGAATTCTCACACCTGCTGCAGAGTTTTATATTTAGTTTCCAAATACAGACAGTATTGCATTAAGACTTCAAGGAACAGGACACAGTAAATGACTCTTGCAAGGTAGACTAGTCTTGCACAGAAGAATTGACATATAAGAAATGTCAAAATCTGCAATAAAAATGTGGTTATCAGGGCAATGAGAACTTTTTCTGAACCATTTCAGTCAAGGGTTCAATGCATTTCAATGCTCTTGGAAGTTGGCTGCTGTTTAGTGACAAGCCTTCCCCATCTTGGTTAACTTTTTGGATAATTAGCTTTCTTTTTACTTCTCAGTATATGAATTCTTGGAATGAGCAAGACTCTATAGAAAGCAATACTCCTGATATTTTCTGTAGAGTACTGCCCACAATTTTAACGACAGATTTGGTCTTGGAAGCAAATATGTAGCTGATTTCATCCACATGGACTCTCCAATTGTATTAGACACATAGCGAGAACCCAGTTCTGAACTCAAAAATAAGCATAGTGTTAGAGGCCTTTCATGTTCCCCATGCAGAAACAAGTTGTAGATGACTAGGGTGATATCATCTGGGATTTTTTCACCATCTCTCACCCTCTGGCAGTGAGGGTCCCTTAGTATTCATAGGTAGCATTCTCAGCCTGTAAAGAAAATAAAGGATGAGTTCATGCAACTAACAGTGGCCCTTTGGCTTATTATGATGGTCTGGAGCATGTCACATGAAGGCTTTCTCATCAGGAAGGATGGTGGTTGTACTGTAAGACAGTTGAAAGAAGTAATGACTGCTCGTAGAACCACCAATTTGTGGGTTTCAGGAACGCCATTAGAGTTATTTAATGTAGGTTTTCATAAACATATTTTATAAGGGAATAGTGTCATTTTTATATTTACACATAGATTTTATACATAAGTTTTATTTATTTTATTCTCGATAGCTTGAAACTCCTTTTTACAAGCCTGAAATTAAATATCATCTTCTCTTTAATTTTCACCTTGTTTTCATCTGACAGTCCTAAGTCGGTGTGTCTCCTGTCTTTCATTCTTTCCTTCCCTTCCACGTAGTCCATCATGCTTTGTATTTCTTTTATTTCCTTTTTACTATAAAAGCATTGTGATGACATAATGGGAATAAGAATTTGTTTAATCAATGTTGTTTTTGTTTATTTTAATATTTTATTTTAATTTTAATGTTTATTTTAAATTGTGTGGAAGTGGTAGTTTTTAAAAATAAAAATAAAAAAACTTCCTAGTAATAACAATGTGAAAAATGATGTAAAATACAAAGAACATTCCTTGTCATCCTACATAAATCTGAAGGTGTTATAAGTGAAAATTTGGGCCCAAGTTACCTGGCAGTGTCCCTTTTACTTACCAATTATGTAAAAACTAAAGAACATGTATGCAGTTGCTAACATTTCATATTATTGATTCTCTTGGCAATATCTGCCATTTCTTCAAGTAATACATAGGCAAAATAGTTATAGAGGGACAAATTGCAGAAACATATCTTCATAATGCTCTCTTGAGTGATTTATTTGCAGACACGTTATTCAAGAAACACTTTCCTGAAAATAGTATGTCAAGAAAAATCAACAAAGCACTGTATGGTCAGTAATATACTTTAAAAATTTTTTTTTTTACCTTTCTTCAAAATTGATCATTTGTCAGGCAATAAATGTCTAATCAATTCCATTAATAAGTTTGGGAGGAGGAGGAAGCTTTATATATGAATGGGAACATTAAAAGGACATTACATTAAATATCAAAAGAAAAATAATAAGAAACCTGGAAGCTCAGGCAGTATTAAATAAAACTCACATGCTTTTAAATTCAGCTGAATAAAGCAATATGATTTTGACTGTTTTGTCCAGGGAGAGAGTGGGAACTGAACTTTCAGTGGTTTATTCCACTCCTCTTCTGAAGATAAGTAAAAAACCTCAGTAAAACAACTGCTCAAAACCTTCAGCACTCAGTACCACCTCGAAGCCGCTAGTATCTGTCATCTTCAGCATCTTTTTAGTTATGACCAAATTGCATTTCCCAGCAAAGATATTTTTTAAATGGTGTGAGAGTTCACTTCCTGACTGCTTCAGTATTTTATTTCCGTGGCAGCTCTTATTCTTTTCCAGTGCACCACACATTCCCTGAGCACACATTTTACCTATATCTAAAAAATCACACTCTATGTCAAAAATTGAGCCTGCTCCTTGTGGGCTCTGTTAACTATTTCTACGCTCCTGTAGCCATCATCTGCATTAATTTTAAGAACCTCAGATTTCAGGGTCACCCTTATCAATGAAGCTGGCAAACCCTGCTAATTGTTTCTAATTTTATAGGCTAACAAAGGCCATGTTCAAATTCTGAGCTCTAAAGCATTGTTTTGAGGTTAGGAGATATCCATTTAAGTAATTCAGACTATCTTGTCTATAACGTTTTTTAGACTCCCTTGGTACTGGAATTCCCCATATAATATGCAGTTCCCACAACATATGCAATATGGATAGATATAAAGGATTGATCTTCCTTGTAGTCTCTTTAGCATGGACCTTTCACTTCATGCCAAACTTAAAAAAGAAGCAGCTTCTGTTGGGTTCTGAGGATTCTTTGATGTATTTGGTAGTGGAACATTATTAAATAGTTTATCCCAAGCTGCCTTCTGTTCTGAAATATCGTATCTTTTCCCCAGTTTTCACCAAATCCTTGCACTGCACCGTTGTGAGATCCAACAGGAAAAGAAGCCTGATTTGTTAAATGATTAAGCTCATTTTAGCCTCAGAGGTATCTAAACCAGAATGAAGTGGCAATTCTTTATATTGGTCCATCATTTTGGTATTTGACATGGAAATTTCTTAAGAAATCCTTGACGTATTTATAGTTAACTCAAATACCACATGGATGTTAAATACACATGTTTTTAAGGATATTCTTGTACTGAGTTCCACTGCTCCTCTGCTAGATTTTTCCTCCCAATATGTAGAACAGAACAACCTGGCAGATAGCCATAATTAGCACAATGCAATGTCCAGCCTATGTTATATCTTGTCTCTTTCCACTTAAAAATGATTTCCTTCTGCCTGATCTAACGGAAATACAACGTTGGCATAAATAATGATTTGCTACCAAAAGAGCTTAGCTTCATAATGTTTCATTAGGAATAAGTAATGCAGTCAGAGTATCTTTATTGAACATGCGTAGAGGCTAGTCTTACGTGCTGAGAGAGGCCTGTGTTTGTCCATAATAGTCTGACCCTTATGGTATGTCTACGCTGCAATTAAAAAACCCAAACCTGACCCATGCCAGCTGACTTGGGTTTATGGAGCATGGGCTTGCATGGCTGTTTGATTGTAGTGTAGACGTCCAGCTTCAGGCAGGTGTCTAGGCTCTAGGACCCTCCAGAGTGGGAGGTTCCAGAGTTTGGGCTGCAGCCTGAGCCAGAACATCTACAACTCAATTAAACAGCCCCTCAGCCTGAGCCCAAAGCAGCTGGTACAGGCCAGTTGTGTGTGACTAATTGCAGTGTAGATGTGTCTGCATTCCTGAACTCCAGATGTCTCATCATACTGGATCGCTACTAAAACCTGATCCTCTTTCTGCAGTCCCACTCATCACGCTACGTTTGAGATTCTTCCATCAGTAGTTCATTAATTATTATTACTAGATTCATCATTTGAACTATAGTAGCCCTGTTTTGCAATGTGCTGTACAGACATTGAATACAATCTGATTTCTTACATGAAAAATGTACAATCCAGGACAATTTGAGATTACAAAAGATAGTTAATACAAAGATAAAGTTATGATAACCAGTGAGCTATAGTTTTTAACCACCTCCATAACAATAGCAATATTTTTCCTAGCTATGCATGTTTGACAGACAACAAAACTATTTCATGTCTAATTAAATAAAGCATCCTGTCTTCAGATCAAAATATACTTTGTGGTCTAAGTCTGAAAATCTTGTAAAAGTTTTTTAGAAAATGAAGTCCTCCAATTTACTCCGGAGTCCCAAATTTGATAGGTTTGTTGATCAAATGTCAGTGTGTGTCAAGCAACTAAAGTAGTGAAAATTTCTACTCAAAATCTTCTAGCTGCTGTTTCCCCTTGAAGAAAGCTGTTCTCTTTTTTAAAACAAGTCTGAACTGCCATCAACTATAATTCTGTTTTAAAAGAATGACTGACTGGAACCTGCGGTACTTGCTTTCAAAATTTTATTTCTTATTTTAAAAGTCATAACTCACTTTTCATTTTGACTTTGCACTTCACCTTTAAAACATAAATTTAGCCATGGTTGGCCTCTCGTAAATTTATGTGTAGAAAATATCCATACTGTCTTCTCTGCACTGGTAATTTAATCCAAAAATATAATCCAATTTTGTTAACACTGGTTGAGTTTTGTTGCTCTAGTATAGACAAAAGACTGTGAGCTCTGGAACTTTTACCACCATGTTAATTCAACCATTAGGTTGAACTGACATAGTGTTAGAAATGCTAGAATTCCTTGGAATAGACATAGTCTATGTTTAGTCCGTAGTTTTTTTACATGTTTGGGAGGGAGTGGGATTTATAGTAACCTCACATTTTTTAACTAAACATGTCTGTTTGATAGATTTAATAGGCAAATCCTCCAGCTAGACCAGCAATAGGATTACAGTTTCCTTTAACAAGCAGTTAACAAGTTTCCCTAATATGAAATTCCAGTGGAATCATCTACATTTTAGAAGGTGAAATATTTTGTGTTTATTGAACTGGAAAGCACTGTACCTGACCCATAGTATGCCTGTCAATAAACTCAAAGCAGATGTGGTAGGACTTTCAGGTTTACATATAATATATGTACTTGCAACAACACTATCAAAAAGTTATGGCTTTGCCATCCTTTAAATGCCCAGCTCTGTCCTTGGAGGGGAGCAGGGACACTCCCGTTAAGCCTGGAGTATATATCCAAGGGCAACGCTTGGCCCTAGCTCAGATCTTAGTTAAAATTATGGGTTTGAATAATATACAGGCAAGACGATAACTGCCATCTTCACTTCACTGTGAATTAACTAGTGGTGTCTAAGTCAGAGCTGCTACTTTTTCTTCTCCTTGGGGGACTGAATGATAGAATAGAATCCTGAATACACATTTAAGACTGTCTCCTTAAATTAATTTAATACCACCTGTCAGACTGATCTGAACTAATGCTACACAATACCCTGCTTGAAAACGTGTTCATTGACAAACAGAAGCTATCAAAAGTTTATTTCTTTCAAGCAAGGAATAATTCAAGGAAAACTATTCTTGAAATTCATGAAATATTTTCAAATTTTGGTTTTTGGGGGGTTTGTAAAAATGTTTTTGTCTGGCACTTGCAGCTACTTAAAAAATTCATATGACATTTTTGGCTTATGATGTTTGTACTATGTAGGAAATCACAAAATAAACTGCAGGGTCAGCACAACTGTTAGACTGTGTGCAACTTCTGAATATCAGACAAAAGAAGCACAAAGCATTGAGGGCTGCATTGAGCGCTTTTTTCTTTCACATTGTGGGCAGGAAAAGAATTCATATGGAAAACAAAACTGGAATTATGCTTCATGCTGCATGTAGTCCACATTTCAACACTGGAACTTAGATTAAGACCAAGAAAATTGATTGTGAGATATTGGACTTAAGAATATACACCGAAAATAGTTCCCAAAGAGTGTTAAAACAAAAGAAACTGGTAATGTGTCTTCTAAGTATGTTACATTTTGCTTACCCAGCTATGAAAAATTGTAACCATTCCCTGCTGGGCAAGAACAAATATCGTCTTTCCAATTTTTATGTAATGTAAAAATATGTTACTCACCAACACATGACAATAACAAATATTTTCTTTAAAAAATTATATATGTGGTGTGTGAATATGTTGCTACAACTTGTGGTCTTTTTATGCTGAGGCCTATTGAAGCCTTTTTCGCTGCAAAATTTGGAGTGCCATTGTTCAATTGTTGAACTTGCTTTCATTTTTTGAATTCAAATAAGCTATGTAAGGCTTTTTCTTTTTACATCTAGGTCTCCCATCTAAACCATTGCTGGGACCTTATCATCCACCCCTCCTTACAGGAGGGTTAAGGTGGGCTAGAAGAAAGGGAGGGTGGCTCCCCGCTTTATCGTTCATAGAAGCCTACCCCCCGGCACCTCCATCCCATTCTTTTAATCAATACCTCCTTTTTAAGTCCTTTACCAAGCCATTTATCCAGTCACTGCATACCTTTCCTATGAAGTACCTGTCCTGGACATCTGCCCCACAATTTATATAAGAGTTATGACATAATACCCTATCACCCTTCCTGCCACATATCACAAAGCTCTCCCTGAACCCACTGTGGAGAAGGCAAAAAAAAACCCAGCTGCACCTAGGACAAACTGGTGGTAAGGGAAACATTCCTTAGAAAGAGGGCTGCTAGTGCAATGCCCGCAGCAGGTTTTGACCAAACCTAGTATTTCACCACCTAAAGGGGAGGGAGAGTGGGTGCTGCCTCAGCCTGCTCCATGTAAAAGGAGGCTTCTCCACATGGGGTTGACCCTTTTAAATTATTCTGCCCTTCTGGTTCCCAGGGGGTGGGTCAGTGTCTCCATGCTAATCCCTTCTCTCCTTTTGCAGCAATTTGACCTCTCTCCTGTCCCACAGCCATAAAGCACTGTTCCCTTCATTCAGCCAGCCAGCCAAATTTCCTCCTTCCACCCCCCACTTAAAGGTGTGAGGCAGTCACCCTTATACAGCTTAAATAATAACTTATTTCATTGGTAGTCCTATCAATTTCTGCTTGTATAGAGGTCAATGAGAACATCTCTAGTAGAATATGGTCCAAAGTATTAATTCTTCTTATACATTTCTCATATTAATTCAGCTTAATGTTTTGATGAAGCTATGAAAGAGCTGGCTCATTTTATTTTGTCTAGAGAATGCTGGTAGGGGTGATGGTGAAGTACACAAAATAATTCCAATGGTCTTGTTACTTCACAGGATTATTCCATCCTCCAGTTCCACTAGTTCTTCATCTATTATAGGAGATGGAGACCTAACTTAGTCTCAGATCTCCATAGTGAATTATAATCTCTGCTTTCTGCTGGTGGTGTAGAATACCATTTGATATTCAATATTCATGAATAATGGATATTCATATACACTCACAAATTAACTTTATAAAGCATATAAAACAGTAAAGATAAGACAAAAGAATATGCGCTATACAAAATATTAGCGACGAATCGTTTACTTTTAATATAGTTTCATAATTAATTAAAATGTACAATAAATCTATAATTTTTAAAATATAATAATGAAGACATGGCTCTCCTTATGGTACATGTCCTTTGGTCCTCATTTCCTTATGGAACAGGGAAATACAAGGTTAGACAAATATTGTGGCATTAAAGGAATGGCAATCTGACTTTGATGGAGAACTTGAACTAAAGATGAAGGAAATAAGAGAAGGAACAATGGCAGAAGGCAAAAGTAAATCAACAGTGATAATAGTGCTCAGATAAGACTCTTTGTTGAACCATAGAAATGTAGGTCTGAATGGGACGTCAGTAGGTCATCTAGTGTAGTTCCTTGCACTTATGGCAGGACTATGTAATAACTAGATCATTCTTGACAGGTGTTCATCTAACCTGTTCTTAGAAACTTCCAGTGACAGAGTCCACAACCTCGCTATGCAATTTGTTCCAGTGCTTAACTACTCTGACATTTAGGAATTTTTTTTCTAATGTTCAACCTAAACCTCCCTTGCTGCAATTTAAACCCATTGTTGCTTCTCCTATCCTCAGAGGTTAAGGAGAACAATTTTTCTCTTCCTTGTAACAACCTTTTTATGTGCTTGAAAACAGTTATTTCCCCCTAAGTCTTATCTTCTCCAGACTAAACAAACACAATATTCCAGTCTTTCATCAGAGATTATGGTTTCTAGACCTTTAATAATTTCTGTTGCTCTTCTCCAGACTTTCTCCAATTTGTCCACATCTTTCCTGAAATGCGGTGCCCAGAACCGAACATGATACTCCAGCTGAGCCCTTATCAGCAGAAAAATTACTTCTTGTGTCTCGCTTACAATACTCTTGCTAATATATCAGCTGTGTTACACTGGTGACTCATATTTAGCCTGTGATCCACTATAATCCCCAGATCCCTTTCCATAGTACTCCTTCCTATGCAGTCATTTCCCATTTTGAATGTGTGCAGTTGATTGTTCCTTCCAAAGTGGAGTACTTTGCATTTGTCCTTATTGAATTGCATCTTATTTATGTCAGACCATTCTTCATCTGGAATGAAGATCTGTAACAGGAATGCAAACATATTTAAAATGTTCCTGCATGGAACTTGACAGGTTTTTACCTTCTTTATTTTTGGCTGATAAACAACATAAGGAAACGTAAATAAGAGAAGGCAGTGGACTTTTGGACATCCACTAAGGATAATTTTACTGTACTATACCAAATGATTTGCATCTATAATGTCAGACAAAAATTGTGGACAACTTTTTCTTCTGACAGTTGAAAACTGAGGAGTGAAATGGTCTTTTGTTGTAGTTTAGAACAACATTGATTTGAAACAAGTGATATGCAAAGCACAGATTTTCATCAATGAAATGATGTGGTTTGAGCCCTTAGAATGAAGATCTCGGAATACAGTTTTGTCTGATATAAAATCAATGGTGACTGAAATTGGGGGTAGAAAATAAAGTTGGAGAGTCACTGGACAGCCAGTGCGATTGTGTGCAGGAATTAGCTTGTTAGAAAAGCTGCAAGATTCAGATGAAAATTCAAAATGGAGAAAAAATTAAGAACTCATTCAAATTCCTCAGATAATATTAGTGTTCTTTTACATTTACCATCCTTTTAAAATAAATTTTAAAAAAAGCAAAACCAAATACCTCAAAACAGGATGCATGATGTATTCCCTTCTTCCCCCTTTTTAGTGCAGGTCTTTTTTTTTTTTTTTTTTTAATTAGTTATATGCAGTATTCCCCCTGTTGCATGCTTTTGTAATGAGGTGTTGTACTCTACCAGTCTGGGGAGTAAGTGTCTCTGGGTTGGATGTATTCAATACAATTTTCAAGAACATTATTTAAATTGCAAGAGGAAATGGTATTGCTAATTTTTCCTTCTCCATAACAATAAATGTCTTAGCATGGTTTTAGTAGTTACTGTGCTGTGGCCTGTAATATTGTTTTGGGCTCATCAAGCTGAAAGTTTCATTATAAAGTATTAGTAGTGTTGTCTTAGTTACCCAACAACATTTGATTTGATCACATGAATAAGATGTCCACCACTACCTGGACAAGATGTCCTCTACTGAACTAATAACATTAACTTTTTTTAAAAAATGTAAAACAGGGCAACAAAGCAGAGTTGTTCAAATTAGATTTCAAATGCCTGTTCTTTCTAGTGTGAATTTGTGCTGGTTTCTGTAATTCTATCTTATTGAGACCTTCATGGATGAAGGGACATATCCCTATTTATTTTACTACTTTTATTCTATTGTATCCCTGTTTTATTTTTCAGTGACCCTCTTTGTCCTTGCTGCTGCTTTTCCTACGCTACCCCCCAAACAGAAACTAATCTACTGGGGTGTGTGCAGCCTCCCATGGAGCTTGAAGACTTTTGTGGTTTTATTCCTGAAAGTAAAGCTAATATATGCTATTTTTCCCTCCAGGAAACTGAAGCAGCAGTTCAAGCTAAACAGCTGGATGTGGAAGGGATTTTGTCTAAAGGGCATTATTTATATAAGGAAAAACCAGCCACTCATCCAGTAAAGGTAATGAAACAACTTTTAGTAATATCCATTATCACATAATGTTATGTTTCCCCTATTGTATTCTTGTCATTGATGTCATCTATTTAAAATCAGTTAAAGAACTTGGAAAATAATTTTGGCTCTGTTCTGCAACAGCATAGGCAGAAATAACGTTATGCTCAGAGCCAGAATTACCTATATACTGTGATACTAAGTATTCCTTTCTGCATTGGTGTTCAACCACCTTGTCAAAAGAGTAGTTCACATTAAAAACAAAACACAACAATGCATGCTTACCCGCACCATTAACGTCAGACCACTCTATTCCAAACGAGGCTTACAAACCTCCTGTGGAAAAAGTTTTTATTTTTTTGTAGAGGGAAGCAAGAGCCAGGCCAGAGAAGGTCCCCTCTTCTAGACTTTTCTTACAGTAAGGGGAGGAGGAGGCCAATTGAGACTATTGCCTTCTCTTGTGAAGTGCCTGTGAAATATCACCCATTTGGAGGAAAGGATGTTTTGTTAGAAAAGCCTGAACCCTCTCAATTGCTCTCTCGGGGGAGCGCATTCTCCAATTTCTTTTCCCAGTATGGGTATCAGATTAAAGAGGATATCACTCACATGGTATCATAAGGTACTGATGCACAAGGATAATTGTCTCTATTTACTGAATAGAACAGGCCACCCATCTCTTCCACATCACAGTCCAGCTATTTTTGGATTGGAATATTGAAAGAGGGATGGAAGCCACCACACAAAAACACTATGGTCAAAAAACACTATGGTCAAACATAGCCATAAAGACAGTCTGACAAGATGCTATTTCCTGTGTGTTTTATTCCTTATATTTTTGTATATGGCAACAAATTATCACTGGACACTATGATTAAATGTTCTTAAAAGCATCTAACAGTGGCTTATTGATCAGTCCAAATTTCTACTGCAATTGCCTCTTGCAGGGCTGAGAGATAGCAAGACTCACCCTCATATTTAAAGCTTCAGAACAGCACAGGTCAATAATGTCATTATACCAAAATGGTTTGTCCTTGCAAACAAAGTTATTGTGACTTATATTCTCTGTAAGGTCACATACTTCCGTTTTTGTTCTTCTGCTTGTGCTTACTTACTCTGAAATGTATTTGCAGTTAAGTTTCCTACCACTTAGAAAATCTTCCTTGTCACCTTTAAATTTTATCTTTATCTTAAAAAATGAATACATATTTATTTAATACTATTTTTTTTCTTTTTCCTTTTTTCTTCACAGAATCCCTGAGAACTGTTTTTCCTCCTTGATATCTTAGATTTTTTTTAAATGATCAATATTCTTTAATATTTAGAATTGGAAACCTTTAGCAAACATCCAAAGAGGTGAATTCAAGCTGATTTTAAACTAGTCCCCTAATGAAAGTGTGCAGCCACAGAGCTTTCGACTGTGTTATTCCGTTTTCTTGGCTTAAGAGGGGAGCTATTATTATTAGGAATAGGCACGTTTCACCTGTGCATTGAGTGGATGATGGAACAAGTGATCATTGCATTTACACACTGAGATTGACTGGAGTTATAATCTTAGGATGCTACATGCCACATCTTAATGAGTAAGGTGTTAGCACCAATAGCAATAGACTATTGCTGCTGGAGCTTTTAGTTTGCGAAACAAATATTTGGTATGTCCAAGCAGCATGCTTAGTCCTATCCATTTTATTTAGAGATTCCAGTAGTAGAATTGCTAGAGATATTTTTAATGGAATCAAACTCCTGTATTATATATGGTGATTGCCAGGTGCTATTGCGTAATTCTAAACAATACTGTCCCTTAAACAATAATTTTGTGGATGACATTATATAATGTGCCTGAGTGGAATACCTGCAAGTTAATAACTATTTGTGGAGTGTAGGGAATTTCACTTCTGATCCACCTCTAATTGCATTTCACTTTTTTCATTACACTCTGCCGTTCAGTTAATTGATCAACCTGTGAAGTTAATTTCTGTCTCAGTGACTATCTGTTGTGCTGTGAGTAATAGATATGTGAACGTACAATGTCAGAATGTGAAATTGCTTTTTTGATGTAATGTTACTGGGTTTCCACCCATTTATATTGAGTGGCCCCATTGTGGCGGTTCTTACTGAGTAAACTCCAGTACCGATCATTGTTTGTAAGTCCCAAGGTAGTCTTTACAGCTAATACGATTCCTTTCTCTGCAGCAAAGGTGCAGTTGAAATTGTAATAACTTTGTCTCTTGCTTTAGGTTAAATTGCATGAATACAAAAATCTATATTAAAAAAAATTATTAAGGTTGTAAAATGAAACACTGAAAAGTTAGGAAATGTCATAATTAAGGTTGCCTGTGCTTCCTTAATTTGGCCCCTAGTGCATATGCATTATGAGACAGTCTTTAATTTCATGATCACATACTGTTTTTTCCACAGGACCCCTACATCATTCTGGGATGGCAAAAAGCACACCCCCTGCCTTTTTCAAGCACCTCCTGCTTCAAAGATTGGGAGGCACTAGAGCATTTTACAGGAAAGGTCTCAAGAATTTTTTAACGTGGGCAAAACAACATTTTTTTTCTCTAGCAAAGTTCTTGGAAGTAAATAAGCCATTTTGGTTGCAATTTTCCAATACACTTCAGCCTGAGTTAAATACCTGATGTGAACAATTCCAGCTCATTAATTTTTGGCTTTTTGTTTAATATTTGGCAAAGTTATGAGCAACTGAAAACAGGGGCCTTGTAATGTCAGGCACCTTTAATAATAGGTGATGTTCCCAGCCACACCTATAATAAGTTATGACTAAATTTCCTTTTTGACATATAAATATCTTTGTGAAATGTTAATGCACTTAATGTTTAAACAGGATTCATATTAACATGTGGCATGTTGGTTTGGACAGGCACTGCAGAGGGTATCCCACCCCTGCATTTAATGTGATTCACAGGTGCCTGTCCCCTCACCTAAATTAAATTAATTTGGAATTTTACAGGCTTTTTTCGGATGAAAAACTATTGATTTAATATAATTTGATCAAGATACCTGCATTACATTTCTCTCTCATCTAAAGTACAGTGGAAGTGGAGAATCACATGGTGTGAATTGCCCAAGAATAGGAAGCACAATACATCTCTTCTGTCCTGTTTGAAATGTATATAAAAGGTTATACCTATGGGGAAGAGAATCTAACACAATACAGTAGCTAAACAGTGAAATGTAAGTGACCTTTCCCATCATTATGTTTTGTCAATTTCAAAAGCTGGGGCTCTGTCACTTCACACATAGTTCAAGCTTTGTATAGCTAAAAGGGCTTTTTTCCCCAATTTATTATTTTTGATTTAATAATAATAAAAATATAAATATCTACACTGATGCCTACATTTGGCCAAATGTTTATTCCCCCACCCACTGACATAAAATAATTGCTGAGGACAAGAACACAAGAGGGTAATTACAATCTGCCAACCATCATTGCATCAGATAAGAGCAGTAAAGTGACAGCATCATTAGTCATTTTCAGTTACAGTCAGTCACAGCCAGAGATGTTTTATTCTTCCACCTGCTTTTATTTTTTTTAATTACCTAGATTAAACTACCTGCCTTTTCAAACAAACACTGTTGCCAGAATCAGTGTTTGTATATTACCAAGCAATCTTCATCAATTCCTTAATGTCTTATTGCCTTCATAATGACAGTCTAATGAATGTAGCTTTGATTGTTTAGATAGCCTGTCTTTTCCATTTAAAAATTCTTGTCTGCCAGTCCCAGTTGAGCTGTTCTTTGATAAGATGGACAATGAAAACCTCCTATTGCCATAGTGTTTGTCTTCTTTTGCATGAATTCATGATCCTAGAGCATTGCATATAAACTGCCTTGCTTATAAGGATCATGCTTTAAGTGTTTTCAAACAAGGATTGAATTTTGATTTAGTAAACGTGACCATCTGCTTGCGTACCCAGGATTGTGAATTACTTTGTCACTGCTCTTAGCCTCAGTAGTTATGAGTTTTGTTGGTGCTAAGATATGTTTCAGCTCCCTTACATACCAGCTTGTTTGCCCTTCCAGCAAACTCTTCAGGAGACTGTCGTTCCAAACCTTGCCTAGCAAATAACAATCAGTGAATCCTTATTCCCAGTTCTTCAGGGACATTTCTCTGTAGCCTCAATGAGGTCTTTCATTGAGCGCCCAGAGAAGTTTGCGGCTCCCTTAAAAAGACAGTAGCCAGCAACTTATTACCGTAACTGGTATTAACAGACACTCTATTTTAAGCAAATTGGTTAAAAAACAAGTTTATTAAACAAAAAGTGCTAGGTTTAAGGAATAATGACCGAAAGGGTTACAAGCAAACAAAAGTAAAAATACACTTCTGAGAGTAAAACCTGTTTTAACAACCTAGAGTCTCTTATTCAAAGAAGTGTTTCTCCCCAGATATTTTCAAGCATAGATCATCAGATTTTCTGGCCAGGACCCTTCACAAAATGCTGTGTGCTTGGCTTTTTTGTCTCTTTAGGTGAAGGATGACAAAATGCTTTTTTTCTCCCTCTTCTTATAATTCACTGACCCTGATTTAAGAGGCATGAAGGCTTCCAGGGGGAACAGTTGAGCCTGTTAAATGGTCATCTTGCACCACTTGCTCCCCTGATGGCTTTGTTTCATTGATACCCAGACTGAGAGAAGCAAATACACATTCCTTTTTCTAGGGTAGACTGGGTGTATGCATTGCTTGCCAAGCCCATTTTAAGAACATAATTCTAGCACATATTTATAACTCCTTGTACACACCATGTACATACATCACACGATAATTTTCGGGACCAGTGTATTATCAGTTTGTATACAATACCTTCCATGACACCTTTTATATACAGATTATGGTGTGTGTGTTTTAAGAGGGTAGTGAGTAGGTCAGGCTGGGTAAGAGTTGCTGACACAGAGCAGTGAACCACCAATGGCCTCTTTGTCATGGTAAGGCATCAGTAACATATTTGTTTATCTATAATTAATTAAGCATGTGTTTCAACAATTGCCATGTGTAACACCCAAATTCTAGTCATTAAACTTATCTTTATCTATGTCTACGAAGCACTGCCTTAGACCTATGGTATTATATAAATGTTGCTTGATGATGGAAATTGTAGTAAGAAGTGAGAGCTTAAGGTCTGGAACCTAGCAGAACGGGCCAAGGCTTAGGGCCTAAGTGGAAAAGGCCAAGTTAACAGGAGTATAAGTGGAAAAAACCAAGTTAACAGAAACCAGCCTGTGAATTTACGACCTGACTGAAACTGGCACAGAGAAAACACATTTCCAAAATATTTCTAATATTGGGGTCACCAGTGTTGTCAGCGTTGTTAGTGCTGTTGGTGCTTGTCAGTGTAGGCTGCATAGAATCATAGAATATTAGAGGTGGAAGGGACCTCAGGAGGTCAGCTAGTCCAACCCCCCGCTGAAAGCAGGACTATCCTCAGCTAAATCATCCCGGCGAGGGTCTTGTCAAGCCTCAGCTTAAAAACCTCTAAAGATGGAGATGCCACCACCTCCCTAGGTAACCCATTCCAATGCTTCACCACCCTCCTAGTGAAAAACTTTTTCCTAAAGTCCAACCTAGACTTCCCCCACTGCAACTTGAGACCGTTGCTCCTTGTTCTGTCATCTGCCACCACTGAAAACAGCCTAGCTCCATCCTCCTTGGAATCCCCTTTCAGGTAGTTAAAGGCTGCTATCCAATCCCCCCTCATTCTTCTCTTCTGCAGACTAAACAGGCCTAGTTCTTTCAGCCTCTCCTCATAAATCTTGTGCTCCTGCCCCTTAATCAGTTTTGTTGCCCTCCACTGGACTCTCTCTAACTTGTCCACATCCTTTTTGTAGGGGGGGCCCAAAACTTAACACAATACTCCAAATGCGGCCTCACCAATGCTGAATAGAGGGGAATAATCACTTCCCAAGATCTGCTGGCAATGCTCTTACTAATGTAGCCCAATATGTCATTAGCCTTCTTGGCAACCCGGGCACACTGCTGACTCATATCCAGCTTATTATCCACTGTAACGCCCAGATCCTTTTCTGCAGAACTGTTGCCTAGCTCGTTGGTCCCCAGTCCGTAGCTGTATATGAGAGTCTTCCATCCTAAGTGCAGGACTCTGCACTTGTTTTTGTTGAACCTCATCAGATTTCTTTTGGCCCAATCCTCCAATTTGTTTAGGTCCTTCTGTATCCTATCCCTCCCTTCCAGGGTATCTACCACGTCCCCTAGCTTAGTGTCATCTGCAAACTTGCTGAGGGTGCAATCTACCCCCTCTTCCAGATCATTAATGAAGATGTTGAACAAAACCAGCTCCAGGACCGACCCCTGGGGCACTCCACTTGTGACTGGCTGCCAGCTAGACATGGAGCCATTGATCACTACTCATTAAGCCCTTTGCTCTAGCCAATTCTCTATCCATTTTGTAGTCCATTCATCCAACCCATACTTTTTTAACTTGCTGATCAGAATACTGTGGGAGACTGTATCAAAACTTTTGCTAAAGTCAAGGTATATCACGTCCACGACTTTCCCCTCATCCACAGAACCAGTCACCTCTTCATAGAAAGCAATCAGATTGGTCAGGCATGACTTTCCCTTAGTGAATCCATGTTGACTGCTCCTGATCACCTGCGTCTCTTTTAAGTGCCTTAAAATGGATTCCTTGAGGACCTGCTCCATGATTTTTCCAGGGATTTAGGTGAGGCTGACCATCCTATAGTTCCCTGAATCCTCTTTCTTCCCTTTCTTGAAGATGGGCGCTATATTTGTCTTTTTCCAGTCATCTGGGACCTCCCCCTGTTGCCACGAGCTTTCAAAGATAATAGCCAATGGCTCTGAAATCGCATCAGCTAACTCCCTCAGCACTCTCAGGTGCATTGCATCTGGCCCCATGGACTTGTGTATGTCTAATCTTTCTAAATAGTCCTGGACCTGTTCCTTCAGCACTGTGGGATGCTCACCTCCTCCCCATTCTGTGCCGCCCAGTACAGTAGTCTGGGAGATGACCTTGTCTGTGAAGACACAGGCAAAAAAGGCATTGAGTATCTCAGCTTTCTCCACATCCTCTGTCACTAGGTTGCCTCCCCCATTCTGTAAGGGGCCCACACTTTCCTTAATCTTCCTCTTGTTGCTAACATACCTATAGAAACCCTTCTTGTTCCCCTTCACATCCCTTGCTAGCTGCAACTCCAATTGCGCTTTGGCCTTCCTGATTTCATTCCTGAATGTTCGAGTAGTATTTTTATAATCCTCCCTAGTCATCTGACTGAGCTTCCACATGCATGCATGTGTCCCCGTGTAGGTGCTGTCCTGCTCTGCTCAGGTAACCAAGATAGCACTTATGATCGAATGAATCAACACGATCATGGATTTGCTGAGCAATGAAGGCACCCGGGCCAGGTTTATTGCAGTTGAAGCACAAATTCAAAGTAAATATAACATTTCTTGAAGAGACTGCTAACCTTGTCACCAAAGCTGTGGTGGTATTGTTACCGCATCTTTTATTCACCTTCACTTTCACAAATATGATCCTTTTTAAATGAGTGAAAATTTTACAGCATCATGCTAGTTTACCGCAGATGCAGAAGTATATTAAAATGTAATTCTGTTTGAAGGATTTAGAGATAAATACTCCCTTGCACATTCTACAGTGGCTTAAATATTACATTTTCTGGCATTAACTTTCTGCATTGTGTCATAGTTAGGAACAGATCTGTGACCCATGTCTATGTGAGTGAGTGAAGCAATTACAAAAATGAGATTTTTATTTGGGAGGACCAAGACTATACATAAGAAAAATATAACTTACCAAATTATTTAAAAAGATTAGGCCTTAGTTGTGTAATCTTTTAACATTAGTTAAAGAGCTTTCTGCTATATTTAATGAATAATTATTAGTGTAGCTCTCTTTTTGTCAGCTTCAGTTCTGGGATAAACACACGAGGGTTAAAACCTGTTGAATGGACTGGAGCTATTGACCATGTGGAAAAAATGTTTGCATGTGTGCACATACAAATCCACCCATGCCTACTCGGAAACATAGCATAAATATAATGGTGATACCAAAATGATAAAATAGCAGTCCATTTGATAAATTTATCATGCACCTTTGATTGTGTCATCTGCCTTTTCCTCATGAATCCATTTCCATTGGGACTTAACTCAAATATTTCAAACTTTGAGCAGCTTAAGCAACTACAATTAAATAATAATAATAAAAATAATTAATCTGTTACAAAGATGTTATCATCTAGCCCCAAATATGGAATTTCTTGTGAAAGTTGTGAATGCTGAATGTGAATTGCTGACCTGTACCAAAAGCACAAATTACTACATGTTCCTCTCCAGTCCTGCCAACAGAATATTCGTCCCCTCCCGCAAAGCAAGGAAGAAGCGGAGTAGAAATTGTTAGCAGAGCACTGTCTGAGTTAAAATGCCTCCCAGGGCTATTCCCGGAGTGATGCAGTTTATGTCCCATCCTCTTGCTCAGTTTTGGACCTAGAGTCATACTCTAGCTGTCAGTGCTCAACATTATGCACACAGAATTTAATATTATGCTACTCTAAAACATTCATAAGACACTTTAATATATGTGTAATGTGCAGAATATGTCATAGTATTGCCATTTGTTTGGGATGACCTAAATAACTTGTGGCTTCATTAGCAAAATGATTAGAGCCCTGCGGGAATACAAAATTTGTATCTGCATCCAATCCATGATCCGCAAACATGGCTCACAAATATAAAGCAGATATCCACAGATTTGCAGGGCTGTAAAAATGATGGTCATCCCAAATTTCTGCTAATAAAACTTGATAAACCACACTTCTGTGTATTACAGGTAACAAGTATGAAATTGGTCTGTCCTCTTCAAGAAGGTTATGGAACTATTTATCCCTTCTCACTCTTATCTGGGAACAATACATTATTGTCCTTCCTGTTAATGCAAAATGGTTCCTGTTTCTAGATTGTTGTTGGGCAGCTCCACAATATGAAAAACCTGTGTATATGCAATGATAGAGATACTCTGCCTGAATATGAAATATAAATAAACATGGTGCATTCTTTTAAAGTAATAGTGCTGAAGACATCTAGTTTTCCTTTGTATAGCAAATGCTACCTCTTTTAAAAAATATTTATTCAATTAATAATGTGCATATTTTCCTGTTCTAGAGAAAATTAGAAGACTTGAGTGCTGACTGGACGGCAGTAAAACATTTAATTCAAGCACTAAAGGGAAAGCCAGCTTCAGGAGCATCTGGACTTATCCCTTCTGGTTTCTGTAAGTACTTCAGTATTGATACATTTTAAATGGATGTACAAGTGCAAATAAAAACATAGAAATATGTTATGAAAATTAAGGCTGAGACTTTTAAAGCTGATCCCGAGGGACATGGACGCCGCCATGCAGTGTTGAAAATTCTCAGCCAGTATGTATACAACAAGAGAAATATGGTTTTGAATTTTGTTCATTTTTCACACTTTTGTTTTTGTATTGTATAATGTGCCCCAGCTGCTAAATTAATGAAGAGGGCCTGACCCACTGATTATAGTTGGCTTTTTAAAATATTACTTTTTAAAAACATTTTAGGAATTAGGGTGACTTTAGAAATTTCCATTTCATTGTCCTGGAAATGCTTTTAGTGCTTTCAGGGTCATAGACTAGTAAAGAAGAGCATGCCATGATGGGAGAGATGCAAGGTGCAGTAAGAAGAAGGAAGATCTGAACTGTTATCTGCATGTTTTGTTTTTGTATTATTTATTTTCTAAGTATCTTTTTTACACTAGTCTTTTTGTAGATAATGTGTGCATCAAAATCCGATAGCAGAGAAACCCATGGCCTCTAGCAGTGGCCATGTGTCTCTAGCACCTCAAAAAAGAAAAGCCTGATGTATAGGAAAGTAAACATTCCATCTTCTAAACAGAACTAAACATATCCACAGATTTTGCAGGATTGAACCTAATAAAATCAAGAGACAGCCCTGGCTCCACCAAAATATGGCCATTTGTACACCAGTTCAAACAATGCAGACATCTCTTTCATGACACTTAGAAATGTAGTAATTCGGAAGTGTCACTTAGTTTTGTCAGGGTTCTGGTAGCAAACTTTTCACTTTATTATAAGAAGTAAACAAAGTAGTGGTTTAAAAATGACTCTATAAAGCAAGGAAATTGCCTTACATTGATTTTGTAGTGAGATGTGAGCAAGTTAGAGAATCTCATTTAAATACATGGCAGAACTGAATAAATTGTAAAAGCATTTTTTTTTAAATATTTTTTTTGTTGCCATTTTGGGCCACTAAACTAACTATTTTAGGTTTTGCATTCAACTGGTTATGTCAGATTCATTTCTTTTATGAGTTGTAAATTTGTTGTTACAAAGATAATGGAAAGAACAAGAGAAGAAAGAGGATATGGCATAGAAGTACAAATTTGTACACTAACTCACTATTTTTAATCTCAGAATTGCAAAGTTATGTATGTTCCTTACTTACAGCAGTAGAATGTTAATTACCAGCATTTCTTAGCTTAATGAGATGAAAACATAAATACAGAAAGTGAAGGTACTGGGGTTTTATAAAGGATTGGGCAAGAACTAAGACTGGTTTGCTTTCCAGTTTCTTTCCACTTACTTGAGACTTAATTTTACCCATAATATGTTTTAGCTGCCATTTGCCTCTGTCACATGAAACTTCAGGAGATGGGATGCAGCTAGTACCTTTTCATGCCATTTAACAAGTCCTTTGAATTCACAAAGAAAACGTGGGTGAAGCCCACTTTTGGCACAGAGAGAAAATGGCACATGTTAATAAAACTTCTTGCTCTGCATTTACTTCTGAAAAATGTTGAGACCATAAGACATATTTCTCATGTACTATATTATTACAACTAATAAACTCTCTAAGTTTCTTTTGGCCATTTAAATCCAGCCCACAGTCAGTTTCATGAACTCTGTGCTGGTTTGCAATTAGGATGGCTCTAAGTTGATTGGAAACTGAACTTTACTTTTATCCAGCGTAATGGTAGAACTACTAAGTAAGTGCAGCCAGCTCTTCGGGTTCCATCCTTATGGACCGCTTGCCTTCTGGTCTCATTTCACTACTTAGTGCTTCTCTTACTTTGTGTCTATATTTACGAGTAAACAGTATTTTAAGATCATATTAAAATATGATTCTGAATAAACTGGGCCAAAACTACGTTAGAACCATTTTTAAAACACCTTTCTTTAGATGCTCCCGGTTGTACAATTTGTGCTCTGCTGGGCTCATCCACACCGGCGCTTTAAACAAAATTAGATTCCAATGTATCAAAACTCTGTTTAAACCAATTTTCAAACACTGTTCTCTTGCATGTGTAGTTGGGTAAATATATGGCTTTTGAAGCTGGTGCTCCTTCTCTTCATGTATATTGCATTCTAATAACACTGGACAACAAATTTTTTCGAAAGTGTTGCTTCCTCAGAATCTATTTTTTATTATGCTAGACTGCATGAAGCTGAACACAAATATAATTTCAGACTGCTTATATCATGTAGGAATTTGGAGAAACAAGAAATTGACTTTTATTGAATAATGCATTTAATCTCATAATGGTGCGGATGCTTTGCAATAGTTCAACTGAGCTAAAAATGTTTTGTTGATGATTTTCGTTTGTACTCAGTGTCTGAGGCTTCTCATTTAAGTGTCCAACAATAATCAGCCAGCATTGATGGATTCCAGTTGCCCTGATACCGTTTTTCCATGATCACAATGTCCTGGTGAAACCTTTCACCATGCTCGGCACTGACAGCACCAATATTTGCAGGGAAGAAGTCTAAATGCGAATGCAGAAAATGAATCTTTACTGACATGTTTCACTTCATGGTTTTGTATGCTTGAAGCATGTTGTCAACCAGCTGCACATACTTTGGTGCTCTGTAGTTGCCAAGAAACGTATCGTGGCTGTTGCAACATTGGCAATACATTTTGCTATCACGAATCCTCCTGAAAATACAATTGCTTTATTATTGTGAGTACACGCAATATGCTATGCGCATAGAGCATGCGCATCAATGTGAATGCAAACTGATATAAATGCAATGCATAGAACTGTGTGTGTGAAATGCTTTTATAGCCTTTCTAAAACCTGTCCTGCCAGCATGCGCCCTGCCTAAGCCTTTGCATGTTGTGTGGCTTGCACTAAGTGCAGTGTCACCGCATGCCCAGGCATGCTTGGATACAAGATAGAAAACTTTTCAGCTTACATTGTGGGCAACATTTTAATAGATTTAAATTATGAATTGAAATAACAAATATAGGTGATTTCAAAAACGTTACATGAGAGGGAAATTTCATTGTGATTTTCATAATCAGCAGCCCAAAATCCATTGGATACACCCAAAAGTATTCAAGAAGCAAAATCTTTGTTGTTCAGAGTAATTACAAAAATCTGAGGAATATGTTGATAGTTCCACACAGTTTTAACTAGCATAAAACACCAAGCATGATATCCTAGTCCTGTCAAAGTCAATGGAAGTTTTGCTATTGAATTAATGGTCCAGGATTTCACATTGTATCTTCAGGTGAAACAAAGAAAAATCTGTATATGAAAACTGACTTTCAGAGAAAAAATCCCAAAGAATGTATTCACTACAGCACAATGTGTTAACTACTACTATATGGAGGGGCCTTAGTCACCCTGAAAACTAGGTGAACTATAAAAGTGGAGCCCAGAATTAAGGATGGCACTCTATTGTGGTTTGAAAAGACCTCTGTGTAGCAGTGGCAGTACTTCTAGTTGATTATTATATTCTGTAGCAACTTGCGTGACAGCCAGAATGTATCTATATGTCAAAGCAGAAAACGATGAAATAAATAGCTGGTCTTGCTACCTTGTCAGGTGTCAGTCTGTCTAGTTACAGGGCTTTTGTAAGGGGGCCCTTGTGTCTTGTGTCTCTCTCCTTGAGAGGAGATGATGTGGGGGTGAGGAACAGGATAGAAGTGTGTTTATCATTATTTCTGTAAATGTGTGCATGTCTGTGTGTAAGAGTTTCTTGGACACACAGAAGGTACTACTACAAAGGTTGCTAATATCCCACTGGGTCAATATGGCTTCGGGCATAATGAACAAAGACTACTTTTCCACGTGGGAAAGTGTATTTAGCTGAAGGCTACGTCTGAAACCTGAGCTAAACTTGACTTCCCAGGGAAGATGATTCAAAAGGCAAATTGTGCTCACTATCCATTGATAGTTGGAACATGAAATTACATGAACATGACTAACCACACATCTCTGTGCCTTATGCAGTATGAAAAATATTGTAAACAGAGAGGGAAAATGCAGGGTCTCCCTGGTTGTATAATGTGCTAATGCACTGTGGAGACAAATTTCATTAATCTCTTTATACACATTAATACATCATATTTCATCTAAAAATGCTGCATTTGTATAAGTTCAGATATACTATATAAGGTAAGGTGTGTGTGATAGCATAATTCATTTACATACAATGTGGATTTATTTTTGTAAGTTTGTTCAAAATTCTTTTGATCACATTTTTGTTCAGTAAGGACACCTGACATTACAATTCCTTAAAGCATTCTTTGAAATATCCCGCTTTGACTGAGCTGCAGCAAATTTTTAAAGGCAATGGAACATTGAAAACATAAATATCACACTTCTGTCTGAAAATGTTTTGCCTCCTATTTTTACAAGTCATGCCTATAATTACTATAATTGAAAGTAACTACAATTACTTTTCTCTATTAATGTAGTTGGTTTAATTCATGCATTTGACACTTCGTATACCGCCAGTTTCACTTTTCTCCTGAATATTTAGTCAGGCAGCTTGTTTGTGTGGGGATTTCAGCAGGAAAAAAAGCAACCAAGAAAAAATAAAAATGTGTTTCTGAAACCAGAAACCAGGAGCAGGAGGACTTAGGATCAGGTATACTACTGAAAATACTTTTAACTCGTTATTTTAAAATGGCCTCAATTTTGGGTTTGTGTCCTTTTAAAATTTTACATGTTAGCAGGTCTTGATTAAGATCTTTGCCTTTGATAGGTTTGAAAAAAAAGTTTGTCTAGCAAAGAGATGAATTGAATCTCCTACACTTGCCTTTTGAAGGTGTTGTTCAGGTTTTCTTTGAAAACAAGGATTGAGAGTGATCGTTATATGAAAAGTGTTTGCCAGAGGTGAGGTGGTGTTTTTTGTCTTCTGTCATTTTTCTGTGTGAGTTAACTCGAGAGCATCGTGGTTGTCTGGTTTCACTTAGATTGTTGTTGTTGTTGCATTTAGTGCACTGAACAATGTACACCACATGTGTTATTGGTAGTTAAGAGTGTGAGAAATCCACAGCTATATTGTATAGGACTTAATAGAAATGTTGTACCTATGCCTCCAAAAGTGTGAACTCATGAGAGCATTCCTCTTTTGTTGTTTTAATTCCCTCCTTTCTTATTTTTATTTTTAAATCTAGAAAACCAAATGGAAAAATGAATACATTGATGCAACTTTAAGGTTAAATAGCCAAAATAATATTTAAAGAATGCAAAAATTAGGAATCCTGCAACATCACTAATGCAGCTTTTCTGTGTGTGTGTTCAGCATTTAGCACAATAGGGTCCTAGTCTGTGACTAGAGCTCTTAGGTGTTACAGTAATACAATTTATATTCAGTACTGATTGTTTCTGGGGACCATAGAAAAATACCAAATAAAAAAAACACATCATCTTTGATCATACACGATATTAGAAATTAGTTTTGTCTTTGGTAGTCTTTCACAGCTGTAGCCCTCTGAAATTGTCACTGTGTTTACAGTACACAAAGTGTTGTACCCTGAAGTGGTGTTCTACGAGTGCAGCCAAAACAGCCTGGTGCAAGCAAGAAGCCCTGCTCTACCCTGAGGCTGGGTTATACAAACAGAAAAAGGAAATTGAGGAGGGGGACCAGAATCCATTTTGACTGTCACAGGTTTTTCTGACAGAGTTTGGTTGCTCTGGTTCAAGGTTCTGTGGTATGCGCCTTATAAAATGACTTAAGCTGCTCCGCCCCTGACCAGACACCTAAGGGAAAGGGAGAAAGCTGGTCTGTAGGATGGGGCCACTTTTGGAGGCCTTCTGAAAGGGGGCATGTTTGCCTGTTAGTTTGTTGTTGGCCTCCCCCTGCTTGGATCCCATACATGTACATATGAAGACATCCATTCATGTAATTTTAAATTAAGTTTCTCAAAGTAATGTGACATTGTCAATATTGTATACTTTATTGTGTGTGTGACAGATATACAACCTCCTGGATAAACCATATTGAATTAAGTTAAATTTTATTTGATTAAGTGTAAGTATTTTAGGAGTTCATTGTATTAAAAAAGCAAATGTTTATGTACTATTAAGGGACAGTATGTGTTTGTGACGTTGGCCTCGAGCGCAGCCTAGCTGAGATTGGTCAAATTGGGGTAAACTGCAGAGAATGGGGCCAATACTGGTGTTATTCTTCCATAAGATATATCAAGCCAGCAGCAAACAGCTTCTGATTACCTCACTGGTTATTCAAAACACAGTTCCCTTAATGCTATCCAGCCCTCTGATTTCTACCCAGAGAGCCAAGTCAAATATGGAGATTACTAGAATCTTTGTCCACCATATGTAAAAATGTTCTACTAATCAAAAAAAAACCAAAACAAAAGCAGACACATTATACAGTAGGTCAATGAATATTTTAGATCTTAAAGCCAATACTTACTAACTAAACTAATATTTATTTTTAAAAAAGGAAAGAGAGAATATTGGTTAAAAATTCATATATGTATAGATGGGAATAATCTCCATAGGTCAGTTTAAAAAAGATGATAAATTGTGTTGCAGAAGTTGTTTCAGGATTTGTTTCACAGGTTACAGTCCAAATACTCCATGTACAGAGTTTGTTGAAATCCTCCCATGAGGATTAGTGGGGTAAATCCAGACATAGCACTGGGATCTTAGACTTGTGACCCAAACTTCCTCTATCGAATTTTAAGCAGTCCTAAAATAAACAGGATTTGATCCGAGGCTTTCTTTATAGTCTTTTAGCAGGATTATGATAGCACTTGACAGCAGACATCACAGCAGGTAATCCTGGGGTGCATAATAGGTAATTACTTGTAGCTTTGAAGTAACCTCTACTTCCCAGGCACCACATCGGTAATTATCCATTAAACAGTTAATATACAGTTTATCTAAACTTCAAAGAGAAATACAAACAATGATATTGTACCAAAGGTTCATTTAATGTTAATATTTTATTTTGATCAATAGAACAATAATAATAGAGAGGAAAGACATATTGTGGTAGATAAACTATGTAAACAGAAAAACTAACAAGAGTTCTGTAGCACTTTAAAGACTTACACATTTAATTTTTGCAGGCATAAGCTTTCGTGGTCTATAACCCACTTTGTCAGATGCAGGGAATGGAAATCAGATAGGTGGTAT